>LLCB01000002.1:0-655364 GCA_001414345.1 Hymenoscyphus infarciens | reverse complement strand
ATCGATAAATAAATCGATTACCTAGTAGTATTACTATTAAGGTAATAGATAAATAAATCGATTACCTAGTATTATTACTAGTAGAGTAATCGATAAATAAATCGATTACCTAGTATTATTATTACTAGTAAGGTAATTAATAAATAAATCGATTACCTAGTATTATTATTACTACCTAGGTAATCGATAAATAAATCGATTACCTAGTATTATTACTAGTACTATAATCGATATTACCTAGTATTATTACTATAAAGGTAATTAATAAATAAATCAATTACCTAGTATTATTATTACTAGCTAGGTAATAGATAAATAAATCGATTATCTAGTATTATTTCTAGTAAGGTAATTAATAAATTAATCGATTACCTAGTAGTATTATTTCTAGTAAGATAATTAATAAATTAATCGATTACCTAGTAGTATTATTTCTAGTAAGATAATCGATAAATAAATCGATTACTAAGTAGTATTACTATTAAGGTAATAGATAAATAAATCGATTACCTAGTATTACTAGTAATTAATAAATAAATCAATTACCTAGTATTATTACTAGTAAGGTAATTAATAAATAAATCGATTATCTAGTAGTATTATTACTAGCTAAGGTAATCGATAAATAAATCGATTATCTAGTAGTATTACTAGTAAGGTAATAGATAAATAAATCGATTACCTAGTATTATTATTTCTAGTAAGATAATCGATAAATTAATCGATTACCTAGTATTATTATTTCTAGTAAGGTAATCGATAAATAAAACGATTACCTAGTATTATTATTTCTAGTAAGATAATTAATAAATAAATCGATTACCTAGTAGTATTATTTCTAGTAAGATAATTAATAAATTAATCGATTACCTAGTAGTATTATTTCTAGTAAGATAATCGATAAATAAATCGATTACTAAGTAGTATTACTATTAAGGTAATAGATAAATAAATCGATTACCTAGTATTACTAGTAATTAATAAATAAATCAATTACCTAGTATTATTACTAGTAAGATAATTAATAAATAAATCGATTATCTAGTAGTATTATTACTAGCTAAGGTAATCGATAAATAAATCGATTATCTAGTAGTATTACTAGTAAGGTAATAGATAAATAAATCGATTACCTAGTATTATTATTTCTAGTAAAGTAATCGATAAATTAATCGATTACCTAGTAGTATTATTTCTAGCTAAGTAATAGATAAATAAATCGATTACTTAGTATTATTATCTAGTATTATTACTACTAAGGTAATCGATAAATTAATCGATTATCTAGTATTATTACTAGTAGTATTATTTCTAGTAAAGTAATCGATAAATAAATCGATTATCTACTAGTATTATTTCTAGTAAGGTAATCGATAAATAAATCGATTACCTAGTATTATTATTCCTAGTAAGGTAATCGATAAATAAATCGATTACCTAGTATTATTATTTCTAGTTAGGTAATTAATAAATTAATTAATTACCTAGTAGTATTATTTCTAGTAAGGTAATTAATAAATTAATCGATTACCTAGTATTATTATTACTAGTAAAGTAATCGATAAATAAATCGATTACCTAGTATTATTATTTCTAGTAAGATAATCAATAAATTAATCGATTATCTAGTATTATTATTTCTAGTAAGATAATCAATAAATAAAACGATTACCTAGTATTATTATTTCTAGTAAGATAATTAATAAATAAATCGATTACCTAGTAGTATTATTCCTAGTAAGATAATCGATAAATAAATCGATTACTTAGTATTATTACTAGTAAGGTAATCGATAAATTAATCGATTACCTAGTATTATTATTTCTAGTAAGATAATCGATAAATAAATCGATTATCTAGTATTATTACTAGTAGTATTATTTCTAGTAAGGTAATCGATAAATAAATCGATTACCTAGTATTATTATTTCTAGTAAGATAATCGATAAATAAATCGATTACCTAGTATTATTATTACTAGTAAGGTAATCGATAAATAAATCGATTACCTAGTATTATTATTTCTAGTAAGATAATTAATAAATTAATCGATTACCTAGTAGTATTATTTCTAGCTAGGTAATAGATAAATAAATCGATTACCTAGTATTATTACTAGTAAGGTAATCGATAAATTAATCGATTACCTAGTATTATTATTTCTAGTAAGGTAATCGATAAATAAAACGATTACCTAGTATTATTATTTCTAGTAAAGTAATCGATAAATAAATCGATTACCTAGTATTATTATTCCTAGTAAGGTAATCGATAAATAAATCGATTACCTAGTATTATTACTAGTAAGGTAATCGATAAATTAATCGATTACCTAGTATTATTATTTCTAGTAAGATAATCGATAAATAAATCGATTACCTAGTATTATTACTAGTAGTATTATTTCTAGTAAGGTAATCGATAAATAAATCGATTACCTAGTATTATTATTTCTAGTAAGATAATCGATAAATAAATCGATTACCTAGTATTATTATTACTAGTAAGATAATCGATAAATAAATCGATTACCTAGTATTATTATTTCTAGTAAGATAATCGATAAATTAATCGATTACCTAGTAGTATTATTTCTAGCTAGGTAATAGATAAATAAATCGATTACCTAGTATTATTACTAGTAAGGTAATCGATAAATTAATCGATTACCTAGTATTATTATTTCTAGTAAGGTAATCGAAAAATAAATCGATTATCTAGTATTATTACTAGTAGTATTATTTCTAGTAAGATAATTAATAAATAAATCGATTACCTAGTATTATTATTTCTAGTAAGATAATTAATAAATAAATCGATTACCTAGTATTATTATTACTAGTAAGATAATCGATAAATAAATCGATTACCTAGTATTATTACTAGTAGTATTATTTCTAGTAAAGTAATCGATAAATAAATCGATTACCTAGTATTATTATTTCTAGTAAAGTAATTAATAAATAAATCGATTATCTACTAGTATTATTCTTAGTAAGATAATCGATAAATAAATTAATTACCTAGTATTATTATTTCTAGTAAGATAATCGATAAAATAGTATTAATATTACTAGTAAAGTAATTAATAAATAAATCGATTACCTAGTATTATTATTTCTAGTAAGATAATCGATAAATAAATCAATTACCTAGTATTATTATTTCTAGTAAGGTAATCTATAAATAAATCAATTACCTAGTATTATTATTTCTAGTAAGATAATCGATAAATAAATCGATTACTTAGTAGTATTATTCCTAGTAAGATAATCGATAAATAAATCGATTACCTAGTATTATTACTAGTAAGATAATTAATAAATAAATCGATTACCTAGTATTATTATTTCTAGTAAGGTAATCGATAAATAAATCGATTACTTAGTAGTATTATTCCTAGTAAGGTAATTAATAAATAAATCGATTACCTAGTATTATTACCTAGTATTATTACTACTAAGGTAATTAATAAATAAATCGATTACCTAGTATTATTATTACTATTAAGGTAATTAATAAATAAATCGATTACCTAGTATTATTATTTCTAGTAAGATAATTGATAAATAAATTAATTATCTAGTATTATTATTTCTAGTAAGGTAATTAATAAATAAATCGATTATCTAGTAGTATTATTCCTAGTAAGGTAATTGATAAATAAATCGATTATCTAGTATTATTACCTAGTATTATTACTACTAAGGTAATTGATAAATAAATCGATTACCTAGTATTATTATTACTATTAAGGTAATCGATAAATAAATCGATTACCTAGGATTATTATTTCTAGTATAGTAATCGATAAATTAATCGATTACCTAGTATTATTATTACTAGTAAGGTAATTAATAAATAAATCGATTACTATTATTATTATTACTAGTAAGGTAATTGATAAATAAATCGATTATCTAGTATTATTATTTCTAGTAAGATAATCGATAAATAAATCGATTATCTAGTATTATTATTTCTAGTAAGATAATCAATAAATAAATCGATTATCTAGTATTATTATTTCTAGTAAGATAATTGATAAATAAATCGATTACCTAGTATTATTATTTCTAGTAAGGTAATTAATAAATAAATCGATTATCTAGTATTATTATTTCTAGTAAGGTAATTAATAAATAAATCGATTACCTAGTATTATTATTTCTAGTAAGGTAATCGATAAATATATCGATTACCTAGTATTATTACCTAGTATTATTACTACTAAGGTAATCGATAAATAAATCGATTACCTAGTATTATTATTACTATTAAAGTAATCGATAAATAAATCGATTACCTAGTATTATTATTACTAGTAAGGTAATTAATAAATAAATCGATTACTATTATTATTATTACTAGTAAAGTAATCGATAAATAAATCGATTATCTAGTATTATTATTTCTAGTAAAGTAATTAATAAATAAATCGATTACCTAGTATTATTATTTCTAGTAAGGTAATCGATAAATAAATCGATTACCTAGTATTATTATTTCTAGTAAAGTAATTGATAAATAAATCAATTACCTAGTAGTATTATTCCTAGTAAGGTAATTAATAAATAAATCGATTACCTAGTATTATTACCTAGTATTATTACTACTAAGGTAATTAATAAATAAATCGATTACCTAGTATTATTACCTAGTATTATTACTACTAAGGTAATCGATAAATAAATCGATTACCTAGTATTATTATTACTATTAAGATAATCGATAAATAAATCAATTACCTAGTATTATTATTTCTAGTAAGGTAATCGATAAATAAATCGATTACCTAGTATTATTATTTCTAGTAAGGTAATCAATAAATAAATCAATTACCTAGTAGTATTATTCCTAGTAAGGTAATTAATAAATAAATCGATTACCTAGTAGTATTATTCCTAGTAAAGTAATTAATAAATAAATCGATTACCTAGTATTATTATCTAGTATTATTACTACTAAGATAATCAATAAATAAATCGATTACCTAGTATTATTATTACTATTAAGATAATCGATAAATAAATCAATTACCTAGTATTATTATTTCTAATAAGATAATTAATAAATAAATCGATTACCTAGTATTATTATTCCTAGTAAGATAATCAATAAATAAATCAATTACCTAGTATTATTATTTCTAGTAAGGTAATTAATAAATAAATCGATTACCTAGTATTATTATTTCTAGTAAGATAATCGATAAATAAATTAATTACCTAGTAGTATTATTTCTAGTAAAGTAATCGATAAATTAATCGATTACCTAGTATTATTATTACTAGTAAGATAATCGATAAATAAATCAATTACTATTATTATTATTACTAGTAAAGTAATTAATAAATTAATCGATTACCTAGTATTATTATTACTAGTAAGATAATTAATAAATAAATCAATTACTATTATTATTATTACTAGTAAAGTAATTAATAAATTAATTAATTACCTAGTATTATTTTTACTAGCGTAATTAATAAATAAATCGATTACCTACTTCTATTTCTCTTAAATTTATTATAAGGTAATCGATAAATAAATCTATTACCTTATACTTTTTTTTATATAAGTAATTAATAAATTAATCGAGTATGTAAAAACCGGTTCTTATAAACTCATAGTCGGATATACACGTAAGATCTAACCCTTAGCAGGGTGTATTAGTATGCCCGAGGTGAAAGCCGGTTATAGAAGGTTGCCGAGGTAAGAAGCGTCTCTATAAGAAGGAGGTAGTAGAGAAAGAGCTAATTCGGGCTTCTTACGCTTAGAAGAGTAGAGAGGAGAATAATAAGTTAGAGAAAGGAGAGGCTATAGCCTAGAGAGAGTTAGTAGGCCCTGTTTTAGTAGTAACTCGGTCTTAGTTCTTTACTTTATTAATTTCGAATATTCCTACTAGTTAGTATTTTATCTTAGGTTTTTATTATAAGTTCCTTATTAAGAGTAACTAGAATTAGAGAGTATTTAATATTATAAATTAACTCTTTTATCTAATTCTTATCTAATTCCTATATATTAAGCTATTTAGAGAGGTATTAGAGTAGTCTCGGCTCTTCTAGATATTTAATATAAAAGTCTCTTAAATAATATAGTAAACCCTGAAAATTATTTATAGAATACTAAGTAAGATCTAAATTATAACCGACTTCGTTAATACTTATAAAAGAGACTTTGTTTCTAATCTTTTAATATTAAAGTATAAGTATTCGCGTTTGCTAAAAGAGTATAGTCTAATCTTATCTAGTAGGTTAGAAAAAGTTTAAAGCTTAAAGTTTAAAAAGTTTAAAAAGTTCAAAGATTAGAGGTGAATTTAGAGTAGAGTTAGAAGTCGTTTAGTTAAGAGGTAGTAATAACTTAGTTAAGAGCTTACTTCGAGAGTGTATTGATTTATATCTAATTTAAATTACTAAAAGAGTATAAGTCTGAAAAAGTTTAGAATAAAGTTAGAAGCGAATTTAGATTAGAGTTAGAGGTAAATATTAAGAGGTAAAGTTATAGGTGATAGTAATATCTTAGCTAAGAGTTTACTTCGAAGGTATACTAATTTATATCTAATTCGAATTTAAATAAAACATCTAGTCTACTAGATATAAAAGAAAGTAAGTTTGTCTAAACTAAGGTTAGCGAGGACTTAGAGTAAAGTCGGAAACGAAAAAGTTAATAATATTATAGATAGTAATAACTTAGCTAAGAGGTTACTATCCTTTTAAGAGCGTACTAATTCGTATCTAAGTTAAATTTAGATAAAAAAAAGAACTTCTAGCCTTACTAGAAGTAAAAGAAAGTAAGAAAGTAAGAACTATAAGACTCTATACTAGAGTCGGTTAGGTTTTAGCTAGTTAAAAGCGAGGTTATAGCTAAGTTATTAAGGTTAAAATTTATTATCTAAGTATCTAAGGATAATAAAAGGGGTAGTTTTAGCTAGCTAAAGGCGAAGTTATTACTAAATATTAAAAAATACTATCTAATGTTTAAGATAACAAAAGAAGGAGTTTCAGCTAGTTAAATACGAAGTTATTACTGAAGTTTGTTAAATTATCTAAGTATCTAAGGATAATAAAAGAGGTAGTTTCAGCTAGTTAAATACACTTAATACCGAAGTTATTAAAGTTAAAATTATTATCCAACGTTTAAGATAATAAAAGAAACAGTTTTAGATATAATATTTATCAGTACTATTATATAAACTGTGTTACTTAGACCTATAGGCTACCTTATTCTCTTTAGAGTACTTAAGAACTTATTCATCTTCTAATTCCTATTTCACTTCTAAAGTAGAGGACGATTCGCTGTTGTATTATAGAGAGTTTAAAGCTAGATAGAGGGGTATTCTGAACCATAGTACTAATATCTTATAACTTAGTGTCTCGGCGGGTCTCTTTATCTAGCTAAAAGATTATTTACTATTTTAGCAAAGTTGTAATTCTAGCGTCTTTTAAAAGTAGTAGACGAGTTTTAGAGCTGAGGTATAATCTTATCCTATATATAAAAGAAGCTTTCTAATTCTAGTATCTCTCTAAGTATAGCTATACTTAAAAAGTGATCTTTTGAAGTCGGTAAAAGTTTCTTTAGTATATTCTTCTCCTAATTCCACTTCTTTCTCTTTTAACTTCTATCTCTTTCAACCTTTATACTAGCAGGGACTTAGTCTATAACTATAGTCTTTTTAAATGTCTACTAATAGAGGTATTTTTAAAGGAAAAGTTCAAAGTAGAGTTAGATAATATTTAGTTAAGAAATAGTAATAACTTAGCTAAGAGCTCGCTTCTAAGTTTTATTCTAATAAAAAGTATATTTTAACTAATTCGTATCTGATTTAAGGTTTAGGAAGTAGTAGGAAGTTTATTAGAGGTAGAGGCTTATAAGTAAAAGAGGTCTAACTATAGGCTTTAAAAAGCAAAGAAGGGTTTAAACAAAGGTTTAAAAAAGGGTTAGATTAGTAAGAGTTTAGAGGTAGAGTGTTTATTAACTTTATAGTTCACTTATAATTATATCTATCTTATCTAATCAATTGTTTTATTCTTTATTTTTATACTACTATCTTATTAATATATTATCTATATCTAAGAAGTCTTACTTATTATTTTATTAAGATCTTCTAAGTCTTAGTATATAGTTATAGATCTAAGAGGGTTTAGAGAGTCTTTTAAAAAGGGGGGTAGCCTTAGAAGAGGGTTATTAGAAGGTATTAGAGGCAGCTACCTATAGCTAAAAAGGGTATAAATTCAAGCTTAAAAGTAAGAGAGAGTTAGATTAAGAAGGGTTTAAAAGCAAAGTATTTTATTAACTTTAAATTATAAGATTACTTATCTATCTTTCTAGCTTAGCTAGCTAATTCCTTATTTCTTAATTCTCTACTTCTAAAGCTTATATAACTAACTATATCTAGTTCGTATTTAAGAAGTCCTACTAGTCTCTTTAACTGTTATTTTATTAAGATCTTCTTAATCTTAATATATAAGTACTATTTAGATAGCTTTTAAAAAGGGAGGTAGCCTTAGAAGAGCGTTTAACACCTTATAGTAGAACTAGGTTTAATATTTCGAAGATGTCGGTTTAGAGGAGAGGGTAGGATTAGATTTAGAAGCCTTCTAGATAACTATTATAAGTTAACTTATTTACTAAATCTAGGGTTATTAGAACTCTTAGGAAATACTTAGTATATTCTAATCTCTTAATATATACTAAAACACGATTTATACTAGCTATCTATATAGATAATAAACCCTACTATTACTAGCTATCTAAGTAGTCTCTAATTACTTAGTTATATAAGAATATCGTTATAATATTTTAAATCAAGTATAAATCAACTTCTAAATAAGAAGTAGTAATAAACTTAAAAAGAGATATTATTAAGGCTATTACTAGCAAAGAAGAGTTATTATTTTTATATAATAGTATAAAATATATATAACTATAGTAGAGGTATATAGGAGTACGTATAGTAGAATAACGTATATAGATACTAGGCTCTAATATAGAAGAAAATAATAACTGTCCTTCTATTATACTAAATATAAACGTCTATATATAAGAAGGTCAGAAGCTTCTAAGTTCTAATAATAATAATAACCGAGCTCTGCCTAATATAGCTAATACTAAATAATAAGAGCTAAAAAGCTAAATATATAACCTCTAATCTTTTAGAAAGCTAAACATATAATATCTAAACCTTAATCCCTTCTGTATATAAATGTCGGATATTAATACCTTCGGCACTTCGCTTATATAAGTATCGGTCATTTGTAATCTCGGCCCTAGAGGTATTAGAGGTATCGGCACTACTTAGAGGTATTAGTAGTTTCACGAATGCCGACATTTAGAATAGTGCTATTATATAATAATCTAGCTATTACATAATAATCTAGGATAGTATACTATTATAAAGATAGAGTAAACTTTAATAAAAGCTAGTAGTTATAATTAGAAAGTAGAACCTACTTTCTTAAGAATCTTAAAAGGGCTAGCTATCTAGTAGTCTAGCTTTTAGCTTAGTTATTAAGTTACCTAGTTCTTTATTATAATAAAGACTATATCTCCTACTCTAAAATCAACGTCTTATCTATATTTATTTACGTCTTATTCCTTCTTCTATTAAGCTTTTAATATATTTACTTAGCTAACGTCTAGAACCTCTTAGATTATCTTTATAACTATTATAGCCTCTTCTTATAATAGCTGTTCTTTTATATTAGCTAGTTCTAGTATTTACTAGTTAAATAAGGTTCTTAGTATATATCCCTTTTATAACTTAAAAGGTGATATTCTAATAGTATTATAAGGTAGCACTAACTATATATAGTCTATTATTAAAAGAATCTTAGACTAATTAGTATAATAATAATTAATATATAACTATAAGTACTAATTAAAGTATTAATTTATAATCTTAGTCTAGCTATCTATTTAAGCGTAGTTTATAGTTAAGAGTTAAAGCCAAATACCTAGGATTCAAGTAAACTCTCTCTAGAACATAGTAATAAAGTAAAGGCCTCTATTTAATATTATACTTTCTAGAATCCTATAATATTATAGAACATATTTAATATATAACCTTATTATCTATTTAGAAGTAATATTCTTATAATAGAGTATTAAAATAGACTATTTAAATAAGTAGTCTATTACTATAAACACGTTATTATAACTATACTTATTAACTAGAAAGGACTTAAAATCTATAACTATATATTATTATATACGTAGTAGTACTAAGAGTAGATATAAATAGCTAGGTATTTTATCTTAAGAAACGTCTACTCTTCTATAATTATAATAGTTTTATATATATCTTATAATATTAGCTTTTATATTTTACTAAATATATCTTAAATATAGAATCTAATAGGTCTTATCCCTCTTTAAGTAAGTTAAAAGTATCTAATTATAAGCCTTATAAATTAGGTCTATTCTTAGCGTATCTACGTCTAGTACTACTAAGTAGTTTTAGTAAAGTAAAAGGCCTTCCTCTAAGATATATAAAGAATTAGTATTAGTTTTAGCTTATACTTATATAGCTTAAAGTGTTATAGTATCCTTATTTACTTAGTAGATTTATTTTAAAAGTATAAATAATTCTTAGAAGTAGTTATTATTAACTAGAGCTAGTATAATTAAGCTTATTTTAACTCCTAGGTCTTTAAGTGCTTCTATATTAACTTATTCCTTTATTAAAAGTATATAGGTCTAGTACTACTCTTTAAGTTCCTTTTATAAGTATATCTTATTTACTTTATAAGTTAAAGTATCTATCTTACTATTCTTATACCTTAAATAGAATATAATAATAAAATAGTACTTAGCTAAGGCTTTAGCTTACCTTACTTAATAGATAGTAAGTTACTTAGTAGTTATAAAGTACTTAAGCATCTTATAATTAGTATAAATGTAGATTTTTAAATAAGTATTTTATAGTTCTAGTCTCTATTTTATAAGTAAGTATATAATAGTAAGTAGCTCTTTATTATATATTTTATAGTTATACTTAGCTAAAGACATAGTTTTACTAAAGTAGACTATAGAGTATTATTCTCTATTAGCTTATTATTATTATAATACTCTAGTAATAATTCTATTTAAAGCGTCTATCTTAATTATAATAGAGAGATTAAGAGAGTAGTAGTAGAGGATTAGTATAAAGGTAAGTACTACTTTTAAGTCTTTAAACGCTTCTTAGTACTTCTTATTAAAATTAAAAAGCATATTATTCTATATTAGGTATACTAAGAGCTTTATAATTATACTATAGTTCTAGATAAACCTTTAATAGAAGTTATAGAAACTAAGAAAGCTCTAAACACCTTTTACTATCTTTAAAGCTTATTATTTCTATACTACTAAGACCTTTTCAAGGTCTACTTTAATACTATTAGTACTAATAATAAACCTAAGATATTTTATCTTCTTAATATTAAACTTATACTTCTTAATATTAATCTATAACCTAGTATCTTTAAAACGTTAAAAGACTTTTTATATATACTCTTTATATTTAAAGACGTTTAATAAGTAGATAAGGATATTATCTAAATAGATAAAGTAGAAGTTATCTAAATAGTTAAATAAGACGTCGTTTATATAATACTAGTAAGTAGATAAGCTATTTATTAGACTAAATAGTAAGACCTTATACTTATACGTTCTATAGTAGGTATAAAAAGTAGTTAATTCCTTAGTATCTAGATCTATTTATATATAGTAGAAGGCTTATTAGATGTCTAGCTTAGTAAAAATATAAGCTTAACTAATATATATAAGCGTTTTATTAATTAGAGGTAATAGATAGTAGTCTTTTTAAGTAAGATTATTAAGTTTTTAGAAGTTAATATAGAAACATAGCCTTTTATCTACTTTCTTTATAAATAGAATAGGAGTAGTAAAAAGAGACTAGCTATATTTAATAAACCCTTTATAGAGATTTTCTAAGATAAATTCCTTTATAGCTAATAACTCTTTTATAGATATCTTATATAAAAGAGAATATCTAAAAGTATTTAAACTTTTAAGATTAATCTTATAGTTATAGTATTAGTAAGATAAGAAGGTGTCTAAGATAGCCTTAGAAAATACCTCTTTAAAGTCCTAGTACTTATTAGGAAGAGCGATATTAGAGGCTATATCTAGTTCTTAATTAGTTATAATAGTGTTAATTTTATATATACTTATAGTAAATATCTTACTATCCTCTTAAAGTAAGTAATAATAGATTTCTATAACTAAAATAGCTAAAATATTAATAATAGAGTCTAACTTCTTTAAGATAAAGGGTTTCTAATAATATACTAGAGTAAGTACCTTCTTTATAACGCTTTTAAGTTCTTTCTTTATAACCTAGTATTTTACTTATATTAAGGACTTATAGCCTCCTCTACTATATATAGTCAAGGTATAACTAGCTAGGGTTATAGTATTAATTTTAAGATAATCTATAGACTTTAAGAGCCTTTTATCTTATTAGTACTATTCGTCTATTTCTATAGCTTAGTTATAAGTATTAGCTTTATCCTAGTAAGAGAGTATAAAGTCTTTTAGTTATATAGCGTCTTAAGAGAGAGGAGTTAGCTATTAAGTAGAAAAGTAAGGCTTAAGATTATTAAGCTAGAGTAGTTTCTAATAAGTTATATTAATATTAATATAAAAGTACTTAAAGAACCTCTAGCTAAGAATAATATTATATAAATCTAAGTCTAAGAGAATAAATAGTATATTAAAGAATTTATAACTATTTAAGATATAATTTAAAAGGAGATAATATATAGCTTTACTTCTAATTTCTCTATTATATCTATAAATCTTAATAGAAGTAGGAAGTCTTTTAGTCTTTAAACTATAGAACTTTATAAGGTTATAACCGAGTTATATATTTATAAAAGAAAAGGTATTTACTCTAAGATTACTAAAAGTAGTAGTCTATATACTAAATCTATTAATTATTATTATACTAAGTAAAGTAAACGCTTTTCTACTAATTAATAATTATAGATTAATCTTAGAGAGATTAATCCTATATTTACCTAAGAAGGAGTCTTCTCTTAAGCTTCTTTATTTCCTAACTCTAAACTAGTATCTTTTCTTTTAAGCTCTTTAAAGTTAACTCTATATATCTTTAGCTTTAGATAATCCTTAATATAATAACTAGGCTTATTATAGTTAAAGTACTTATCTAATAGTCTTAGAGTTAAGTAGTTATTTATAATAAGAGTATTAAAACGTCTAAGAGAGATAAAAGAGGCTATAAAGGAAGAAGGGCTAGTAGGTATAAGAGTAGACGTATATAGGTTTAAGGTAGAAGGAAAGTTTATTACTTATACCTTTTAAGAAGTAAGATTTTAGAAGTTACTATTAATACTACTTATAAGATTATAAAAGAAGTTTATATCTCTCTTAGCTTAAAACTTAGTAATAATAAGAGATTAGTATAGTATAAGGGTTAACTTATTCTATAAGTCTTCTACCTAGTCTTATAAGAGAACTTCGACTTTATCTATAAGTTATTAGAACTTAGTATAGAAGTTATAGAAAGTTTCTATCTTTAATATAATAAGGTCTTAGTATTAGATATAAGCTTTTTAGTATAAGTAAGAGCTAATAGTAATGTTTTAGAGGTAAGTTAATATCTCTTTATAGCTATTAAACTAGTTAATAGTATTAAACTTATATCTTAGATAAATATAGTTTTAAGCTCTTTTAGAAGTATAGTAGTAAATTAAATTTATCCTTACTTCCTTAGACTTAAAGTAGTTAATATTAATAGATAACTTTATTATAATTTTAGTTTCCTAAGTTATATAGGTAAATTCGTCTTTTATAGTAAATTAGTAAAGATTAGCTATTCTACTTATCTTCTTAGATAATAGAACTATAGAAGAGGAATAAGTTATATTAAGAGTTTATAGCTAAATAGAGGTATATTAATAAGAAGTATTAGTTATATTTAAAGTATTTACTTTAAGTTTATAAACTTTACTTATTAATAAGGTTATTACTTTAAGGATTTATTATAAAGTAGAGTTAGATAGAGGTAATTTAAGGATCTTATACTATAAGGAACTAGTAGTTGCCTTAGTAGGAGGAGGTAGTAGTAGTAGTATAGTAATAGCTAGTATATATATTTTTTTAAGTTAAGTTCTTAAGCTAGATTAGAACGTGACGTTAATAGAAGAGAGAAGAGGGATTAGCTCTACTAACTCTAAAGTAAGGTAGAATAGTTCTTAGGTTAATAAGTTACCTTTAAAAGACTTAATATAGCTAATAGAAGAATACTAGACCTTACTACTTAATATAAATAGGTTAGGCTTTATAGAGAAGGATAGTAAATTTAGTAGATTTAATATAAGTAAATATATATATTATTATTAGGATATTAGTAAAAGCCTTCCTAGGTAAAGAGAGAGAGTTTAGTTTTAGTATAATAGCCCTCTATAAATATATAAAGAGAGTACTTATAGAATAGTATCTAATATTAAGGAAAACTAAACTAAAGAGAAAAGCGAAGAGTATAGATACTCTAGCTTTATTTATATATATTAAGCGAAGCCTCGGTAAAGCCTCGGGCTAACCTGGTTACGTGAGTAACGTATATGACTAGGACTGTTATAAAACCTTAGTTTAAAGGTTACGTATAGGATGTTATTAAAAGTGAGGTGTTATATAATACCCCTTCTATATAATATAAGTGTTAAAGAGTAGATACGATAGTAATCTATTAATAATGCTTAAAAGTAAGTGAATTTATAGTTTAGTTATATTTAAATATATATATAAAAAGGGAGTAAATTTCAACTTATACGAACCCTCCGTGCTCCGACCCAGGGGGCGGATATTAAGCCTAATAAATAGAAACTATTCGTAACATATTCATTTAAGCTCTTATCGCTCGAATAATCGCTCGAATACTAAAATACTAGATATTTATTTAATATTTATAATGAATAATTAATCTTTTATTCATCTATTCGTTATACAGACCTAGGGGTGTGAAGGTGAAGTTCGTAGCTTTATTCAAGGCGTCCTCTAAAGTCGTGAGCTTTCAAGAAGCCCTTGAACGAGCTTGACAAATTTGAGATCGAGAAGGGCCTACCCAGAGCGCGCGTTGTGGTTGTGGAGGAAGGAGTAGTCATAAGCGCGCCTGACGCCACCCTCTTGCGGCCACCAAAGTCGAAAGCAAGAAGGGAGATAAATCTCAAATTCACGTTAAAATCTCCTTGTAATTACTAGTTTCAACACTTCCAAAGTATAAAAATGCATCCAGAAGTACTACACATCTCAACGTATCTCTCTATAGTCATCCGCCAATTGACCACTTTAAGGTATCAAGCTGTAAGTCTAGTAACTTAGGGCCTGTTTGGTTCACATTTTGAACTCTTGATTTATTCGTCGAATCGAGCTAGCACGGGCCACTTTTCATTCGCTCGTGAATTGAATCGATATTCTTAAATCGAATTCTTATGCTGTTTAGTAACTGTATAGTGAATTGCCTACTGTTAAGAATTCTCTGAAAATATATATTAGTAATACAACTCCCTTTTAACGATGTTATTCTTAAAAAAGAGAGCTGCTAATATAGCTGCTATTGTGCCAGCAACTATAGTATATCTGCGATTAAGGCGTTGCTGTACTAAACGAGGGAGGTAGGTATACTATAGTATTATTAGTATTATACTAAACGAGGGAGGTAGGTATACCATAGTATTATAATAAGGTACGAATAAATCAAAGGTTCGATTCGTAAATACTACTCTAAAGATGTATTCACGAATCAAGCTTTTTTATATAAGAGATTCACAAATATAGTACTAAGGTTTAATTCATATAATTCGATTCATAAATAGAGGGCTTTTGCAAAACAGATTTATAATTCAAAAGAAGGTTTACGAATCAAATTAATTCGATTTAACTTTTATATAGAGATTCGCGAATCGAGGGCGTGAACCAAACAGGCCCTAAGTTAAACTATCGAATCCCATTGTCTAGAATATTAAAACTCCTTAAGTTACTTAAACAACGTCTAATTGACCAGGTATTCTACTACTTTGTAGTAACAAGTAAGTCTACTAACTTCCACTATCAAATTACATTACTCAAACCCTTTATTTTATTCTCTTCAAGCAACTAAAGTTCCAAGATTCTCAAAACACAAAGTACTACTGTACATATCTATCCAAGCCATATTTACTCAACACAAAGATTCCAAAAAGTGGAAAATACCGAGGTAACTTGAACAAGCCGTACGAAAATGAGAGCAAAACTCCGCGGACGGCTTCATCCGCATTACGCGAGTAAATCGCACAAAGCTGCAAACATCGTTCGTCCTAGGGCAGTTAGGAGGATCAAGAAATGACGTTCCAGTTCTCCCAAAGGTTCTCGAAAACAAGTGATATATTATTCGATAGAGACTGTTTCGTACCAAGCAAAAGTAAAGGAGGTGTGTGTTCGTAGAGTTTCGCTCCTTTCTCTTACCGCACCAGTTTTTGGTAAGATGTTTGCGAGGTACCCTTATAATAGTAACCAATCAACTAATATTCGTCCAACTATCTAAAAGAATTGAGTTAAGTCTTTTGAAAGGAATTCAAATAATCTAAACGAACTTATTCTTGCTTGTTTTAATTTGAGTCGTCGTGAAGTAAGTGAACGCTGGACGATGATATAGACTCTTACATCTACACGGAATTGGACGCTCCCATGATTGGCCTACAACACCTGTTTTCTTAGAAGAGGCACATATCATGTCTATAAATCAAGGCTCAGATTAAAGTAGCGAATAAACTAACAAAAATTATTAGGGGCCAGGTTAAAGGTATGGAGTAAGCCACGAGTGAGCTCACGAGTAAGCTCGAGTAAGCTGACAGCCATCGAGTAAGCCAACAAACATCAAGTAAGCCAGTCTTTTTAGGGGCCAAGTTTAAAGCAGCCAAAAACTCTCTCATACACCCCCCGTCATCAAGGTTTGCGACTAAAAAGCAGAGTCAAAATTTCACAAATACACAAATACACAAATACACAAATACACAAATACACAAATACACAAATACACCAATCACCAATCACCAATCACCAAAACTAAAAAAGGATTCTCATATATGCATACCATTCAACTCCCCTCCCAAACTTCTATCCTATGTCTGTCTGCCATTCACAACCCGCTCCCCACCATGCCTCATCATATCCTCCATATTTCTCCCCCAAGCCCTCCAGTCCCAACCCCACCCATGGATATCACGCCCCAACCCAGAATCCCAAGACCCTTCTGATCCCCCCTCCCCAATCCAACCTCCCCACGAACAAATACCCAAGGATATAATACGACACAACTCAAGTTCCAATCATCTCGCTACGCACACCCAAGAAAAGCAAAAGAAAAAAATACCGCTAGCCGCAAGAAAACTTCATCATCCATCAATCCATCAATCCACCATCCGCACCAACCCCCAAAAACGCCTTTCTCAGATGAAGAAAAAGACTCATAGAAAAGAAAACCAAAAAAGGCGCCAACCCTCTATCCATACGCATAAATCATGTTTCGCAGGCCAAAAAATAAGGGAAAGCGAAGCAAGCATCGAAATTCGTCCATCCATCCATCCACCCAGTTCGAGATCCATCATGTGCTTCGAACCCCCCATTTTCCTCCCATCCCCCCAAGAAGAAAAGCAAAAGAACGCTCTCATGCATGCAAACACCCTCCCCAAGTATGGGAAGGCTTTCTGGTATCCTGTCATGAATCGAAGAAGAAACGAGAAGCAGAAAAAGAGCCAAAGCAAAAAATTCATCGCTAAATCCAGATGTAGACAAGAAGGAGTCGAGGAGGAGTAGAATGGGTATGCGCAGTTCGATAGTTAAAAGTTGTTGGGTATGAGGATCGAGAAAATCGAGGAGAGGAGTTGAGGATATGGAGGTGAATGGGTATCGAATTCGTTGCAACACGACGGCGTATGTATAGAAGATGAGGATGAAAGCAATAGAACCGAGCCGAACCAAAGCCATTGGAAGAAATCTATTTCTCATTCAGCAAAGTCGTTAGAACCCGTTCAAAGGCCAGGTAAATTATTATGCCTCACTGAGATCCGTTGATCTCTAGTATCGTGTAAAGCCGAGTTTTGACGCTGAGTAGCTGGCTTTGCAGACGACGCGTGTTCGAAAAATCTACAAACATAATAACACCATCCTTCAACCTTCACATCAGGGAAAAGTTGGCCCGGGCACGACAGGGTCGTCCGCATAGGCCATTTGGGATGTAGCTGACAAGGAGCCATTGCGTTGAGCAATGACTTCTCGTGCGTAAAATTCCACCAGCATGGTACCATAAGCCTCAAGTTCCTCTACCGGAACCGATAATCTAAAGTCGTTCAGGAGAAGGAATTGGAGCTCAAGGTGGTTCAATTCTGCTAATGGTAATCCGCCAACCTATTTGAGAAATTAGTAAAATATATGTTGCGGAAGAGGGGTATCATGCCTTTGCATATCTAGAGTTGGTGTAAAACACATCGGAAAAGAATTTGCTAGCACAAGTAACACCAGCAATCACAAGCCGATGAATATTGAAACTATCCACAACAAAAAAGTGCGATAGGGGAAAGGCAGCAGAACTTGGTTCCGCTGGTGCATGAGTGTATTGAGCTTTCTGAAAATCAGCATCCATTTCTGGAACACTTCTAGATGTAGCAGGTGGGCTATCTGCCAAATCCGAACCCTCTGCTGAATATCCAGTGGAAGGTCTCGAATTCTCCTGATCAACAGAACCTCGACGTAAATTCTGAGCAGGGCCGGCATTAACACGCTCGGTCATGCGATCAAAGTATACTAATAAACTCAAGAAGACCTCGTATGTCGTGGGACAGTACTTGTGTATTCGGCTCAAGTAACTCAATATGGTTATGCTGGGCACGTTTTTTCCATGAAAAGCCAAAACGCTAGAAGAGGTTGCGCTGATACTGGCGGAAGGGTCTCCAGATGATACCGGACGATGTAAATTATCATGCTGCTGATCATTTGTCGTGGTTATTTTTGTGAGAAGGCCTGCCACCATTTCAATAATGTCGGTGATTGGCATCCCACTGATTTCATATTTTACGGTGGAATCGTTCGCGGCTCGCCGTCTTCCCCCTCTGGATGAAAACTCCTGGGCAGCGAAACTCTGGATATGTGCAAGATCCCGGACTTGGATGGTATTTCCAACATAACCCTTCACGTCGTCCAACGATTTGACCGGCCTTGAAAGAGGCTGGGTCGAAGATTCTGGAGTAGCACTATTTGGTGACTCGTATTTTAAAGCGGGGTTGTCATAGGGTGATCTTTCTGGTTTTGTAGTAGTCCTGGCCATGTTCTCCTGGCTCGAGAATCGGGTTTTTATATGCGAGGTTGGATGAGGACTCGAGCTCAAGGGTGGGGATGGTTGCTGCCCGGCTTTCACTACCGTCTTTCCTTCCACGATTTCCACCCCAGAATCATGTTGTGACGGCCTTGTGTATGGGCTGGAAGGGGCGGCATCCGCAGGGGCAGTGGGATGAGGTCGAGGACTGGGAGGCTCGGCTCGTGGGGGTTGTCGATATGGGGATTCAGCTGAGGAGCGCTGTTGCCCAGATGCGCTTCTCATGTTCAGAGAGCGATGATAATGGGATCGTGTAGTGTCCGATCCAAAATCGCTGCCGTAGTCGCTGATGACCGCGGCCATATCAACGTGCAATTCGTACGAGAAGTTCGTGGTACTGCGGGGTACAATCAGCATGTGCTTTGGTCGTAATCGGACGAGCAGCAGCAGGCGCAGTATGCAAAGACAACCAAATTCGCAACAGTTTGTTCTTGAATGGATGGAGACGTGTCTTTGTAGGAGAGGGAGATTGAGTGAAGCGCCAGGGGGGGATTTATCAAGCAGCAGCCATGACACAGAAGGCTGATCGCAAAAAGAAGCACAACTCCGCGTACAAACTACCCACACAACCCAGGGACACTTGACAGGAGGGGAGGACGAGGACGAGGACGAGGACGATAGCACCGGTGCGAGAACCAAACGCGCTCTTCTGCTGCCACGATATCACGTTTATGGAGAGGAAGGGGAGGTGCAGGTGCAGGTGCAGGTGGTCTGAGGGAAACTGAGATGGGGAGCGCATGCGTGAATTACTTGACAATCGAGCTTTCCCAGACGAGGGAGGGGCAATGGAAGGCAGTGGAGGTGGGTGAAAGTACCCCCACGAGGGCTTATCGATGGAGCGAGACGGAGAGTTTTGCTTACCTGCTGCATTCCTAAGATTCAGAGGAAAGTCGAGGGGATGTGCGCCGGGTGATGGTCGACACGATCCAACAATCGTCGCAGTGGTGGACGATATCGCGATATATCTGGGCGTGGTGTTGAAGCAGGGCAGGTTGATGGTAAATGTTCTGGCCTAAACGCATCTGCAAACGTGCGTGGGTCGGAAGGTTGACTTGAGCCAACACGTCGTCGATATCCGCCACTGGATGACGAGCCTTTGTGGATCCCGAGCGATGCCAGGAAATGCCAGCGGGGGACGAAGGGGAAGGAGCGAATCACCTCCTACAACACCAATACTGAACAATGGGAGCAGAATAAAATACAGATTTGTTTAAAAATAAAAATAAAAATAAAAATAAAAAATAAATAACAAAAAAAGAGGCCGATAATCCGCTTCCCCGGGACAGATATATCACTTTCGTCACATCCGACATCTGCAAGACCATAATCAACACTGGGGTGCTGCCACGGTTGAGAAGTCGATAAGTATGGTACGGGTAGGTATGTATTTGGCTCAAGTGGTGTCGAATAGTGGCGTATGCCATTGTCCTTCCACGAGTAGAAATGCTCGAGGCTGACACGAGGCGCCCTTTATATGTGGGGGGTACTTGTACTCGGGGGTTTGCCTAGGCTAAGGCTATTGGGTGGGGGGGGGGTGTATTGAAGGGGGGGTGTATTGAAGGGTGTACGAGTATTGAAGCCTCAAGATCTTCTCGTCGACAACAATGAAACATCATCATCATCATCTTGGTCAACGGCAGTGAACGGCTGGGACCCGGTTGTACTACATCGATGCGGTCAGCACGCAAGTGAGCAAGTAGCACCTCATAACCCTCTCACATCTCCCACGACCCTCTGCAATATACATCCATTCGTAAGACCATTTTCTTGCCTGTGTATTTTCTTATTTTCCCTCCGAGGATAATCACGACACTCGCCATGCACGAAAATGCATCCCTTCCTCTCCTTCCGTCCCTCACCGCTGCCCTTCATGGGAAGAGACCTTCTTGACCGCTCATACAACCCTGCCAACGAAAATGCGCCCCGAACACCATGCCATTAATGCTCGTTCCTTATTGTACATTACATTTTGCCTATTGGTGGCGGACTGCGTAATCCGTATCTGGCAGATACAGATGGCGATTAGCCCCGGCAGCCGTCAAGACCACCATTCTGATCACTCCTCCCGAGCTCCCATCCCACTTGATGGCCTCTTGTAATGCGCCCTTGACAAAGTTGACTGCCTCTTTTTCTTCCATTCCTTCCTTCCAGTTGGCGTCGCAGTATCCGTAGATGTAGGTTGATCCAGATCCTCCGATGGCATATGATTGCTTGTGTAACGATCCTCCCAGTGGTATCGAATAAACCTGTCCACCATGTCGCTCGTCCCAACCAGCAATGATCAAACCGGCACTGCCTAAAATCAACACTCACACGTCTCAGGAAAAATCATGAAGCCATACCTCAACCGATCCTTGTTGTCGTAACACAACTCCTGGAACATCGCCGCGGCTGTTTGGGTGGTTGGTGGTCGTCCATTTTGAATTCCATACATCCCCAGTTGATAATGAACAATATCCGCAACTGCTTGTGTATCTGCGGCAGACCCTGACCGACAACACCAGATCGTATCGTTGACCTGTGTAAGCTTGTCCGTAACTCGGTTTGCAATGTATGCTCCAGTTGTGGTTCTACTATCCGCGCCTAATCATTCAACATATCAGCCTGTGACCTGAATCCATCCCAGCCCTCGATGAGACGTACCCAATATGACACCGTCCTTGAAGTTGATGGCCATACTAGTTCCAAGTTAGGTTGATGCTGCCGCCGGAGGGGGAGTTCCTGGAACTGAAGCTTACATCGAAGTTCCTAAGCTGCGCGCACGATTAGTTAATTGTAATGGAAACTAGTTGGCAGATCTTACTTGACTTCTCCCTTCTTCAGACGATCCATATCAACGTGGATTCCATCTATGGGAAGCTCTAATCAGCTATTGCTTCGAGTGTTGACCATCCAAATGCGGAAAACCATACCTTCATTCAGCATTCCTGAGGTACCGAACTCCATGATGACTAGCGGTTGTGGTGAGTATTTGGGAGAGAATTCAATTGTGTAGAGAAAGCTGTGTAGGAGGTTGGCAACTTCCAGGTTGATGAAGCTGCTTGCTGTTGTCGCCGAAGCTCTGGGAGCTCAGGCAGTCGAGACGCGAGGCTACACGTGACAAGGATTACTCAGCGAATCAAGGTGTGTTTACAGCTCAAAGTAATAACCCAAGTTTTTGATGTAAATAATTAATTACTCTAAAGCTTTAGAACAATAATGAGGACTTGATAGATACGAAGTATAGATGAAGCGATTGCATGTGTCTCTACTTGTTGTATTTCTTCTCAAGTCAACTGTAACTCAAAGTTCAGAGAGTAAGAGAATTTTCAAGACCAAATTGTCTTCACTGAGAGGTGTATAAGTCCCAAGATTTATCAATTCTTGCATCGAAGAAACTTTGAAGATGGATTATAAGTGAGAAAAGTGTATATCGAAATTCTTCTTCCAAGAGGCCTTCCCATCGAGTTGAACTCCGAACTTCAATCAAATGCTGCCCAATGATGACCCAATAACGCCCTGCTCTGATGCCTCAACCTACCTCCCAATCTATATACACCACCTAATCAAACAACCTTCTCATAATACACCTACAAAATAAACCCAACAATCTACCCTCCCCTAGTCAACCTAAAAACTGTCAGCACTTCCCCTCACAATATAAAGCCCAAAACTCACCCCTCCTTATCACTCAAAGTCAACGGCGTAAACCCCTCTTTCTTCCCCTTCTCCTTCCCCTTCTCCTTCCCCTCCACCGGATCTTCCGCACACCCGCAATCATAAAAATCCCCAATATTCGAGCAGTCAAAAAGCGGTTTCTTCAGCCTCTTATTAACCTCATTATGCACATGGCACGCCCACGCCGCCGCCGTCGATCTCGTAGCGACTTGGGGAGGGAACTTCTTCAATATCTTCTGAAAATGGCGCGCGCAGTCACCGCAGGGGTAGAGACGGGCGAAGAGGTGGATGTAGGATTGGAGGGCTGCGCTGTCGTCGGGGGTGGGCTTGTCGGGGAATTTGGCCATCATTGTGTGGAGGAGTTTCCAGGAGGCGTGGCCTAGTTCTGCTCTGGGGGTTCCTGTTAGTACCTATGTATGGAAAGAAGGAGGGAAGAGGGAGGATTGGTGTGTAGGTACTTTAATGTGGCATTCTCGATTTTGGGCGCTGTTGCGGTCCCTTTCAATATACTGTCGTCGAGTTTGGCTAGGGGCTGCTGATTCGAAGATAGGTATTCGGAGTTCCCTGAATCTTCTCCGCGGTTGTTGACTGAAAGGATGAATGTGAAACTTAGAAATGTTGCGATGGCTACTGCTATTATCACAGCGAAGCGTTGCCTTCGTGTCATCTCGAATGATTTTCTATGCGACTGGAGGTTCAGCAGATGGTAATCGTAGTGGCGTAGTGAGTGGCTTCTCGGTGAGGTTCTAGATTCGATGAGGAATACAGAGAAACAAAGAAAAAGTGAGAGTTGTGATATGAATCCTCATTACCATTGTCACGCGAGTCCTCGTTGGATGCAGGTGATTTCCCAAGTCTTTAGATGAGACCAGTACGGAGTAGGAGGACCCCGGAATTCAGCCCTTTCACTCCCCTGGCGTCGGGTGGTTTCTAATCGCCTCTTCCCTGTAAATGCGTATAACCCCACCAGTAGTGGCCAGTACCAGTAACGCTACCGCCACTTTCTTTTCCCCTCCGAGTTCGCACAAAAATAATTGTGTACACTAGCTATAGTACCGTGATAGTACCTCATCCCACCGTCCGTCCGCATACACGATACAATCCACTGTTTGGTGACTCTTTTCCCCAAATACTTCTTTAATTGCTCTCGAATCCCCTCTTCCTTTCCTTCTACA
The DNA here is from genome assembly GCA_001414345.1 of Hymenoscyphus infarciens. Taxonomy (NCBI): domain Eukaryota; kingdom Fungi; phylum Ascomycota; class Leotiomycetes; order Helotiales; family Helotiaceae; genus Hymenoscyphus; species Hymenoscyphus infarciens. The sequence goes on along the minus strand of LLCB01000002.1, from coordinate 631,156 downwards.
GCATCCAATATGGTTTTCCCCCCACCCCCCGTCAACACCATTGACTGGAGTGATATTGGATTCAAAGTTCGAGAGGGTGAGTCAAATCCATGAACCGAAACTCGGAATGTTTTCTTTGAGGGTATTCCCAAATTCTGATATACGCAAACGAACATGGGAGAATTGGGAAATACTATTCCAGTTTCCTTTGTATTATTTACACAACTAGACCTATTCAGCGAGACCTACTCCGTATTCCTCCAATTGGGGAAGTCTCCCTTCTTGTGGACCAACAAATTAATTACTACATCCTCCCATTGTCATCGCAGACTGAAATCTTAGCTAACAATACCTCCCCTAGTCAACGGACACATCGAATCTCACTACAGCGTCAAAACAGGAGTATGGTCCGCCCCAAAATTCGTCACCGATCCCTTCCTCAAAATCCACGGCATGGCTCCAGGCCTCAACTACGGCCAACAAGCCTACGAAGGACTAAAAGCCTTCCGAACAGCAGACAATAAAATCACCATCTTCCGTCCCCAGAAGAATGCCCTCCGTCTCCAACACTCCGCCTCCTTCATCTCTGTCCCGCCAGTTCCCGAGGAGAAATTCATGGAATGTGTTCACGCCGCTGTAGCACTAAATGCCGCCTTCGTCCCACCCCATGAAACTGGTGCTGCGATGTATATCCGGCCTTTGATCTTTGGTTCGTGTGCACAGTTGGGATTGAGTCCGCCGGAGGAATATATGTTTTGTGTTTATGTTCTTCCCGTGGGTGTTTACCATGGTGTGCATCCGGTTAAGGCTTTGATTCTTGAGGAATTCGATCGTTCGGCTCCAGATGGAACGGGAAGTGCAAAGGTGGGAGGAAATTACGCGCCGGTATTGAGATGGAGTGATAAAGCGAGGAACGAGGGCTATGGAATTACATTACATCTGGATAGTAAGACGAGAAGCGAGATTGATGAGTTCTCGACTAGTGGGTTTATTGGTGTGAAGAAGGAGGGGGAGAATGTTACGCTGGTGGTGCCGGATAGCAAGTGTGTTATTAAGAGTGTTACTAGTGATAGTTGTCTTCGAATTGCAGAGAGCAAGGGCTGGAAGGTTGAGGAACGATCGGTATGTCTCCCTTTCCCCTTCCCCTTTCTGAAGTAGCATACTGACTCCCACAGATCAAATATGAAGAACTCCCCTCCTTCACTGAAGTATTTGCCGCCGGCACAGCCGCAGCTCTCGTCCCCATAAAATCCATAACCCGCACCTCCCGAAACGAAACCACACAATACATCAAAGAAGACTCCGAGGAACCAGGTCCAATTTGTGTTGAGATCCTGTCCACACTTAAGGGTATCCAACAGGGTAAGATCAAGGATACATTTGGTTGGAATTCAAGCGTTGAGGAGGTTGATATCAAGAAGTATGAGGATAAGGCGGGCGAGACGAATGGAGTTAAGAATGGGATTGATGTTTTGCCTTGAAGAGTTTCTGTAGAGCGAAAATTAAAGCGAGTTTGAATGATATTTTAGAATTTCTTGGAGTATCTTCGCGGCATTCTCTGCTCTGGGCTTTTGTCTTTTGGTTTTTGAGGCTGGGGGTGTATTGTGTCTTTGAAGGTGATTACTTTGAGGGTTGCGTTGATGAGACCTACTTCCCCCTCTTTATCCTTTGCTCGCTTTAGTTTTCTGATAGAAGAGAAACTCACACGAGAAAATGCTATTTGCTCTTTTGGTTTGGGTTTTTGAGTTTTTTTTCTAGATCTGGGAACTACTTAAGCGTTGTTGATGAGAAACCAATTTAGGAGGACTGCTGTTCTTGGTCACTTTTCATTATGCAACTCACTCTGGTCTCTTCTACTAGGTTACTATTAATCAGGAAGGTTTAGGCGAATAGAAAAATTAATTTCTACTTCTCCTGAATCCTCTTGGGGACTAGTTGATGTGCTGGAGAATAATAGATGAATTTCTGAGTTCAATTCGTTGCTATAGAAGCTTTTGAGGGTTTCAGATACCTCTTTCTTTCTTATTGTTGGAGTGTTCTTTTTATGATGGTAGGTTGTAAATATTATATTCTTACGAGATATGCTACTAAGCAAGGAACAGAGTTAGATGTTGAAAGAGAGGGGGGCTCGTAACTGCCCACCTAGGTATTGCTGTTCTACCCTTGTAGGGTAAATCAAGGAAATTGCCTTATATGGTTAGAACAACTGGCTTCAATTGTCCTAAACCACCTGGTCAATGGTTTGGGCTCTTAAAGAAGGTTGCTTTTACTTCCGTTCTTACTGTCTACAGGGGGTGGGGGGCTAGAATGAGTTGATATTGTTAGGTTTGCTTTGCTCTTGGCGCTCATTCTGGAAGTTTTATTATGCATTGTCATTGTATAGTCTTGGCTCTGGTTATGGATTGAATAGGAAAGTTCTTCTTTCAAGGTGCTGATGTATGCTACTTTGCTGTTTTCTTTCTACTCCTTTCAGACCTTGATGGGTTTGTAGCAATAATAGCCGGCTGCCTGTGGGCATTTTAAGCGAGTTTGTCGCTACAGAGGGAAAGCGAACCGAAAGCAGCCGGCTATTACTTCCCAATTCACTATGGACTGAGCAAGTTTAGATAGCACAGACCACCGATTTGTCTCCATAAGAAAGTCCCAGCACTCTTCAACTCCATCCTTTTTTCACAACCTACAACAACCTGAGAGAACCCAGAAAGGAGTCCAAATCTACCATTTTCTATGATAGGACCTGGTGGATTGAAAAGGCATAACAGAGAGATGGCTCCCTCTCCTCCGGTTCGTCAATGGGAAGGGCTTCCAGGATTTGAACAATTCGCAAGACAGTCAGAAGAGTCAGAGTATGTCCTCTCACCACCACCTTTTTACCTACCACAAGATGACTAACGGTGGTATAGCCACAGCGCAACAGAACAACAACGAAGCGCAAGTATCGCACAGTAAGTTCTTCTTATATCCACAGCCTCGCCTCCAGGTTCTCTAACAATGCCTCAGTCAGCTCGGCACCGAAATCGTCACCCTGCTCGTTGGTCCCGACTCCCACGTCTTCAAAATCCACAAGGATCTCATTTGCAAAATCAAATTTTACGATAGTGCATTCAACGGCGTGTTCAGCGAATCCGAAGGCACGATGACCCTCCCAGAAGAGGAGCCTCCCGTCATCCAACTCCTGGTCGACTATCTGTACCTCACCTACATCCCCTTGCCGCCCCTCCCAGCCAGAGATAAGGTTGACGATGTCATCACAGCCAAGAAAGAACACCTCGCCAACCTCTTCTCCCTCTATGTCTTCGCCGAGAAGATCCTGGACTCCCCACTCATGAATAAAACCATCGATACAGCCCAGCGTCTCTGCTACAAAGAAAAATTCACCATCCGCCTCGAATCCCTCCTCGCCGCATACGAAAACACCAAGCCATCCTCAAAGCTGCGATTGTTCGCAAGCGAGCTATTTATCTTCGTACAGAAGTTTTCCGTGAAGGGTGATGGGGAGGGATACATGGTTCCTGACGCGGTTCGCTCTATCATTCACTTCATCAAGGACGATCAGGATTTGTTGGTGGACCTTTTTGCGCTGAATGGCGATCCTTATCTGGATGATCCGAGGGAGAAACATTTGGAGAAGCCTTGTTATTTTCATACTGGGTGTGATGGGATGTGTAAGAGGGGACGAAGAGAGTCTGCGCCTTATGAGGGATTGCGGGGGGGAACTCCGATTATTGAGCCTTATTGGCGTTGAATATGAAGTGAGGCGTTCCTTCAGAAATGTGGTGAGGGGGTGCGTTGAAGGTGGGAGGGTTTGGGCTTATTGTTGTGGTTTTGGGCCTTCGATCGCATAATTAGCTACTTTGAAATCCATTTTTTCCTCGGTTTTGGCTCTTGTGTGATATGATTTTTTCCATTCTCTATTTCAATATGCTTTATACTAATAGTGTAGTTATTCTGTCTAGGAATAAATTAAAATAGCAAGAGAACAAAGGCTTCAGTAACAAGCTCTGTTTCACTAAGTTGTTGCAAATTTTCTAGTATATTACTATTATGTAAATGTCACTGGGATAAGTACGTAGTACTATGTATTCTTAGATAATTTGAAACTTGATATATATAACTTGATTAATCTAGAAATATGAAATAACTAAACCAACTAATTGCTATTTAGATAAGTATCTAGAACTCTATACCTCTTATAAGCTTAGAACTTTATATAATAAACTTAATTACTCTGGAAATAGTTTATTATTTAAATTAGATAAGAAATATTTAGATACTTATCTTATATTTAAACTCTAATAAACTATAGAATTCAATAATAGAGACTTAATTCTTTTAAACACTTGGAGATAATGTCTTCTAATAGATCAAGTTACTAGATTTACTACTTTATAATTATACTTTCAAGTCTTAGATCCTTAGTTTGTTGACTTAATTAATTTAAATATTGAGAAAGAATATATTTTAACAGGTAAGATTACTAGAGTTACTACTTACTACTCTAAAACTGAAAACTCGAATCGAATTACTCTGATTCGATTTGCGTTGCGAGCTAAGTAAAACTATTTAATTAACAAATCGTAATTCGTGGCTTGCTTCCTGAATTAAGACTTAGTACTTCATAATTAAATCTCTATATATAAAAATAGTCTATTCGCAAATATATTGTTAGAGATGTATTCATGAATTAAATCTCTTGTATATACTTGTTCTCTTTCTCTAATAAGAATACCTTTATACCTCGTACTATCCAACAGCCGTTACAGCGTTAACTGTTAGTATAACTTGGTGGTCTTGGTATAGGAACTTACATTCGCCCTCGCTCGCTTCCAGTGTAGTCGATAGTATTTAATATATTGTACCACCACGATATATTGTTGAAAACCCACTTTAATATGTACTATTTATACTATTTAAATGCCACGATATCTAATAATAATATCCTTTATATTGTTAGTATTTTAATCAATATTATAATAATATCGTGGTATTACTAAGCCACAATATTTAAGCTTTTTACCCCGGATTTTACCCCACTTCTTTTCAGCCTTTTATTTTAGCTTTATATAGCACAACGTATAATACAAAAAATATATAGCTAAATAGCTAGAATTATAGATCTATTTAAATAGAGTATTTCAAAAAAAGAATTATATAAATAGCTCTTAAATTAACCTAAATATTATAAGGTTAAAAAGGTGGCCTGTGCGAGATGAAAAAATCTCTTAACACTAAGTACTAATTCGACAACAACAACGTTAGATTACTAGCTAGAATATAATAAACTAGTGCATTAAATTCTACTAAGTTTTACCCTTTAATTACAGGCAAATATTAACCAAATCGATAAATAAAAATTATTTTTTTAGTCTAATAAGTAAGTGATAAAAGAGTATATAGAAAAAGTGTAAATAGCCTCATTTTGAGAAAAAGTGGGTTTTAGCGCTTACGAGTTATTAAAAGATATACCGTATGATATCACGATATTACGATCGTATTATAGCGTATTTAGATACATACTACTAGGATATCATAATAATATATTAATCTAAAATACTGCAGTATTTTATCACGATAATACTATCGACCACACTGCTCGCTTCTATAGTAAATTTAATAACAAATGAAAAGTGACATTTGGGTTAGAATGGAATTCCCGATGTTCAGAATTTCCTAAGGCCGAGGCTTTGCCCTTACACTTGCTTCGCATCTAGCCCCAAGACTTGGTTGATATACTGTCGAGCTAATGATATATACCAAATTACTTACGTGCAATCACCTAAAAACAGATCTATCACAATAGTAACGGCGACTCCTCCTTTATTCTGCGCTGGTATATTGATTCTATCTATCTCCCCGCCTAACTTTGGTATACCACAAGTTATGGCGGCATTGTACATAGTAGAAAAGTTACAATTCACTTAAAAAGGCAGCCAAACTTCGATTTAGATGGGATTACTTCAATTTCTTTTCGATTGAAGTGGTACATGCGTAGCTCTATTCGTGAATGTAACTGGCCAACTCTATGATTGGCGAATAAAGCCTATGTACTTCGTTGTAGACAATTCCAAGTCAACGAAACTCGACGGCTAGTTCGACAAGAGAGAAAATAGCTACGTAATCGAAACTATAATTCAATAGTTCCACTATTCAATCGTATTCCACTTTGAATTCAAGTTTTCTCCACCTCTGCGACTTGGTAAATGTGAGCTTTTGCCGATGCTATTTCTCTTTCAAGTTTCCATTTCATAGTCTCAAGACTGTATACTTCATCAAAATGAAGCATGCAAGATCAAGCCCAAGTGTTCTACTGCGATCCTTCCTCGTAAGTCTTGTCCTTTCGTTCAATCATCCCAACCTTTCAAAGTAATCCAGCAGACTTGCAAGAAGACTTCAGACAAAAAATATCAATTTTTTCATCTTGTTGTCTAAGGTTCCTGGAAACTGTTTCAATTATCCCAATCTCACATTACAACGAATTAAAAGGACTTACCATCATACTTCACTCCATGCATTTAGTCATCCCATCTCATCTCATCATAAATATCCCCGATTTTGAGCGAAGGAAAATAGACGGCTAGTTCAAAATCTGGAGAGAAACAAGTAAGCCGGCTACACATTTGCAACTCCATCACGATAGTTTTGCTATTTCAATCTTGTCGTTTCACTCTCTGGGAGTCTTGGTCATACTGAGGTTAATAGAGATCACATGACATCACGTGTGGGGGACATCTTCAAATTGAATGGGCTTCAAGTATTTAGAAAGCCTCGTTCGGTAGGAGATCTCTTCATTCTGAATTTTTCTCTGCTTCTTGGTCCCTTTGCGCTTCTTTTCTTGTTGTTAGGTGTTTCAAATGATTTCAAAATTGTTGATTAGGATTCAGCGCGTTAAAATTTCGAAGTTCGCGCCTTTTATATATATCTCTCTCTCTCTCCTGCATGCGCGTTGAATATTTGTTTCTGGGGGGGCCGAGTAGGTAGCTGGAATTGTTTCCGGTGTCAGTTCTTGAAAAAGCCATTGTGACTGGTTGCCGTGACGTTTCACATCAAAAGCTCGCAAGGCACACAGACACAAGACAAGCCCTTCAGCTGTCACGTCTCCCATTGATCTGTCAAGATTGAGTGTCCTTTTCTTTGAATTCTGTTCGAATAATCATATTTCGATTTTCTAAAGAAGTCAAGTAAAGTCACGTTCGACGAGTACCTATCTGGTTAAAGTGGATACCTTTAGCCGGAACCCCTGAACCTCTGGAGCTCATTTCATCGTGATCGACAGCTTCCACGACACGACACGCGAATTGGCAACATCGTCGCCGGCAAAACCTACTGCCAATTCCACATTCTGTGCCATGATACTACCTCTTGGATCCGGCAGCTAGTATGTCAACCGCCGGCGGTCTTTTAGGCGCCGAAGAGGAGAAACTCAAGGAACACGAAGAGCGGAATCGTGACCTTGAGAACGGCTCAGACCTCAACACCAATACACCCCCAAAACATTCTTTCGGGAATTCAAATGTTTCTTCCACCTTAGAAATCCTTCTCTGTTTTCCTCCTCCGGACTCACTCCGGATAACACCGACATCATGGCTCGACGGAGTTCGTGGCGTGGCAGCGCTGGCAGTGTACATCTTCCATGCAATGGCAATTTGGGCAACCATCGTTCCAGCATGGCATGCGGATGAGATGCAAAATTCTGTTTTTCAAATGCCAATAATACGAACTTTTTTTGTATCGGGAGGAAGTGCTGTATCGGTCTTCTTCGCACTTTCCGGATATGTACTTACTCATAAATCACTTCGATGGATACGAAAAGGCTCGACTCACCTGGTGTACTCCGCTGTTGCATCATCTGCTTTCCGGAGAGGATTTCGATTGTTCATACCACCTATTATTCTCACCTTTTGCGAGATGATTGCGACTCGATTTGGTTTCTTTCCGCCCTTGAGCTTTGGCTTCGTTATAGAACCTTCCTTTTGGGGGCAATTATTGGACTGGCTATGGGAAACGAACAAATTCGTTAATCCATATTTCAGCGCCAAACAAGCAATACTGGGTTCCGTCGTCGATCATCCGAAATACGATGCAGTCATATGGACCATTCCTATAGAATACTATGGCTCGGTGGTGTGCTACCTTCTACTTCTTGTCTTAGTATATATCCCAAGCAATGCTGCGAGAGTTACTCTCCTCTCCGTATTCGCAATATTATGCATGGCAATAGGAAGCTGGAACCTCTTCTGCTTCACATCTGGAATCCTAATCGCAAACCTCAACCTCTCCCAAGACGAAAACGATAACCCACCTCCATCCCCCAAGAAATCCAAAATCTATCTCGCACTTTTCATAGCCGCCTTCTACATCGCCGGTCTCCCAACGATGGGAACCTCAGAAACCCACACCAACCCAATGCCAGGCTTCGAAACTCTCCGTCTGCTAACCCCAAAGAACATCCACCTGTTAGACCTCTCCCGTTTCTGGTGGTCCATCTCAGGCGTTTCAATCCTCCTTTCCATCTCCCAACTTCCTCGGCTGAAAAGGATTTTCGAAAGTCCTCTCTGTCAGTATTTCGGGAAAATATCATTTGCTCTTTACTTGGTTCATGAATTCTGTATTATACTCTTTGGATTGGGGCTTCAGAGGATGCTTTGTTGGATTGCGGGCGTAGAACCGAAGGCTGGAGGCGTGGTGCATTGGGCTGTTTGTCTTGTTTGGTTTGTGGTTTTTACTGGGGTAGTTTTTGGGATTTCGGGTCAGGTGGAGAGGTGGGTTGATCGGCCAAGTGTGCAGTTCTCGAGGTGGTTTGAGGGGAGGTGTAGGAGGTGGTATTTTGGTGGGCGGTAGATGGGGAGTTGAGTGAAAGATGGTTTTTTTCCGGGATATATTGGATTAGACAGTCACCGATGTTCTAGAGAGATAATTTAGGAAGAACGCCTCTTTTGTTTGAATAGAAGACCAAATTGGTGTTAAGGATACTCATGTAACGTATTAGGAGATTATATCGAGTATTTAAGAATCCTGAGCTTTATATGCCTTCTTTCTCCTGCTCCAGGAACTCTCGTACAATTTAAAGCATTGTATGAAAACGTTTAGAGTGATTAAGAAATCGATTCCCCAATTCTTCTAGACCTCCTCAGACATATGACTGTCCTAGACCCTTTCGTATAATATGTGCGATAGCGGGTGTACTCAGAGGAAAGCTTGTCTCTCTTACTCCTGCTCTTCTGGGGAGGAAATGGAGGGAGGACTGAATGGAATGTAGATTTTTTTTGATATTAGAAAAACTCTTCTTGTTCTTTGTGTGAATACCATGCATGGGTTACTAAACATGGGGATTATTTTTAGGGCTGAGCAGGTAGCCTACGATAGTAATAGTTTTACTGAAACTCTACCACTAGTCAGGTTTTTCAAACTTCTTTACTTTTGCAAGGCAAACATTTTATTTTATTTTAGAAGAAGGTGTGATAAAGGGAAACTTCCAAAGAGGAAGATTTGTTTGAGCAAACTGGCAACTCTCAATGAAGGGTTCATAGTTTGTTCTACTCTAGGTAGGTCGGTATAAGCGGAGGGTGGAAAACTGTGAAGCTGATAAGGATAAAATGGCGATGGTAATATACTTCAATGTGAGAGAAAAAATAGACACTTTATTAAAGCCTTTGCAAAAGGACACTAGTGTTTTGTTGAGGGTGAGGGCAACCACTGACTCAATTTCTTTCCCGATTTTACGACAGATATCTTGGGATTTGATCTTCAACGGCAATTGGTCTCTATGGTCACTATATTCTTTATTTTTGCGATCATCTGCTACATATGTGTAGTGAACAGGGGTCGGTCTCGCGTAGCAACGCTAGTCTAGTGCTAGTGTAGACAATCTGGAAGCCTTGGCAATGGCCTTGGCCTTCTCGCGTGCTAGCTTTCACCTTCACCTTCACCGAATTTTGACCAAAACAACTCTTTGGTTTCCCAGATTGATCTTCATCAACCGAACGACGACACAAAATGTCACTTCTCACAGCGATAGCATCGTAAGTTCTAGTTCATGAACCCTCCCCTCATTCACTAAACCTCTAACGCAATTTAGATTACACAATGATCCAACTTACGCCGATCTTGAGATCCGTTGTAACGGCCAGAGCTTCAAGGTTCATCGAGCAATCGTCTGCCGACAAGTAAAATTCTTTGAAAGCTGCGTGAAATATGATTTCCAGGTAAACGCGTCCTTAAACCTCAAGAACCACGCGAAAGTGCTTCAAGTATACTAACTTATCACAGGAAGCCCAAACAGGAATCATTACACTTGACGACGATGCCCCAGAGATCCTTGACCTCCTCCTCACCTACCTCTACACCTCGGATTACGCAGTCCTTGCGAACGCCAGAGGCGCCTCCCGATACTCCGACTGCAACATCAACCTTCTAATCCATGCTCAAGTCCACGCTCTTGCAGACAAATACCTCGTCACCGAACTTGTCGACCTCTCCGTCACTAAATTCAAAAATACTCTTGAAGAAGAATATCTGCTTACGTCAGGCCTCGCCCAATTCACAGAAGTTCTTTGCGTTGTTTTCAGCGCAGGACAGAACAACGAGGCTCTGAGAGAACTATGTCTCCTTTTCGCCACCAAACATTACAAGAGACTAATTAAGCACTGGGAATTCCAGGTGTTCTGTCAAGAGAACGGGGATGTTGCTTTTGAGATTTTGAAAGCGCTCGCGGGGGGCTGGGGGAGAACCGAGGACACAGGTCCGATGTGTGGAGGGAATGTTGTGGCTTCAAGTCGTGGAACACATCAATGTAGGGTGTGCCGTAAGAGCAGGGCCAGGAATCTCAGAAACTAGTAGGCCAAACGTCTAAAAAATGTGACAATCTTCTTCATTGAGGTGGATGGATAATTGGGAACGGTGGTGGAAAGAGAAGCTTGGGAGCTTGCGGAAAAAGCGGAACTTCATAACATTGCGATGTCTAGGAAGCTTTATCCGCCTAGTGAATTGATTCATTGCACCTGTACTTTTCTTAAGCTTGTGATACAATACTTGTATTAAAGCAAGGCTTTAATGCTTGACCAAAACCCTTGAGAGCCTTAAACCGAATCTTATTTCTAAAAGTCGAGCAGCCTTTCTAATTTAAAAAAGGGATTGTCAAACGACCAACACCAGTTTCGTTATCCCACATGGAGCGTGCAAGCTAAATTTGTGCTGCCTCGCGGTGGTATAATTAAAAAAGACCAGAAATAAATGTCCTAAATTATTCTAAGTGTTTGGGTCAAATTGAGGCTGCCTGCTTCATCTACCACCACCCATCATGTCCAACGTGCGCAGCCACCAACAACCTCCAGTACTCATACAGATAGGTACCAAGGTAAGTTCTTTTTTTAAGTATTTTCAAGTATTGCCCAATATTTCACATTCTCCCATAAGAATTTCCTGGCTACTTCAATAGCGTATGATTACAAGATTTATTGCCCAAAATCCAATGGAGGCATTCAACTACACCCTTTGAAACCCGTCCAAGATTCAATCAGGCTCCAGCGGGTACTGCACTCGGACCCCATGGATTGCAAATTTTACACGTTCGCAGTAAAAAAAGCGCCCAACTACGTAGCCGTCTCATACTCCCGGGGGCAATCGACGCAAGAAATTCCAATCTCACTAAAGGACGCACAGTTCCCAGTCAGAAATAACGTCCCAGAGCTACTGCACGAAGTCCGAAACTTGAAGAGACAAAAAGCTCAATCGCGGTTTCTCTGGATTGATGCAATTTGTATCAACCAAAAAGATATCGGGGAGCGAAACCATCGGGCCGGGATGATGCGCCAAGTATATACACAAGTGTGGTGTGGTTAGGATTTCGACCCTTGAAACTGATGTCGCGATAACCTACAGCGCGAAAGAAAAAAAATAGAGAAGAGCCTTTGCGCTGTCAGACATGGTGTACGGGGTTTCCAGGTCAAAGAAAGAGGGAAAGGCTTACTAAGATAGAAAATGGAAAATCCAGGAACTCGGGAATGCGAGAGATATTGTGCTCGGCTGCGGTTTCATACCACATTTGCATCCCGTTATGAGTGTGGAGGATATTGTGACGAGAAGGGCCTGGCATGGAAATGTATCAGATACTGGAACTTCAAAGAGTTGCTCAGGGCAGAACTGGATAGCAAAAGACGTGTCGCATGGTTTGGGAATATCTTTTTCGGTACGAATGTCTGACCTGTACTTCACCACGCTCCCTTTGGCTACTACTAAATCTCAAAGGATGATGAAATGCGGGTACTACTGCTTGGAAAGGTAGAGGATGAGTATGCGACAGAGTGTGACAGGAGAGATCCCAGAGAGCGAAGAAAGGACTGGCAAGGTAACCAATGAAGGAAAATTAGCAATAGAATCCTTTGAGGCTAGTTCAAGAACTATGAAGACAGTTTATGACTTGGGAACATGACGCGACAAATTCTAAAGCAATATCGAACCCAAAGGAATGGTTACAGACTAATGCATCACGTGCGCAGTCTGGTGGTCAGCGCTCAACACTTTTACTTAACTTTAACAAAACGGGAGATTTTAGGTGTCAAGTAGTAGTGGTCTGCAACGATTGTGATTGAAAATGCAACGTGGACGATTGTGAATCAAGAACGGAAACCAAAAAAACCACAAGGCAAGAGCGAAACGAATGACCAACAAGGAACAAATACAGAGCAAAAGGATCGGGCTATTGGAAAACAGATGGCGGCGAAGAACAAACAGGACGAGGATTTTCCAGGTTCCAAGACCAATTAGCCCAGCCCGTTGCATTACAACAAAACAGCTCAATAGAAATGCGAGATGGAAACCACCTCGCCTTCGACACAAATGGCATCTCGCTTGGACTGTTATCACAGTCTCCCGGGAGCCTAGAGCCCTATCATGTAGCCATCCACTCTCTCCATAGGGTATATTCTCCAGCCTTATATATTGAAATCGCAACGGGAATTTTCATTTCTGGCCCACCAGACTCTTACCATCTTGCAAGGTCTGTTCTTCCAGCTCCGGACAAGCGGGGGCGTTTATTGAATACTAAACGTGGCCCCCCAGCCCTTTTTGCCGTTGCCGCAGCTTGTTCCAGCGTCGACGCCGACCCACTCATCTGCTCCAGGATCTCGAGACAGACATCTCCATTTGCCTTCAAAAAATCCCGAAATTCCATTCTGTCGCGTAGTGAGCGATACCATTTGCAAACAAATGATACGCATGGATCTCTGAGTGCTCTGTCGCTTTCAGACGAGCCTTTAAATACAGCACTTAGGACGGAGGTGAAGATATATAGCTCTTTTTCACCTGCTTCCGATATTGCGAGCTGGAATTTATTCTTTGCTAGATTTCGAAGATTTTCAACCAAGTATTTGTCCGCGATTGTGTAGATACAAGAATGTACAAGCAACTCGGAGCTGTCAAAATCGATTGGTGGCTCTGCAGTCCCGGATCCGGAGTCTGCTTGCGATGGCAAAGGTAGACTTGGATTAAGCTCTTCTGAAGAATGTGCTGTGACAACTCCTGCTTTCACTTTATAATCCTCCGTATAGAGAAAATCGATGAAATGCTTCACCATTTTGGGGTCATCCTCCTCTAGTTCAATCACTCCAGTGTGACTTTCCTGTTAACGATTAAATTTATTAGCAAACAGCTGAGGTCCGGTTTCTGTCCAGTGAAAATTCGCTCACCTGAAAGTTCCCATCAACACAAGCCGCGAAAAAGTCTACCTGTTTGCAAACAATCGCTTTGTGGACCTTGAATACGATTCCCTAGCAATGTATTTCGAGGTCGGTATATTTATCATCGCTTCGTAATCTAATGGAATTCGTATTGGATCCCAGAGATTTGTGGATTCGAAGAGGGTGATTACTCACGAAGATATCACTGGAAGTAAACCCTTGGGGTCGTTGTATCTAGGGCGGAGGGGTTGGGATTTCCGGGGGTTCTCGATCTCATCTGCTGATACGCCGCTCTAGATGTGGGTTAGACTTGTTTGCATTGCTTTTCTGGAACATTCCGTTGTGGTAACTCACTGATTTTTCCATCTTGCTCCAACTGTATATTCCTCGTACCAAAGCGGGTAGGGCTGATAAGGGAATGCAAAAGCTAGAGGTAACAGTTGGAAAACGAACCACAAGTACAAAGAAGCTCTAGCTGCTGATATGATATAGCATTGACGGCTGTGTGATAGTGTCAGTCCTCCATTGATGAGATGTGTAGCAACTGAGCTGTTGTTGGGTGATGTTGGTGGTGTTGGTGAGGTTGGTGATGTTGGCAGAAGGCGGGGGTAGTAAAACAGGAGCACAACTGTGTAACCCGAAGTTTCTCCTGATCCCAGCATCAATCCGCTCGAGTTCCGCCCGGCTCTTGCGTTGATCATATCAACACAAACGAATATTGTGTTTTTGAGTCCAGCGTTTGGGTACTTGTACGATATCATACCTCAGATAACGAAATGTATATTTTACAATTTGAGGTAGCCCACTCGCCTCATTGTATGACAAGTGTATCCTGGTTACCGGACACCAAGTGCCGGCACCTACATAGCAATTTGCAAAGTAGTTACCCAACCAGAGTTATATGTTACACAAATTCGTGTAGATATTGGAGTTACATAGCACCGGAAAACTATAAAAGGCCGCCAATTGGAAACGAAACATTAATAAATGAGTAAACAATCGCTACGAGAAACTAGTTTTCCGCAAGTTTCCCATGAGATATCCAGCTAATAGTGGAAAAAGAAGAAGTGTTTATTATGAGCACTTACTAAATAAACATTATTCACGCTTTACGAGTAATCAAATTATGCCAAAGTTCACTAATAATAGAGCTACACAAATTTGTACTTGCTTTCCCTAGGGCGCCTCTGGTGTTTCTGTGCGTAACATCAAAACAACATGAGAATTCGTCTTCACCGCTTCTCCGTGTAATCTACCTACGACTCCTCAAGTTCGGCTACCTTCACCTTTTCGTACTATACCTGTATAAAAAGAGCTTCAAGTCCTCTAGATCTTCCTAGAGCAACAAGCAGGGTTTTTGCACACTCCTACAAACATTATCATGGCCACACCGTCACTAGCAACTTAGTTCCATACCCCTTTACAATCCCAAACTCTAACGGAAGTGGACTCCCAAATATGCACCTCCCTCCACCACCCAGACTAAAGCCTCTCCTCAACCCTCGTTGCCAATGAAGCTTCCAAACTATGGCCTATAGATGTAGCCCCCAACCAAGGAAAACTTCTTTCTCTCCTCGCCAAAATGAACCGCTGCAGACGAATTCTCGAAATTGGCACTTTGGGAGGTTACTCTGCAATCTGGCTCGCCAAAGCGCTCCCTCCCTCCCCTTCGTCCAAGGTCATAACTTTGGAAATTAACGAAAACTGCGCGAATATTGCTCGCCAAAACATCGCCAACGCAGGGCTGGAGAAGGTGGTAGAGGTTAAACTGGGTCCTGCCCTGCAAATTTTGGAGGAAATGGCCAGCTCGTCTACATTGGAGAAGTTTGACTTGGTCTTTATCGATGCAGATAAGGAAAACAATCCTAAGTATGTTCGATGGGCGCTAGAGTTTAGCAGAGTTAGGACGGTGATTGTGGTTGATAATGTTGTACGGAAGGGAGTTCCGGTGGTGTTGGAGGGAAGTGCTGAGGAGGACGAGGCACTTGTAGAAATGAGAGAGTTGTTTGAGATGATGAAGGGCGAGAGGAGGCTAGATTGCACAGCTGCCCAGACAGTGGGGAGTAAGGGATAGGATAGGTTTGCTCTTGCTTTAGTTGTTGATTAAATGTCTTCGGCGGCCTGGTGATGCAAGTGGGGTTACTAGAGTGGGTGGGCTCAGTTCCTTTCCATGAACTCAAGGTTATTTCTTTCTCTAGCGGATGTAGCTTGAAATGGACATTCGAAAGAAGAGACATTCCCTACTTAATCTTCAACTTAATATCCCACCCACACTCCTTAAATATATCGAAGAATCAAACGTTTGTTTGTAATAGAAATAATTTAACCGGGGACTAGAAGGGTGACAGACTTTAGCCTTTGTCTTCTTAGCCCTCGATGTTGTACACAAGCTTCTCTCCAGTAACTTTACCACTCTTCAAGTTCTCTAGTCCCTCCAAGACGCCTGCAAGTCCACCGCTTCCCACTTGAGCTGGATGTGCCTTGACCTTTCCTTCAGCAACAAATTTCTCCGACAAAGCAGCCCAAGCCTTCGCAAACTCCCAATCTTCTTTGCTTGCTGCGAAGTGCGTTCCGAATTTATCAAAGTCCTCTCCAAAAATTGTATACATAAGTGTTCCAGTTTGTTTGATGTCGTCGCGAGGAACCTTGTTCATAAGAATCGTTCCAAAGTGGCCACCAGCATCGCTAGATAACGCTTCTCCACAATATTTTGCTGATGAGTCGTTTCCTACTGTGTCCCACGCATACTTGAGCTTGTTCGCTGTAAGTTCGCGGATCTTGGTTGCTGAACCAGGGGCATTGTAATCGAAAACCTCATCTGCACCGCGAGATTTGACCAACTCGTTGTTTCGTGGCGAACAAGTTGTAATAACTTTATAACCAGCCAATTTCGCAAATTGAATTCCAAGGGTTCCAGTGGCGGTACTTCCACCGTAAACGAGCACCCATTCATTATTTCCCTTTCCTTCCCCTGGGAGTTCGAGACCTAGACCTTTTCCTTTTTGGAAAAGTCCTTGGGCAACAGTGAATGATCCGAGAGGAATGGTGCTTGCATCTTCAAAAGACAACTTTTCTGGAAGCTTCATGACAAGGTCGCCTTTTACGACGGCGTCTGGGTGATGGGGGAATCAGTATTTGCCTGTCAAGAAAAGTCTCGGGATACGGCACAGGATAAATGCTGGGATTTAGGAATGATTCAGGAGTGATTCAAGAGTGATTCAAGAGAAATAAAGCGGGAGAACGGTGTCCCTATTACCTACATTCGGCGAAAACTCCATCATGCTTTTCGTTGAAATTGGAACCGGCAACAACTCCATAGACTTTCTCGCCTACAGTGAAAGATTTGGTAACTTGAGCACCAATTGACACGATGGTACCCGAAAAATCGCATCCAACGGTGCTATATGGATCGCCTCCAAAACCGTTGTTGATATGTTTCCACTGCAAAATTATTCAGCATCTGTTCTCTTATGTTCAAAAATGAGCAGAGAGAACTCCTCCCAGCCGGTGGAATAAAGGGTTTAAAGGGGAATAGTGGAGAAAGTTGCATACGTCAGTGGGGTTGAGAGCAACTGAGTGAATTTTGACGGTAACGTGAGTAGGTCGAGGAGGTGGGAAAGGAATTTCTTGGACGGAAGCGATCTTCGCCTGGTATGGAAGGGTAATCGCTTTGATTGTCTTTGGAAGAGTTTGGGAAGACATTGCGTTTCGTTGTGGGAATGGTTTCTTGAGAAAGTGTGCTTATGCTGCGTTTTGAGACAAGCGAGAAAAGGGGGGAGAAGAGTGTTGATGACTTTTTGACGCCCCAGGCCGAACGAGGAGAGCTTTATATATACAATACACTTCATGTGAAAAATGATGTCAGTTACCGGTTCGGTGTATTTGTGGGTACTTGAAATACTTCGTTTTAATTGGTCGATTATCAATACACTTCGTTAAATCCGAAGCGTGAGTCGGTTAGGATTATCAAGCCTCTCATATTTTTATTGAATGTCTTATACAAGAATCAATTTAGTCGCCGAGTCGCCGGCTTTCACGAGCAGTATGCTGTTGATGGAGTGTTTGTTACGACGTGTTTGCAAAGGACGGACTTGCAAGGGGTCGGATTTAAGCAAAACTCGCTTTTTGAGTGCACCGCTTTTTGACCAAGCCGCAAGCTCAAAACTAGCTACTTAGAAAGCTCAAGTTGGTCGGTATAGCCTGGCTCAAAACGGCATCCCCTTGGATGTAGCAGATTTCAATTCGGTAGGCTGGCCGGGAACTTTTGTTGCGATGTTCAAACCAAAACACAAAATCGCGGAGGGGGTGTTTGGAACATTGCGGATGAGTTTATGTATAAAGAGCTGTATAATTTGATGCTGCTATGCTTTATTGTTGGGAATGTAGAAATTGGGGACAGGAGCTGAATTGAAGAGAGACCAAGAGGTAACCATTGATCACTCTTTGAGAAGGAAGGAGCGATACTAAACTTACGGAACCTTGACAGCCCAAAACTCTCGATTGTTCCAAACAACCTGGAGAAATCAATTCAATTATGCGAACAGTTTTGAACAATGGAGCTTCGTTGTGTTAAGCCTCTCGAACCATAATCAACTATGCGAAGGGTTTGGGAAAATGGAGTCGTATTGTTCTAATCCTCCTCAAACAATTAGCAATCATCATTACCGCACTCAGAGAACTGGTTTACCGAAGGAGCACTACTGACCTTGCGACACATTTTCCACTCAAGATCTAGAAACCTCTGATCAGCCAAATCAACTATGCGAACAGTTACGGTTAAGGATTATTGATTTCCGATACTCTTCATTATCGCGAGTCCCCTAGAACAGTGGCTAAAGTCAGTTCTTCTAGGACTTTAAGCACAATGTCCTCTGAAACCTAGTTGAGAAATTAAGATAGAAGACCATATCAAGTCAATTCTTTCTTGATCACTTACGGACTCTTATACAGGGTGTGCTTGCCTGAGTCTTTAAATAATGTGGGTGGTCCCGAGGTTCCTTCCTCCCAGAGACACCAAGCCGCCACATCCCGTTTGGTTAAGGTTCTGTACCATAAGGAGAGGAAGGAACGATCAACCTCATGGACCCACCACCCTAGGTAATTGAAGACTAAAAAGCCCTTTTTGTTAGTCCTAGAGAACAACACACACTATGCTCCTGACCGAAAGAAATTGCGAGAAATGAGCAAACCTATTCGATTTCACTACAAGAAATACTTTTCGGAAATATGGGGCTCCTGGTTTCTATTATTTCGTTGTATATCCGCTCGATTAATGCCTCCATATCCGTACGGCCTTATCTTTGCCACCACTTCCAACCTTTTGACCATCAGGGCTCCAATCCACAGCGTATACTTCGTCCTTGTGCCCTGGAAGATCTGGGGTCGTGAGTTAGCAAAATCGTCAAACTTTTGGAGCAATATGCTTCTATTTGAGCGAAAAGAGGAACAAAAGGCAAACTTACCAACGGACAGTTTCAGCGTTCGCATGTCCCAAACTTTTAAGGTTGTATCTTTACTGCCGGTTACAAGCAACCTTGAATCCGGGCTGAAAGCACACTGATATACTGGCGCCACATGCCCTCTGAGGGTATTGATAAACTTTCCATCCCTGGCGTTCCAAATTTTGGTATGGTTATCAAAGCCAGAGGATGCAATAAGTAGGCCATCGGGCGAAAAGGTGACATGATTGACCTGTTTCTGATGTCCCAGCAGTCTGGCAACTGGTTTAGTACTTTTTGATGGATCCCAAAGGTACATAGTAAAGTCATCACTTGCTGATACCAACCTCTCGACGACTTCGCCTTGTATGGTTGCAGCCTTGAGGAACCGCTCCTTGGCCTTTTTCACCTTTTCCTCGTCCGAAGCTGGAATCTTACCAGTGTGATCATGAAAGGCAGTTCGGATGTTGAAATCGGTAGATAGAGCAAGGTGATTTACCCAATGGGCATGTGAATTGAGGGTATGCGCAAGGGTTCCGTTGTCTGCATTCCATACTTTGATTGTTTTGTCGTGGGAGCCGGTATATATGAATCCAGTTCCTCCCCACTTGACACAAGAAATCGACCCTTTGTGCCCACTCAGTACTATTTCGATTGTTTGCTGGTTGGCTGACCAAATTCTGACGGTGGTATCCTTCGACGCGGAAGCTAATCGAGGTTCTCCAGTTTTCTGTGCATGATACGGCTCCCATGCCAAACTCGTCACCCATTTCGTGTGCCCTTTCATCGGATTTCCTAACTGCTTCCCTGTTTTTGGATCCCATAATCGTACTGTATTGTCCATACTGCCCGTCGCAATTTTTGACTCGTCTGGTGCCCAGCTGACAGCTAGTACCCAACTCGTATGTCCCTTCAATGTATGTACTGGGGTTCCAGTGTCGCAATCCCATATTCTTGCCGTATTATCTCCACTGCCACTAACCATCCTTGCTGAAGTTCTAGGTGAGAATTGGGTTGCCAAAATTGCCTCTCCATGACCTGGTATCGTCGAAGCGCATCTTGACACTGCCTGTACTCGGAAAACTGCTTGGGGGGCAGCAGATATGTTTTGCACTTCTTCTGTGCTGACCAGACCTGGAGCAATCAATGTCTTGTATATATTGGTGGGAAAAGCAGTGGTTGTGACTTCGGTGCGTTTCTTGTCGGGAACTGGAAGGGTAAAACGATACGGAATATGCTCAGAGGAATCCTATAAATTATCAGATCCATGATTCTATAGGGAAAGTAGTATGAAATTTGTGCTTACATGTCCCAGCAATGCGTTCACCAGAAGCTCCAAATTCTTTGGCGTTGCATCTGCAACTGGTACCAGTACTGGTCCTTGTCCAATAGGCAATCCTGTTGTCTCATCGTAGAATTGTAGCCGTAAACTTCCAGCGTCCGCGGGGACTTCTTCTAAATCCTGCTGTACTCGAGCTTTTTCCGCTGCGTCGGTTCTCTGACGTTTGCTTGGTGGGGGAAGGACGGTCGACATTATGGCATTTAACCCAACCACTGATTTCTTGAAAAATTCAAATTCGCCAAAGTTTGTAAGAATGTAGAGTTTATTACACTGAAACTGCTCTACAGAGTAGTTGAATAAAAGTTGGCTGGTTGCGCCTTGTATGGACGAAGGCTCGATATCGACTCTGACGGAAAATAATTTCTTGCCCATTCAGCCTTGCCAAGGCCAGAAACCCCGCGATTGGCAGCACTAAGGCGGCGCCGTGAAACAGCTTTCCGAAGGAGTGCCGCTTTCACATGTGGCTGGAACCAGCGTCAGCCACAGCTCCCCAACCTCCTCAGTTATCGACACGCTCTCTCTCTTCCCCGCTCACCTCTCCAACAATTCGATAGACATCAACAGTTTCGTCTCGATTGAGGATTGTGTGTTGACCTGAATCTTCTTCAAAATTATTGTTATACATACTAATCTAGAACCACTAACTCCCACCACGGTTCGAGCGCCTTCTCGCAATGGCGTCGCCGCGTCCATCGACCTCGGACAGTTACGCGTCGACGAGCAGAACCTCCCGGTCTAATCAATTTGAATACACCACATCCTCTCAGCAAGCCTCACCCTCCATTCGGCCCCCGTCAACAGGTCGGCCTAGCAGTGGTCGTCCAAGTACCGCACGTCCAGATACCGCACGACCCGGCACTCGAAGAAGCTCGCGTGCTGGATCCACCATTGGAGGAGGTGATTCCCAACAGATCATTTGTGCCATTAGCGAAGGACGTGGTGTTACTCCTACCGTTGGTCTGGCTTTTGTCAATATCACCACCGGCGAAGCAGCACTAAGCCAGATTTGTGACAACCAATTCTATGCCCATACCATCAACAAGCTCCAAGTCTTTGACCCCACCGAGATACTGATCGTTTCCACCGCTGCTCCACCAAACCCCAAATCTAAAATGTACCAGATTGTGGAAGAAAATGTCATGGGAGCCACAATTGTTGCAATTGACCGCAAATACTGGTCAGAAACGTCTGGGCTGGAATCAATTCAGCGATTGGCTTTCACCCAAGACCTAGATGCACTCAGAGTAGCAATTGGTGGCAACTACTTTGCGACTTGTTGTTTTGCAGCTGTCCGTCCCCTGAATCTTTCCATTCTCGAATTTGCCGGTTGCTGATTTTCAGTCAAGGCTCTAAAATACATCGAATTGCGAAAGAGGGTAACGTTTGCGTTTCATTCCCTCCGCATTAATTATCAACCCTCGGAAGGCTCCATGATGATAGATCTCTCTACAATCCACTCTTTGGAGCTCATCCAAAACATTCAAGATGCCAAGTCAAAACACAGTTTGTTTGGCTTGATGAATGAGACGTTAACACCCATGGGTTCAAGACTTTTGCGAAGCTGGATTCTCCAACCGTCCACACAGCCTGACGTACTCGAAAAGAGATATGATGCTGTGGAAGAGCTGATGAGTGTTGATGACATGTTTTATCAGACAAGAGGGGGTTTGAAACTTGCACCAAAATTTTGACAAGAGCTAACTATTCCCACCAGCCCTGAAAGGCCTTCATGATGTTGAGAAGCTCTTGACCTTGGTAAATTCTCTCTTATATCTTCGCAAATTTTCTAACACTTTTAGCTTATCATCATTCCTCTTCATCCGGATCCTCGTCATTCGGAGCAGTCAATCAATAACATATTGATGCTGAAGAACTTTGTGGAAATTGCACCAAAGCTTTTCGAAATTCTGGGCTGTGCCCGTTCTCCTCTTCTCTCCTCAATTCGTGATCACTGCAATCCTGACAACATAATTCCTACGATTCAACTTATCAAGGAAGTGATAAACGAAGATGTGACTTACCAGAAAAAAGCCTTGGATTTACGGAATCAGCGAACGTATGCGGTCAAGGTAATATCATTCTTCCACGCGTTGAGAATCTTCAGCCTAAGTTGAACTCAGGCCGGCGTTAGCGGATTCCTTGATGTTGCGCGCCAGACTTTCAAGGAAGCCACTGAGGATGTCCATCAACACGTCACAATGATTACTCGTAGGTCTTTCCTATACCGTCGCAAACTCTTACTAATTATCCCACAGAAGAGTACGATATCCAGGTCGACACTAGATACGACAATGCCCGGCAGTATTATCTACGAGTTTTGGAAAGCGAATTCGATCAAAAACCCATTCCCGATATATTAATCAATAGGTTCCGAAACAAGGGTTTCATGGAATGTTCAACACTGGGCTTGATGAAGCTTAACCAAAGAATTTCAGACTCTCATGCGGAGGTGGTGCTGACAAGTGACAAGACGGTACAAGAATTATTGGACAATATTCGTGGTGAAATGTCCAGTCTCTTCAAGGTTTGCGAAAGCATTGCTTTACTTGACACGATTGCAGGGTTTGCACACTCTGCCATCGCAAATGACTATGCCAAACCAGAGATTGGAGACTGTCTCATGATCGAAGCCGGCCGTCACCCTATTAAGGAGAAGGTATGTAGGGCACTTCTACCACTCTCCCCAAGCATGCTAACGTTTCCCAGGTGAACAAGGCCAACTTTGTGCCAAACGACGTATATGCTACTGAACAATCCCGGTTCCAAGTCATTACTGGTTGCAATATGAGCGGCAAAAGTACCTACATCCGGTCAATTGCGTTGATGTGCGTTATGACTCAGGTTGGGAGTTATGTACCAGCTCAATTTGCACGATTTCCGATCATCCGTCAACTCTTTGCCCGAGTATCCGTGGATGACAGTATTGAAGCAAATGTGTCTACTTTTGCGTCCGAAATGAGGGAGACGGCTTTCATCCTAAGGTGACCTTTGCAGTATCATGCTCACCGAGAAACTACTAATAATCGTTGTCCAGGAACATTGATGAACATAGTCTGGCCATTATCGATGAGTTGGGTCGAGGCACGAGTACCAGAGATGGACTGGCCATCGCATTGAGTATTGCCGAAACGCTTGTAGAAAGCAAAGCGATGATCTGGTTCGTCACGCATTTCAATGAGCTTGGTAAGAGCATTGCCTTTGGTCCTTGATACACTCCCTGATAAAGATAGCACAAATCATGCAGCACAGACCTGGAGTTGTCAATCAGCACCTAGCAGTTGACACGAGTGAAGAAAACACAATGACTATGCTGTACAAAGTTCAAGCCTCATATGTCAAAGAAGCACATTACGGCCTTGCTCTTGCTCGAGTCGTAGACCTTCCACCAGAAGTGCTCAAGGTTGCAGAACGCGTTACGAAAACCCTCGATGATCAAGTCGAAGCCAAGCGAAAATCGTCAAAGTCTATTGCAATTGCGAAGAGGAGAAAGTTAGTGATGAGCTTGAAGGAAACTTTGCACCAGGCAGCTGCGAGCCCGATGGAACCATCCGTCTTGTTGAGTTGGTTGAAGAAGCTTCAAGAGGAGTTTATACGAAGAATGGATGCGATCGACAATGATGTTCCCAGTAGTGATGTGGAAGGCGACGAGGATGACGATGAGGAGGAGGGTGAGAGCCAGCAGGAAACCGCCGAGGGCACAGTTGTGGATACTGGTAGTGGCCGTGAAGCCAACTCAGTTCTTGGGTCATAGTGGGGTGATACTCTCCGAGTGGAATATTGTTCAAGTTGCTAAAACATATTGCTGGTAAAGAGACAAGTGTACATAGTCGAGGATAATAAGCAGTGCGTGCCTGGCAAATTAGCACATATCAAACTGTAATATCTGGCCAACTCTAGCATGTATTATGTTCTCAATAAGAGAACAACCTCGATTTTGGCTCTCTGGCACCCCTCTATGTTTGGGCCTTTTCCGATACTCGAAGCTACAGAGAACACGGTCCAAAGTATAGAGACTCGTGGGAGAATATAGGGCAGTACACTACAATGTGCTCTAATAGTGCCCTGAAGCCGAGCTTTCATGGCACTTTACAGGGCACTACAGCGTACTACCCTGCATACTTTTGACCGCATCCTCCGTACTAATTGGTTAAATCTTATGAACCTTGATTTAAAATGCCTATTCCTCTTAATTCACGAAAGAAAGCGCACTTGAGGTGGATCCATTTCAAGCTGTAAAAGGCTACGTTTGTGGACAAATGGTCCCAAACCATCTACTTTTTGTGCACGACTCTTTGTGGTATATTCAACTTAATGACTATCAGAGTGGTTTGCTGGGGGGTTTTCCAATTTATGCTATGTACTCTAGTATTGATCCTGCAAGTGCTGTGTATTGAAAAAAATAATCCATTTTGTGTTTCCCCCCTATTTGTCGCCGCGAATTGTTGACCGCGCAAGAGCCTCGGCGAGGTCTGAAATTAGCGATGGCACTACAATCAAGATAAATGTAGGTTGGTTCGTCGGAAGGCGAGCGTTGGAACGGCTCGCCTCTTCTTGGGCGGGCTCTTGAACTGATCCGTCGACGCTTGATTGTCTGTTCTCTTGGGCTGCTTGGGGCTCTTTCATAGGTCTTCCGGTGACATCGGGTCGTTGGGCTTCCTCCGCATCTCGCTGAGCAGCTTTCAAAGCCTCTTGAGCAATGTCAAGTCTCTCCACGGCCTCGTCAAGATCCCTCAATCGGACGTTTCGAGTATTGAAATTCCTTCCATCGTGTATGGCTTCCTGTAGGCGTTCTAGGGTTACTTGCAACCCCTCCTCGGCTACTTGAACGGTTCGAGTTCGTTCTTCGACCAGGCTATCGTCTGTTTTCTCGCCATCCGCTTTGGTGTTTCTCTTCTTGGCGTGCTCACTGTCAGAAGAAGAGGGGGTCTTTTCCTTCACATCCTCCTGACCCTTCTCACTCGTCCAATCTTCCGGCTTCTTCACACATCCATCCCAATCCTCCTGCTTCCACATTTTACACCATGGTGCATAGACGACCTTCTCTTTTCTCAATTCTTCTGAGGTCGGAAAATTCCCCTGTCTATTCGTCCGGTTGATCACATGAGCCACGGCACCAGATCTCTCCATTCTCTCAAATATCCCCCCCATCTTATTCCTAGTTCTTATTCTCAGTCTCCACATCTGCTCACCTGTCAAAGTGGGATGTTTGTAGCCGAAACTCTTCAACATATTTTCGAAAGATGCAACGTGCCTATCGACACGCCGAGTTTCGTGTTCATACATCCAAATCTTGAGGGCTTTTTCATGGTCCCGGGAGAAGCTGCCGGTGTACTGGAGGAAGTCTCGTGCCTCTTGGGGAACTTCGCGGTTTATTTCTTCTGATTCGTTCAGGTTGATCCTCCTGCCTCGGTTGGCGCTATTGTTCCAGTTGGTGATGTTGTTGTTATTGCTACCGCCGTTGTCGCGGCTGCCATCGTTCTCATTCTTTCCGCCGTTGACGGTAAAGTTGAAATTGTTCATGCTGAAAATTTTGTTGCGTGGAAAGTTTGAAGTGTCGATTTGGTCTCCACAACTGAACGAAGAAGCGAGAAGCCGGCATTTTAAAGGCTTCTGGAGGAAGTCCATGATGTTCTGACGCCTTTCATTTTTGTTCTGAAACAGGAGTG
Source organism: Hymenoscyphus infarciens (assembly GCA_001414345.1). Lineage (NCBI taxonomy): Eukaryota > Fungi > Ascomycota > Leotiomycetes > Helotiales > Helotiaceae > Hymenoscyphus > Hymenoscyphus infarciens. The sequence goes on along the minus strand of LLCB01000002.1, from coordinate 605,058 downwards.
GACAATGAAAATGGCAGAGGTATGACAGGGCATTCGAGAAGAAGGTTCTGCCTTCTAGTATCTGGATTGGTTTCACATCATCCACTCACAATTTGGTCTTCAATCAAGGATTTGCGATACCAGACTAGAAACAAGACACATTCTCACGAATAGCTTCGGCCAAATTCTACCAGTTTCGGCCTTCTTCCTCCTCGGAAAAGTCCTTTTTGTATCTTTAGTGATGGGGGTATCTTAAGTCCTCGGCGCATAGATAAGAGGCACTTTTAATACTCTTATTTTTTTTTTAGTATGCCTTCAAAGTATCTTGATTCCAGTTTCAAACCTCCAAAACCTTGCCGGTTTTTTTAATACTATTCTGGGCTATTACAATAGTCAAAGTATAGAAAGGTTGATGGCTAAATTTCTTATACTGGGTTAAGCGAGCGTGGGCTGAACTGAAATCCTTGTATTAATTTGGACACTAGGGTCTAGTCTTCTGTGCTTAGCTAGAAAATAAAATGAAAGATAGGAAATTCAATGAACGAAATGGACTCCTTCGCCATGTGACATGAAACGGGCAATTCGAGAACCTTTCTTTGGAGTTTTACGAATTTTTGAATTCAAACGACTTTTCAGTCTTAATATATCAATTACTGACTCATCTCAAGCTCTCAAGAACAACACCCACTACAATTTGGTGTGCTTTAGCCTTCCCCCTTCCGCGGCCATACGGGCTCAATTACAGCCCTTCTTGCGGAATTATCGGTTTCCTTCTCTACTTCTCTCCCATCAAATTTATTCGCACAGGAAAAGTTGGAATATCTCGCAATGCCGACAACAAATTCTTCCTCAACGTTCCTAGAGCCATGTTCAATGGATATGCGGGTATTTGCAAATATGACTGTGCTATTTCAAACAGAAAAAATCTTGATTCTTTGATCGCAACACGTAGAAAACCCGTTTGTTGATCTCAGGCCCTGAGTGAGGCGGTTGATGCAACTTTTGATTGAAATATTTCTCTGTTGTGTACCCGGGAGCCATAAGCGAGCGTCGCACGAAAGTCTCCCCTTTGAATATTCGAGAACTCCGCTGCTGGAGCTAAACGCCCAACACCGCAAATTGTGTTGAAACTTCTCCCAGTATGACGTGCGGAAAATTGGACATAGTCTTCTCTCAGGTACCTGCAAAGAACGGGGTTCTTGAGTCGTCCGTGTTCGGGCAATAACGAGGCTTTTTGATTTTGTGATACAGTGTGGAATGAACATAGTCCAACCACTCAGCCCAACACCTTCACACATAAAGCGAGAAGAAATAGTCAACCGAAACGTGACTTGAACTCATGACCCAATCTCCATACTGCCGCAAGAGCCATAAAGCTCGATGACACTCATTACACACAATAACCTGGCAACCAGGACATCTGGCGGGACCACACTCTGGAATAAAATGAAAATCGATCTTGTTACATCTGGAGCAACGATGATCACTCTCCACCCGCGTCCATTCCCAGTCTCCCGCGCAATGCCAAGGGCCTTCTTCAATTTCTAATGAGGGGTGGAAATTGACTGGATCTCTCAGTCTGGAAAGTGATGTCCAGCGGTTAATAGCTTGGGCTCGCCTATCGAGGTCGATGAGTAGTGGTGTATCCAAATCTCGGGGTCCAAGGATTTCCAATGCCTCCCGTATTTGAACTTCTCGATTGCAATTCTCTTCTTCCTCATAGTGGCACTGATTCAATTCTAACTTGTGAAGAATCTTCTTGTATTTCTCTCGAGATTCGGAGAGTGCTTGGGCCAACTTGGTAGTGTATGTTTTCCTGGCAGCCATCAAGCTTGCGAGTGTACCGGCAGTATCTTCCAGGTATTGGCCAGCTTCCTGGGAGAGCTCGATTGCCTCATTAAATTGCTGTAGCACCTCAAACTCGCTCATTTTGTTCAAGTTGTCAAGCTGGCGCCCCTGTACGCCAATAGAGCGCTCGCATTCGAGAGCAAGAGGAATCCACTTCTGACGGAAAACCATCCATGATTGAAGACGTAACGAGTACTCGCTCTGGACTTTAGCCTTCCAAGCCCTAGCTTTCTCGTGGCGATAACTGACTTGAAATGAGCGATGTTGTTGACCCGTCGGAGGTTCCCCAGCTTGCCCCCACCTGCCCGTTGCCTCCCGAAAATCGTTCTCTCTGGCCCATCTTCCCTGTTCAAAATCTTCCACGTGTTCCTCTCTCTCTCTATTGGCGACTCTCACATACTCCTTATCGTACTCGGCTCGTTTCCCACTATCTTGTAAAGTTTCCCAGGCTCTTAGGATTTGCTGGAAGGTCGAGGTTGCTTTTTCGTCTTTGTTTTTATCGGGGTGAAAACGGAGAGCCAATCTTCGGTAGGAGTCTCGAATTTCGGGAATAGTTGAAAATTGAGAGACACCGAGAATGGAGTAAAAATCTTCCATTATTCTACCACCAACGGTGGATTTGCCGAGGTATGGTGGAGTTATTGGTCTGAAAAATCATGACTGGACGGGTGAGAGCTTTTCAAAAAGCAGCGTTCGATAAGGACATTTGCGTAGATTCCGAAAGGGCCTGAAGCGAAGGAATCTTGTCAAGTAACACAAATAATGTTTCCAATGCTAGTGGTATATGAGGAAAGTGTAGAAGGCTGCGATATAGTTATTATCTGCATGCCAAGCTAGCTGTGGGTCCTTCCCAGCCCATTCCGAGGTTCAAGTTGGAGTCTAGGTATGGCATTGGTCGATTTGTGAACATTTATCTGCCAGTAAGCGATGCTAATTGGACTAGTCCGACCAATCAACATTGATATCCGACGTTGAAACCAGAAAGGTTGAATGGCCATCTGGGTCCTGCCGAGGTTCGTTGAGGAGGATTGAAAGACAACCTACGAATAGCGTGCGGGCCGCGTCGATCGCACGGATTCTCGATCTTTAATGCCTAAGATGAGGTGATATTTGCTGTGAGGGGTCGAAAACGTGCTGTACATAAAGATGGAGTAAGGTTATTTGTGGGATGACAATTCAGTGTCGTGATGCAAAGCGGGGAGAAGTTGGAACTTAGTTGATCTTGTAATTAGGAGACCAGCAATTGGGTTCTTGACGAGTCGGGAATCCGATGTGAATCTGATGTAGGGCAGAAACTTTGTAACTCTGTCCACCAGGGGGTGTAGCCATTCGTGAGGTGGCGGTCACCTCGGAGAATCATTCGCATAATATGAGATATTGTGCGATTTGACTTCGAATAACACAGTAGAAATCAGATACTAATCTCCGCCGCCACGAATAGATACACTCTCTGGTGGTCCGAAACAAAAAGAATTGTCCGTACTCAAACCAGAAACCCCCCATTTTTGATTGGGATTCGGATCGGAAAGACCAATTCCAAACCGCCACTAGACGGTGTTGTATGCCCTCATGCTCGAAATTTTGCACTGCGGGAGCTAATCAGCACGTTTCCGACGAACAACGATGCAAGGCTTATCATCTGCAGTTTCACTTACGTACACGTATGAAACCTACATCAAAAGACTAGCCAGCTTTCGTTCCATATATTCCCGACATCTCAAATTTGAGGGTCTGAATTAAGTCACCGTCAAACAGATCATGAAATCATCTGGATGTCCGTCAATAATTGATGGCAGGTACTAAAAAGGAACAAAAAGTGAGGGATGTAAAGTAAGAGGGGTGCTGAGGTTCAACCTTTCTCCCAGCATACTAACTCCGAAAGCATTGGTTGACAGGTAAAATGAGAAGTAATGACAATATTAAACTTGGGTTGCGAATATCAGAATAAGGGCGAAGATTTGCAAGTATGGTCTATGGCCATCGTGTAGGTGGGGTGGGATTGATCTGCGTATGGACTCTGGACAAACTTGAGGCTTGCTTGACCTTTGAGATAAATGGTGCGTTTAATAAGAGCTATTTTGAACGATTATAGAAAAGCAGGAAGAGAACAATTGAATTTGAAGGGGTTGGAAGAAGCAAATAGAAACAATTTCGTAGTTGGTAACGTAAAGGCATTAAGGACCGTAGCTCATTTTCGCTAGTGCGAGAATGCGCAAGTGAGAGTAACCAAGTCTATTTTGGAAGAGGTTCTCAGCCTATTGAAAGGATCGAAATAAAGGTATTTTATAATGTTTTTGAGAATTGAGGAAGTCGTCGAGAACCGCGGTCACAATATAAAGCACTTTGTACCTCCGGAATGTGCTTATCTTAGATGGTGTTGACCAATCAGACCTCACACATTAATACCCGGGATAATAAAAGCGGCAGTATTTGTACCAAGTCATTGTTCCCTTAAGCCGCCTTCTAGGGCAATGTAAGTAAATTGTCCTAAACACTTCGAACAATCATAATCAACATCAGTTCTCCTAAACTATCTGGGCAAGTGATTAGATTCATTTAGAAAGGTTACTGCCACTTTTGTGAGCCGTGCTTATTCAAACTCGCCTCCTCACGTCAACATCTGACTCCCTGCCTTGGAGGCTTCGATGATTTCCCAATGCAGTCTCGTTCTGCGGTGTGTCTCCCGTGTAACGTTTGTTTTTCTTATCGAGATTCTACATCTCTTTCTCTTGTGCCACAACAACTTTCCTTGCTCTGAGCGATAAAATCGAAGACGTCATGTCTACTACTCGCGTTCTGAACCTTGGGAGCTACAGGCCACTTGTAACTTTTCTTTTACCCAGTATCTCTATGTATTTACAGCTGCAACTTTGTCCTGTAGAGGGGGCGCCAATCTTGCAGAATTGTTATCAAAAAATACCTAGATACCGAGGGAAAGAAGTTTCAACTTTCAGCACGCAAGCCGGAGCAAGTATCGATTCTTGCGAAGGCTGGTGTCAATGCGTTGGTTTTCAAAGGCCTCGATGATTTCGAGGCAACTTATAAAGCTTCGGACAGTATGATCTGGGGGTAATTCCGGTCAATAGTACCATGCTTATTCATGATCTGGGAATTTACCTCTTCAGGAGTCAGTATTGAGAATTCATTGAGACCCAAAAGAACAAGCAGTATTTTATGCACAGCATCGTGATTCTCTGCCCCAGCGGCAGCAAGCGTGTATATATCTACGAGAGACATTTTCGCTACCGGATAACCATTTGAAAGCGAGCTGGTGTCTGTGGTATCGAGCGCGTCCCGGAGTTGAAATGTTGAGTTTTGCGGTAGGTTGACGAGAATATTCTGAAGTCATTGAGAGTTGAGAGGTTCTGAGGGAAGAAACGGAAAGGTGTTGGGGAAGAGAAGAAGGAAACTCGCAAATATGCGAGGATACCGTTAGTCGCGCGCGCTACTTCTCGAAGGTGAGTTTTGAGATGAAAAAATGAATGAGTGGGCATCACTACAACCACCTCGCCTTTCCAACTACATCTATAAACTCAACACAACACAACACTAGAGTCTCTGAAAAAATGTTTCTACCCTATTGGAACTGGCTGCTGATTTGCTAAGCTAATAAGATTTATAGTACTAAAGCTTATCCTTCTTTCTAGGACTTGAAGTAAGTGGTCTATAAATTCTGCCTTTTCTGTCTAATTTAATATTTCAGCCTGGAAGTACTATTACTCATATTTAGTTGGGAACCTTCTTGCCGTAGCAAAATGTAAACCCAAGAGGAGGGAAAGGTAAAAATAGGGTGCCAGGGACGGGTGATGTAAAGAAGAAAAGATTTTCTCTCTCTGTGTGTTGGGATAAAAGGGGAAGGGGGTGGGTGGGTTGTGGATCACTTCATGTGATGCGCGGTGTCTTTTGAAGTCGAAGCTGTACCCTGTAGCTGTGAACCTCTCTTGCCGAAATAATTATTTCTAGGTTAATAGGAAGTCCTCAAGTTGAGACCAGCCACAAGTTCGGCCCGTCGGAACGGCTACCAACGGAAGTAGCAGGAATACCCCGCTTTTTGAACTCTTATATATTCACAAATATGGTGTTTTGTCCTCAAATCATATAATATATGGCCTGCTGGCCCAATGGCAAGGCGCTTGACTACGATTGGCTTCACAGGCCTTGTTTATCAAGAGATTGCAGGTTCGATCCCTGCGTAGGTCAATTTTTTTTGGTGTCTTTTTGTTATTTTTAATCGGAATTTGTTCTGAAGAATAAGTATAGTTGTATAGAGTTTCATGTTTTCTTCGTCACTTTGAGCGGGTTTGTGATTGATGCAGCGAAGTTGTTTTATTTTTCCGCTGCCGATGAAGAACAGAGATGCTGTTTTATTTGCTGAAAGAAATCAGACGTGAAAACTGGTGGCTTCTACATTTTACGCCTCCAACTATTAATAAATTAAAGACATGCATCCAGTCCTGAAAGGAAGGAAGATGATCTGACTGTGCAGACTTCTTTATTTGCCTTTTTGGAAAAAGAGTTATTGACCTTTCCAGGTTGTCGGATCTCTCGGTTGCCCCCAATGCTTGCGGGATTGTGCCTCGTTTCAGGAAGGATCATGGCGCTGAGATATCGACTCGGCACAGAGTCTAGAGATGTGGAAATTCATGCTCGAGTACGTTTGCGATGTGAGTAGTTAAAATTAATAAGGAAGATAAAAGAAATTCTAATAGTTCGTATAACTCTGGGCCTCGGCCTGGTTCTTCAACAACTTGATAATAAGCGGCTGTCTGCAGCCTTTAGTATGCAATGAGATGATACCATTTCCAGATATGGTTCCTTGAGTATCAAAACTGGAGGTTTTTTCTCTCTGCACCTGGGCTGGGTGAAAAGATTCTGGATGAGGTTGCCAATGCTGTGTTACCAAGACATCTTCGTCCTTTCCAATTCTGCTTCTCTGTTGACAAGTACAAACCTAAAACAGCTAGTTACTTTCTGTTGGTGACCATTAGTCTGAGACTAAGCTGCAGAAACGTACCTGCCCTGTCTGTACGAAGTACGAGGCAAAAACCCGGCAGTACCACTTGCTGTAGATTCCGAAGGTACACAACCAAGATATAAGATATACTGTAGCTCGAGGTTTCAACCTCAATTGTCACCGCATTCAGGAACGAGGTCCCTTCGCATACATACCATACACCATACATACCAGGTACCCTTAGCCCTGACCTCTAGGTCCCATACGCTACCTACCTTCCAAGGCCACGCGGACCCAACGAGTATCTTTTTTAGCCAGATTTTTCAACACAAACAATTCACAACTCAATATCGTCAGACTTCGAAATTCCAATTCCCCTGCCGCTGCCGCTGACGGTCACCGCCTCCCCCTTTGGATCTTGACTCGGTATCTGCGACGCGCATAACACATTCCAGACGACCTGCGAATTCCACGTTTCAGCATTTCAGCATTTCAAGCACTAGACTTGGGCTCCACCACGACAACGGTGTGGGTTTGTGTTGCGGTGCGGTGCGGTGCGGTGCAGCAATCCAGTCGCAATTCGGGCTCAACGGTCCGGAACGGAAATGTGAATGTGTTCAGGTTGCTCCCCTCTGGATTACTCGACTGTACAGTACTCTACAGACACAGACCGCATTACCCAGCCCAACCCAACCCAACGCTGCAATCCTCAACACCGCCAATAATAGTGTTAAAATCCAGTTGAAATTCCCCAATTTATCCTTCCAAGGCATTTCCCGCCGACCAGGTCACCCACGCCCCCCGAGGTCCAGTGCTCCAGCCGTCCAGCAATCTAAAAGCATCAGCACATCAACGCCTCGGATTTGTGACACAATTCAGGTACGCTGAAAGGCTGTGCACCACTTCACTCGAGACAGGAGGGGATTCCTGCGCGGGGGCCTGGCGACTACGCACTTAGCAGCAGCAGCAGCAGCAGCACCACTCGCTGCCCACACCAGTCCCAGCATGGCGAGAAAATCAAATCCAGAGCCGCTGACGCTGACCGACCCGCGAACATCAGAAGGCGATACAGAAACCCAATTCCTCGACAGTCCACGATCACCTTTGAGCTCCAAGTCTCCGAGATCCCCGCGATCGCCATTCAGATTCAACTCCAAGAAACCACCACCTCCAGAAACCGAACCACCGCAGAACCAGACGCAGACCAACGACGAGCCCCAGCGAACCACTGCTCTGTCCCAGACTACTGTCTCCCTCCCATCGTTACAACAATATACCGCCGCCGAGGGCGTCACCGAGGCGACAGAAGCACCGCAGAAGGTGGAGCGAGGAAGACAACAAAGACCGACCCGAAGTGGCTTCTTCTCTAAGAATAAGGCGACAAAGAATCCGAATCTGGTAAATCGCACGCTGCCAGATTCAAATACTGCTGCCAAATCGCCGGCAGAGGAAAGCATGTCCAGAGACACAGACCGCCCAAGTAAAGTTTCAGCGCAAGATACTTCCCAAATTGGTAAGACCAAATCTGTCTCGTCACCATCTGATGTTAAGACTAACCTAGAATCTTCTGCAGAGCTGAGTCCAGAGAGATCAACCAAGGTTGCGAGAAAGCCAGTTGGCGGTCCCTCAAGATCTAACATCTCGGTCGACTCGACAGGAGACACACCAACCCCCTCCAACCCGAATGTCATTAAGAAGAACAAACCGAAACCCTTCAGCCTTCTCTCGAGGACACGTTCAATACGCGATGAGAATAGCCCACGCGAGGCCTCACCTACCGAAAAGATCCCGCAAGCACCTGAGCGAGCACACACACATAGCAATTCAATACACACTGCCCCTTTGCGAGCCGATAACGACCGGTCATTTCGGGACATGATGAGTTCCAACGTGCGACAGCATTCGGAGGACAGGAATGCCAAAGTGCGAGATGTATCTCGTGAAAAGGGACCAAAGGAGGGAAGCAAGCTACAGCCTTCTTTGATGAGAGAAACCAAGGACAATAACAAGAAAGATACACTATCATCTTCATATCAAGGAGGGGGCCATAGTTTCTTGACTAACCTCAAGTCTTCGGCTACAAAGGGGGCTGGCGCCATTCACAAAGGGCTATTTGGAAAGAGTGTCCGCAGCGCAAGTACAACTGAGAAGGAGTTACCGGTGGATGACGAGCATTATGAATTAAAGGTCATCAACAGACCACTCGTGGAGCAAACACGTTTGACAAGAATATCTAAGCGGTTGGAAGACTCGCGCGACAAGACCGAATTCTGGATGCCCTCGTTCCCATGGCGCGCCATCGACTACCTTAATTACAAAGGAAGTGATGTTGAGGGGCTATACAGAGTACCTGGCAGTGGGCCACAAATCAAGAAATGGCAAAGACGATTCGACGAAGGCAAGTCTAACCAATCATGTGATCATGAAGGTATTGCTAACGATATGCAGAACTCGACATTGACCTCTTTGAGCAAGACGATCTCTACGATATCAACATTATTGGCTCCATGCTTAAAGCTTGGCTCCGTGAGCTCCCCGACGAACTCTTCCCAAAGTCAGCCCAAGATCGCATCGCCAGAGAATGTGCCGGGTCAGAGAAGGTTCCCCAACAATTAATCGACGAACTATCGAACCTCTCCCCATTCAACTACTACCTCCTATTCGCCATCACCTGCCATTTGTCCCTTCTCCTTGCGCACTCCGAAAAGAACAAAATGGATTTCCGCAACCTGTGTATTTGTTTCCAACCATGCATGAAGATAGATGCATTCTGCTTCAAATTTCTCGTCTGTGATTGGAGAGACTGCTGGAAAGGATGTAAGACCGAGCCACAATATACGGAGCAGGAATATATGCTTTTTGATATGGCGCATTTGGGACCACCTGGAAGTGCCGAGGGGCAGAGTAGCACTGCGGTTGAGAGTCACGATGAACGCAACGTCTCGAGCTCTGATAGCAGCAAGCCATCAAGTGTCAGCATCGATAACCAGGGTCAGAAGCAGAAGGCTCAATCCAAGAAAAGCACCCTCAATCAGAGCGATAGCCAAGGAAGCATGAGTACGGTCAGCACATCCTTGACAGTTGTCCAAGAACGCACCCCACCAAGAAGAAGTGGCGAGATGCGACCACTGAGCCCAATCAAGCCACTGAGCCCAATTGGATTTAGCTAGGTCATGACTGGTCTTTACCGGCAGCATACAAACTTCGGACATTCTTTGGGAAGCCAGGCAGGGGCACATCGAAAACAACCTCGCTCGGGGGTCGCTTACGCCTGAAACAATGTTCCGGTGATGACCTCCAAAAGCAGAAAGGCACCAAACAACCCAAAAGATCTACAACCTCGCCGATTAAATTCAACGATTGAGTGTTGGAAGACAGAGTCAAAAGCCATCTTAGACGAAGACGAGTGGCACCTTACGACTTTTTCCCCCCAGCAACGAAATCCAAACGCGTATTGATTGATTCGCTTCATATCCTTGTCTTTGCTGCGTTTTCTTTTGCTCTTCTTGCATTGGCGTATATTTCCCCTTTTTTTCTTCTCTCGAATCGCGAAAAGATGATGAATGCATGCATGGATTTTGATTGATTGAAACGTTCTTCTCTTGTTTTTTTGTTGAATACCCCCAGCGTTTGCGACATTATGGGAAAATCATATTGGAGGCATTATCGAGTTATCTTCTTCGCGTTGGGATTCTTTTCTTCTTTTTCCTTTACGTTGATGGTTTTCATTTTCAATCGGAACGAGAAAAATTCTTGGTTTTATTTTGCATTGAGGTGCCCTGCATTTTACTGTCTTTTTCTAGACGGTTCACCTAATTATCATACTAGCATTGAGAGTGGAGGATGATTTGGAAAGTGGCGGATGGTTTGGACAGTGAGGGAGAGACGCTTCGAGTTGTGTTGTGTTGGATATGAGGGGAGGGAAGAGAGATGCAGGACTCGCTGCTGGAGAAATATGGTTACCACGTCGCTTTGAGGGGAAGATGAAAAAGTACGAGAGAGAGAGGAGAAATATGGACGTGGAGGAGTGTGGATTGATTAGGTCTTGTACGATACGATACACTGGAGTTTCTTGCTCTCTTTTGGGGTATGGATGGGGTGAAAGGGAGGCAGGCGGGATGGGTATGTGAGTGTAGAAATGAGCACTGCATTGTATCTGTGGTGATTGAAGAATATCAATTACTTGGATCCTGATTTTTTTGAATATCTTTTTCTATGACTCTCATCTGTGATTCTGTTTGTTTGCTGTGCTTTGTTTTTCTATTAGGTGAGTAAGCCGTCTCTACGTGGGTGGAACTTTTTGCACTTCATACGGAAACACAGCTTCAAGATGACACAGTAGGCGGAAAGAGACTAAAAAAAAGATAGACTGACTCTAGATTGACTTGTCATTACATCTAGAAGTCATTAGAGATTTTGTTGTCGTGTAGTTCTGAACAATTGCGAGGGAAAAAAATAGCACGATTCAAAAAGGGTTTGCGACTACGGACCCAAGGCCACACCAACGACAAAGCGGCAACGAGTACAACTCCACCCCAAGCTGTCGCAAAAATATACAAAAAATATGATCAAATGCGGGGTATGCTATTTTCTCATCCCCTAGCTTTCTGGGGAGGTTTTCTATTGTTGGTGTAGTTTTGTTGGTGTAGTTTTGTTGGCTGTAAAAGGACAAAATCTGGGTCGTCTTTGACTCTTTTTACAGGCTGTCTTTCACAATCAAGGCTGCAGGCAGCAAATAAATATCTGGCATTGTATTGGTTGCTGAAAATGGAGGTAAGCTGTGTTAGTCACCGGTAACCACTAAACCGCAGTTACATTTCTCTCACCAGTCTCACATCCTAATGATTTCCCCCGATTTGAAAAATTCATATCATTAAATCGCACATGAAAAACAAAATATATACAATTTCTTCATCTCTCTTCTGTTCTAGCGAATGGTTGCAGGTGAAGCAATATAAGCTTTTCTCTACCCAGCTTGCGATCTGATCCATCACAGTTCTATCTGCGAGTTTGCCTTGCATTTTCGTCTGGTGGGAAACCGAACTCGTGTTTGAAGCATATAAAAACGAGGGAAGACGCCAAAAAACACCACCCCCATCAGAACCCATAAAAGGGTACTGGAAGAAAAAGAAGCAGAAATCATAATAGCAGGCAAAAGACAAACAATGCCACGCATTCCCCATTTTTCATCCCCTTGGCAAGCAACCTCTATATTTCGAAACTTCTTCTCATCTATAGTTCTGAAGAAATCTATGCTTTTGGAGAAGACAACTTCATAGGCTTGGTGCCGAGACCATTACGGTTGCGGAAAAAGAAAACACCCTTGCCTTCTCCGATGGCTCCCTCAGATGGTTCAACCCATTGGCACCAACGAGCACTGGTGTACAAGGACTTGAGGAATCCAAGAGGTCCTCCCTCGACATCGGCGCGGTAATGTTGTCCCATGACGGGCTTGATGGCTTCGGTGGCCTCATCGGCGTGGTAAAATGGGATGGTGCTGACGTAGTGGTGGAGGACGTGGGTCTCGATGATGCCGTGGAGGAGATGACGGCCGATGAACCCAAATTCACGATCGATGGTTGCGGCGGCTCCACGGACGTAGTTCCAGCTCTCACCAGAGTAGTGAGGAAGTGTTGGGTCGGTGTGTTGAAGGAAGGTGATTGCAACTGTGTTTCATTAGTATTTAACAGGGAACCAATGATACGTGAGATACATACCGAGCCAGTGGTTAACCCAGAGATATGGGATGAAATACCAGACAAGCATGTTGTTGAATCCGTAGGTTTGGCACAGCTGATACAAGGCGGCGACAGTGATGGCAAGACCGAGATCACTCAACAAGATAAGTTTGGCATCCTTGGCTTCGTAAAGAGGACTGGCTGGAGAAAAGTGGTTGACACCCTTGAAGTGACCGTTGGATTTTCCCTTGCCACGACCCTCAGGCTGCTTCTCGTGGTTGTTGTGACCAGTGACGTTGGAGAAAAGGTACAATGGCCATCCGAAAAGTTGTTGAAGAACGGAATGAGTCAGGGTGGCGATTGGTGTCTCCTCCGTTAACTCGTCGAGCTCGTGAACAAGCTTTCCAACACGAGAAGCGTACTCCTCACGGGTCTTGGGAACGAAAACCATATCACGTTCCATGTTTCCAGTTGCCTTGTGATGCTTTCCGTGAGAGATCTTCCATGAGAAGTATGGGACCAAGAGAGCCGAGTGACAGATCCATCCTACAGTATCGTTGAAAACCTTTGATGGGGAGAAAGATTGATGACCACATTCGTGTGCCAAAACCCAGATACCAGTGGCGAAAAGTCCTTGGAGGATAGTGTAGACAGCCCAGAGTCCAGCACGAGCAGGGGTCGAAGGAATATATTCTGGAGTGACATATTTGTTGAATATGGCGAATGTGGTTGCAAGATAGAGAATATCGCGAGCGACGTATGCCAGGCCCCTTGCCCCAGATCGCTCGTAGCAGTGTTTTGGAATGGCATTTCGAATATCATTGACTGTGTAGTCTGGGAGTTTGAATTCGTTTCCGTGTGTGTCGAGTAATGTGCCATAGCTCTCCCCCTTGGATTCTTCTACTGATGACATGGACGAGAGCGAAGTTGTTGATGGTGATTGGCGTGGTGTATCATTTGGGGAGCCGGCAGCAGTTGAGGGTGCTGAGTCGACATTTTTCGAAACGGCAGTCCTTTTCAGGACAGGGTTCTGGGGGCGTGCAGTGGAAGCCATTGCAGAGTTGTATTTTGTTGGCAATAGTGAGGGTGTAATGAGAGTTATATCCTTCAATTGAGGGTGTTGTCGTGCGAGTTATGGGGTGACAAGTTGGAATGGGTGATTCCAGATCTGGTGGGGGGTTTTGTTGAGAATCGAGTCCAGGGAGGGAAGGGGAACGCGAGATCCAGGACTGTGAATAATGTTAGCGATTGCGTCTGAAATGGGGTGAATATGAGGGGATTCAACTGACAAGTAGGTACTACGTCTTACCCGCAAGATGTAGGAGAAGAAGAGAGGGTGTTCACTTGGAGGTGGTGGTTTAGGTGTGGTTTATTAGAGGTTGGGGTAGAGTACATACCGTAATGCTTTTATCTCGCTCGCCCTCGCCCTCCACTCGCCCCCCCTGGCCGTGCACGCCAAATGGGCAATGCCGCCCCCGGGGTTGGCTAGAGCGAAAGGCCAGCAGCTGCTCTGCCTATCAGAAGATCAGATTTCCCGGCAGAAAGAAGGCAATGCGAGTGTGAACATGTACATGGCTGAATACCTGTCAAAAGCATGTGGGTGGCCAAAAACGCGACTCGCTCAATGTCCGAGGCTATCATCTATAATGATTATGTATTTTTAAGTGTAGGCGTCTTCTATCAGATCTAAAACCCCTCGGGTCGTCAGCTGCCCCGCTGTCCTCTTTCACCATTGGCGTTTACTGTATCTGCAATCCTTTCTTTCACGCCTCCGTCTATCAAGTGATCTTCATGTTCCAAATCCTCCATTGCGGGTTGGTTCGAGGATGGAATGAGGGGCATGGTGGGAAAAGGGTCTCTTGGCTTCCTCAACTACTCTACTGCTGGTTATGTTTGGAAGAGGAGGCACCACACCTCATCATTGTGCTCCTTTCATATTCAAGAAACAGGCGTTCCTCTCTTCCAAAATCACTCGTCGGGTCTCAGACTCTCAGCTGCCACCAGCCATCACTCCTTTTCTCCTCGCACCCGAACCGAACCGAAGGCTGGCTGAAGGGAAGCTAGCAAGATGATATATATGTATATATATATATATATATATGAATCCGAGGTGATTGATGACACCCACGTTTTCCCCCATCGCCTCCATTCTGACAAAATCTTCCTTCACATGCCAAACTGTCAAAGTCCAAAAGTCCACGGGAAGGAAGCGAGCCATGCCATGCCATGCAATGCTTCGACATCCTTGAATAGCTTCAGGAACGACCAGCAAACCCTTCTGCAACTCCATTCCTGACCCCTGCTCATCTTTAAAGATGTCGGACGTTGCATTGACGAATGGTGACACCTTGTTGCTGCCCTGTTTGCAGCCGAGACCGCCATTCGCAGGGCTCGTCGGGGTAAATCCCACGCTAGCTCCCCCATCCCGGATTTTGTTGGGAGCACCACGGAACTTTTCGTTGAGGAGCCCAGAGCTCAGGGATTGGGAAGGACAAAGGACTCGTGATCTGAATCAGCTGACCGGGCTTCCTCAGGTGATAGATAAAAGTAATCCCGAAATATCAGAAGCCGAGGCATGTCAAAGTTGTTCTCTTGATCAGGCTTGAGTTTTTACCTTGATCTTTAGTTGCAAAATGTATCAATGGGCTTCCTTACTTTTTGTGTTTCAGTCCTCTTTAATCCTTCGTATCTTTAGATACCTATCATATCCTGTTTCATACCATAAAAGGTACGCAGGAGAAATGGTGATAGTCCGAGAGGGACCTTGAATTGGGTTGAGCCCATCTCAACCTAGACCTCGCGGGACGAGCAAGAAGAAAAAGAACGATTCTCGATACCCAAACCAGTCCTGCCTTCGGAAAACGACGGGAATCAGGCAGTCAATGATTTTCACAGACTATCCCTCTCTCCAAGAGTCCTCGGGGCTGTTAAGAGGCACTTCTCTATCTTCCTACCGGCATTTCAGAGATTCTGTCCTGCCTCACACAGGATATCACTAAAAAGACAGACTTAATTTAATGAAAAAATTGACACTGTTGGCCTTGAAAAATAACTCGACTTTTTTCCGAGCTTATAGACCATAGACAGAATAAGGTTTCACACCGTATTAAATTAAAGGCGTGTCTCGAGCTATTTCTGGGTAATCTGGGAATAGTACTCTGGTAAATATTCTAGATATTACCTAATACCTACGGAGAAAAATGGGGTAAAATCTGCGATTCTTAGGTTATTTGTAAACAGCACTATGATAAGGTAGGTAACCCACGAATAGCACTACGAAAGCAAGCTCGGCTATCTGCGGGTTACCTACGAATAGTCGAAGGTTTCCCCCCCCCCTAAATAGCTAATCGTGGGTTACCTGTGAATTGCAAGCACTGTAATGAAATTTTACTACTCTTTGTATAAATCATATTATGAGAAGAAAACCAGCGATTAGCAGGTTACCTATACATAAAGAAAAGACAATAGAATAAGTGAGTCGCACGAATCCAGCTATTTGTAGGTTACTTGCGAAACTGAACTTCAAATCTCTTGGTAGGGGACCTACAAATATATAGTCCGTAACGACAAAAAGTCTCTATTCAGAGCAGAGTTTGAAATCACTCCCCTAGACAATTTTTCGATAGTACACGGGCAATCGCCCGACCTCCTCTGGAAGAATGAACGTAACATATACCCAGTCTTTCACAACAAGTGGATTGCTTTTGCGAGTGTTGATTGAAAGGTTAAGGGAACAGGATAGACGTAGGTATACTTTAATTGACTAGTCACGAATTCCTGCCAGCCTGGTGGGTGAGAAAGAAAATGGGACAACATACTCCAACTCTTAGAAAGTACAAGAAATACAAAATAAAAGGAACAATGACAACAACAGAAAGTAGATTCAAAAACTCGTATTTCTGAGCCCTCCCACAGTTTTGTTGTTTTAGCAGAGATGACGTACACTTGCACCATTGTGCTTCCAACGCCCGAAGCATACAATATTCTACATTGAGTATGATGTTGGTACAAACAATCCATATATCGAATCCTCTCCAGAAATTCAATATGAATTCCTCTATTTCGGCCACTTCTTCCATCCACGACCATGTCCTCTCTGTAGACAATATAATTAGTAATTTTTCCAAATACCAAGGCGGGGTGGATGTGGAACTTACCTGTTTCCATGTCTGGATCATCTGAGGCATCTCCAACATAGCCTTTCTCCTCTTTTCCAATCTGCAAGACACAATGTAAGTCAGCATATATCCGCCACAAAAATCCATGCCAGCAGCATAACATAATTCCTCCATCCCACCCAATAAACTCCTCTTAATAATAAAAATCCAAACATACCTTCCCTTCATACTCCTCTCGGACTCCTTTCCCTTGACCCTCTGTCCAATTCCCGTTCCCTTAACCCTCAATCCATTTTCCACCCTCTTCCTCAGCTTCTCATGACTATTCTTAATCGTATAAGGTAACAACTCCTCCACCCCGTACTTCCGTGCTAGCTTCGCAATATCCGCTTGTCTTCTTAGGGAATATTTGGGGTCATGCCAGATTCCTGTGGTGGCATGTTTTGCGGATTGAAACGGGTTTTCGAATTCGGCACCGGAGATGTTTACTTGTGATTCCGAGACGGGTTCCGAGGGAGATGGGGAGGTTGTGAGGGAGTTTGGCGTTGATGATGGGGAAGGGGTTGGGAGAGATGGGAATTGCGAGGCGAGGGTGCGGGTTGGGTAGCGTGCGAAGAATTGGAGCAGCCGTGGGGGGAGAGACTGCGCCAGCTCTATGTATTGCTGCGGTTTTATTGACATTTTGAATGGAGTTGGGGGTTCTTCTTTGGGCGTACAGAGAGAAGGCTTGTTCACTTGGATATAATTCTCGACCGAGGAGGTTGATGCTGACTAATGTTGAAATTCTTCAGCCTTGCCGCCTCTTCTAGCATACTTTAAGGACTGTCAACTTTTATCCTGGCATTCAAATAAAACTCACCTCACTACTCCATACAGAAATCATCACTGTATCTGGAAACACAAACTCTGCCAGAACTTCACACATTTTTCTGCGACCAACAATGTCCGGCAGCAATGGCGACTCGGCGATACCTCCACCTCCTATGGATATGGAGATGAACGGAAGGCTACCATCCCCTCCACCACCTCCTCCAGATAGCTCTGTGCCTCCCCCACCACCTAGCACATTTGCACCACCTCCTCCGAGCGATTTACCTCCCCCGCCGCCCACCGAATCGTTACCTCCGCCGCCCGAGGAACCTATAAAGAAGAAAAAGGCAGGATGGGGTGCGCCGCGAGACAGAGGACCTCTAAGTATCGAAGATATCTTAAAAAAGAAGAAAGACGCAGATGATGCCGCAGCAAAGGTATGCTTAAACCACCCTCCCGCTTTATATCTGTAATGGATGTTCACAAAATGTTTATCTAGTATCTTATGGACCTCTACTGACATTACCTCCCATCTAGCCGAAATTCATGTCAAGAGCTGAAAGAGAAAAGATAGCATTGGAAAAAAGAGTAAAGGAAGTCGAGGAGAAGAAGCGCAAAGATGACGCCGAGAGAGCTGCCATAATTCCGCGCGCGAATGGATTTCAAGATTCTTATCAAAATGGACAACACAATGATCGATCGAGACAGCAGAGACCCAACGACCGAAACTCGGTACCTACAGGACCCAGAGCAATGCGCCATGGCGATGCGCCCACGGGGCCGGGAGAACGACGAAATGGGAACCAGAATCGAAGCGGGGATATGGCACCTCCAACCAAACCTGTGAATACAAGCGGAAAAGCTTCATTGGCAGGAGAAAAGCGACCGGCAAATGGCGATGACACACAGGCTGCGCTTATTCGAACACGATATATGGGTGCAGAGACAAACCAGTCCACATTTTCGGCAAAGAAGAAGCGAAGAAGGACCACGGAGAAGAAGTTTAATTTTGAGTGGAATATTGAAGAGGATACGAGTCCTGATTATAACCCAATTTATTCCGCTCGTGCTGAAGCAAATTTCTATGGAAGAGGTCGATTGGGTGGATTTGCAGAGGATGCGAGTGAGGGGGGCGTACTCAAGTATGCGAAAGCACTTGAAGAACGAGATTCGGAAGCTGGAAGTGCCCGAGCAAAGGAAATAATAGAAATGGAGAGGCGGAGAAAGGAAGACCAAACTGGAAGAAATTCCCTGGACAAACACTGGAGTGAAAAGAAATTAGAGCACATGCGAGAGAGAGATTGGCGTATCTTCAAAGAAGATTTTAATATCAGTACCAAGGGTGGAGCGATACCAAATCCGATGCGAACATGGCAAGAATCTGGACTTCCGAAACGATTACTAGATGTTGTGGCTCAAGTTGGATATGACGAACCCTCGGCTGTTCAAAGAGCTGCAATTCCTGTTGCTCTACAAGCTCGAGATTTGATCGGTGTGGCTGTTACTGGATCTGGTAAAACCGCAGCTTTCTTGCTTCCTCTATTGGTTTATATATCGGAGTTGCCTCCTCTTAACGAGTTCACCAAGAATGATGGTCCATACGCAATTATTCTTGCACCAACTCGTGAATTAGCACAACAAATTGAGGTTGAGGCGAGGAAATTCGCTACCCCACTTGGCTTTACTTGTGTTAGTATCGTCGGTGGTCATTCTCTTGAGGAGCAATCCTACAACCTGAGAAATGGTGCGGAAATTATTATCGCAACTCCAGGTCGTTTGGTCGATTGTATCGAGAGGCGAGTATTAGTTCTCGGTCAATGCTGCTACATCATCATGGATGAAGCAGATCGAATGATTGATCTTGGTTTCGAAGAGTCTGTAAACAAGATTCTCGATGCTCTTCCCGTGGGTAATGAGAAACCAGATACAGATGATGCAGAAGATGCTCAGGCCATGAGCAGACATCTAGGAGGCAAAGACAGATACAGACAGACAATGATGTACACAGCTACCATGCCAAGTGCCGTCGAGAAAATTGCCAAGAAATACCTTCGAAGACCAGCGATTGTCACGATTGGTAATATTGGAGAGGCTGTCGAGACGGTCGAACAACGAGCCGAATTCGTTTCAGGCGAAGACAAGAGAAAGAAACGTCTTAATGAAATCCTTGCCTCTGGCGAATTCGCTCCCCCAATCATCGTCTTCGTCAACATCAAACGAAACTGCGACGCCGTTGCCCGAGATATCAAACACATGGGCTTCTCCTCTGTCACCCTCCACGGAAGTAAGACCCAAGAACAGAGAGAAGCAGCACTCGCCTCCGTCCGAAGCGGCGCTACCAATGTCCTGGTCGCAACTGATCTTGCGGGTCGTGGTATCGATGTTCCGGATGTCAGTTTGGTGGTTAACTTCAACATGTCGACTAATATTGAGAGTTACACTCATCGTATTGGTCGTACCGGTCGTGCGGGCAAGAGCGGTGTGGCGATTACGTTCTTGGGCAATGAGGACTCGGATGTGTTGTATGATTTGAAGCAGATGTTTGTAAAGAGTGAGATTTCCAAGGTGCCGGAGGAGTTGAGGAAGCATGAGGCTGCGCAGCAGAAGCCGACGAGGGGTGGGGGCCAGAAGAAGATCGAGGATAGCTCTGGGTTTGGTGGGAAGGGGGGGGGGTGGTAGGGCTGTTAGGTTGTTGGGGCAATTTGTGGGGATTTTGGGGGTGTATAGTACAGAATGAATGGTTGTGAGAAATGGAAACGTTTTTCTTTCCTTTAAAATTTGAAATGGTATGATTTTTTGAAGCTGCCTATTATTGATCTAAACGTCGTCGTTTTCTCTTGGTGATTGAAAATTGTTATCGTAGGAGCCTGAGAAAGTAAGATACCTTACCCTTTCTCTCACCAAATTGTCCAGAATAAATGAATCAATTGCTTGTGAACGCCTATCATAATTACTTTAACGTACAATCTTGCTTCTCTTAAAATCTCTGGCTGAATCCTAACTGCTAATTGAATCTAGGGTAGTCTGTTAGGGAAGTGATGGAGAAGCGGGTTCTGCTGGTCCTCAGCTTACTGAGTATAATATCTCCCCAAGCATCCTGGAAGAAACAGGGTAAAAGTCAACCTGAATTGTTGGGGAGTGTTTTGCTTGCTTTCAAGCTCAAGAGGAAGTGGAAGTAAGAAGGTAATTACATCAAAACTCCTTTTATAAAGGGGTATGTTATCACGTGAGTAAAGACAATTTGAACGGGAACACTTCACTGTAAAATATTACAACAACGAAGGGAGGATACTTGAAGTGGTCGAAGCTGATATTCCATTGCCGATGGTTGGTTTGTATGGTTGCTGGTGCTTGAGGCAGAGAGAGGGGTCTACATGACTTGGTACAGAAATCCTTTCAAGAGGGCTGGCGTTGACGTGGTTTCAATGTCTTTTGCATTTGCGGCTGGGATTTTTGGTCTCACTTCTCCTTCTGCAGATTCCTTGTTCCGCGTATTTCCCTTCAGCTCCTTGTCGATAAGTTTCTTTTCTGGCATGTTGATGATGTGGATCTTTGTTCTGGAGGATGTGTGGCTCCTGGTAGACAAAATAAGTGGCACCATTACTTCAATCTATGAGAAGTACCAACGGATGAAACACGACATAAAGAAGTGAAAAACTTCCAAGACTTGATGGAAGGCTAAATTAAGACTTTGCGCATCTGTTCAAGTTTTTGTTAGGCTTTTGAGATTACTTGTTGTTGATTTATTACTCAGCGTTTCTAGTACGGTCTGGTGCCAACTTTTTGTCCACCGGGAGTGTGGAAGAGGTGATGAAGTTGGGGCGAAGTGAAGTTTTATAGGCTTTGTTGAGACAGATTATGTTCGGAGAATAGAAAGAATTATCCTAGAGCCTGGATGGATTTAGGTACCCCCAAACTCAAGCTAGGATGTGTACATTAGTGACTCGTTGGGGACCTTGTTATTCATGTAGTTTAGTGGATGAGTACGAGTCCTGAGCTTTGCCCTGAGTACACACCAGCCCAACATTGCCTTGGCTTTCTTGTGACAACCTAGAATATACGAGAAAATTTAGAAGAATCATTCTTCCGAGCCTTCTCGGACAATATAAGTCATTCTCCTAGACTAGTGCCTATAATCAAAGTAAAGAAGGTGTCCTCTGGGAAACGCCCATGTTTCTTACCTTGTACAATTCCCTGAGTCTAAAAAAAACAATACTCATACCAAGAAGTGCTACACACCCTTTATTTTCCCTCATTTTCATCTCTCTTGAATTCTTCAGCCACAAAATTTGGAACCTCCCTGCCACCTTCACCGGGATCCTGCGATGTTACACAAAAAAACTCGAAGTCTTTGCCAGGCTTCCTTTTCTATTTGTCCCTCCATTTTCCCCCAGAACCTACGAACACGATTTATTTTCCGCACTTGCCTTCGTCAATTCAAGGGGGAATTCCCACGAGGAAAACTTAACCTTGATGGGATTTACCCATCAAACCGGCGTTTTGTGGCGTTCTCATCGTAGTTTTATTGGCGATCTTCAAAATAAGACAACAACAACATTACCCCGCGATTCCCTGCCCCAATCTATTTCCAGCCGCAATCAATCAGAACCGCCAATGAGGCGTCGAATCATTTATACTTTCACCTGCCTAGTTTCCCAAGGCTGGAAGCTGGTGCATGCACTGCATATCGTGAAACTAATCATCAACGCCCATTCAGCACGCCAAGACGGCATAAGTGCTTCTTTTTCGCTCCTCCACGTCCAGCCGGGGGAAGATTTTTTTATGTCTTTGGGGGCGAAGTATTGTCTGCTATGCGGCCTATTCTCCATGGCAGCTACAAGACACTTTTGAAAGAATAGACACAGGACGAGAAGTTTGGTACAGGACCCAACTCGAGAAACCGAGAAAGTCACTTAGACGAAGAAGCGTGAATTATCGAAATGATTGAATGCTGTTGACTACAATACACCTGGCGAGGCTGGGAACCTTTCAGCTCTTTTAAATACCTCCGTACTCTCAAAAGCTTCGCCCCCCTCTGGCTGTTTATGGCTTGTAGCCCCTTGTTTTTAGCTGTCAAATCCCCTAGAATGAGGCTTTTCTACCATACGTTGAGTGGCCCAGCGCAAGGCAGGATCACTACTTCTGTCAGGCAGCAAAGATTTGAGCCCCTTTTCAAGCCCAAAACCTGGCTGTGCGTAATACTAATTGACGATCGTGCATATTCCAATGGCTATATAACCTTGAGAGCCTCCCTTTTTTCTTGCGTCTTTTCTCTCCACGAGCTTTTCATTTATCAAAACTCCCTTTGAACACACTCGTTTAATCACCCATACACTTAATCAAAATGCATATCTTCTCCACAATCGTTTTGGCCTCTGTTGCCTCTTCGGCCGCTGCCACTGCCTTGTCATCTGGTCAACGTCTGTCCATGAGAGCAATTGAAGGAGTATTTGAACCCCGTCAAGTCACCATCTGCAAGCCTGTCCCAGCACCAGTAACTTGCGAGAAGTCATGTGGTCCAGGAAACGTCTACTGCGTGAGCTATCCAAACTGCTATAATCCTAGCGCAGGGGAATCTTGCTGCTCAAACGGAAGTAAGTGATAACATTCCATCGCCACCACTACCCAAGCGAGAACGGGGTTTTGATAACTAACTCTTTTCTCTTAGAATACTGCCGTGCTGGAACTTACTGCACCGACGGTGGATGTTGCCCCAATGGCCGTTCCCTCTCTCAGTGTGATGCCACTGTTAGCTTGAGCGTCCTTCCACCACCTGCTCCTGATGCGACCCCGTCCCCATCCAGCAGTTCTCCACCTGCATCCTCCCCAGCTCCAACGTCAAGCTCAAAGAGCACAAGTAGATCAGCAACTACCTCCACTTCAGCCGGCACAATACACTCAAGCGCTTCTTCAGCGATCACACACACTTCGACTACGTCGACCAAGCCTTCCGTGACTGTGTCGCCAAACACGACGACGACGACTGTGCCAATCCAAGTCACGGGTGCTGCACATAAACTTGGGTCTGAGATGGGACTGGTGGTCCTTGGTGGCCTCGGTTTGCTCTTCCTTAGTTTGTAAGTGAAGAGTGACAAGAAGGGAAGTGAGGAGGGATTTTCAGGGTTGACCGGATCGCGTTAAGCGAGGATGTAATTGCGAAGGGTGATTTTGATTCTAATTAGGGCAACATATCAGAAGCAATGATTAATACAAGGAACCAATTTTCTGTGTGTATTTCAATAGTAATCTGATTGCATCCTAATATCCCAAACCTAGTGAAGGTATTTGAAGTCAAGCGCTTTGTCACTAGATTTGAACCTAAAAATCTCTTCTGAACCCGTTATAGGTAGCAAAAACCTGTTCTCTATACTTTTAATATAACAGGTAAGTTCTTGAACATAAGATTTATGCTTCTTAACTAGTATTGTAGAGGGTTTCATATGTCAAACAATGCAAAGTGAAACACCCCGTGTGAGTAGAGAAAGAGATAAGCATAGACGTCTAGATACTTAGCTATCTTTCGAGAGCTTCTCTAGATTCCCGTAAACCTAGAGCTTACAAGGGAAATATAGCTGTATAAGGTAATATGAGACTATATCGATAAGGAGTTGTGAACAACCACCAGAGAGACTCGCCTAAAGCTACTCCATTTACATACCGGCGAGATCTCAACAACAGGCGGGGCATATTACTAGAAGCTATGTTCAGGCGGCGAGAGGATCTCCGAATACTATTCCCGAGTCTAGTCTATTCCGCCAGTTGCGTCGTGCCCCCCACCACCGCCGCCACCTAAATTTCCACTTCCCCTTCCACTTCCCCTTCCTCCTCCACCTCCACCTCCTCCTCTACTTCTGTTATTATTATTACCGCCACCACGATTCCCACCATCTCCACGTCCACCACGATCATTTTCCCTCCCCCTGCCTCTCCCTCCACCTCTTCCCCTATCAGAACTGAAGCCATCGCGATTCCCACGGTTATTCCCTGATATTTCACTTTGTCCCTTGTCTCTTTTATTCACTCCTCCTCGCCCTGCATCGTTCTTATTTGCGTCACTATTTCTATCATCTCTGTTCTTATTGCCATCCCCTTTAGTTCTTCCTCCGCGCGTGTCTTTTGAGTTTCCTCTATTGCTATTTGCTCGGTTATCTTCTCGATTCCCTCGACTAACTTGTTTTCTGCTGGAATTGCTGGATTCTCCACTGTTCTTATTTTTATCTCCTGGGTTGAAGTCCGCTCGGAAATTCTTTCCTAGATATCCGCCACGGTTGTTTCCTCTATCCGATTCCCCTCCTTGATGGCCACCTCGATTTGAATTTCCGCCTTGGAATCCAGAATTACCCTGGTTCCCACCTCGGTTCGAACTCCTGCCTTGAAATCCGGTATTACCCTGGAATCCACTTCTCTGCCCTTGATTCTGATTCCAATTCTGCCCATCATCTCCTTGTCCATCAGTCACTTTTTCCAACTCATCCTCCGGTCCATCCTCAACCCCACCCCCACTATCCGCAAAAGCCCTGAGTATAACCTTCGCCTTAACAACACAACTGAAATTCCCATTACTTTCGTACCTCATCAAGGCACTTGTAATACCCACCAACACCTCCAGATGTCCAGCTGAACTCCTCACATGATCCTCATAGGAATTGACCGCCTCCATCGCCTCGGGATCAAATACCATTCCTCGTTCCGGCATCACAAATCTAAGCTCCGTGCGTGATGTTTGGAGGTTTATATACAAAAGGATGGCGTAAGTCATTATTTCTCGTAAGAAGGCGACGAGCAGGTCTTCATTTACGGGGGTCGTGACTCCTAGAAGCATTTTGGCGAATCGGGGAGAGATTTCGGTTATTACTGCGTCGTCGATAGTTTCGCGCAAACGAGGGCGTTGCGAGAGGAGGTCGGATGCTTGGTTTGGGTTTGCGGAGGCGTAACGAAGGTCTGTCATGGGGTCTAGTTGGAGGATATGGACTGCTAGATGGCGTGCTGTATCTGATTTCCATCTGAAATGGGAAGGGGGATTGGCTTGAAGATTGTCAGCTTCAGCAACCAATTGAACATCCCAAACGAGAAGCAAAAATGAAACAATACGCACCAGGATTAACCTTCCCAATAATAAACCGATCCAAATCCACCAAAAACTCCTCAACCCCACCCTCACCCCCCAAATGCAAGTCCAAACCCGGTAAAAACCTTCTCCCTAAATACGCAACCACAATTCTCCAGAGTCTTCTCGCAGCCATGAAAGGAAACCGATGAAGTCCATATTGCACAGCGAAAGCCACACTCTGAATCTGCTCCGCATGTCGATTCCATTCAGGAAACACCAAGAAATTTCTACAAACCTCTAACATACGCTGGTAAACTCCAGTCATCAAGTTCTCCATGTCTATTTGTTCAAGATATGTGTCGGGACCTTGTATTCTGTAGTTTTGCGCTTGGGCATCCTGGAGTCTACGTTGGAGGTCGGCGTAGCGGTTTTCGCAGTCTTCGTCTGTTTGGCTCATGACAAGGGGAGATGAAAAAAGTGGATACTTCTTTCCTTGGATGAGGTATTCTTCAACTTGTTTTCGCAAGCGGTAGATGTGATTATTGAGCTCTTGCTCTTTGTCTGGTTGAGGGGAGTTTGCAGTGGATAATTGGATAATTTGCCATCGGAGATGGGTGATTGCGAGACCAATGCACGCTAGGTTTGTTTCTATATCTTGGGGTTCGAGAAATGAGGGGTCTGGTCCATGGCCGTTTATGAAGACTTCAATACGTTGTCGTGCGCTTCGAATAAAAGAAGTAGTTGTTAGTGTTCTTGGGTCAGGAGTCTTTGGCGATATAGGACTTTGTGGGTTGGATTTATCAGGTTGGGAGGTTTGTTGGTTTTGTTGACCTTGAGAGGGGGTTCCACTTCCGTCTCCCCTAGCATTAGCAAGTTCTCTCCAAACTCGAATTCGATCTCCAAAGATTTGGTATTTCCCATCTCCTACCCGCCTATTACTTCCACCTTGTCCATGGCGGCGGACAGTGATTCCAATACGACTCCCACTCCCTTTTCTAGCACCGCTATTCCTGACACCACTCATTTCCCCATCTCCTTCTCCGCCTCTACCCCTACCGCCCCCCGCCCCATCCCTCTCAATCTTTTCCTTTGCCCTCCTATCATTCTCCTCATTCTTCTTCCTCATTCTTTTCGCCCAAGGCGTGTCCCCAAATATTACATACCTCTTACTCCCATCCTTATTAAAAAAAGCCGGCGCCCCCTTGCCCCCGTTGGTCCTAAGATGTTCCAACATCTCTCTTTCCTGTCTCTCCCTCTCCAATCTATCTTCCTGCTCATATTTTCCTCTCAATTCATTCGCATAAGGCGTATCACCTATAGGTATTTCCCTTTTTTCGGTTGGAGAGATGGAAATTTTAGGGGTCGGATGAGGAATTGAGGGCGGGAGGTCATGTTCGATTTCTTCCATCTCTTCCGGCTGGTCTTCCGACATTAGAGGACGGTAGTTTGTTTGATGTTGTGGGGCGTTATGCGATGTGTTATCGCTGAAATCCTCAGGAAGTTCCACGACCCTCCCATACCCACGAAAGGGGTCAGTGTCTCCCACCCAACCCCCAGTGCCACCATCCATCTTCCCTTTCGCGCCCACCTAATTTTCAACCTCCGAAGGAAGTTCGCACCACGTAGCTTCCTCGAGATGTTAGCCCCTAAACCACTTGTATATCGTAGGAGCTGATAGTTCAAGATCTAAATTTCCATGAAGGCCGTCACATACCGACTCAGTCCTTGTAAAAATGATCACACAAGCTCCAGAGCAAGAATCGCAATCCCGGGATTCATGATTGAAAAAACGTGCTTTTCGCAATTCTCTTTGTCCCCATCCCTCACTTCCCGATACCCCAAAACTTCCGAACCAAAAGCCCCCTTTCCGCAAGCGGTAACCGCCTCGCTTAACAACACAATCCATTCTTCAAAACAAAGACATCATGAAGTGCGATCAGAACAACAATGCAATGTAAATAAAACGACACACTGATGGCCGCTTGGCCATGCCCGACACCCCAACACCCCCATCCAAATCCCACTTGCCTCAAGAACACATTTTTCTCACTTCAAGTTCCATCACAAAACGATCGACGTAGTTCACCTCCAAACGAACTCACCAAGCATAGAAAGAGAAAGACAAGAGGGCAACGAGAAAAAAAGGGGTATCAAATTCTGAAGATTATCGAATCCTATCATACGTATCCGTACGAGAGAGCTGTGCTGTGTATCAATCTACCTTTATCATACACAGAAAAAACACCGCAACAAAAGGTGATCATCTCCCTTTCCTTTCCTTCCCCGTACTCTCCTCCTTCCATCCACAAGAATTGCTCCCTTTTTCTTCGCCATCCATGCCAGCACGTCCTTCTATGTACAAACTTCCCCTTTCCTCAAATCCAGACGCAGGCACGCACGACACGATCAAATTCCCGATACAACCCGATGATTCGCAGTAGGCGGGTGGGTAGAAGTTTAACAGAAAATCAACGCTAGAAAAACAACGCTAGAAAAAACCCCCACAAAACAGGTGTGGTAGGGCAGAGGTAGAAGTAAAGAAGCCCATGCATCCCATCCCTCGATAAACAAACCCCTCAATTTCTACGCCATAAAAAAAAGAAGCCCGCCTCCCAAACAGGTATGCCGTAAGACAAGTAAGTGTAGGTCGAAAAAAAGTTGGGAGAAAGAGTGTCCTAAAAGACACCAGCGATTTAAACCCCAAAGAAGAAAAGAAGAATCCCCCACACAGATATAAAAAAAGATAGTTTCCCTCAATGTCGCCGAATATTTTTCTCTCTCAAGCGAGTCCCATTCCTGTGTCGATCAGTATCTATGAAAAAAAGTGTTCCCGCCCTGTCCGAGGCGAGGAGGAAGAAACGAGTCAGGCCAAATAAGAAGGGAAAGAGGTCATTCAAAAGGTCACTTCGTCAACAGAGCGACCTTTTTATCCCCGCCAAGGCTTTTGTGGTTTTCCCTTGTTTTCGCTGCTCGCTCCGCTATTTCCTCGTTTCATCGCACTAGCGGCACCGGCAACAGCCTGTGGGCTCTCTCGTCCGGTCACCCCTGAGCCTGCTCGTCCTCTGGGTTGAGGTAACAGACTCACTCGTCTATTTGTAGCCAATGAGCTAGCGGGGCGAACCTGTTTAGCAAGAGGGCTAGGATCGCTAGATTGTGGCTGCATTGAAGCTCGACGGTTGGCCATGTTGGTACTATTGGAAAGTGCTGACATTGAAGATTGCGTAGTGAGGATTCGAGGACGATTGGATGGCGAGGCCTTGGAAAGGGTTTGTTGGGAGTATGGACCTGGACTGGATTTTATTTGGTTTATTGGTGACGACTTGGAAAGAGTTTGTTGAGAGTAGGGTCCAGGGCTAGCGAGACGATCTCGGGAGGCGAGGCGTGAATGAGAAGTACGTGATGGTGTATTATCTGGAGTTTGGGATGCGGTATTATTCCGGCTAATGCTTAGAGGGGATCGAAGGGGTATCTTGGACTCTGACATGGATGAACGAGTGACCTGAAGATTGGGTGGTGTGCGAGCATGAGGACTAGGCGTGGTAAGGCTGAGTGGTTTAAAGTTATGGCCAATGATGGTATCCTTGGTATTAACACTTCCATTCCATCGTGGTCTTCCATCCAAAGCAGGACTGCCAGAAGATTTTGAGCCCAAAGTTGGAGTGGCAGAGCCTTGTCTAGACAATGCCCGTGCTGGCGAAGGCGATGCAGATGTGCCCCTTGATGGATGCGCTGATAGTCGAGTAAGACCCTTTCGTGTTGGCAATTGTCCTGCCGAACAGCTAGCGTTTCGCTTTCCCGATTGGGGGAGGTTGGTCTGCTTTCCACGGAGTTTGCCATTCTTCAACGGTGTCGTAGGATCGAGACCTCCACTAAGTCCAGTCATGACAACCGAAGATGCAGGTGAGCTTCCGGGGGTACCATTGTGGCTAGCAAGAGTTGACCGATCGTTTGATACCATGCTGGATATCGAATCCCGTAGTTGTTGATTTCTCTTGTCTGCTTGAATCTCATCTAAGCTGATATCCAAATCATGCATGTGCTCTTTCAGAGTATCCCATTTGTTTTGCATTTCAGAATGCAGCCTCAAAATCTCCCCATTGACAGTCAAACGGTCCTTTACGCCCCTTTCGATAATTGACAGTACTCGCTCAATCGCAGGACCGTAATGCATCTTCTTTGCTTCGTAACTCTCAATCTTCTTTCCCATGGTGGCGGGGTTATTTAGGTGAACACCACCTTCAACGGCCTCTCCCAATTTCGAGACACTTCTTTCGACGGATTCGTACATCTTTTGTGCTTGCCTTCCAGCTCCCCGGAATACCAGAACCCAACGATCTTCTCCCAGCTCCTTTCGTAATGCTTCGGCGTCCTTTTCGAGATTTTTCCAACCATTCTCCAGTGCAGTCCTTCTCGTCTCAAGTTCTTCACATGCCGTAGGAAATATGGCGTCTGCTCGATAGTGAAACGAAGATAGGCGCATAGGTAGAAAGTCCAGCGAAGCCCGCAATGGCTGCATCCTCGCAAACAACGCCAATAAACTCGAATCATCCTGTGCCATAACTGGGTTGGGTGAATTTGGGCTCAATGGAAAGGCCGGTCCTACGCTGAATCGGCTGTTTGCTTGCAGTCTCGTTTTCGAAGGCGGTGTCTCCTCGACGATAGTTTCCAATTCATTTATGTCCAGTCCATCATTATTTGACTCCTGCATTAATGACTTGTGCCTCTTCTCCTCCATCTCAAATACCAGGCGCTTGAGGACATCCATTTCGTTTCCAATGTCTCCAAGCACGATATTCCATAATTCTTCCCATTCCATAGCAATTTCCACCGAGTTCTTAACTTCCTTCAATGTCTTCCTTATCTTCTCCCATTCCTTCAGTATCGTCTCGACTTGTAGTACCACTCGCTGAAGTTCGTCTGCGGAGACAGTTGCAATATCGGGTCGGTTTTGTAACGATTCGATGGCGGAAACATAAACGTTAATGAGTTGTTCAAATCGTGTAATGGCATTGTCCACCTCTGCAAGTCCCTCTCGGCCTCCTGCCGCAGCCCATTCTACATCATCTTCTCCGTCCAATCCAGATATGACCTCAGAGGCCTTCTGTATCCAACTTCGAATTTGCTCCGCGGCTCCCATTAATGCTTTTGATGCCGCCTTGGAATTCGGTATGGCGGTCACCTTGGTCGACAGCGACTCGGCATCAGGTAGCTGTAAGGAAGTCAATTGTGCAAGTTGGTTGGCAAACGAGACTCGGGAAAGGGTGTAGATGGAGCCTGTACGCTGCAGTCCAAAGGGGTTGAAGTATGAGCCATCTGCAGAGAAATCCGAAGGTGTGGTTCCACCAGGCGGGGTGTCCTTTGCAATAGGCGGAGGTGGAATGTCGAGGTCTGCAGGACTGTTCAATCGGTCAAAGTGTGCTTGCTTGGTGTCCGAAAGGGCCTTGGTGCCATTTCCATTGACATGTTCTGGTAATCGATATTTCTGCTGCGACTCCATATCGACGCGCTCCACATACGTGGCCATCGTTCTATCGCCCGAACTTGCGACCGATGATGTCCGGCGGGTTCCCCCTTCCAAAACTCGTGAGTCGCCAGAAGTAAATGAACCGTTGAATGAACCGTTGAATGAACCGTTGTTACTTCCACCAGTGACCTGCGGTGTTAGGTGGCCACTGGTGCCGCTCCAGGCTCGCCCTCGTCGTTCAATTACGCCAGAGTTGGCCGAGTTAGCGCGGTGAATGTAATCGAGTTGTCGTAGCTGGTCCTCGGGGATTCGTCCGATGCGGTCTGAGGCGGGGGAGAGTGAAGGACTTTTCGATTTGGTGTCTTTTCCAAATCCCAACGCTTTGAGACGTGCTGCGAGGCCAGGAGATGGTTTGCGCGCGGATCGAGACTTGCGTTGCTCGCCTTGATCTGCGAGTTCGGGGTGTGTGGGTGGTAGTGGTGGTAGTGCAGGCAGCGGTGTTGACAGTGAATAATTTAGGCTCTGCTGGCCGTGGTTCTGGTTCTGGTTGTGGTGTTGTTGGTGCTGCTGTACGCTCAAGCTTCCAGCATGCAGGTCGTTGTTGTCGAACCGGGGTCCTGGG
The DNA here is from genome assembly GCA_001414345.1 of Hymenoscyphus infarciens. Taxonomy (NCBI): domain Eukaryota; kingdom Fungi; phylum Ascomycota; class Leotiomycetes; order Helotiales; family Helotiaceae; genus Hymenoscyphus; species Hymenoscyphus infarciens. The sequence goes on along the minus strand of LLCB01000002.1, from coordinate 573,535 downwards.
TTGAGAAATGACGCTGAGGCCGAACGCGATACTAGAGTATCGCCAAAGGCTGGCATCTCCTCTCAATCCTCGTAGGTTTTGCTTCTTCCAGGTCAGAGCTTGCGTCAGTTTTCCTCGAGGAGGGCTATTATCTTGGTGGATGAGTGTGAGAGGAGTCTACTGGATATCAGCGACGACAACCGTCTCAACTGAGGTGGCAGTCCACCACTGGAAGACCCTCGCAAAATGAAAGGTCCGGTCCCCTTGCACACCTGCACCCACCTGCAACCTGCAGTCACCACACTGGAGTCTGGAAAGTAGGTGCCTTTCCAGGCTGCTTCCGAGGACCTTCAGGCTTGGGCTCTCACCCAAAATGAGGGCAGGAAGCAGGGGATTGACAACCTAGCAGGTCTTGCAGGAAAAATCGACAGGCCTGTCTGCTGGTCCCAACCAACCTGACGTTAACGGCCACGGCGAAAATGGAGAAACGGCTGGAGACGAACTGTTCCGGTGAGCTCTCCTCCAAACAACGCGAGTAGGTGCAGTGCAGTTCGACGCGCGAAGCACCACCTGCAGTGGAGGAGCTCAATGGCACGAAAAGTCCGGAGAACGGTGAATGTTGCAGGGGAAGAGCTGAGTTGGATATGCACCGTCGACGTCAATCCAGCAAAGATCTCTACGGCTTGGATTGTTTGGCCAGCGATCGAAGGAAGCGAAGCGTTTGAAGTAGATTCCCGGCAGCAAAGGAGTATAGATGCAATGGGCAAGGTCTGTTGGAACTACAGGAGCAGCACCATCGAGGATGAGATTGAAAGCGAAGAGGGCGAAGCAGGACCAGTCAAGTCGCACATACGTGTACAAGCAACACGAAGGAGGTGGGAATTCAGCTGGTCAAGACTCAAGAGGACAAAAAGAGATGCTTGGTGCGATGCAGTGCCATTAGAGTTCTCTCCTCCTTCACACCATCCGCGACGAGCTCTGGGGTTTCCATATCCACCTTGCTTCTATATGTTTCATGCACCAGAAAAAGCCCAGGACGAGGCCCAGGATCAAAGTGACATCTTCATTTACTCAGCGTTGCGTTACCACACGGCCAACCTTCCCTTCACGGCCATTTCAATATATATATCTCCCAATTGAGCCTCGTTAGAAAAGGGAATTGCTTTTCACCGGGGACCTGGCTAGAGATCATCACAGGGATTCCGGAACGAAAAAAAAAACGAGACGAAGAAAATCACATGATCGAGATCTAAATGCTGAGGTGGGAGGGGAGAAGGTCGGTTGAAGGGAAGTCGTCAAAGTGACATTTCAATATCTCACAAAATCTAAAACATACATGTGGCGCTCTCTGATCAGCCCTGTGTCACTTCCCGAAAAAAGGAGGGACAAACGGTGTTTAGCGCTCGGGAGATAGTCCCTGGCGGGTTCTAAAATCATCGGCAATTATGTCTCAGTGTTCCTTGCCTCTTCATCTACATCATACTAGTCTACGAGACACATATGTTTATTTCATTTGCCCGTTTGCCTGCTTTTACAAGTATTCATCCTCCTTTTTGGAAGAACGAGATATGTTTGCAGATTCGCTGTTTGGCCTTCGCCAAGTCCGCGGCTTTTCAGACTACTATACATGTAACGGAAACAAAGAGCAGGGGGGAAATCCAGACTTCAGATGGATTATTCCCGTGACAGCAAAGTCTAAATTTTATTGGCCGGGCATCAAATTTCCGAGTCATGTTTGTTGTGGTGGCAACTGAAAACAACAAGAGGAGTTTGATGATGAAAATGTGCGATGAAAAGAAGTTTGGTTGGGTCTTGAATGACAAAGTTCGGGTTGGTTGTTTGTCCTTTTGTTAATGTCAGAGACGAATCCCCTTATCTCTATCCCACAGTCTCCCCCCCCCACCATCCCCCGAAAAAAAGAACGAGAGGAAATCTGGTTGGCTGCAAAAATACCACCAAGTCCATCTATCCCGAAAGGAAGAAAAAAGTGCCTCTAAATAGGCGACGTCAAGTTGTGTTCTCTCGCGAGATATTGCCCCCTATTATTCTTCACCATTTGATGACTCTGTTTGGGAAAAACTCATCGATGAGCTCCATGTAGTACGGCTAGCAAATCATATTAGCACTCGTTCCAACACGAAAGAACCCGTTCACATACCTTCAATTCCTCAGCGGATGGAACATCATCGCTCTTGCTGTACAAATCATAAGGATTGAAAGCCTTCACGGCCTTGAGCATATCCTTGTCGTGCTCGTTCATAAATTCGTAATAAGCACCACCGCTGTGCCATGGATAAAACGAATGATAACGGATCATCGCTAAAGCCTCGACGGGTAATGTGGATTGTTCTTTGGCGATGTGGTAAAGGTACTCATCGTGTCCCCATGACAGCATCACGTTGTCTAGACCACAACCTGGAGTATAGATTCCGTGTTTCATACCGTAGACTACATGGTTATGGTCTGGGTTGCCTTTAAAGGTATCGGGATAGATGATTCGCTTATCAAAAGCACATCCAACTGGAAAAGTGTCTCCAACGACATCCCATTGACCTTCGGCACCGAAGAAGAAGAGAAGCTTGCCGAGATCGTGGATCAGGCCAGTGAGTTGCATCCAACGAGGCTTTCCATCTCTTCGAATAGCTTCAGCGGCTTGGAGAAGATGTTCGATTTGTGACAAGGAAGTGTCCGGGTCAGACTCGTCGATGAGAGTGTTGAGTTTCTCCATAGCCTCCCAGATTGTCATTTCTGCTCTTGTCTTGAATTTGAAATCATTTCTTGCCTTCAAGTTGTAAGCCACGGTTTGCTTTTCGTGTTGCTCCCGGTAGAAACCCTTAACCTTATCGCAGGCGTCTTCGTATTGTCGGAATTGAGTCTTGTCTTTGTTGGCGTCAAACTCGGATTGCTCAAGCATGTCCCTCTCTCTCTTCATATCGGCCTTAAGAACGTTGACGGCATCAATGTTGTCCGATAGGATCTCAAGAGCAGCCCCATCTCTATCGTCGTAAACATGCGTAAAGTGGCCCATTTTGATGTAGGAAGATTTTATGTGGCAATGTTGTACAATCTAAGCTTTGTGTTCCTTCCTGTCACAATATTAGTGGAATGTTCGTAACAGGCTACCAATTTACTTGCCCTCAGCCAGATAATCTTGTCCCAAGCAGGTCGAATTTGTTTGAGGGAATGCGAGATTGAAAGATGGGGGACCTGGAAAGGTTGAAATGAAAGAAATTTTGCAGAAACGATATGAGGCCGAAAAGTGGGTTGGGGTCCTTGAATTGATTGCTTTGCGAAGGGGAAAATCCTGGGGAAATTTATAAGAAATAACAAAGGGTTATTCACCAGACTCCTGGCCTTCCATATCAAGTATCAGTCGACTTCGACTTGCTCGGGTGAAACTTGAAAAGAGCAAAAGCCGGCTCTGCATCATGGTGTCTGATTGGAGCCACCCTTCACGAGTCAGACTACACTCCTTCCCTGCAAAAGCCGACGGCGACTGCTTTTGACAGAAGCATACCTTGAACTAGAAAAAGGGCATGGGAGGAGTGGAAAAGGCAGAAGGAAAGTATGGGGCACAAGGGCAGGGTGAGGGGTGAGATCGAGGAGGAGTGGGACGCTTTGCATAGTCGCCGCGGGGAAAAAGTAAGCGGTGCATTTCTGGTATCAGAAAGCTATCGAGGGGGCGAATTTGTCTTCCTAGATAGGTATGTGTAAGGTTGTGTGCGACGCTGGGCGTTGTTTCGGTGGATTATTCGGTGTAAACTTGTTGGAGGTGGGCAGTCATGACATGGGAGGTTGGGGTGTACATCCTCTTCTCAACGCCTGGGCGCCAATTCGTACCGCCATCTGTGCTCTGGAGCAGCAGGTCAATTGTTCCCAGAAGACTGGAGTGGTGAGTGATATGATATGAACTCGTCGTGACTGCCCTGGAGGGCTGGTGGATATGGTGTATCTCGGAGTGGGCGATATGGTGGAGAGATGCGGGAAAAATCTTCTTCCCCAAAATTCTTTGCCGGAATTGCTCCGCGATGAGCCTGTCAGTATCAATTCACTACCTGGGCCAATTGTTCTAAATGCTTGGGACAATTTACTTCAATGGTCCAAAAATTTGGAACAACGAGGAACCTGACCCCTAAACAGATAGCCGGCTGGGTCATATCTTTTTGCGTGACTACGCTACGCTAGAACCGACCCAAAATTACCACTTCGGTAGTTCTGCCCAGTAGCACGTTTAGTTTCGTGCTATCTCCTCACGATGTTCGTTGAAACCATTTTTCCAATGACAATAATATCTGCACCAGGGGGTGTACTTGTACGTGGCGGGCATGACTTCCCATTTCAGCGTTGAGATACTGATTATTCGAGACGAACCCGCACAACAACTGAAATTGTGCAAAGTGGTTTGGGATAATTAGTGATTCTCTGAGATCATCTGGTGGCTACACGCAGAGAAAGTTACAGCCACTGTCAAGTGGAACAACGTTAATAGGGAAATCAGTCCGTATCTCCTCACGGCGTGGAGAATGCTCGCCCAAATCCACCCTTGCCAACCAACTCCGACAATCTTCTTGAAACAAATTATTGTTGAAGCAGAAGTATGTATGTCCCATAATTTGGGAATCTGCACAAAGACGACACAATTTCACAAAGACAATACTACCTCTCCAGGTTACCATATTTTGCCCAGCTATTTGCGAACGAGGTGGTGATCGAGTTGGTTAGTCAGAGAAGGACCTTTCGTAATGGAGCATTGGGTTTTCGTACTGTGATTAACGACACTTCTTATCATGAAGAATCACGAATGTTTTTGTAGGAGGTAAGTCGGATTTCGACGACAAGAGATTGGTAGGTGTTTTTTGCCTTATCTCGATCTTCTGTCAGTTGCTTTATTTTATTCTTGGGATAGTTTGATAGGACAAAATAAGTGGGAATGATTTCACCCTTTGCGTCGGGTTAACACGAATGTGGGATAGGGCGAAAGGATGAAACCGTGTGCATCAGCTTCTGAACTTGAAACTTCTTTCATGGACAAATGCGGTGAGATATATATGTATATGTCGCAAATTTAATAGAAATATTTCGTTTGTCTTCTTATTTTCTGGGGTAGGTTTTCTAATAGTGATTTTTTGATTCGCAGGGAGCATTTTTGCTTTCTTACTGTTTCATTTGTCATGCAGGGATGAGATCTATCCTTATGCTTCTCGTAATAGTGGTGGTGTTGGGTGTTTGTGTAGTTTGAAATTGGCAATCAGTAACGAGGCTCTGGAAAGTTTCTCTGTCTGAAATTCAAGGAGAAATCAAATGATCGAGGATACCTGAAAGCGCGATTATCATTAATGCATTGTTCTCGTTGACTTTTGGAAAACCTCGCACACGCTAAATATCCTGGGGATAAACTTTATGCAAGTGGAGAACTCAACTCCTAACTTTTATTGAAGGGCAAAAGGAATTACAAAAGAGAAATGTTAAAGTTAAAGTTGAGATAAAAGACGGAATGTTTTGAATGCGATGTACAAAAGTTTTATAATCATTAGTAATATTTATATTAATAGAAACTAATAAATGACCAATATAACGAGAAGTAATTTTCAAGCTCATCCTTTTCATTTAGTATCACCGTCACCTTGACCTATTTATACTTCTTTGGCTTTACTAACATTAACAACTAGCGGAGTATCAACTATGCACATGGTTCAGGTAGTTCTGAGTGTCTCAGGAGCAATGATTTTGATTTGGTGGGGATATGGCAAGCACCAATTAAACAAAATTTTCAAGAACTTTATTTCGTCTTACTTTCTCACTCTAGGGCTCTTAATATAAACTAAAATACAATCGAAAGTAAGAGAATATTCGACAGTAAGGAGGGTGAATTAGAGCTGGAGAAGGTGGGATATCAAGTTCATTGCCACAAACTCTTGCTTGATCAGTTCAAAACAAGCGTCGTCGGCATTTGGAAGAGCTTGGAAATTACCAATTAGCAGCCAATAGAGTCAGAGTAGATAGAAGGATTGAAACATCAGAGGCGAATAGCGAAGAACCTGACCTTCCCAAGACCAGAGCTTAGGGTGTATTATATTTAAGATTCTTCGGATCCTTCTTACACACCCTCTTTTATTATTTTATGTTTTTTGTTTTCTTGTGCCCTCTAGAGTTTTGATAAACCGTAAGAAGTCCTAGAAAGTCATTAGATCAATACTGTTAGTACACATGTTTCGACTAATATGAGCACAGACTCACAGAGCAAGACAATGTTCAATATTTAAGTCCACCCATTCATCGTTGTTAGTAGAAACTCCACTCTATCTAGTTACCAAGAGAAAATGCTCTTGTATAGAGCTTGTGATTATTACTAGCTATATCCTTTAAAGAACTCAACTTCTTCCTCACGAAAGTCGACTCGTGCGTCATCAGCTCTAGGAAAACTGACAGGAATGCCCAGAAAGAAATTATGAGACCTGCGAACTTGACGGCTGTCTTCCACCTAAACTTTAGAATATACATATATATATACTGTTCAACAGGAGTCCATTTTCGGCTTTTCACAAAAGTAATGTGAACTGTAAGAAAGAACTTCATTCACAATTGGGGAGGTGTTTTGCGACTTGTAATCGATGTTAAGCGAGAGGGATATGAGGGATGCTTGAACTTTAAATAAGAGAAAAAACTACCTAAAATTACTTTAGTAGAAGCAAGGAACCAATCACACGGATGCGCTCTTCCGCCAACCAGAAAAGAAGATTGCTTCGTGTAAGTGAGAGTACATCTAAACATTTCCAACTTTGGCGTCTTCTAATTTTGCCAGAGAAGAAGAGGACACGCGCTTCAATCGGACAAGAAGATGAGAACTCCACATCGCGAAACGTTTCATCAGTACCAGTTGAATGCCCCGTAAGTTCTCGATTTTTACATTCGTGAACATTTCGCTTGACCTCAACTAGGTTGTGTAAGTCTCCAGGAACAAACTTCTCCGACCTCCCAATTGAGCTTCGATTTAAGCTCTACGAATACCTTCTCCCTCAACCGCGATTCGTGTTTCATGATAGGAAAAGATGTTGTCACTGTCTAGTTCAACGTCAGCCGACTCGGAAACAAGCAGCCAAAATAACAGTTTTATACCGTCTCTACATAGAATCTCGCGAGTTGGTACGAAACTCAAAACTCCACAAACTTAAGGATTACAAGTTACTCACTAGGCACGATCGCCCACTATTACAATCTATTTACTTCAACGCGAAGCTAGAAACCCTAGTCATCGATCCCTCTCTCTCTGTTTAGTGGGGCGTTACCTAGTAGGTCGATAGACAAATTTACATACATACAGAACTTTGCCATACTTTCAAATCAGCACATATCAGAATCTCTTTTGGATTCCCTTGTCATACAATTAAGAAGGAGCTGGTAGACAAACAAGCTAACTTTAGTTTGCTGTCATTTTAGTGTTAGGGAGCTTCAGTGCCCATGTTACCGAGTAGTCATACGAACTAAGATTAAAAATTTGCTAACGAAGAAGAATCAAAGGATTCGGCCAAAATCTCCCTCGCTTGAGTTCTTAAGATATGAAACTTAGCGTAGAAAAGCAGGGTAGCCCGCTAATTATGAAAACATTCAAGACCATGTTTGGTATATTAAAAGAGGCGCTTATAGGTGGAGGTTAAAATGTGTTTAGTAGATTAGTTCTCCCTTTCTTCATGTACCTATTCTTGTTTTTGAAGCAACTTTCACAGAACAATTCCAACACAAAAATATTTATAATTAATAGAGACTTGTACATTCCTCCATACTTAAAATTGTTTTCGCTACTAAGTCAGTAACACGTTTTGTAGGTCTATGGCTGTTTTCAACTTATAATTTTCTAAAGGTAATTAACTAAATGCTTTTATGTAATTAAACTTCCAGAAGATCTAGACGTAACTTTCTCAGAGACTAATTATCGCAAAGTCTTAAGCTAAGACCTATCCATTACTGATTTGATTTTCAATACAGAATACTCTATAACAGTAGATAGTGGGCACAATGTTCAACAAGACAAAGTCTTCTATGGATACGTGCATTAGTTTATCAACTACTGCTGCAAATGACACAAACCAAGAACGGCCGAAAGAGGTTTTAGTAAGTAACTATTGCTCAGTCTAAAGCAATATATTTAACTTTGTCACAGCAACAGCAGCCTACAAGTTTCTCGGATCAACCCACAGAGCTCCGTTTAGAAATATACGAAATTCTTCTTCCTCCCACTGACTTCGTGGTTCTCAAGCAAAGAGGCTATGTAGCATGCGAGAATTGCAGAAGCCGTCATACTAGACACACCAAATGGCTCATACTACAAACTCTACAAAGCCTAAATAGAGAGGCACGACAAGTTGCGAAAAGATACAGTCTGATTTCGAAACTCTCACCTCCACAAGAACCTTTCTACTTTGATTTGAAAGAAGATACAATAGCTCTTGTACCTTACGACAATTTCATAAGGCGGAGTTTCAACATGTCCAAAAGGTCGCGTGTCGCGATATTCCTCAAGGACCGGAATGAGATCGAGAAACCTATGAAACCATTTCCGGATAAGTTCAGAGAAGTGTTTTACCAGGCAGCGGTCACGGTCACAGGCCTACCTAAGATAAAGAAGCTCACTTCCAGGTTTGATCTGTACACATTGGGAACACCGTTCTTATATCTTCGTAGCCTGCATTTGTAGAATAATCTTCGAGCTTCTCAGAGCGTGTTTTGGTTGGACGGTGCACCTCGGGCTTTTGAACTATGACGGTGGCGTTCTGATATCTATGTAGGAAGTCACTTGCACGTTCTCACCCCACTCTGGAGGGATCTCCGACAACTTGTCTATCCCAACTTATGAACCTATCCTCGTAAGATATTATTTCCACCCCCAAAGCCACCTGCTTCCAACTTGCGCTCAGAAATTGGCTCTGGCTCCAACACTTCTCGGACCTCCCATTAGAGCTTCGCTTACAGATTTACGAACATCTCTTTCCTACCCCTAGAGTCGAGTTTATCAAGGAGCTTTAGGAATCCGAGGGTGAATTTCACTACGCCAAGTGTTCATAGCCCCGCGAGTCATCACGACAGATCGCAAAAAGTTACTCTTTAAAAGTCCTTCCCGCGTACTTTCATATAAAGCGAGACACACTTACTTTAGACTCAACTATCACTTTTTTCCTCAAGTGAAGGGCCACACTGGAAGACTTTTGAACCCGTCCAGAACTTTGCGATTTTTACCGGATTTTGGGAGAGGTCTGCATGGAACATGAAAGCAGCGCTCGATAAGGCAATGGAAATGAGAACATTCCCCAACATAAAAAAGCTCTTTTTGATCTGCTGCCATGGTGAACCATGCTACTGAAGGGATCTTCAAGTTAGCTTCCAAAGAGGACAGTCTCCGAAAACCGGTACGGGTTTCATCATGAGAGAACAGACGGTGGATCTGGAGATAGTGAGTTATGCGCAATGGAGAGGAAGCTTGTTATATGAAGGAATAGACGTGGAAGTATTGCGGCCAGTATACAGAGAGCTGATCAATCCTTCCATGACCTTTATTATGGATGGTGCATATTTTAAGATTGTCACATCCTTCTGGTAAGGACAGGGTAATTGCTAGGTGACGGTAGTTTTTGGAAAGAATAACGCTTATTTAAAAGCAAATTCTTACTATTGTTACTAGTGACATAATAATATTTTAAGTGGAACTTCTTATTGAATATTTTTCGTACGTATGCGTTCTTTAAGCTCAATCAGGAAAAACCTTTGGACTTTTACACCCGAGAAGTGCTTTTGGAAGTATATGAAGCCTCGCTTAGCTGAAAGTATCCCAAACACCTTTTAAAATGAAGGAAATATAAACAAATACACGTGAGCAACGTCACCATAAGTCTAGGAGCTTATCCCCTATACAGGATTGTGGTTGTGCAGCATCGTGTCGTACCTTACATTACTAAAACAAGAAACTCTTCATCAGCTCTAGCAACACGGCTCGAGATGCGCCTTGATATTGCCGCATATGAGAATCAAATATGTTCTTACTTATAAATTTTCTGGCTTGAGAAAAGTAATTACTATTGAAAAAATGTGGACAAAGTTGGGGCGTGTCAAAGAACTGGCTAGGCCCAGAAATTTGCAAATTTCTAGTACCATCTACATGTGGGACAAATAAGTTTTCTGGAATGTTTACTCAAAGTGCCATAGGGAGTCGAATGACGAGAGCTAGATAGGCAGGTACGAACTTGCGGGGCCTCTTTTAGCCTGCCCACAAAAACTATCGCAACCAACAACCACCACAACCATAATCTACCATGGCCAGTACAAGAACAAAAGATGGAGATGAGAAATCCAGGGAAGAGGAGAGGAAATCCATGAAACGCGCCATTGCAAGAGATAAAGCCGGACCGCAACCCCTCAAGTTCCTTGACATTGCGGATTTCCCAATCAAAAGCCCCAAGCAGAACAATATTCACATCATTAATACAGATATTTTTCACCAACCGACCCTCAAAAGACATCTGAGATGTGTAGATGCAGCGGCAACAGTGCTCTACAAATGCGACCGCGATGCATTGTCCAAGTTTCTCGATCCCAAAATTGAGAAATTCACATTTTTCAGAGGTGATGGTTGGCATTAACCATTCAAGATCATTCGGACGAGAAATGTTGTCGAAGTAAGTCCTCGCTCCATGAATGGTGTATCTTTCTCATGAGATCTACAGATGGGTTACCTGAAAGCAAAAAGCAAAGCAAGCAACGAAGAATGGGGTGATTCCTGTTTGAGGTTTAAATGCAGCGAGGACTTGAAAGAATGGATTGCGATCAGCGTAATGGCCTACGATATGACTAGCACTAAAGTAGAATGGCTACGGGAGTCCCAGGAAGCTTTGGCTAAAGCGATGCTTTACAACACCATTTGGCAGCGAGGAGAACGTACCGAGTTCAAAGTTGAGACTGGTACCGTGGGTGCATTAGATACGAAAAGTGCAGGTATTGTTCGAATACTACAGGAGCAGAAGGGAAAGCTCTCTTGAGATGTACGAGAGGTCGTTGTGCAATGTACTGTTCCAGAGAGTGCCAGAAAGCTGATTGGAAGGCGCATAAAATTCTTTGCGGTTGAGAGCATCGCGAGTTACCTTGAATTGATGTTTGAGACTGTTTGGTGCTCGTACTGTAGTATGGGCTTTTTGCAGTTCAATTGTTCAAGAGTTCACTGGCAAAAAGATGTCATGTTCGGAGATTTACCAACTTCGACATATTTTGTTAAATTCCACTTTTCTTTCCCACAGAGACTACCGGGTTTTTGCTAGAGCATTAGGCTCCAGGACAAGCGTCTCGACAATTATATACTTCTATCTAGACCATGTTATATAACGTCACTGCATTGTATCAGAACAAGCTAGATAACCTACTTTGAATCTCTACCTCAACCAAGGAACTCGACGTCGCACGTACAAATCTCCCTCGAACTGAATGTTGTTTCTCGATCGGTATTCCACTATGGCCTTCGCAGTGACGGCGCTTCCTGTAATAAATGGGAATCAAGGAAATCATACAAGACCTGTACAGCATTTTCACTTCTTCGAACCCGGACAAATCAAACCACCTCCTTATGTCAGAAAATGCGCCCTGAAAGAACCCAGCCTCTACCAAGAAAAAGGAACAGACCGACATAAACTCTGCATGTGTAAACATAAATGTGAGCATTTTCCCCCAAACGAGGACTAGAACGACCAGATCCGCTGGGGTACTATAACCACGGCTGCCAAATGCACAACGATATTTGCCCTTGTGGTGAACACCAATGCCCGTATAGACAAACTTGCCCTTGTCAATATGAATGCCCGTATAGGCACCGGAAAGAATGGCAAATTCGATGCAAAGGATACCAACGTCAGAAAGCATATGATATCAGCCGAAATTCGAGGGTGGTCCTTGCAAGAGGTAAGATCTACTACCTTACTTTCCTCCTTTTTGACCGTGTAAATCCCTAAAGTAATTTAACAACCAGTGCGACAACTCTTCTTTGAAGACCACCCTGATGTGCCGCAAATGCCGGAAAGTCCGATTCAATGGCAGCTTGAAAAACTCGATATCAGAATTGTCAATTGCCGCATATACACAACTATGTAACAGTATCTGGAATGGAAGGATTGAGTGGTTGAAAAGAGAAGGATCTCTAAAGCGGAGTTGTTTTTGGAAAGGTCGCCATTCTGATTTGTATTGGCTGAAAGACAAGACTTGGAGGGGGACCCTTGGTTGGGGACACCCGAAATACTGGGTAGTGGTTGACCGTAAATCGTTGAGAATTTGTTTAGAAGCGTTGACAGAGTTCGCCAATGGACCTTTCTTTCTTATTATACGAATATTCTCGAATAATGGAAGGCATCAAGTTTTTGATTCTTCTAACCTTTTTGGAAAATAAGCTTTCGTTACGGAGTATGCTAGTTTCTTTCAAACAATAGAATAGAAGGAGCAATGAACGATGCTCTTACCTTCTCACAAACTGTCACTTAAGCCTCAAGAGAGGTAGAAAATTGGCAAAACCAAGTCATCCAGCTTCAAAAAGTGAACTTCGATAGTAAGTTTCCTCGATGCGCGAGAGAGAGAGAGAGAGAGAAAAGGAAACACGTACCTGTGACACTGTATCACAGTATAGAAGTATAACGACATTTTTTTAAACCCAAAGGTCTTCACACCAACATCTAAAGAAAAGGGCAGCATGAGCTGGAAACCCCTCTATGAATTGGGTATGTTAGTGACAGCCAAAAATACTATCAAAGACGTGCCGCTTTGCCTTCCAACCTCAAGGCGAAAATGGTGCTGGAGGTAATAATCAGAAAGAAGTTGATGAGTGAGGAGGAAAAGCGGTGGTTGGGGAGGTTCAAGATCCCCGTCAGGCGATAAGGCCGATTAGAAAGCTTGGCGTGAAATAAAGTTGCAGAAGAAAAAGCGCTGCGGATCTTGACAAAAGTTCGACAGCTTGCGCCCGCCCAACCATACCTACGAATACCCCGAGAAACGACTTAAAATCTTTGCGCCAACATGAGGGGGAAGCGGTCGAAACAATATAAAAAGCTCATGCAGCAGTATGGGCTGAGCTTTGGCTTCCGCGAACCATACCAGGTTCTGGGTAGGTTCCCCTCATCGCGACAACTTCAAACTTTTAGTTAACAATTTTCCTTGACAGTGGACTCAGAAATCATCAGAGATGCGGATAAATTCAAAATGGACTTAATTGGAGGTCTAGAGAGGACTCTACATGGTCAAGTCAAACCCAGTAAGTAGCCATACCCATTTCCCAAAGCAAAGACTAACCCAGAAAAGTGATCACACAATGTTCAATGCGACATCTCTACGCCGTGTCATCCGAACCAGGCGTCTCATACCTCATCGAGAAAGCGAAAACCTACGAACGACGTCGATGCGGACATCGTCCAGAAGATTTCCCCGAGCCTCTCAGTGAGAAGGAATGCCTTGCTTCGGTGGTAGATCCCAAGGGCAACAAGACGAATAAGAATTGCTATGTTGTGGCAAGTCAGGAATTGGAGGTTAGGAAACATATGAGGAGTGTTATGGGAGTGCCGTTGGTTTATATCAATCGCAGTGTCATAATAATGGAACCGATGGCTGGAGCGACTTCTGATAATAGGGACAGGGAGGAGAGAGTCAAATTTAGGGCTGGATTGAAGAGAGGAAGTGGCAGTATGAAGAGGAAGAGGGATGACGACGAGGACGACAAGGGAGAGGATGGTGAAAATACGACCAAAAAGAAGAAGAAGCGGACGGGTGTGAAGGAACCTAATCCATTAGCGGTCAAGAAATCGAAGAAAAAGAAGACTGAAGAATATGGAGATGAGAAGAAGGGTGCTACTGAGGGGTCAAATCCGGAACAACCAGAAGCATCAGAATCAAGTGGGAAACGAAAGCGGAAACGAAGACCCAAGGCTGGGACTGGTGAAAATGCAGGGGTTAAAGTGGTCGAGGCAGGGGAAGCTGTTGAGGAATAGAAGATATTGGAACTCGGAGGGCGCTATGGAGTACTTGCTATGCTTGAGCTCTTTGCCTTGTATCTTCTCGTTTACGCACAAGTCGGTGTCTATAAATACCCAAATTCAAAGACTTGGTACCAAACGGCTTCAGGATTTCGGAGCTAAATCGGGTAATTATACAGTATTTAGGTAAATTATTAACAACCCCTCAGGCGGCTCAAGTCAGAGGCAGCAGTTCCTGCAACTGGTTCTGGGCAACCCCGATGGGATTTCAAGCAAAAAAATTCCTCACCAAACTTCAGCCACAACGGCGACGGCAGCAACGGCTTTGATCGGAGCCCACTTTTACCCCTGCATCTGACGATTCACACTGCGCAACAGCACACTCCAAAGAACAGCCCCGGCTACCGTATTCAGTCTCAGCATGTGTCGATACTTCAATCTATTTACCAGTTAAGCTGACGAGGTCGACAAGCTTCAGTTAACATCATCCTTACGCAGCTTACTTGTCAGTTGTCTACCAGTCAAGACAAAGCAAGTTTGGATCCTCCTCGCGACCTTCCCCGCGACATCGACCCGGCGGTGGGAAGAGCAACATGCCCGAAAGCGTCGAGGCTACCACCGCCAGCACACAGAAGCCTGCGGCGGTCACGAATGGCAATGGCGATGTCAAACAAGACACGGCTACCAGCAAAGCGCCGGTAGAGTTGGATGATTTCGGGCTCCCGATCAAGAAGCGACCAGTTCCCATACCTGCGGAGGCGGATCCGGTGGACGATGTCGATTCGAAGGAGGAAGAAAAACATGCCGAAACGGGAGAGATAAAAAAGGCGGAGGAGCAGCTTAATGGAAATTCTGAGACTGCCAGTCTGGAACCAGCTAAGGTTCTGCCTGCCAAAGATTTACAAGCAAATGGGGAACAGTCAGACTCGGACAGTGATAATGACGAATTCAAAGATGCGGAATCTACACCAAATATTGGAGCGCAAACCCCTCGAGAACCTCTGCCGGAAACGAAGCTCAAGCAACAAATTCTTCCAGAGGACATTTCAAAGCTCGAATTGAACGAACCAAAGGAAGATACAAAGAAGCCTGAAGCTGCCGCAGATCTCGAGGGAGAGATGCAGGAAATGCCAATTGTCAAGGCCGACTCAAAAGAATCGAAAACGAAAGGGTTGTCAGATGCTGCAGACAAAAATGACCAAAAAACGTCGGCCGCAATTGGCCATACACGACAGACAAGCTCCAAAGGTGCGGGAATTTCAGAGTGGTCGCATCAGCAACTTGCACCGAGAGAAGAAGCTGTCCCAGATATCGAAGAGGATGAATGGCAGACAATGCCAGCGTTCGCGCCATACGATATGTACGACGATGATAATAGGCTTATTGCTAGAGAGGCTGCTGACGAAGATGACGAAAAAGACGTATATGCGGGTCTGGGTGGTGCTGGTAAAGGATATACCAGAGTGCAATTGGACGAGGATGCCCAATCAGCTACAAGTCTTGACGAAAATACCAAATATTTATTCAAGGAGGCCACTACAGGTACTGGGGCCGGCGAGGACAACGACGAAGAGCAGCGAGACGCCTTGTCACAGATGCAAGCCACGAAGGACCTCTTGACAGAAGGACAGAGAATCGCATATGTGGGTATGACGAGACTTATTCTATCCAAAATGTTGGAACAGGTAGAAGTCATGCCGACAACAAGGACTGCCAAGAAGGAAACGGGGATGTCCGTTGAAGCAATGAAAATGTGGACTCAAAAGATGATGGTTCGATTATATGCACATATGGAGATCAGTACAGAGGAGCAGATTATGATTGAGCAGCTTTCCGAGCATGGAGTTGTTCCTTCAGATCTCAGTCCAACGCTTATGCAAAATGCCCGAGTTAAGAATCCAATGGCAGACAAGGACAAAGAACCACCTACATCAAGTGTCACCTCTCCTTCACTCGCATCGAATGCTTC
This sequence comes from Hymenoscyphus infarciens, assembly GCA_001414345.1. Lineage (NCBI taxonomy): Eukaryota > Fungi > Ascomycota > Leotiomycetes > Helotiales > Helotiaceae > Hymenoscyphus > Hymenoscyphus infarciens. Next base: position 557,602 of record LLCB01000002.1, on the reverse strand, counting down.
GTGGGACAAGAACTGGGACAAGAGTTCCAGAAGACTATCTACCTCTTCCCGACCTTCATTATCTTCACCACGATTACCGCAGACCCCTAGATTATATTCCGAAGAAGAATCTGCCCCACCACCGCCTGCCTATAAGGAGCACGACGGGGAGGACCTCCCAGAAGTCCGAACGCCATCACAACTTCCAACTACCCAAAATATCGATATCGATCTCAGATGGACGGTCCTCTGCGATCTATTTCTTACCCTAATTGCTGATTCCGTTTACGATGCTCGGTCTAGAGTCCTACTTGAGAAAGTGGGAGAGAATATGCAAGTCTCATGGCTTGAAATTTGTAGATTTGAGAAGCGTGTCACAGATGCATTAGAAATGCAACAGTCAGCAGAAAAAGAAAACTGGAACGAGGACGAGCACAAAGAGAACCGAAGAAAATTGGCGCTGAAGAAACGTTACATGATGATGGGTCTCGCTACTGTCGGTGGTAGTTTGGTCATTGGCCTTTCGGCTGGGTTACTGGCTCCTGTTATTGGAGCTGGTCTGGCCGCTGGTTTCACAACAATTGGAGTTGCTGGTACTAGTGGATTTCTTGCTGGTGCTGGTGGAGCAGCAATTATCACTTCGGGTGCTGCCGCTTCTGGTGGTGTGATTGCTGTTCGAGCTGCAAATCGAAGAACCGGAGCTGTTCAAACGTTTGAGTATAGACCGCTACATAATAATAAGCGAGTCAACTTGATTGTTACTGTCTCGGGATGGATGACAGGAAAGGTCGATGATGTACGCCTTCCATATAGTACTGTTGACCCAATTATGGGTGATATCTATTCGGTTCTCTGGGAACCTGAAATGCTTCGGAGTATGGGAGACACCATCAACATTCTTGCCACCGAAGTAAAACTTCCTCCAGAAACCAACTCTGACATGTACTGACTGAATTTAGGCTTTGACTCAAGGTCTTCAACAAGTACTTGGTAGTACCATCTTGATCAGTTTGATGGCTGCTCTGCAACTTCCTGTTGTGTTGACCAAGCTTGCTTACCTTATCGACAACCCGTGGACGGTTTCACAAGTACGAGCCGATGCTGCTGGACTTATTCTTGCTGATTCGCTTATTGACCGCAATCTGGGCACTCGTCCTATTACCTTCGTGGGTTATTCCCTTGGCTCAAGAGTTATCTTTGCGTGCTTGAAGGAACTTTCCAAGAGAGGAGCCTATGGCCTAGTACAAAATGTCTTCCTGTTTGGTTCACCAGTCGTAGCGAAAAAGGACGAGTACCTCAGAGCTCGATCCGTTGTCGCAGGCAGATTTGTCAATGGCTATGCCAAGAATGATTGGATACTTGGGTACTTGTTCCGTTTAACAAGTGGTGGTATCAGTCGAGTGGCCGGCCTTGCCCCCGTTGAGGAGATTCCAGAAGTCGAAAATATCGATGTTACGGAATTCGTACCAGGTCATATGTCTTATCGAACAGCGATGCCCCGACTACTTCGAGAAGTCGGGTTCGTTGTAGAAAGCGACGAATTTACCGAAATTGAAGACCCAGACCCAGAAAATCATTCTCAACGTCAACGAGAATTGATCAATGAGATTGAAGAGGCACGAAAAGAGTTTGAGAAGAAGGAAAAAGAAAAGGAATCCAAAGGGAAATTTGGGTTCTTCAGCCGCAAGAAGAAGGCCGCGGTACAGAAGCAAGAGTGGGAAACTTACGAAGAGACCAAGAGTGAACCCTCGGCTTCCAAGCATACGGATTCATCTGGGAGCAACGATGGGGTTCTTTTCGACGTTGATGCAATGCGAGCGGAATTGGCCAGTGAACAGATGGAAGTCAAGGAACTGAAATCAACTCTCCCACCAATGAAATTGGACCTAGCTTCAAGTCCGTCATTCTCAACATCGTCATTTCCTCGGAACACTCTTCGAGAAACCAAGAGTTATGAACCAGGAGGAATGCTCAGTGTCGATAACTATAGGCCATCACCATCTGTCTCCCCACGTGTTTCGAGTAGTAATGACTATGCGGCTTATGGAAGCTCCGATTACAACTCGTCTCGTACAAACCACCAGACCGGGTTTGGGGAGGAAGAAGAAATCCAGATGACTTTCGATGAACCCTACCGACCCCAGCAGTCAAACTCGACCAATTCTTCGATAAAACACCTTCCTCCTATGCCTTCTCCAATCCCCTCTCCTATGCCATCACCCAAGCTACGAGAGACAGAAGTGAACCTCCCACGGCCTGAATTGAAAAGCAGTGCCACGACCCCTTCAACAATGCCCTCTATGAACCTTGGCCATAACGCATGGGCTGACGACGATGAATTTGGAGCCGAAAAGGAGATCCAGATGACTTTTGCATAATGACAGATTGTTCATAACTCATACCCCCTTTATTCACGATGGAAATGAAAAATAATTAGATGCTGTTTTTATCTCGTTTGCTGGTTGGATCATGGGGATTTCTAGAGCCATCGGTGCTTCTTAGATTTCACCCTCCGGCTGTTTGGAACGATTTTCTCCCCGAGCAGTGGTTTTTTGGGCGGCTGCTAGATTGTACATATATGTTGATTGACTGCTATCGTCTTGAGCTTTTCTTTTTTTCTGTCTCTTGGGTATTCATGGCATTGCGAGCGTGCATTATTGCTAGCGAGGCCAAGGTTGTTGTTTTCTCTCTGATGGAGGCAGGAAGGAGGCTTGTGATGAGTGGATGGGCGCTGGGTGGTGTATGTAGGTAGTTTGGTAATTGGGCGTGGAATCCAGATATATTTCCAGACACTTTTACGTTCTGCTTCTTTCCGTGTGTCTCAGAATCAAGGTCGAGCGCCCAGATCAAGGTTATCCAAGGTCGTTCCTTCCTTGTGTAAACCTCAAGCTTCGGCACGACCATATTGGGGGAGGATCGCTCCTTCCCTCGCACTCTCACCTCGACATGCCAAGACGACAAAAATTTAAGAGAAGGCACGACTTGAGAATACCCCCCTCCCCCCCATCCCTATATATACACTTTCTCATCGTTGAAAACGCATCGCGGGGGGGTTGGTCGATTTTGCTCGAGCAATTCAACAACCTCCCGCCATTGACATTTCTTCTTGAATGGAATGAATCGGGTTGCTCATGCTTACTAGTCAGGTACAGTACATTGTATCCATAAAATCGGGATTTGAAAAAGGGGTACTTTTCGCAATTGGTCTCTTGGGATTGAATGAGGGGCGTGGCGGCGGGTAGGGAGGATAGGTTAGGGTATTGGACCAGGACCAGATACCCGGGATTTGTCATATTGATGCATTGCATTGAATGTACCCAGGATGCTTGATTCTTTTATTGGGTTTACGAAAGCAAGTCTCTTCTGGTGGCTCTTGTAGCGGAATGAGTAATAGATGTGGTCCACGGGTCATGCTTCGAGGTCTGCTGGTGTAACTCGGGGGATTTCGTAGCGGCCTTTTCCGCGATACGGCCTTTGGGGTGCGTGTTTAGAGTCCTTGGCACCATATTAGAGTGGTTTGGAGGGGCTGTCACGTGCTTTCTGTGCTTGAAAGCTGGTAGATGCACACCTGTGATTTTGATAAGAGGGGTTTTTGATGTGAGGGCTTGAATAAGCGGCAATCCCCCGAGATGACCGTTTGACGTCGCTAAATTTTGACATCCCCGGCGTTCTTGGTGGTTTAGAGACATTTCCGGCGAGGAGAGGAAAGGACCGTTTGAGAGAGTTTGAGAATTTATGGAGAGGATGGTAATTGTACATGGGATACACAGCCTTTTCTCGTGTGTTGCCGGCTTGTTTTTATTTTCTTTGATCCCGAGTTCTTGGTTGACGCCGCAGAGTTACACAAGCTGATGGCCGAGCCTTGTTCGTGGACCGAATTTATCGGACGGATTTATTAGGGGTCTCTTCTTTTCTTCTTTGGTGTGCTTATAAGAGTCATTGCCGCTCTTTGTCTTGTTTCTCAGGCATTTATTCACTCTCTTTCTTGCCACTTCTTTCATTGATAGTGGCAATTGGAATACAACACCATCACACATCTACAATCTTCATACCACAAGTGCGGAAACTTCGATTGAGACCACTATGTATGTGGCAAGAGTATCCACGAGGGTACCGCTCTCCAAACAAACTGCTTCGCACCTCTCCAAGGTCGTAGCAGCCAACTTCTCACAGTCATGTTCTGGCTTCCTTCATCACGTTGGACTTGGCGCCAGCCCTGTAGTTCCTGCTTCCCAGCCTCGTCGTCAGTTCTCTTCTACTTCGAAAACGGCGCTGAGGGATTATTTCCCGGAGCCAGAAACGGATTTGATTCGGAAAACTAAACCAGCATGGGAACATCCTGAGTATGTCCTTCATTTCCAAAATATACCACGGGAGAGTCGCAGCTGATCCGTTCGTTGCATAGATACAACTACGAAGACATGAAAACGAAAGTTTTCTACGCCCACCGCGAACCCGCCGATTTCTCGGATCGAGTCGCTTTATTTATGGTTCGCATGCTAAGATGGGGCACCGATTTAGCGACCGGATATAAACACGATGTCGAGGTACCAAAGAGAGTTGGTGATAAGGATGCAGTTTCAGAAACGAAACCATATGGGATGAGTGAACGAAAATGGTTGATCCGAATTATATTCTTGGAGTCTGTTGCTGGTGTTCCAGGAATGGTTGCGGCTATGTTGAGACATTTGCATTCGATGAGGAGGTTGAAGAGGGATAATGGCTGGATTGAGACGCTTTTGGAAGAGAGTCAGAATGAAAGGATGTTTGTATTCCCTTTTCTTTCCGTTTACCCCTCTCTTCAGAATTGTTCAAGGCTAATTTATCAACAGGCATCTCCTGACCTTCCTCAAAATGGCCGAACCAGGCTGGTTCATGAAATTCATGCTCCTCGGCGCTCAAGGCGTATTCTTCAACTCAATGTTCATATCCTACCTCCTCTCGCCCCGAACATGCCACCGATTCGTCGGCTACCTTGAAGAAGAAGCAGTCTTTACGTACACCCTCGCAATCCAAGACCTCGAAGCCGGAAAGCTACCTCAATGGACGCGCCCTGATTTCCGAGTTCCAGATATCGCAGTTGATTACTGGAAGATGCCAGAGGATAAACGCACGATGCGGGATTTGATGTTGTATGTGAGAGCGGATGAGGCGAAACATCGGGAAGTGAATCACACGCTAGGAAATTTGGATCAGAATGAAGATCCGAATCCTTTTGTTTCCCAGTATAAGGATGAGGGGAAGCCGCATCCCGGGAAGGGGATAGAGCATGTGCAGCCGATTGGGTGGGAGAGAAAGGATATCATTTGAGCATCTTCTGCTTTGCTGAAGCCAACAAGAATTTGAGGGGACGAAAATAATTGCTTTACCTTGGAGCATGGCGTGCTGGGAGACAACGGGGCCGCCATTGCTCCCCTTCGACAAGATTCAACACGACCTCTGGTGATGGATTTCCGCCCACATCCTTTTTCACAACCTACACACCGATACATCAAATTTTCTTTCCTTCGACAAAAACTGTACCCAAACCATACACGGAGCGGCGTTTTCTGAGAACTTGGGTCATTTGCTATCTACAAGGCGTTTAGAATTGGGTTGAGGCGTTTTTTCTTTTGTACTTTTGATGATACCACTCTCCACTTTACGAGAAAGAATAGATTTTTTGAAGTTGCATAGATAGATGGGGGTTTATATCATACACTAGAGCTAAATTGGGAAATGGGAAATTGGAGACACAATATGAAAGCTTTTTAGCGGTGATGCTCTGTATTATTCCAGCTTCGTAGTACAATCTGTGTAAGTGTTCTAACGTTTTGGAGTAAGGGAAACGATAGTTGGAAGCTTCTAGGAATGAGACAACGAGCGCTCTTTGATGCCATTATTATTACGCATCATGACTTCTGGCGAAGAGAATTTTGAGGTGATGGCAACGCTCTCAGAGAAGGACGAAGAAAAGCTTGGTGTTTTCCCCTCGTAACAGGCTTGGGAGTTCTCCTTTTGAGGGTTCCCTTCAAAATATTTTAGGGAAGCACTCAGGTCAAGCACGAGATTCAAGTGGAAATGAAGTAAACTTCACTGAACTTTTTAGTATAGGTCGGCAATGTTTTCAAATAGGTTATTTATTACCTGAAAGTTCGGAGACCTTCTCTTTCCATCCAGTATTTCCCCATGCGCAATTCTTCTTCTATGAGGGGATGTAATTCTTAGTATGGTATTCATGGAAGAACCAAGAGTTTGTTTATCTCCCGAACAAACGAAAGAGGGATTTTCGAAGGTAGCTTGGAATTCGACAGTAAGTTCCTGAGTTGTTGTTGGGAATAGGACTAGATTTCTCACACTTCATTACCTCGGTTCAACAAAACAAATTTTTTGCTCTAGCATACTACAAATGGAGTGACTGCTTCGGACTCTTTGCAAGCAGAGTTGACCTAGCTTTTTCGATTCTTGTTGTCGCTGGCTGCTGAGAAGTCTCGGTTGAGACCTTTCTACATCTTCAAATTACAGTTTTTCTTGTCCCAACTGCGTTTTCCCAGCTCTTGTTTTTTCAACCTTCAGCTCTAACCTGATCTTCTCTTCCAAACAATACTAGGGGTATACGCGTAGTAATTATTAAACTCTTGTGGTCGTGTTGCTTCTCAAATACCACGCCAAGCACTGAGAGTCTTGTAAAGAAAGAAGCCTCTTCGCCTAAGTTCAACAATATTTACCTTCACCTTCCGGTATGTTTCTTCGTCTCAAATGCTCCAAGGAACAAGATTTCAAAACTCATCCCACGTCTTATGATAAATAGGAAATTCTACTTCTTCTACTTTCGTAACGTGGCAGAGAGCAAGAATAGACACCGACGCATGTCTGCTCCTTCTGGATCTGACCTGACATGGAAAAAATCAATCGGGGCTCTCCTTGCTATAGAAAGGCAGCTCTTTCCCAAGGACCCTGTCTGGAAAAGAGGGACTTTAAGTTATTTATTTCTTCAGCGAATTACCGTAGAATCTCGAAGATGAGTTTGGGATCGGCAGCAACTGACTCTGTGCTCTGTTGAAAATGGAATGGAGTGTAAGTTACCCCCTAAGCCTTTGGTCAGAGAGAACGATGGGAAGACAAACTCACTCTCAAAATGAATATTTATTACTACGGCAAACATAAAAGCAGTGCGGCAAGACCGCCGAACAATCTGCTCCTTTCATAGACGAAGGACTCTTGAACTTCTATAACGGCTTAGTCATACGACAGCAGCTAATATTTCGACAACGAGTAAACAAACCCCCAGTAGAATATCTGGTACTCAAACTAGAACTCTATATTTCCGCCCCCATCCCTAGTTTAAAAAACCGGAGAGCGGCTTTTCGTCACAACCTCTTCTACCTGGTCAATCGTTTACATACGTCTCTCGAACAGCAGAAGAAATTGAAGCCGATCTTTCACACAACAAAACCAATACAGAAATCAAACTATCTTTTGATCCGAAATATAGCGGCAAGACCACTCCCCACTTAGCTAAAGAAAGCAACAAACCCATTCAAGCAAAATATACTCAAAGAGACTTATCAAAACGTAGTGAGTAATGCCACGCAACCATTCCGACCCTTCGACACGAATTAAACAGACAACCAAACCCAGCAAGCTTTCCACTCGTCTACTATTGCAAAGAGATATGAAGCTGTCCAGACTTCTTCCTCTCTGAAATCAGTTTTCCAAGGTGCTTGAAATTTTCTTCTGTCAATTAGTAGGTGACCTACTAAAACGACGTGCAACAAAATATGCACCCCGGTCCAAAAGAGGGAATAGAGGGGTAATGACACGTGAGTGGCTTGGGATTTTCCGCGGGTGGTTTACTGGCTGGCTTACTCGATGGCTTACGTGGCTAACAGTTGGCTTACTCGACAAAGAGGAAGTTAGAGAAGAGGAGGGTGGGGATAGCCAACATGCAGCCCGATTATCGGAAGAGAGTTGGGAACAACAAAGACTCGGTTAACAAGGCGATTATTTGAGACTAAGTGATTCTCACATCGCCGCAAGACATCCCCGGCCTGGTCCCTTGAACATGAAAAAGCGAGGACGTACAAGGGAAATTCGCGTGGACTTTTCACTCTCCCACTCGCTGGTTCTTAGCTAACGGGGTTTCAAATCGAAAAGATCGCCACTGAAAGAACCGCTTGCCCCTCCCTCAACGAATCATCATAGGAGTTCGACAACAGCAACTCGACAGCGAAACAAACAACCTCCACAGAACCCTCAAATGGGGAATAAGTTACTCCGCCCTCTAGCAACGCGGAAACAAGAAGTCAGGTTTTCAACTAGAAAGCCTTCCCTGTCTCTTCTTGTTTCCATTTCGTCCACCGAGGGAATGATACCCGAGAGTGTACCAATTTAGTTACGGAGTGAAGTCACATCTCACCCAAACAAGATCAGAATATGGAACCCCACACACCAGGCACAATTAGGATATCTTTTTGATTCAAATATATAAGACCAGCCGGCAGGCAGGCAGAACCATACCCACCAAGCTCCCCACCCGCCTCCAGCCAGCTAAGGTAATGCCATTCCCGTCGAAAAATGTGTCATCAATAAAGCTATGTACACGAATGCAAAAGCCATTAAGTCTCAAAAGAAGTCCTGCTCGTCCTCCCCTCAACAACCTGCGCCCATGAGAACTATGCCTGTAAGAAGAAAAATCATGCAATCATCCATTCAGCCATAAGCAAGAGGCATAATACTTCAACACCAAAAACAAAATAATAAAGTACGCCGAGGCTCCATACGCATAACGCTATGCATGCTTTGAAGCAAGGAAGAAAAAAATTCAATCAAAAACCCCCAACCAACACCGATAAAGCCATCCCATGAAACCGCTGGGGGAGAAAAATGCAACACGATGTTTTGAAGAGTGATGAAAGACTCTCGAATCTCCAAGGTCCGAGAGAAGTAATCAAGTAGCGAAAAGTGATCCTCATGTAACCATTTCCATGTCTGGTACAATATCTCCAGGCGCTTTGGGGTCGAACCATGCCACTCTTCGGTCGTCACCGCCCCTCGCTCCAACAGTGACCCAAACGTGCTTGTAAGGAGTCTTGACATTGATACACTCTCTGTAGCCCGTCCATCTCAAACGAGACTGTGCATCAAAGTTACTGCGTCCAAGTCCACCATTCGTGACCCATTCCTTTAACGCGTCCTTGATAAACTCAATCTTCTTCCGGAATTGGTTGGCTTCGGGAATGCCCTGAATCATTGGGTCAATTTCTGGTCGTTTTCGCGTAGTATTTTTAGGAGGCTTGCTCATGAAATTTAGGAGAGTTTGGAGTGGGTAGGATAAATGCTGTCGATCATCGAGTGCTGCAGTTGTTAGGGTTCCTCGCTCGCGGAGTTCCCGAGCTGCATCCATAGGCAAGTGATAAAGATCGCACCAAGTTCCGTCTTTCGAAATGACGATCTTTGTGTGATCCGGGAAGTTGAACTATTATTTTTGTCAGTATAAACTTCGCGATTAAAGAATTCTTCAAAAACTGACCTGAAAGTGGCCATCGCAGAATGCCCAACAGCCGACATCACCCCAACGTTCGTAGAATGTAATCACATTACCAGAAGCTACGAGATCTTCCTTTTTGATCTGGGTTCGTTTCAAGGCGTCGTCGTAGGGGTAATCTTGGTCTCTTCCGAAAGCAGTCATGTAGTTGCCAAACTTCCTCCAAAGAATGAGCTTCTCTCGCTTCCGGTTATCCCACTCGTCTACACCTCTTCCCAATTTACCAGTGACAGTCGTGAAAGTCTGGGGAGGGACTCTACTGCATGCAAGTCCTGCTTCCCCCATGTTCTCAAAAAACTCGATATTATGACCTGAGACTGGAACCACCTGAATTCGGTCTGGATAATCCTCATTTGCTCTATTCTGTAAGTGGCGTTCGGCATCTCGCACCACAACGCAATTGGGCCGTAGGAAACCTTTGCTAACGTCTGAAATGGTTTTTTCTTCTGTCGATTTGAAAATACAGCCAACGGTCCCATTGTTCAAAACATAACCAAGGCCGAACTTGTTTGTATAATCAACCCACTTCACGACAATATGGGGGATTGTTCGTGCAGTTTTTGGTTCAACCGCCATAGTTCTGCTGTTAAGGGCTCTTTCTAATTCTGTTTGAAGACGACGAAGACCAGCAAGGACATCATCAGGCTTTGTGTTGGGTATCACCTCGAGCTTCTCACGGGGGTTGAAAATGGATAGAGGCTTGTCCAAAGATAAGGTAAATGTGTCTGCTTCGGGCCTGGTATCAGCCTTCGTGGGAGTGAGATGCTGTGCGAGATCAGCGGCTAATCGGTCCTCGACTTCAGCAACGTCCTCGGTAAATTTCGGCTCCGCCTTCTTAGATTTGGCAAGTCGGGCAGATATATTGAGTATTGGTCGGGAAGAGGACGCCGTGGTGGGCTTAGCTGTTTCTGCAGCGGGTTGGCGTGCCTTTATTCCTCGAGTGGGCAGTTGAGATAGTCCAGGGCGTGCACGTTGTTGCGCCGCGAAACTCTGAGTTGGAGGTCTGAAGGTCGGGATTTGGGCAGGGTTATTGGCTTTTAGAACTGATGGTACTTCGGCCGTGAGATCAATAGTATTAGTTGCCTCCTCTTCATCTTCTTCCAAGTCCTCGGTTATCTTTTGTTGTGATTTTAACCACTCGTCAAATGGTCGATATACAATTCCATTTGGAAGAGGTACTTGTGGTGTGAGACCTGCCTTTTCCTCTGCAGCCACCTCACGGTACGTGCTCGTAACGCGTTTCTTCGAAGTGTCCCAAGGCCCTACGCCACATTCCTTGCACAGCTTCTTCAAATTCCGTTCGTATAGCTTTGTTCTGCCAGACTTCATGCCAACGGAGACAAACTGATCTCCAGTCGGAGCTTTGTAGCAAAGGGCAGGGGTCATTTCCTCAGTCTGGGGAAACCACCCACAAGTGAAGAATGGGTGTTGGACAATTGTATCCGGATCTGGTCTTAGTTCAGCTGGTTGAAGCATTACTGCTACCAAATCTTTCGTTTCGGGGGATATGAAGTTCGGGGAGGTGTCCAACTTTGGCCAATCATACTGAAGCTCTCGAGCTCGTCGGTAGATTTCATCTGCTGTTGCTGATTGGAAAGGTGGTTTTCCTGTGAGCATAGCAAATCTATAATGGTTAGTTAGCAAGAATCAAAGTTATGAATGAGGGAAAGCTAACATGATAATTCCAAGACTCCAAATATCTACAGCATGGTCGTGTCCTTGCTTATCCTTCGACAGAATCTCGGGGGCAATGTAATTGGGTGTCCCGCATAGCGTTGTTCGTCTACAATTGTTCCAATCCTTGCCAGACATGAGGAGTGCAGCGAGACCAAAGTCTCCAACCTTTACATTCATATCTTGATCCAGGAAAACGTTGCCCATTTTCAAATCACGATGTATGATTCCTTTATCGTGCATGTATTTTATTGCGCCAGCCATTTGTACAGTCCAGAACCGAACCTCAGGTTCAGTGATGAATCTCCGCTTCTTGACCATATCCATCAGAGATCCATTTGGGCACAATTCTAGCACGAGATATGTACATTGTTCGTAGGCGAAGGCGCGGTGAAATCGAACGATATTTGGGTGCTTCATTTTGGAGTGGATTTGGAGCTCGGTTTGAAACTGTTTTTTACAGTTAGCGGAATTCCTAGAGTCAGGCACAGTAAATTTACCTTTTGCTCCATCTTCTTCTGCTGCATCTTGCTTTTAACAATCTTCAAGGCGTACACATCTCTGGTACCAGCCAAGCGTGCCTTGTAACAGATGGCGAACCCCCCTCTCCCAAGTAGATCACCGGTTCTGTATGTAGCCCCATGTTTACGATCAAAAGATGGCGGCTCAATAACGTCGGAAGGAGGAGGTGGTGGGTGGTCCTTCTCCTTCCCCGCAGCCTTTGCTACCGGGGCCTTCAGTTTGGCGGGTGGTTGTTTTCGAAGATGCGCATTCGCGTCCCGGGGTGACAACGCTTCCATATCTATTCCCTCAGGAAAGATACACTCCCACACGAGGTATGGGTTTACTTTGTAGAAGAGTGTCTCGGTGCAATCGTGGTATTTCAAATCTCGATATTCGCGGTTTCTGGGTGGGAAGCGGAAATTGATGCTGGTGTTGACCAGGTCTTCCACTTGTTTTTCCTCTTTGGTATTGTGACAACAATAAACCTGCAAAGCACGGTAGTTAGTAAAGAATATCAACTTGTGCTTTACTGAAGCTTCGTTGAGATCGCGTGCACAGTTGCGAGGGACTTCCAACGCTTGGAGTAGTATCTGGCCCAGCACAGTCAAGAGGTCGTCATCAAATTCATATTCTTTGAGGATGAGTCGAACGTAGTACAACTCGTGTGGCCAACTCTGACCTGAGTATTCGGTGGGTACGTTGTAGTCGTGATCGATAATCTTTTGAAGAGCTTTCGACCAAGCCTCTCCATCACCGCGTTTTTGAGTTCGTCGTTGTATTTCGCTGAAGATGTCGAATTTGACGCACTTCCCGTGCGAGATCCAATTGTATGGTGCCACAAACGTTGAACCCCCCATCTCAAGATCAAGTGATGATGCGCATTGAGGAGAATGGAAGAGGGTGCAGCTTACAAGTTGGTGCGAACGGTGTGAGTTGGGAGTTTGGGAATCCGAGGTTTGTGGTTTGGTACGCGGTGCTCGAACGAATGGAAGGTTGGCGTCCGTGAATCTATGCTACCAAGAGCAATTCGTGGTCGTGGTCGCGTTCAGCATCGGCGGGAGGTTGAAGTTGCTGAATGGCGGGATGTCGACGGGATTTTTGTCAGGATTGATTTTGGCAGGGAAGGGACCCTTTGGTAAATATTGACAGGCTTGAATATGGATGGACCAGGGGTTTCTGGCATAGCAACCACCAAGTTATCTGGGATGGGATGCCGCTTTAATTTCACTATCCTCGGCCTGTAAGCTCCTGCAGGTGCGACTCATTTCTAATGCTTTGGAAAGTGGAATTAATGATCCAGGCAACGCCAGCAACTAGTTTATGATGGGAGAATAGTTGATATGGCAGACAATAGCAGAAATCCATCATCCATGTGTTTGCGATAAATCTATAACTGGATGGTTTCATCACACTCTCACTACGAACCCCCGAATCTCCCAGCCTCCAGAATGGTGCCCTTACCTCTATTCAAGTTTGCGGCTCTATTTGTCAGGCATATCTCAAAATACGGCGCGGTAAGGAAGGATATTCTCAAAGTTTCTTCTCCCAACTTCAGAAGCTAATTCTTGTTAGAATTGGATCAAAGTGCAAGCCCACGATCACCCGAAGTTCCGAACCATTGCTGCGCGATATGGACAAACGATGCACCAAATAAACATGCGAATGGCAGTAACTCTCCTTCGAGATGCCGCAGCGGAAAAGAGAGCTAAGGAGAAGGCGGAGGCACCCACGGTCAAGACCGAAGAGCAGATGAAACAGGACGAGATTCTCAGGAAGGAAAAGAAGGCTGCACAATCCACAAGCATTTGGAAAAGGAAGTTTAGGTCCTTGCCCGAGAACAAGGCTGTGGATCTGTTTGCAGATGTGATTGGGGATTCGTTTATTCTGCTGGTGGCGGGTGGATTGATATTGTACGAGTATATACGGGCGAAGGGGAAACCAGATCACAACGCCGAAAAGATAGCACAGTTGAACGACAAGTTGGCGGAGTTGGAAGGGAGGGAGAAGGAATTGGAAGAGGCAGAGAAGAAGCAAAAGATTCGAGTGGAGACAATGGAGCAGGCCATTGAAGAGATGAAGAGGGTAACCGCTGAAGCAAAGAGCAAGAAGAAGTCCTTGCTGTTTGCATGAGGCAATTTGAGTAACACCTACCGTACTCTGGCGACCCGATTCCATATCAGGCTACGATGCTTTCTTTCAAGAGAGCAATTGTACTATACTCGAGGTGGGAGATCCTCGTTGAGCCGCTCAAGTCCCTCCCACGGCAGGGCCAAACACTTTTCTACCATGATGAGGGGGCATACAAAACTCTACTCCAAAACTGTACAGTCAAATTTATACAATATACCCATTCACGAGCTCAAAGGACTGCCCCTTTTATATATATTTAGGACTTGCAACTTATTGCGCAGCTATTTTAGGTAGCCTCGCGATGGACAATAAGAGCGGCAGTAAATAAACGCCATACATCAGTTCGCACCTCCCTTGCTCTCGTTATCCCAGCTTTTTAGGGTAATTGAAAGTATTATCCTGAGCAATTGGAACAATCTAATTCTTAACCCAAGTGTTTAGAACAATCACGTCTAATTGTCCCAACTTATATGGTAGATAATTGGTTGATAGAACATCGAGCTATTTACTGCCACTTTTCATGTCCACCGCGAGGTAGTAAAGGGTAAGAGAAACAGGCAGTGCACCTAAGAGATCGAAGAATGTAATAAAATGCTAGAAGCCTTATAAAGTCGCCTCCTCAAAAATCTTTACAGTTGCTCTATAATCTCTGAAGTAACGGAGAGGGAAGTGTTCGCAGAACAAGACGCGTTGTAATCTCTCCAACCACGCGGACGAAGGCCACAGACAGAGCCTCCAATCCTCCGCATTGAAACTCACATCACACCTTTGGTGGGTGCTGGTACAAAGGACGGCCATGTTTTCTACAACTCTGCGCAAGAGGAGTGAGTGGACTACGGTTCCTGCTACACTACTCGCTGAACAGAGACCACAATGGCGAGGTATGCTGAGCCTTCAAGCATCATGCACAAACAGCTAACATGATCTGGTAGAAACGGTTCTCGAGACATGCGATCTGAAGCTATCTATTCCACGACACCGACAAGAGGATGCGCAACAATTCCACCGCTTCCTCCTGCTTTCCGCGGTAGACATGCAGCCTCCTGGACAAGCCATGGCTCGCATTGAAAGACTCTTCCATCAAACAGGTGGTCTCCACGTTGGGATCTTGTTCCTCTTGCAGGAGAAGACGCGTGGAAATGGCATGGCAGCTTACTTGGATCTTCAAGCCAGGTAAGTGACTCCAAGTAGAAGCTCATGGGTAGCTACTGACTAGTCACAGTCTCGTGGGAGCATTCGATATCAACATCATTCCTCTTCGTTCCATTTCCTCGGTCCCAATTACAATGGCCAAGTTCTTGCAGCAACTCACAGCTCCTCATAATTCCCGGTCGACTTCTACGCCGAATCCGGCGGTTGTCCTCCTCCCATATTGTACATTGAGCCCTCCTATCCAGGAGCATCAACGGAATTTGATCTCTGAGAAACTACAGAGGTTGGCAGGCTTGTCTGAGATTTCGACTACCAAAGAAGGGCAGGAGGCACTTAGGGATTTGCTCTCAGAGACGGGTGCTGCTGCTGATGAGATAATTGGGTTCTGGGAGCAGGAGTTTGTGCTTGAGTAGTTGCGATGCAAGAGGTGTACTTTTACGGAGTGAGCGGGGTTCTGCTCTAGATGTTTCTTTGCAGGGTACCTAGGTAGCTTGGGAGGTGACAATGGAACGGGCCGTAATCCGACACTCTGCCGGACTTTTCAGTCCCTTTTTCAGCCTATCGACATGGACTGATCCATTTGCTGCAATATTGCTGCAATTAAAAGCCGGAACCATCTAGATTGTCAAAAGCATTCCGTTTGTCCATCCTCCACACCAAACCCATGAAACATGACGTACTATTCGGGTAAGACCCACGAGCCTCGCTTCTCAAACCAAACAGCCTTCCAAAAGAACACTCTTTCCATTGCGTCCAGTGAAATTGTGGGAACGATTGAGCAGCATATCATCATAAATAAGCCTGGGAATGGCAATTGCCTAGGCAAAATCCATTGTGTTTGGGGAGTCAGAGGTGGAGCTGTTTTGTCAAGTTGTCTCGTGAGCCTAATCCCTGTCAGTGACGTAGCGCTGCCTCAAAGCACGCCAGAGAGGCTTCCATAAACCTTTGAGCTACAAAACCAACACCACCCCCAAACATACAACTTCTTCTTCTCTCCAATTCAGTCTCAATCATCAAAAACACCAACAACAATCTTCAAATCCACAACACCTTCAATCTACAATCACCAACACTACCAACACCTTCAAATACCCCTCAAACAACCGTCATCATGCCACGCGGAGGAGCCAACCAAACCAAGATCCACTACAAGGGAAAGGCCGACGACTTCATCATCTTCGTTGACGATGCAAAGGCCGCAAAGGACTGGCTATCTGACTCGTCCATCCCACTGGCACAGGTCGTGAGCTCGTTCCAAATCTTCACCACCGACAAGTATGTTGTTCAACGTTTACCCCTCATTCCTCAGCCCGCCCGCTTCCCCTGTACCCCGCACCGATGTCAGACTAAGTAACACAACACCACCATGGCATGGTTTCGCTTCATGAGCTAGTCTTTGGCAGATTATCATCACAGCCGTGTCTTCAGTATTGGCATTGAACATGACTAACATAATTCACTTTCAGGCACGGAGCACAAGGAGAATTGAACACCGCCTCAAAATCAACCCTCGAGAACGAGTTTGGCACATCCGTCGACGATGAAGTCCTCAAGAAGATCTTGAAGCAAGGTACCCTCCAAGAAACACAAGTATGTCACCTCACATTCCGTGCCCATCAGCTCCTACTAACGCACCACCCAGGATGCCGAGAGACAAGGCAGCAAGAACGACAGCATGGGGACCCGCGCCGCCCACTAAGTGCCCTCCTTCCCACCTACTTTCAACCCTTCTCACTTGTCCTTTTTCCACTTGGTGGTTGACAAAAACTTGCTATATTCTTTGAAAGTTGAAGCGATGATATTTTATGATGGTTCTGGGTGTTTCGGGCGAGCCACTATTTTATGAATGATGATCACCGATGATGGATTTTGACAGTCTCTGGGCGTGGATGGGATGGAGCTTGGCTCTGGATTCTCTAGCTTTAGATGTTGATTTCCTCGGAAATTAAAAATGGAAACCCATTACAATTTCGGTTTTCTTGACACGTGTGGCGTTTTTGGTGTGAGTGAGGCGGGAGCTAGTGCTCCGAGATGGAGGCGTGATTTCGACATGATACTCTTTTTCGTTTATAGCCTTCTGTGCTTTGCATCCTGTTTTACAATAGCTTGGGCAAACGCCCTGACTCGCAATGGCTGTACCTGCCTACCTCTCAGACAATCCAAAGTAATTAGCCTCAATACTTAGGACCATTTGGTTTATCTTACTAGCAGGTTGATATATAAAGGTACCAAACAACTTATTTGCGTTAATGTGAACTAGGACATGTCTTTGGTAGGGAGATTCACCTGGTCTTTTTCTCTGAAGATGGTATTGAATCAAAACTTTGTTATAGGTGTTGATGCTGTTTTCCGGAGTAATGCTAGGTTAAGGATAGTGAACTTCTCTCTCCTTCCTATAAAACGTAGTATTTCTACATTATTGAGAAAAAAGACACAGTGGGATTCGAAATCGAAAAAAGAATAAGTAAAGGGGAGGAAAACTAATCAAAATTCTAACATTCTCTCTCTCTTTTTCTTTCCATTATCTCCGCTTTGAAGTTTCCGGGGAGGCTCATCTGCTTTCTCTTGATACAAATTGGCATTGCAATTCAGAAGTGGATTTTTCTTCGACGGTAAATGCTTTACTCTGTTGGTACAGCACGTAAGAAGAGTCAAAGTCTCAGCGAGCGCAAACAGGCAAAGGATTCACAACTGACCTTCTCGTTATTTGGAATACGGAATTCTATGGCTCTCTGCCACAGACATTGAACACCATTGTTCCATAGTCTCTATCGGTTGCGAACAGAAGCCTGCTGAGCATGATAAACATGCCGTGTCTTTATATATCTCGTTAGAATTACTCGTATCAAGCTGAATGGTCTTATTTGGTGGATAAGAGACGGAGCGATCAAGTGGAAGTATTAAATATATAAAACCCTTCTTGGCATGAAGTCATTCCTTGTCTCACGATAGATAACGAAAGTCTCAATAAACACTTCAAACACGTACCTGCCTCACCAGCTCATTTTTCCAACCTTCTAGGGCAGATCAAGCACAGTATTTTGAAATAAACATAGATTTTTGGAACAACCACCATTTGGGTCAATATATTGGTAGTTTACTATAAAGTTGGAACCACGAGAAAGAGGTGCATAATTACTGTTGCTTTTATTGCTCACCGCGATCTTCCTTTTCCTGGGGTGTTTGGTCTTCATTGCGGCTTCGACTTTTTTGAAGACAAACGTTTGTCTTCTAAAAGGTTCATAAAGTCTTGCGAGTAAATCTATGATCTTTTGATTGAGAAGTACGGAGTTGGAGGGTGCGGGGGGGGGGGGGGGGGGGGTCAACCCGAAAGTAAGACAAGCGAGTTATTCCATCTACACCCCCCGTGAAAGTCGTAGGATCCAGTGTAAAACCATACCCTGACACGGGGGCCCAGCGTTAAGTGTTGCCATGAGCGATGAATGCCTTGAAGGCATTGACAAGGAGGGGGACGCACCACCTGCAGTCAGAGTTTTAGACCCAATGACGGTTAGAAAGAGAGTAGACATTACTCGCCTTGATGGAACGGTATATGCTTCTAGGCAGGGAGGAGAGGACTGTGGCATCTTACGACTCCTAGATACTACCGCCCCTAGATCAAACAAGCCCCGTGATCGAATCGTCCCACTTTTCGGAATTGCTAGCTCCTGCCTAGGCATTGTTATAGATGAAAAAAATCATGACCTAACATTCCCTGACCTATTATATATATTATCTAAGGTTGATACTGACTACCTGAACCTTTGGAAAAGGTCGACACTGCGATGTTTTTCGACAGTAAATAAACCTTCCTCTCATTTTTGAGGAGCCACTCTCCAAGTTTCGGGACGCAGCTTCTCATGCGGTATTTCTCGGTACGAAGCTCTACGAATACTTAGAAGGTCTGCTACACACCCAAAGACTTTTTCGCGCAACTCAGGTGGTGGCAATTATCTGTGTGTCTTGTAGAAATATCAATATCTACTAATATCAAGTGTCTTCTTTTATAGATATTTCTCTTATCATGAGTTTACTTAGAGAGAGTGGAGAGAACCTAATTTAGACGCGTTGCTACGCTGTTGAGCAGAATTGTAAACAAGTGATGAATAAGAACGATGATATCTATCAGGGTACTAATGTTCAGTGTGAGACGTGAGTATTTGATTGACGCTTGTCAATGTATTTGCCAGGTACTGTAGGAACGAGTAGCACCTGTCGGTTTCACTTGTTGTTCCAACTCTCTAGAGTAATCTTCTCAAAATGCTCAGCTTGATACTTGGAGAGGTATGTACTGCGGCTTTTATTGTTCCATGACGATTCGCTACCCCTCTCTAAATCACGTTGTGCCAACCAAACTCTGTGGCACGTATATATTGCTCTTGTAAGTAATCGCACTTTACTAATTCCAACACTTAAAGATCCATAATGTCTAATTCAGGGTTCTCACTTCTCTGCAAATGAGGGGTGTTGCTCTTAACTCCAGCTTGGTTTAAGCGAGACTCGTCCACCAATTTCGTCTTGGAAGATTGATGAAAGCTGTGGATAGCTTGTATGTCGAAATCTCTCGAGAACTACAAATTCGGGAATCCCGCTGATTTAGTTTAAGCTAAATACCCACGAGAAATTAATCTTTCAAACATTATAGGCATGTCTGAACATGATGCGGCAACTTGAATCTGGTCTTGTACTAAGCTTCCTGAAAGGTTCAACAGGGACTTACAACCCGTGTTTTGGAACTCTAGCGGTTGTCCCTGGAAGAGTGATATAGAATAGATTTCTAAATACGGATATTTTCGGCAGCAAAAGCCTTTTCGACAGTAATTGGAACCCGTATTATTATCAGCGATACTCATGTTGACATTGTGCCACCACCACAATTGGCCTGTCGGCTTTCTCTGGGTACTCGGCGTGAAAGAAACTCGCAAACCAGATTTAGTTCACCTGTAATCTTCATAGTCACGCTGGCTATATCGTACAGCGTTCCAAGTGTATAGAGGTTGCTACAAGCACTGAAAGTAAGTGTGAATGACTTCGATGCTATAGTGGTACAGATTAAACATACACCGAAAGTTATGGTAGACTTCAGTGTATTAAACTCTACTCGATGAGTAGAGTGGCTGGCTGTTGTTACTCTACTCTACTCAACGAAATCGCACGTTATTTGTACTCTTCTCTAATCTACACTGAGTTACACAGAGTAGTGTTGAGTATTGGGTAAATCTTTGAATACACTGATGATAGTGTAGATAGCGAATTAACAACTCTCATTCTGGGAGGAGTGGGAGGCTGCTGTTGGTAAAGTGACCAAACACTACCTAGAAATGGTATTAATATTATTATGACTAATTTCCTTTGATATTCAAGAATGAGATGCTATTTTTTGATTTCCGTACTATTCTGATGCAAGGTGTTGGGGTTTGACTGTCGTGTTTTACAAGCCTCTCTCTCCAATCTCGCTTAAATCCTGCTTTCAAACAAATCACCACCCTCTTACTTACTAGGAATAGCTCTTACTCCTACTCTCATATCTAGAAAAAACCTACCCTATTTTTGTCAAATTTGAACAAGTTATCTCTAGAAACACTTTAAATTGACACCTTTCAATTTTTTCTAAAAGCGCAAGCCTGCAGTCAGATATCTCTTTCAAAGTATTTCGTCTCTACTCCCGAAGCCCTTTCTCACTGACACCTACCAAACTCATTCTCTCACTTTCATTTCTTTGCAGGAGACCTATTTTGTGATGTCATTTCGAAGGATTTCCATGTTCTCGAGAAAATTGAAACGACTTTGACAGTAATCTAAACGTCGAAAGTAGAAAATCGGTACTCTCACTTTTAGTAAAACCCCTCCATCACGGTTCTTGGTTTCAACTACAGAAAGCAGACTCCCAAGTATTTTGGGGAAGAGGGAAGAGGCTTTGAAAGGAGTTCGAGATCTATTTTGCAAACAGAATGAGATTTCGGAGTTTATCTACTTTCTAAGTTTTGTTGATGCCTAGGACGAGGGAAGGGTAGGTTATTATATTCGATACCCAAAAACTCGCTACATAATAGAGACTCTTTTCATCAAAGCTCAGCCCTTGACAAAGTGATTAAAACTTCTCATGCACTAAGCTCGCAGTGCTGGTTTGAAGCTCCCAACCAGGAGTTTGCCAAACAAAATTTTGAAGCTTTTCTAAGTATAAGTATTTTCTGCCTTGCACATAGCGTCTAGTGGGAATCAGAAATTGATTGAGAAAATATGGAAAATCATGTGATTATATCACACACTTGCTAAACTGTGGGATGTTTTGACTTTTCAACTGTGGAATTTTCAGCTTAACGAGAACGGTAATAGTAGAAGCCTTTAAATTTGTCTTACACACGAGGAGAGAGGGAGATTGAAGTGATTGCCCAAGCCAAGCGTTTTGAGCCAAAACCCGTGGGCGATTTGCTGAAAGGTCCTCCACTTCCGTCTTTTCCCAACGGTTTTCTTGCTAACAACAAGAGTGTAGACCATCTTTCAAAGTAATTTCAATTTGCCAAGAAAAGAGGTATCGAAATCGACAGTGGCTGATATCTCGAAAGTAAAAGCTTTGTAAGAACCTAGTTGTTAAATACCAGGAACACTCTTCTAACAACCCTGTATATAAATAGTCATCTTTCAGTAGTTTTTCCCTCTTCATTCTTATCTCGTAGTTAGGGTGTTGGTATTTTCACTTTGACAAAGCACTCTTTTTTTTAGAAGTAAATCATTCCTTTTGAGAGTGAGAAGGATTTTTCAGCTTTTTCCAAGCTTGATAAAAACCTTAGTAGTATGTTTTCTACCTTTATTTTATAAGTATGCTATTTACACAAGGGGTGTAGTAAATTAAGAGAGGTATAATAAGCTAGGCACTCAAGCTAGTATTTCTAAGTACTTCTCATGGCTTCCTATGGATGAATGAGTTCTAGCGAAAGGAATCGATCATCGGTACATTTTAATCAATTTTCAATCAAGGGAAGTTTCTAAAAGATAGGCATTGAAGAAGTTATTCCGGGAAAATTGACTTCCCAGGTACTACATTCCAAAGACGAGGTATAAAACTAGCTTTTCAGAAAACTATTCCGAGAAGGGATACCGTTGAAATTTAGCTTCTTTCGAATTTAAGTAGCTTGTACTATCTGTACAGAGAATTCTTCAACTTTTTCCATCTCATTTCTTAGCTTAAGAACGCCAACCCTTGGAACCTGTGTACACACCATAGTACAAGTGATTTCAACCTACACACACATAAAATCTAAACGAACTGGTCTGCTTTATTCACCGATGACAACATTAGTTAATTCTTTAAACATACTTTACTAGTTCCTCTCTTCAGCTAGCTTACATAAATGTTTCTTAGATAAGCTGCTTGTGAGAAGAGTTGTTGAAAACTTTTAAGGGTCCTGGTTATGGTTATGGGTTAAGTTAAGAGTTAGGAGTTTAGAGTTAGGAGTTTAGAGTTGGGAGTTTAGAGTTTAGAGTTAGGAGTTAGGGTTCGAGTTAAGTTTTTAATTCTTAGCTAAGAAAAAGGTAGTAGGTTTAAGAATTCTACTTTCCAACTTTTAAGTCTCTCTCTTAAGATTTTAGCGTTTAAAACTTTAAGATTATAAATATCTTAATTTATAATTTTAAGAGTATTAAACTCTAAAATAAAGAGGATTTTAGAGTTTATTATAGTAAAATAGAAAGGCTTTTAGTTAGTACTTAATACCTAAAATACTTAAAGACTTAAGAAGTTAGAATCTTTAACCTAGTATTTTAAGAGTATTAAACTTTAAAATAAAAAGAAAGGAATTTAGAGTTTAATACTCTAAAAATATAAGATACTTAGAAGTTAGATACTAGAATCTTTAAGTTATTAATTTTAAGAGTATTAAACTCTAAAATAAAGAGTATTTTAGAGTTTAATACTTTAAAAAAAAAATATAACTAGAATAGTAAAATATTAAACTTTTAAGCTATTAATTTAAGAGTATTATACTCTAAAATAGAAAGGATTTTAGAGTTTAATACTCTAAAATATTCTTATAATAAATTTACTCTTCTAGCTTCTAGTTTTTAAGAGTTTTATACTCTAAAATAAAGAGACTTTTAAAGTTTAATACTTTATAATAGAAAGGCTTTTAGTTAGTACTTAATACTTAAAATACTTAAAGACTTAAAAAGTTAGAATCTTTAACTTACTATTTTAAGAGTATTAAACTTTAAAATAGAAAGAAAGGAATTTAGAGTTTAATATTCTAAAAATATAATATAACTAGAATATTAAAATATTAAACTTTTAAGCTATTAATTTAAAAGTATTAAACTCTAAAATAGAAAGGATTTTAGAGTTTTATACTCTAAAATATTCTTATAATAGATATACTCTTCTAGCTTCTAGTTTTTAAGAGTTTTATACTCTAAAATAGAGAAACTTTTAAAGTTTAATACTTTATAATAGAAAGGCTTTTAGTTAGTATTTAATATTTAAAATACTTAAAAGACTTCGAGTCTATTTAGCTTATATAAATTATTTAAATATATATATATTAGTAAATATATTTTAAGTTTATAACCTAGATAGTACTATAAAGCGTAGTACTATAAAACCAGTATATAAGAAGAGATATATATAAACTTTTAAAGATTTATATCTAAATCTTTTTTTAATAGAATATATATACTAAGATATATAAGATTAAATAAGAGATTTATATTACTTTTCAATATATACTAAATACTAGTATATATATAAAATTAGTATATATATATTTATATTATCTTAGAATCTTTAATCTATTATTTTAAAAGTTTAAAACTCTAAAATAGAGTAACTTTTAGAGTTTAATACTCTAGAAATATTCTTATAATAAATTTACTCTTATAGCTTCTAGTTTTTAAGAGTTTTAAACTCTAAAATAAAGGGAATTCTAGAGTATTAAACTCTAAAATCCTTTTTATTTTAAAGTTTAATACTCTAAAAATAATAATTTAAGATTCTAAAATAAATCTTTTATACTTTTAAAGTATTAAACTCTAGAATCTCTTATATTTTAGAGTTTAATACTTTAAAAATATAAAATACTTAAAAGTTAGATATTATAAGTTTTAAGGTATTAATTTTAAGAGTATTAATATAACGGTATACCGTCATCCTAGATAGCTGGGAGTACCTGCCACATATGAGGTTTCGGCAGTTGTTGTCTTACATCGTCTGTTTTAGGAAGGTTACGTAGGTTCGGGCTTTTGTATTAGCCGACGTATGACGTTGGTCGGTTTCGGACCCTTTTGTATAGTCCGAACCTCTTGTATATAGCTACCTACTCCTAGAGTCAGAAAAGGCCAGTTTAGCCTTTTCTTCCGTATCAGAGCCTAGTATTTACATACGTTATTCTACTAAACGCACTCTCATATGCCTCTTCTGTAGTTGTGTGTATTTCGTGCCGTTATAATTAAACTCTAAAATATAAGAGATTCTAGAGTTTAATACTTTAAAAGTATAAAAGATTTATTTTAGAATCTTAAGTTATTATTTTTAGAGTATTAAACTTTAAAATAAAAAGGATTTTAGAGTTTAATACTCTAGAAAAAAAAATCATTTATTAGATTAAGAATTAAAGAATTTTAAGTTATTACTTTTAAAAGTATTAAACTCTAAAATAGAGAGACTTTTAGAGTTTAATACTCTAAAAATATAAGATACTTAAAAGTTAGATACTAGAAGCTTTAAGCTATTAATTTTAAGAGTATTAAACTCTAAAATAAAGAGTATTTTAAAGTTTAATACTCTTATATTTTAGAGTTTAATACTTTAAAAAGATAAAAGATTTAGAGTTTAATACTCTTATATTTTAAAGTTTAATACTCTAAAATAAGAAGACTTTTAGAGTTTAATTATAACGGCACGAAATACACACTAATCGTTCGGCTCCACTTCTCACCTAATCCGCTTCGCGTATTAGGTAAGAGAGGGTAATACGATAAAACCAGCAATACGACCACTTTTGTTTATACCAAAATCGCCTTAACTAGCCTCTAATAACTCCCTACCTTTGCTACTAAAACTACTCTAATATGTTCCTACTATTAATATATAGCTTAAACTTATATTTAATCTTTAAAATATAATTATATCTTCTATATTCTAGGCTTTACTAAATTTTTCTAGAGATTTAGTAGTAGCTTTCTTAGAAGTTAAATTTAAGAACTAGATAGATACTAGATAGATAAATCTTACTTTATATTTCTATTTATTAAGTTTAAAATAAGAGACTCTAATTAAAATTAGAATATAATAAAGCGTTGTTGTTTTGTTATATATTTTTAAAAATAACGTATTTTAGTGTAAACTAAAAGTGGTCGTATTACTGGTTTTATCGTATTACCCTCCCTCACCCAATACGCGAAGCGGATTAGGTGAGAGGTGGACCGAGCGATTACAGGAGAAGAGGCATATGGGAGTGCGTTCGAGACTGAATAACGTATGTAAATACTAGGCTCTAATACGGAAGAAAAGGCTAAACTAGCCTTTTCTGACTCTAGGAGAGTAGGCTGCTATATACAAGAGGTTCCGGACAATACAAAAAGGGGTACGAAACCGAACAACGACATACGTCGGCTAATACAAAAGCCCGAACCCTACGAAGTACGTCCGAAAGCCCGGACGTACGTAACCTTCCTAAATTAGACAATACAAAACAACAACTGCCGAAAGCTAATATGTACGGCATATGCCACGTAATATCGGCTATACAGGACGGCATGCCGTCACATTAATACTCTAAAAATATTCTTATTATAAATTTACTCTTATAACTTCTAGTTTTTAAGAGTTTTATACTCTAAAATAAAGAGACTTTTAGAGTATTAAACTCTAAAAATATAAAAGATTTAAAAGTTAGATTTTAAAATCTTTAAGTTTTTAGTTTTTAGAGTATTAAACTTTAAAATAGAAAGACTTTTAGAGTTTAATACTCTAAAAGATTAGAAATTCTAGAGTTAAATACTTTAAAAGTATAAAAGATTTAAAAGTTAGATATTAGAATACTCTTAAATAAAAAGACTTTTAAAGTTTAATACATTAAAATAAAAGACTCTTAAGATATTCCAAACTTCATTTAACGAACTTAATTAATCTAAATACCTAGAATAAAATAATGCTGATAGTTGGATTTACTAGATCTATCTACTGCTCAATACTACAGAGTAGTAGAAAAAGCATACCAAAACTCGAAATAGCTGAAAACGTAGTTATAATAAAATCACACACAAGCGAAATCCCAAACCTTTTTAACGTTCCGCCGTAGATTTCTCAATTCAGAAAAAAGCAAATAAAAATACTATAGTAAGAGTCCAAGAATTTCTTCTTACCAGATAAGCTAAGAAAGAGCATAGTATATAATCTAGCAGAAGCAAAGTATACTTCAAAAGCTTAAACCCTCGCCCTCACCCTTACTATAAACTACCAAAAAATAAACATTCCTCTTACTCAAAAATTTCAGAAGCCCAAGACCAAGAGTATAAAAAGGCCTCTCTCTCTCTATATATGTGTGTGTCTGTTAATACAAATACAAAATTATCTAAGAAGAAGACGACACTTTCCTTACATCTATAGTATAGTTCATTTTTACCACCGTCGATATACCAGTCAGTCAATCTCGGGTTCTTCATTCCCCCCCCCCCCGAAAGGTAGGTGTTCTTTTGGGGTATTCATAATTTTTTTATTTCATAGAAAATAGGCGAGAGGGAAAGAGGGAAGGTATCATCCCTAGAGATTAAGACCTGTAATTCACTTCAGAACAATGAGGAGTATTTCAAGTATAGTATAAGGTAGCAATTACTTAACAAAAGCGTAGAGCAAGTATATACATATATAAAGAAAGGAGAAGGAAACTTGCAGTGAAAAAAATTCGAGAATAACGGAAATGTTTGAAGATAGGTTACAGTAAGTTACGAGTTAAGCTTCCCTTTTGACGATTTTTTATAAATAGAAGGGGTTTATACTGAATTGAGGATTCAGCTTAATAAGCAGGGGTCGTGCCGAGTAACCTCTATTCCATCAACACCACTTCCTGTCGCTTTTAACGTCGATTCAAGCTCTTTTTCAACCCCACCCTCATACCCCTTCGCGATACGCTCGCCAGGATTAGTTAGTACTTTTTAGCCTCTTAAATAAGTGCGATAGCCGATAGTACCTACTCTTTTCACCCTTATAACAGTGAGAGGCTCAGTAGGTCTGCACAACGAATAAAAGCTACGAATATATTCAGAATATTCACGATTTTCCACGGATAAATTACCCTTCGAATTATTTAAGAATAAGGAGAGTTTAGAGTATAAATAGCAGTCGTTTATTTAAGAATATTCTATATTCTCTACCCTTTTAGTATAGTTTCCTACTTATCTAAATATATATAAAAATCCCTTGAAATTATCTGCTTTAGTTGCTTTTATTATCTTAATTAGACTACGCTGAGGCGTTTCTAAGCTAAAAAAGTAGATAAATTAGTTGTTAAATAAAGCTATTCCTAAAGTGTTACTTATGCTAAGCTTAACTTATAAAATCGCTCTCTGATTACTCTCTTTTTCTCTACTCTTTTTATCCTCTTAATTATAGTAACTCTTTAAAAGTCTTATAATATATAAAGTAGAACTATCTATTACTATATACTATACTCTAATTATATCTTAACCCTCTAAAAAGAGCCTTTTAACGTTAACTTTAGTGCTTAGAATAGCTAATAAATTATATATATAAAGTATAGTATTTAGATATTAAAAGGCATTTAACTTCTACTATTCTAGGAGCTACTTCTTATTAGTATTAAAAGTTGTAATATAAGGGTTATTAAGATACTAATTAAAGTTAGTATATAACTCGTCGAGGCCGGTAGTATTTAAAGTATAAGCTCTTAAAAGGAGATTCTACTAGTAGATAGAGTATCCTAGTAGGCACTCTATAGTAGGCTCTATTTAAGCGATTAGACTATATTAAGAGTATTAGTACTTTATATAAAGTTTAATCTAATTAATAATTTAGAGAGCTTAAGAGAGGTTATATTATTATCGAATTAGTATATACTTAATATATAGATCGAGGACGTAAGTAATAAAGTAAATTAGTAACTACTTTATCTTAAAAGTCTACTTTTTAAGTGAAATTTTAACGTAATTAAAAGCATCTTTAAGGTTCTAAGGTATAAGAGTATAAAGAGCCTCTTCTATCGTAATATCGTAAATAAGGTTAGCTAATTCCTATATAATACTAACGTATTTAGAGAGAGATAGTACTTAGTATAAAACTAAAAGTATATAATTATAAAAAGACTTTATATAAAGCTCTACCTACTTATAAAGATCCTACTTATTCTAGGTAGGAATAAGGAACCGACATATACTAAAGTCTCTCCTAAATTAAGCGATTATACTCTTTTATTTTTAAGCCTTAAATATTATTAAATAAAGGGAATTCTACTAAGTATTAATATTAATAGGAATTATTCTTATTTAAGTAATTTAATATTAAGTATCTTAACATTTATTACTTCTTATAATCTAGAGTATAAGATAGTATATTTTTATATAAATCGAGAGAGAGGCGTAGTATATAAGAAACTCTCTATTCCTAGGTAAATTTTATACTAAGTTTATAACTCTTAAAACCTCTTCTATATTCTTACTTTTTAAGAAGTTAAATACTATAGTAGTAATAAGTACTAAATAATACACTAAACACCTAATCTGAGAGTCGTAACCTTAAAAGAGATACTATAGTATATTAAGATTAAGTATAAGATTATTATTATAGTAAGACCTAAGCTTCTAGAGAAAGTAGTTATAAAAGGTATTATTATTAGTAGTATTATCTCTATAAATCATAAGCACTTTATATATAATCCTAAGGCTAAAACTTCAACTTCGTTGTTCTAAAAGCGTCTTATCGTCTATCTTATTAAATTATATTATATTAATATTACTAGAAAAAGAGGTAAATAAAACATCTACTATTCCCTCCCTAGACTTACTATAAACTACCTTAGCGTACTTAACATTTATATAATATCGTTACTAGTTAAGGCTAATCTAATACTTAATTCCTCTTATAATATACTTATAGTTTTTAGATAACTATCTATTAAAGGTAATAGAGATAGATATATATATTTCTATAAGTAAAAGCGCTTATTCTTACCTCATCTTATTAAACTTTTACTTAGTAAACTATTAGAGAGTTATATAGCTTTTAAAGAGTAGAAGTTAAGTATTAGAATAATATAACTATTTAAAGGCTATATAATCAATAAGAGTAAAAGCTTAGTTTATCTATATAATAAAACGTAGATAAGTATCTATAGTATTAATTCTTAGTAAGAGTACTTAAATAAAAGACGTAATATTTATTATAACAGGCGCCTCTAGTACTAGCTCCCTCTTATAATATATATCCTTTGTAAACTTATACTTTTTAAATAGGTAATCGACGATATTAGAGATATTACTATAGTAGTGAGAATTAAGAGAGTTCTAAGAGTAAAACTTATATGTCTATCGATAGTTAAAAAACAGTGTTTTCTTACCTTTTTTAGTATACTTTTCCTAGAAGCTATCTAAGTATATAATATTAAAGTATTTATATATAAAAGTCGTCTTATTATAAAAGCGTATAAGCTTTTATTAGGGAGCTTAGTAGAGAGTAATAGTAGTAGGAATAGCATATTTAAGACGTTTACGCGCTCTATTTTAAGAGGTCGATTTAGGGTCCTTATCTTAGGTCTCTAGTAATACTATAAGAGAAGGAGAGGCTAGAGGAGAGGCGTTTAGAGAGGCTTAAAGAGCTTATACCATAGTAGTATTATCCTTAAAGGAGGCCTAGGACTAGATATATTAAAGTTAAGATAGTATATAAGAGACGTCTCCTAGTTAGCGGTTTTAGATAATAGGATTAATTCGTTTAATAGTAGTATAATTAAAGCGTGAT
The DNA here is from genome assembly GCA_001414345.1 of Hymenoscyphus infarciens. Classification (NCBI taxonomy): domain Eukaryota; kingdom Fungi; phylum Ascomycota; class Leotiomycetes; order Helotiales; family Helotiaceae; genus Hymenoscyphus; species Hymenoscyphus infarciens. Next base: position 527,675 of record LLCB01000002.1, on the reverse strand, counting down.
TAATTACTCCTAAGAGATACTTAAGTAGTAGATAGCTAATAATAAGAGCTCCTTTAAATAGGGCTTAAATTAAGACGTTAGTATTATTATATCCTAATAGTCCTAAACTAGTTTAGAAACTAGTTTAAAGATTATATAAGACTAGAAATATAACTTTTAGGAAAAGATAAATAAAACAATAATAATAAGAGATAAATAGATATCTTTAAAGATTTAAGTAGAGGTAATAGTAATCTATTAGCAATAATTAAAAAGTAAGTAAATTAAGAGTATTATTATATTTATATATATATATAAAAAGAAAGTAAATTTCAACTTACATAAACCCTCTATACTAAGACCTAGAGTATAGATATTAAGCCTAATAAATAGAAACTATTCATAATATATTTATTTAAGCTCTTATCACTTAAATAATCGCTTAAATACTATCTATCTATTTAATATTTATAATAAATAATTAATATTTTATTCATCAATTCGTTGTATAGACCTAAGGCTTAGAGAGCCTCCTGATTAGAATAAAAAGAGCAGATAAGAGAGTGTAGAGTGAGATACTTAAAGCTAGCTAGCAAATACAGAAATTCTCAAAATAGCCTCAGATACGTGTATATGACAAAAAGCGATAAACCGTGCGTTTTTAGATTTTTTTTTCTTTTTACCTGGACACTCTTTCTCTCTTTACTTAATAATAACATATGTTATTATATTCTCGAGAACAGCGAATAAGAGCTCTATACCTCCTTTCTTACTCTATAAACTTTTTAAAAAAGAAAACAGATACTTAGATGTATGTCTCAAGTCTTATAGGGTCTTAGTAGAGACTACTTAGCTTTCTAGGGGTATGAAAAATTTTCCTACGAAAAGAGGGTTTTCTAAGAATTAAGTCTTATTAAGTTTATTCTTAGTATACTTACTTAGATATAGTAAAAAAAAATAGAGAGAAGATATAAGCGGTTCTTTCTAGCTAGGTCTTATATCTTGAAGAGTACGTTAGTTCTCTGTTTTCTAAAATAAATAAGAGGAAAAAAAATCTAAAAACGCACGGTTTATTAACTTTATAAAATGTCGTTAAAGGGAAAGCTTAACTCGTAACTCACTGTACAATGACTTGAATTGTAGTAACTATCTTCGAAAAACAAAAACTTTTTTATAAACCGCTTTCAAAGGGGAAGTCTCGAGAGTCCCAAAGAGAACTCGCGACGAGGAAAACTATATTCCCTTTCCTTTAAATATATGTCGTTACCTTACACCTCCAGGATCTCTATGGTCCGGAAAAGAAAGAAGATATTAACCTTCGTCGAAATTTCGAAAAGAAAAGGATACTCGTTACTCACTTACTCACTTACTCACCTTACCCATCTTCTTCTTCAAAAAGAAAAGAAGAAGAAAAAAACAGGAAAAAAATAGAAAAAAAAACAGAAAAATAGAAAAATAGAAAAACAAAAAAAAACCACACATCAATCCATACGACTCGCACACTCACACAAACAACCATACCCGTACAACACCAACCCACATCCCCAACCCACATCCCCAACCCCAAGCCCCCTCATCATCAACAAGCAAATCCTATATCAACTCCTATAGCAAGTGCAAGGTCAAGGGAAGTGGTCTTGGCATTCAAAAGTGTAGGGTGGAGAATGAGGTGTTTATTGTTTCAAGGAAGGAACCATCTACTATACGTAGGAGGAAGTAGAAAGACCCTAAGAGTGAGCTAACCCTACTCGGTTAGTCATCACAAGAGTGAATATCTAAGACAACAACAACTCCCACGCAACAAGCATTCATAAACAACACACACAACCTAAAACGAAAAATCCCGTCCATCCATCCATCCATACTCGGCCTCCTTCCTTCCCAGCCAGCCCACCCAGCCTTCCCACCCAGCCTTCCCAAGTTATTTATTTCCTCCACCAACCTAACGCTCATCAACCAAACCTCATCAACCTTATGTCCCATCCACACCGAAACGACACCGAGTTTGGCCCAATGGCCCCAAAAAAGGAGCCACTTCTTCTTAAATTGAGTTTCTGCGGGTAAGGTGTGTAAGGTGTGTAAGGTGTGTAAGGAGATGGTGTAAGGTGTACAAGGCAAGGCTCAAAAGATCCTCCAGCGCTAACCGAGACAAGCCCCAGCCATTCGTTTCTTCAGCAAGCGCCTCGTCGCCCCCGACCTCTCTCTCGATCTCGACCTCGATCTCGGATTATGGAATCGTGACTTACGAGATAGGCCACGAAGAACATGCTAGAGAAGGGGTTTCAAAGAATCAACTCAATACTTAAATAAGAAGACGCTCGAAGACGCTCGAAGACATCAAACACGAACAGGCAACCGATTGTTTCGTGATTCATAAGACGCGACATCGAGCCCAAGCACTGGATTGCGAGAATCCGTGTACATACACGGTAAAGAAATCTGGGACTCGGCGTCTATCGTCTATCGTCTAACCTTAATTCTTGGTACGGAAATAGATGTGTTAAAGGAAGAGAGGAAGGTGTGCTGAGGAAAGCGATGGGTGGAATCATGTATAGTGGTACAGCGCGCGTATAGTACTGGCGGAAGAAGGAATGTGGTACAGTACCTTATTCTCATGTCTTTTGTCGCCTTGTGTCGCCTTGTGTCGCACTCCTTTAACCAGAGCGAGTAAGTCGAGTGACACGAGATGGATGTAGAGAATCCCTCTCGTGTAAGGGATTGATTGAGAGGATATGTAAGCTTGATTGCTTGGTGGATTGGCGTTCAAGTCAGGCTCCATCCAGATCACGAGAAGCGCCTGGCGCAGTAGTCGGATGTACAAAAAGTTACATACCATACAATATACCGATCCCCAACCACCCATTCAATGGCGTGCTTGTTCAACCAAACAACTATGAAAGATGAAATGCCACCCCACGAACAAATAGAAGTATCTTCACCACCTTCGTAATCACCAAACACCCCAATCCCCACAAGCAAGCAGTCATCATCCATCCATCCATCCATCCTTCGGCCCCGACCCTGACCTCGAGCGACCCCCAAACCCCCACCACCCCGCAGCAGCCGCCGCTGAAGAATCAGGACACAGGAACGTACGGTGCGATATCTTCCCGTACGTCCAAAAGATGCGGTGAGACGATGAATATGTGAGAAGTTTGCTTCCTTCGTGAACTAGCTAGTGGTGGTAGCTAGCTTCCCACTTGGGATTCTTCAGCGCATCTGGGCCTGGGCAAATTGAATGGGAACCCCGCATACGTCAGGTCTGGTCATGTCATCTGACGAGACGATAAAGAGAGGAAAAGATGCGAGATAGGGAGTCCGTGACGAATGGACAAAATATATATAGAAACACGATATCCAGTAACTCTACTGGTCGCACGTCGTGAAGCAGAGTTCACGACAACACCAATGACACGCAGTACACGTAAAAGATGATAAAGTTGCAAGAAAAATAAGCTCCAGCGGGAATGACAGAATAAAGTGCAAGGCAAGCAAGGCAAAAGTGGAGAAGAGGCAATATTGAACTCAATATATAACGATCGAACACATGGTTCACCACGGGCAGCGGCGTGGACACAAAAAGATAAGTAAGTAGGAAACTTTGATAACTGGGGTTGGTCCCCTCTCGGATGCTTAAATAAATAAAAAACTAGAAAAAACTAATATGAAAAATAAGGGTCTTGTCTCAGAAATTAGCAACTTACCGCGGGATTGGTATTGGTATTGCCAATCCCAATGTTCAGGTATGTATCCCGATGCGACAAGTCCTGGAGATTCAATGCAATGCCCTTTCATCTCTCAACACCAGCGTTTCCTAGGTTCGGTTCTGAAATGTCAGCGATGGCCTGTGGCAAAAATCCCTTGCTTGCGAGAGGTCGCCAGGGGTCTGGCTTGCACGTGCTCCCCAGGATGGGTACTATTTCGATGCAACCAATCACAGCAGACTTCCAACCGCTTTCCAGGTTGGAGATCTGGAAATAGATAACCTTCCTTGCCTCCGTGATGTGATGGTTGCGGGCGTACATAGTGAGGGTTGGTCGAGCCGAAAATGCAAATGCAAATGCAAAAGCATGCGAGGAGAGATGTCACTGTCACGTCACCCGTGGCAACTATCGATTGTGAAGTGGCCGTGAGGGCTGGATTTGGTGATGAGATGATTTGGTGGTGAGGAAAGCGAGGTGAGGCTTGGAGATGGTGCTCGTGATGGGTGATGACGAAGGTGGGGGAGGGAGACAGTTGTGCGGTGTGACAAGAACGTTGTAGAGGTTGATTTGTTCCCGATTTTTGCTTGGAAATCTGGCATTCTGTAGAGACACGTGATTTTGAAGAAGAAAGAGAAGAAGGGGTTCCAGGTTGGGGAAGTAAAAGGCATCAAAACCTTCCATGATATGAATCTCTTGGAGTGGTGTTGTTTTGTGTGTTGTGTGGTCAAGTTTGAATTTTGAAGTGTTGAGAGATGAGAGATGAACTTGCATCATTCATCCGGACTTTTGACGTTGAGTACAGACGCAACTTGAAGCGCTGACAACTGACTTCGCAAGTTGGTGTTGGGTTGGGTTGGGGTCGGACTTTGCCGATGTTATGTTGCTGTTCTCTTCAGACGCGATTAACGCCTGACTCGTCTGGAGAATTACAACTGTCACTTCCCAAACAAGACCCGACCTTCATTCGGACGATTCGACATGAGATTGAAACTTCGGCGCAACTCCGTAACAAATCCTCCGTCCTCCAGACCTTCGTCCTTATTCAGCGGTTAAAAATTGTTTCTTCAGCGGAGGTGACCCCGGCCCACGCACGATTTCATGCTCGTGGCAGTGAAGTAAGTTTAGCGATGGCCTGGTTGATTCGTTGGATGTTGCAGAAAGGTCCTGGAACTGGAATATTGACCACTGGCGCTGCGTGGGGAAGCGCAGGCGGCAGATCAAGCAGACCACTCACTCACTAGCTTGTATGCGTATGTACCAGTAATGTATATGCTGCATACTCGCATCCCAAGAGCACCAAGCCCCATTCTATTGCTGTCCGTACTGACTACATTACAGCAATCAACTTTACGAGTGATGTCAACAGGATTGAAAAGAATCAAATGGTTTTCATGAATCTTTCATCATCTCATCTCCTTTTTTCATAGGGGCTCGGGTGAGGGCCAATCTTCGGCTCTGGTTTTGCGCCCGTGTGGTGCTCTCTGGTGTGCGCATCAAACGACAGGCGTCAGAGAAGATGAAGCAAAACTGGCGGCTGTCGGGCCTCGTCTCAACCCCTCCGACCGACCACACTTGACTAGTAACTACTCGTCCGCACTGCGCTGCCTTTGACTTCATCTCTCAGATGATCAGATGACAGATGGCACTGGCAGATGATCAGATGTCGAGAGACCAGATGAGGGAGATGATTAATGCGAGTCGCATGGTGAGACGAGATGATTAATGGGGACGCAGTGGTAGTGTTTCTATTCTATCACCAAAGACACTGAAAAGAATGCCATTGTTCACTTGCGCTGACGGAGAAAGCGTGGAACATTCGAAGAACCAAAGCCAAGCCACTGCCAGACCGCCGAACACCAGCCACCTGCCCCTCCTTTGGATCGCAAGACCGGAACACTAGACCGGATTTCGCCTAGCTCTCTGGGGACACGGACCAGCTGCAACATTTAGCATTTAGCATCGTCAGTTCGGCTCCACTCACTACTTACCATGCATCAGCCCCCTGACGCCACAACACCACCCATTGTCCTTTAACCGCCCACCATCGACCCTTCATCCAATCATGGTCTGCTAATAGGCTCCCGAGGTTCTTCACGGCCCTCATTCGGTTCCTGCTTGCCGCCAACCATGGTTCGCAGGTTCGCAGGTGAGCAGGTTCTCAAGCAAGTCAAGCCGTCGAGGGCTGCTGTGACGCTAGGCTGTGATAGGTGACGAGACCTTCACACGGCATGGAAAGGGCCTTGGAGTGGCCTCGTTCTTGGATGGAATCTCCGTATCCGCGTGGAGGAGCAGGAGAGCGAGCCTGTGAGGGGAGGGAGAGATACTGTACTTGGGATTTGCATAGTTGGCCGAGGATGACGGCCTGCTGCCAGCCTGCCAGTGCTGTCTCTCCTCTGCATTGGTTCTTCTCGTGGTTCTTCTGCTTCTAAATCTTGTACTCCCGTACACTCTCGGTCCCTGGTCCTAGTCCTGCCTCGTCCTGGTGGTCCTGGTCCTGGTCCTGTCCTGCCTGATCCTGGTCCTGGTCCAAGGCAAAGATGTTTCCCCTGTCAGACCAGACCCCTCCATCACCATCCCCCCTGTCCCCTGTCCCTGTCTTCCCGCCCATGGCATCCTTAAACTTGGGTTCCCGCAACTGAAGATCGTCTTTACGCACCGCACCGCACCACACCACACCACTCCACTCCACCTCTGCTCTCCGTACTTGTATCATCCAGCCCTTCCAAACGTCTCAACTTGTAGATCCGACACTTCGACCCTTCACTCTTCCACTTCGCCAAAAAACCAAACACACATCTCTCTCTCCCACCAGCCTCACTCGATTCTCGAAGCGAAGCCCACCTCCTTTCCACCCATAAACCCAATCTCCTAAACGACTTGATCGTCTCGGATCAGACGATCCCCGCACCGAAGAAGCTTACCTATGAGATATTGGAAACCATAGCACTTGCTCCCCCAGCAATTAAGTCATTAATTGCCTCCTCTTTCTTCACTCACCGTGCCCGTCGTCGCTCGGATGTCCGCTGTCAGAGAACATCAGATTATCGGACCAAGGCCCGTTCACCTACAAACATCCCATCATCATCGGCGCACGGGAAACCCCCGCTTGCAATCTCTGACAACCCCCCAAACGGATCCCAGATCCAGATCCATTCTCCTGTTGCCCAGTGACTGCGATCAAGGTCACGGTCCAAGGGCCCAGAGATATAGACTGGAGACCCGCGGCCCATCCTGCCTTTTGACGCTTCTACTCCCAGCGCAGTGCACTCGTCGTGGTTGTCGATAACATTCTTTTTTTGTGTTTGTTCTTCTCGACGTCCTACATTCTTTCTCACCCTTCCATCCGCCGGTTCGGACATTTACCCATCTTCGATTCGACATTCTCTTCCTCTTTTCGACACCACTTCGTAGTAGCTTTTTACCCCCGTTTAATCCAGCCTGCAATTCAGCGACTATTTGTAAAACTTATTTGGAAATCAATTGGACGCGATATTTATTTAAAGATATCAACGAAGCATCAGGCGAGAGGGAAATCTATTAAAACGAAATCATGGGAAAACTCATCAAGAACCACTGGGCTCGTCTCATCATCCTCACCGCAGCAGCTTGTACGTTTCCCTTCACACCCATACTTCCTTCCATATACTAATTCTTTTATTACCAGATCAAGTAGCAGCCGGTATCCACGGCTTCTTCTGGCCCAAAATCTTCTGGGATTTCCTCACCAAGAACCTCGACGGAGCCGTGAAACCCATCCCCGCATTGCAAATAATCAACGTCGTCTTCGGAATCATCATGTTCGCCTGGGAATGGCCCTTGGGATTCATCGCCGGTTCGGCGATTCACAGGAGTATCGAGAGTCGATTGGTGGCTTTGCCTATGGTTTCTCTGGCGGCGGCGTTGTTGTATCAAGGGTCCAATGCGGCGATTTATTACGTGGTCGGCATGATTGTGTATTTTTGGGCGTATAGTGAGGGAGAGGTATGTTACCCTTTACTTGCACTGGTTTTTGGGATAGAGACTAATTTGTATAGGTTGTTGTTGCCAAACCTTGGTCTCTCCCTCCCCGCGGCGGCTCCAGGACTGGAAAGGTATAATCGAGTTACACCCCCTTCTCGATTTCACTTTTACCACACGATTATGACACGATGTTACACGCTTGCTCTCTCCTCTCTCTCTCTCCTGGCGATTTTGGGGCCGGGTGGTCCATTGATGGATTGGTGGTCTGGACATGGACTATCTACCTACATCCTGGCCTAGACATTGATAGCTGTTCTCACAGCTTGTAATGTATATATACCCAAAACAGAAACAGAACCAAAGAAGAAAGGAGGAAGAAGAAGAAGAAGATGAAGAAAAAATACAGTACAACAGACGCATTTCAGATGCCGTGATGATGGCCAAGGATAAGGATTGTAGGTTGGGACATTTACGGGTGTTTTAGCATCAGCGAATGGCGTTGTTGTTTTGGAGGCAAGAGAAGAAAAAAACTCATCTTTTTATTTTATAACTTTTATATACCTTTTTTTCCTTCTCTCTCTCTCTCTTTCTTATTTTTTCTTGTTTTTTCTTATTTTTCTTCTTTATTCGGAGCATGCATGCATGGATGGTGGGAGTGGGGGATGATAGATGAGGGGGTAGCAAGCACTATCTAGAATCCAGATAACTATATCTTGCCTTGGCTTGATGGTTAATGTTATGTCATGTTTGAATGAATGAATTGGATATATGACATGTATCTATCTATCTTCCTTCCTTCCTTGGTTTTTGCTTGTGTGAGTGAGATGGCTTGTGTGAGTGAGATGGCTTATGTGAGTGAGATGGCTTATGTGAGTGAGGTGGCTTGTGTGAGTGAGGTAACTTGTGGTGAGTGGATAGAGGGAAAGTGTGGCGAGTGTGTGTGTGAGAGAATGTGTGTGGCGAGTGTGTGTGTGAGAGAATATGTGTGCGTGCGGCATGGTTTAGGGGTTTAGGGATTCGACGCGCGTAGCGTGATGTAATTTACCCCCAGAGTAAGTAACTTGAAGTTAAGTTACCTTTTGACATGGATGGTATGCGCTATTGAGTTGAGTTAAGTTGAGTTTAGCTTAGCCGAGTTGAGCTAAGTTAAGCTAAGGTAAGTTAAGGTGAGCTGAGCTAAGTTAAGGTGAGTTGAGTTGAGTTGAGTTGAGTTGAGTTAAGAGTCAAAAGCGGGCTATTAGAGGCTTAAAGTAAGAAACCTATTTTATTCTAGTCTTGTTACGTCACTTGTCCTCTTTCTCTTCTCTTTTCTCTTCTTTTCTTCTCCTCTCTCTATCTATATACCTTTATCTACCTACTTACTACTACCTACTTTCCCCCCCCCCTCTAATTATATTATCCCTTCAGTTATTCTTACACCCCACGTGCAGACGCGTTCAGCAGTCCATTTTTAAAACTACTCTTATTTGGGGTAGTTAAAATCTAGGTAGCTTCGAACTGCGATGCTACTAAACCAGTTTAGGAGTGCTAAGATATCAAAATCTGAATCAAAGCCTCTTTCTGCTTATATCTTATAGAATTCTTTCTAATATAGCTAATTACTACTATAAATAGGTATGTTACACTGCTTACACCAGCTCTGCGCGCCGCGCACTTGAGAGGCCTTCTTTTTAAGGACTTTTTTAGTAGCTTTTGAGTAGGTCTAAAAGTAGGCTCTTTTAGTAGACTTTTTCGTACTAGGAGTAGTATTAGCCCTGCGCCATTCTAGAGGAGGCATATTGATTAAAAAGAAGGATAAAAGAGTATAAAAGTGGCGGTGGAAGTAGTGGAAGTAGTAGGAGTAGGTGGGAGAAACTTAGCTATATTATAGGTAGGCTAACTTGCGCTGAAATGATTATTCTTTTAGTAGGGCTTTTTAAAAATAAGGTAAATCATTGTTGAATTTCTAAATCGTTATATACTTTAGTAGGGTTTAAAGAATAAGATAATGATTTAAATATTTAGTCGCGTTAGGGCTAGAAATATGAGGTTAGAACCGCGTTCTACTAAATCACGTAGGGTGTAAGGATAACTGAAGGGATATACGTAAGTTCGTTTTAATATAGCAAATGTCTATACGTATATAATGTAATTAGGGGGGTGGATAGTACCACTACCTACTACTATATACTACTACCTCCCTCTATTATTTATTATTCATTATTCATTATTTATTATTCATTATTCATTATTTATTATTCATTATTCATTATTCATTATTCATTATTCATTATTCATTATTCATTATTCATTATTCATTATTCATTATTCATTATTCATTATTCATTATTTATTATTCATTATTCATTATTCATTATTCATTATTCATTATTCATTATTCATTATTCATTATTCATTATTCATTCTTCATTCTTCATTCTTCATTATTCATTCTTCATTATTCATTCTTCATTATTCATTCTTCATTATTCATTATTCACTATTTCCTATTTTTCTTATTTCTTCTCACGCCCCGATGACCTGATCTAAAAGGTTTTTAGCAGAAAAGTGGAAAAGTGGGTATCATGGATGTCATAGATAGGTGTACGAGACGATCCGCCGATTTGAGTATAGGCTCGTGCCTACAACACCCTTACCTTAATAAGTTTTAACAATCAGAAAGAAAACCATCAAAAGAACGAAAATAACCTCTACTCGATCTTCAAGAAACTAATTAATCGTGGAGTTGATACCTGGAACTTCTAGATTCGTTGTCGTGGTTTTCTTGTGAGTAGTTATGATAGTGTGGAATGTATGCTTACTAAAATCGGCGCATCGTCGAGTACATGAGGAGCCTCTCTCTCGACCTCCCTTGGTCTCGCGCTAAAAATTCTTGTCTGTATCGTGGTCGAGTTGGGGGTTGTCGTCTAATAAGGAGATATAATTCTGACTGTGTTTGTGGAAAGTAACTGTCTCTGGGAGAACTGCGAGAACTACCAAAACGCTAATGAAGATCCCTCCGAGTCCTAACTGTGTTGGTTGCTATGGATTCCTCTGCATAAGTACTCAGCTAAGCGGGGACAGGAATATTTCCCCCAGGAGTGCTACGGCGTTGAGGCGGAAGAAGTTTGATGCCCTAGTGCATAGAACTAGCTACTCGAATCCAGGAACATGTTTATTTTTCCGAAGTGCTTTGCAAGAGAAGCACTTTTACACTCCGGCATCTACTTTAATTTTGGGTTGTTTGAAACCGTCTGGCACAATTGCAATTATTGTTTGAGGGAGTTTAGAAGAATTAGAAAGTTGATTTCTTGATTCTCCGAACTCCGTTGAAAGTCGCATATCAAGGCGGAAGGGTGCCGGAGAGTAATGACAGGGCATCTTACCGCTGATCGTCGGTTGATATATCTGAGATCACCACCAAAACCACGGAGAGCCCTATAGCTTGGCCCCCTCGAATTAAGTAGAAGACTGAAGACAGCCATGTTAATTTAACCAGTAACGCTTCTGACCTGAGTACTAAAATATGGCAATTAGCGTAGTATCTGAGTATGTGCACTAGATGAAGAGCAACTCACAAACGACCTGAAGCCATGCCGCTCCCATTAACATCCCGAACAACGACAAAGCTAAAACAGAACGACGCCCATATTGATCCGCGAGGGAGCCATATAAAATACCGAGTAGAATGGCTGTGATCGTGGTCATTTGACACATGTCAAAATCCTCCTAGAGCAAATGGTGCAAGATCTTCACGAACCGGGTAAGCAGTCTAGAAATTGCTGCGAGCCTATCAACGAAGCCAATGCACTTTGAACCTGTTCAATTTTGCAATCACTCCCAGTCTCCCATATCGAGCCATAATAATTTTTACAAATAGCTAGCTCCTTGAGTTGCGTAATTGGTGCAATAAGCAGAAAGTTGGAGCCGGAGGCTAAGAAGACAACAACAACACCAATGCGAAAGGCCTATTTTGCCTGCTTGTTGTCACTGAGACCAGAGGGAATAGCAGATTGGAATGACGCCGGAGGAGACGGGAGCAACGGGGATGCCTAGGAGCTTACGTTGAGCTGAGGACGTATGGCTCTGGTGTCTGTCGCCATCTTTGCAGTCGTGTGATGGGTGCACAAAGAAAAGACTAGCGGTCGTGAGGTCGCTAGCCAAGGTAATTCTGATTACACTTTAATCGTCTTCCACGGTGGTCCAGCTTACAAAAGGATGTACCCACATGTTGGTTCTTAAGCGAGGACTGGACGTTGATTGGTGGAGATTTCAACAGAGCCCCCTGAATGCTGTTGGAGCTTACATGGGGTGCCACTCAATTCATCCACAACACAGCATCAGCCCAAACCTATGAAATATAGTCAAGTTTCGACATACCAACAATGGTTACGTGCTCAAGAAAAGCGAAGACAACAGAACTTCAACTCAATGCCGCATTCTATCTTAAAGTTCAGAAAAGTCTAGCATAACTAAGAGCTATTGTCCGTGAAGGTTTCAAAGACTCAACAACTCAATCGTTTAATTCTCCTGAACCTTCGCAAAGAATACTTCGAATTGTCCTAAACTTTTCGGTAGGTCACTTAGAGTCCCTGCACGACACGATAAGAAGCCTTCGAATTGCAGACACTTCATGGAATTGACTGAAGTAGACAAGAACAACAGACCTCGACTCGTTCACATGGCCTTTCTCCACCGTTAACTTTGTGTGAGAGATTGCTCGCAACTTAGGCTTTTCTAATGATTTGGCGAGCTTTACTCTCCATCATTTACATATTTGTCACGCACTATAGAACCTTCCCAACTAACCGCTATAGTATTAATCTCGACGTAGGCTCTTCTTAGTCCCCGGGTCTTTGGGTGGCCCTCACCGGAGTTCTGTTTGGTAGAGCTGCATCCATTTTATATGCCTTTCGCTTAGGCGAGAGGCAATAAAATCAACTAACCGAGCCCCGTAAGCGAAGCTACTCTATTCCTAAAAGACACCAGTACAGGATCTCTGAGTGATCCGCAGCCCGTTTGGACTCATGCAAAGCTACGTCGAACCACCACATCCATAGCCGCAGTTCACCTATCTGCAAAGGATATCAAGATACCGAAAAGTGAATTCCAAACATTTGTCGGATATTTTCAGACAGTCGAAGCAAATTACGGTCAAATACACCTTCAAATTCGAGATGTGCAGTAATGTGACTAGATCGGATATGGTCCCAACGATTTGCAATATCCTAATTCTATCATACCCTAAGTTCGCTTAAAAGCACCACCTAAGCGCTTGTCAACTGATTCAAGTATGCCAAAACTCCCAGAATGTCCCTAGTAAATAACTACTACTCGGATCAGTACAAAGTACGCAATAATTCAAAAACGTTCCAGACATCATTTAATAAACTATACCGGTTCCCAACACACTTAACCTCCTCTACGCTTCCTTATCAATCTCCTCCTGAAGATTTCCCAACACGCTAAACTTTGGCTCTTCCCAAAGCCCTCAGAAATAGAAATCATCTCCAAACCAGGACGGGGCTCGCGGGAGACAATAACATCTTCGGGTCGTACCTGCTTACCTACTTCTTTGTTTTCACCTTCTCGGGTTATTGAAGGCGATTGACAGAAATACTGGGACAATGTCGAGTATTCTCCCGTGGCAATTGTCCCAAAGCATTAGCGGCAACATTAGTTGTTTACTACCGCTTTTGTTGTCTACACCAAGTGGGGAGACCAATCGGTTGACTTGAGCAAGCATTCAATACACCTCTCGGCGCAGATCAGCTTCAGCAAGTAGTGGTTAAAAACTATACGTCTTTTATACTTTCAAATGTCGCAGCGAGGAGTTGACTTCCACGCACGGGAGACCTTCACTGCCACCTACGACTCACTACTCACCACTCCTCACTACTCACCACTCCTCACTCATCAACTCACAGGGTAACAAACACCGAGCCAAAAATGATAAAATTTTCTGTCTCGTGGTCTCATGAAGTAAAATACACTCATCAATCCCCCCACTCCAAAAGAAAGATCCCAAAAACCCCTCTCGTTTTCTTTCCCTTGAGCATACCCCTTGCCATAACCAGCCGACCTGAATCCATAAACCCATTAACTCATTTCCTAACAACCAATACACCATCTATAACCCAATACCCAAAGAATAAATACTGATTCCAAAAAAAGAAGTAACCCTTATATCCACCTTCCCTCTCAACCACACCTCTCACCCCTTTGACCCACGAAAACATCCTCTCACCTTAGCGAAAAAAACTCCGAATCCCCTCCGGAACCATCCGACTACTCTTAACAAACCCCCGATTCTTCTTCACAGGTTTCTGCTGTGAAGACGGTGGAACAGGAAGAACATGCACGCCCACATTCTCCTTCTCCTCAACCAGCATATCTGGGACGCTCGCGAGACTAGGTGCTACACGATTGGCGCTATTCTGGCCGAAGCTATTCGCGCTCGATGTTCGAAGTGGAGGGGTAATGATCCTCTTGCCATCTTGAATCCAACTCTTCTTTGTCAATGTAGCCACCCTTCTCAACGTGCTGGCGGGACTTCCATGCGATCCACTTCGTAAACCTGGGAGAGTATCAACGGAGCCGGTTCGGAGATTCTCTTTGAATTCTTTTTCATCTTGGATAATGGAGAGTCGTGAACTGATCAAGTCATCTGGCTCGTGGACGTTTGTGATTTCGCTTGAGTTTGGATCGCGATGCGGGGAGGCGGTGTCGTTGTCAGTTTCATCATCCGTCATCTTCTGTAAACTTGCTATGCTGCCAGATCGCTTTGTGAAGTTACTCGTAATACTTGCAACACTAAGCTTGCGCATCATCGAACTGGCTGATGCCCGAACAAGGTGTTCACTGCGAGCTCGGCCACTCATCCCGGGGTAAGGAAGGATGTCTCGAGTCCAGACATCAGCAAGTAATCCTTCTAATCTTATCCGTTCGGCGCGAGCAGAGGCAATGATAGGGATGCGATTTGTCATGAGAAGAGATTGTGATCTATTAATATTCGTGGATGAGGCTGATTCCTTGAATGCATTTGTGTTTTTTATTATGACTTGGCAAAGTCCTGACATTGGACCAACTGTCGTTGCTCTATGAATTGATAATCTTCTGGCGATGGTGCCTTAAAAAGTCAGCAAACTCGTAAGAGTACTAGCTCACAAGATTAATGAACTTACCTGGCTTTCCAAAAACCGTGCCCATTGACTTAATAGGAAGTGTTAAAGATGTAAGTATAGCCTGCTCCCCTGCATCGAGTGGATCTTTGCATGAGTGATCTGTCAAACGACTTCGCCATTCCAACTCTTCCTTTGGAGAACATGCGCTCATGGTGATCTCGTACAATTGATGGTCGCACTCAAAGACCAGCTTCCATGAGAAGGGAACTGTATGGCATTGCAGTCCTATAGCACACGTCAGATTTTAGGACTTATTGATGAGACTCCTGGTTAATTGAACTCACCTCGTCCATTATCAACTTCTTCGATTCTAAGTTCATGAAGGGCAATACATGCTTGAATGGTGTAGACTTGATCCAATTTCGTATTCGAGGCTAGGATGAGAAAGTCACGGTAGAGTAAGCTGATCAAGTATTGTCCATCGGCCCCGTCTTTCGTTTGCCAAGAGACATGGAGGACACCACAGAGATGAACTCTTCCAAGAGAACGAATTGCACTTTTGGAGCGGGCGTCAGGCTGTGAGGATGTTAGTATTTTGTTTCAATACATGGATACAAGATTGGTGTACCCTGTCTGGGAAAATAAGCCGATCTTGGAGGAGCCAAGATTTTTCCATGATAACTTTCATGCGTGGGTCATCGGTAGCTCTGTTGATCTCTGTTGTTGCTTCCCGGAGTCGAATCAAGACATTCTCAATCACACCGTGTGAATCAGGGCAATCAACGACCGGCGTTTGCTTCAAAAGTTCGGCAAATAGAAGCGGATACTTGCAAACTCTCTGGATGGGCTACGGTGTTGTTAGAAGACTGCGACTTTATCTGAGGAAATGGCCAACCTTAACAAGCAAGTCACCAATGGTGAGAGATTTCTTTGACCCCATTTGTTGATTGTTAATCGAAGTTAAAGAGGAAGCGAGTGCTTCGAGTCCTTTCTGATAAACCTCCCATTGTGGAATTGTTCTGTATGTAGAAGCAACATCTTTGATCATCATCTCGTATTTGGCACCGTATTCTTCGTAAATAAAGAACCGGCTCATCTTTGGTCAACACCATCAGTATGCGTGCTCAATTGGTATCGAATTGTATATTTACCTTTTTTGCAAATACATTGGCAACTTCAGCAGCAATTTTTGGTTCCGAAGTCATACCTGGAAGTTTCTGAAGCCAAGCTGGTCCTCTAGCATTCTCCGGAACAGCATCGAGGCTTCGCCATCTATTATGGCCACCGCTAACGGGTGGTGAGAGCGCCGACTCAATACAGTCCACCTGTGTGTATTCGGAATGGGGAACAACTCTGTGTAGATCACCAAGAAGTTCCTCGTGAAGCTCGACTATTTCATTGAGATTTCGATTGATGGATGCTCGAAGACTTAGTGACAGACTGGGAATAGATGCCAAAAGAGTGACATAGACCTATAATCGTTAGAGTCGGCTTGATCACGAGGGATGTGATAAGGAAAGTATGGGATACGCATACATTCATCAAAAATTTCACATCAGCGAGATAGCTTTCTTCACTGCTGATAATCTCCTCCAACACTCGGCGACGTTGCAATAACCGGTTTGTGACAGCTTGATCAATCACCGCACCTCGAGCATGGTAGCCACTGTCCTCCGACAGTCGGCCGGCATGGGATGTATTGTTGCTGCGATCGGTTTTGTGATGCCTAGAGGATACTGCCGTTCTCCTCGAGCGAGGAGCAATGCTGAGACTCGCTAAGCTGATGCTGGCACTCTTTACTGCTGTGACGAAACCAAATGAAGACCCAGAAGAAGATTTCTTGTGATCAAACTTTCTTTGTGTAGCCGGCGAGTCAACGTAGTCCTTTTTCAATACGGTGTCTGTCGTCTCGCAGCTCACTGTGTTTCTTCTGTGACCTGCTCGGCGTTGTATGGTCTTGACCCATTTGTTGAATGGAAGGCCCGGTATCTCCGAATCCAATGGCAAAGAGTGATTTGCAAAATGCTCCGCATCGTCAAGAGAAAATCGGTGAGTAATTGGTGTTTCTTCGGATTGAATGGTTTCGGCGTTGAATGACAATCCTAGAGCGGCTATATTATCCAAAGTGTTCCAGATCTCACCACAATCACTGTTGGCAGCTGAGCCCCCCACATTTGCGTCCAAATCGACATCGAGGAAGCTGGCCTCGTCCAACGCAGTATTTTCGCCAGAGGGAGGAAGGATTGGCGTTCCCCAGCTGGTCTTTCGGGATATGTGAGAGGAACTCCGCCGAAGTCGTGTTGGGGTTGAGAGACCTGGGCTGGTGACCAGAGAGGGTATGCTGGGCAAATCCATTATGTGAGAAGAACGACCAAGAAATGTTAATACAAAATTCCTCCAAAGAAACCAAGAAAGTCTTGCTGGCAGTCACAGCAAAGTCTGGCTGTATCAAAACATGCTTTGCAAGATGAGAATGGGGATGAAGAGGAACAGGAGAGAGTGTACGGAATCCAGGGAGACGGATCATAAAACGCTAGTCTGAGATCATCCTGAAAAGAGGAAGTCGCGATGGAGAGTCGCTTCCTAGGCACCTATTGATCAAGGTGAATGAAGCTTTCACCAATTTGATATTTTGAAGACTTGAGGAAGGCTCGACTCTGTGGTACCTGAGTCAGTAAAAGAGTAGCTCAAAAGCCAATGGCCCGAATACCCGGGATGAAAGAAATTCCAAATCGACCTAGCGCCCTATGAGAGCAATAAAATTGAAGAAATGGAACCTCAAAATACCTTACAGCCGCAGCAATGGTTGTTATGGGGTGATAAACCGCCGCCATAGTAACCGACCCAAGCCCTGCAGCCAGAATTCAATTCAGCATCCAGGTCTTCTGTGTTTCCTCCATACACATCCCCGAGGTTGTCCTACCTCAACAACCATCCCCGCCAGTTTGCAAATAACATAGTACAGGTCCTGCCACTTTTATTGGTCAGTAAATGATAATCTGAAAAAGAATATGAGCCCAAATACCTCTTCCGACCGCCTCTTTCAGCGCTGGATAGACCAGTGCAAGTAGTTCTACAAGATTGACGACGACAAGGGTGACAAGTGCAACGATCAAACGAATCGACGCGAAAAAGAGTAAGGATGTAGAAAATAAGAAGAAAAAGTGGCGACAGGCCAACTCATCTCCATTAAGCCACGGAACTCGAAGCTACCTATGCGAATATCTGTTATACCGCCTGCAGATGTCGAAGTGGCCGAGTGGGTTGCCGTACGAGTGGGAAGGAGATGAGTGTCACGGGTAGCCCCCTCTGTCGTGTCATCGCCATTTTCTGTAGTTGGGTGTTGTGGCTTTGAGGGGTTGGAGATTGCTTCGTGCTTTGGGAGGGCTTGGGGGTCGTACGAAGGGGGCAACTGGGGAGGTGTGTTTAAGGGAGCCCTATTGACAGTAGGCCTAATTGACAGGGACTGAATAACTCTCTGGAATATAGATGATGGAAGGAAATGTAAGTGAGCAAGGAAATTTTACTTGCCTTGGGTCCGATATTCATTATTAACCTGGTGACGGACCTCATCCATCATCTTCTAGAAGAAGTATCCTATAACTAGACATTTAGTCTCCTCTTGCCTCGTTCGAAACTCGCCCGAGAAGTACCCAAGTGGCCTAAAATTTGTAGCTAGCGCATGCTCAGAAAAGAGGCAGTAAATTCTAGGTTTATCCCCCCAAATTTTTAGATGTACGAAGTAGGTAGGTACTTGAGTACAAAACTCAGTCTGCCCTAGATCCCAG
Source organism: Hymenoscyphus infarciens (assembly GCA_001414345.1). Taxonomy (NCBI): domain Eukaryota; kingdom Fungi; phylum Ascomycota; class Leotiomycetes; order Helotiales; family Helotiaceae; genus Hymenoscyphus; species Hymenoscyphus infarciens. The sequence goes on along the minus strand of LLCB01000002.1, from coordinate 509,141 downwards.
CTAGAGGACCTTGCCGCTTTTCACTTGGAAGGTGGAGCCACCTTCGACCAATCACAGCCAATGATGAATGGCACTGGATTTACCCCGCCAAAACGCGGCATCTGCAGCCTGGTGCTCCAAGGCTGAACAACTTACACAAGGAACTCCCCTCACACCTCCCTTGACTTCTTCCAACAAGACATGGGACTGCCACTTAGAATGGAGAACTTACATGCGCCAACCGTTCAATCCGGTCCAACTTCAGGCCCAGCCGGTACAAATGGGCTACAGACAGATGGGTTGACCTTTGCCCAACTCGATGCTAAGAAGAAGAACATCGAGGCCGAAATGAGCGCCCTTGGTGGTGTTTTGCAGTCGGTATGTTGCAGCAGTTCGGTATCCTCCGGCTTCGAAGCTAACGAGAGGTAGCATGGAGTTGATATGAATACAAGCCTCATCACTCCTGATGGCTTCCCTCGTGCTGATCTAGATGTCGCACAAAGTAGGTCCTTCCATCCTTAGCTCACCACCCAGTGCCAACCTCTCTCTTTGCAGTACGAACAACTAGATCCCGCATCATCTACCTCCGAAATGACTACAAAACCATCATGGACGTTATCGAAAAGCATATACACGAACACTTCGCGAGGCAGAAGGAGTTGGGAACAGAGGAATCCACGAATGGCACAAATGGCACAAGTGGCCCAAGTAGGTTGGACCTTTCGCCCTCGAATCCAGCATCGCAACCATCCGGTCCGCCTTTCGCAAAAGTCAACAGCGTAGTTGATAATAGTCCTGCCGAAACCGCGGGATTGAAGGTCGGTGACATAATTCGTAACTTTGGATATGTGAACAACACCAATCACGATGGATTGAAAAGAGTCGCCGAATGTGTAGCGGGAAACGAAGGAGTGAGCCAGACCTTTCCCGATTATCCAAGAGCTTGAGCTGATGTGTGAAGCGTGACATTCTGGTCAAGATATCGCGACAGGCTGGTTCCCAACAGCATGAGCTAAACTTGACCTTGGTTCCAAGAAGGGACTGGGGTGGTCGCGGACTCTTAGGATGCCATATTCTGCCACTTTGATAGATTGGATGACGGGCTATTGATGATTCGTTCTACAATCGGAATTTCCATTGAAAAGAGAAGCAACGGCGTTAGGTAATCTCCCACATCCTCGGGTAGGTATCAATAGGAGTTTTTTGTTCCGCAGGCGTCATTTTCACCAAAGGATTGGGTCTTGGTCGAGGAAGGGGGTTGATGCGAATTTCTCGAGGCTCGGTGCCAGCGCAGCTGTGACTGCCCGACTGACTGACGACCCCTCCTTCGCAGACACAAAGTTGGTGGACCAAGCGCGCATTGTACAACAACTTCTCAAGGTCTTTTAGATAAGAATTAAATAACCCCTAACAAATGAGCTTGCAAGTAATTCCTCTCGATGACTCTGCAGCTGTTCCAAATCAATTGATGCCTCAAGTTTGGAAGAAGCCTGAAAACCCTGAAGCCTTCCAAGAAAAAGTGAATCATCACACGTGACCTGGTCGCTTAGCTAACTTTTACCACTTGCCCGCCTTCAAGGGCTTGCAGCGATCAAAACATCCTCTTCAGCGAGACCAAATCATACTCCACCACGTCCACAACCAAAAGCGCAGTACATAAAGGTACACTCACAAGCCAACCTCCCTCATCATCTACCCTTCCCAACATCTGCGAGGACCACTGTTCTTGCGCTAACCACTTTATCGCAACCTAGGGATCTCTCTACCTTGCGCTGTTTACCTCATTTTCGACCATACCACAAATCCACAATCATGGCCACTGCTGCAGCTGTCCCAACCTTCAAGCTCGTGCTTGTCGGTGATGGAGGAACTGGAAAGGTACGCATACACGATCCGCTAGGTGTGCTATCATTGCTCGTCGCTGGGCCTCATATCGGGGCTTCAACTCGACAATGGTGGCGCATCTTATGATATCGCATCAGCAATCTGACTTTTGATAGACCACCTTCGTCAAGCGCCATTTGACCGGAGAGTTCGAGAAGAAGTATATCGCGACCCTCGGTGTCGAAGTTCACCCTCTCGGCTTCAGCACGGTATGTTTGGACGACCCCGCGATGCCGTCACCATTGCTAACGTAGGTGCAGAACTTGGGTCAAATTCAATTCGATGTTTGGGATACCGCAGGACAAGAGAAGTTTGGAGGACTCCGTGATGGATACTACATCAATGGACAGTGCGGTATCATCATGTTCGATGTTACTTCCCGTATCACCTACAAGAACGTTCCTAACTGGCATCGCAAGTTTATCTCCTACCACACTACCTATTCACTCATACTAATCTTTGTAATCTAGGTGATTTGGTCCGAGTCTGCGAGAACATCCCAATCGTTTTGACCGGAAACAAGGTTGATGTCAAGGAGAGAAAGGTCAAGGCCAAGACCATCACCTTCCACCGAAAGAAGAACCTTCAATACTACGACATCTCCGCCAAGTCCAACTACAACTTTGAGAAGCCTTTCCTCTGGTTGGCCCGTAAGCTTGTCGGAAACCCAGCTTTGGTAAGTTTTAAACATTACGATCGCGATCATTTTTTACCCCGCTAACAGATCGCTAGGAATTCGTCGCTGCCCCGGCTCTCGCCCCACCAACCGCCACCGTCGACACCGCCCTGCTCGAAACATACCAAAAGGAGATGGAGGATGCTGCCCAAATGCCTCTTCCAGATGAGGATGATGGTGATTTGTAAATGCATACCTCTTACTTCAAGGCGTTTGCCAGTCCCGCTCTTCAAATCATCCTAGAATGTTGTTTTTTTCGGCGATATTTGCATTTTTGTCGGTTGGTCTGGCAATTAGAGGCAGATAACTTAGGCTCTCTTTTTATTTCAAGGCATGAATAATCTTCAACGCGCACCGAGCGTGTGGAAGTTGGAGGAAGGATGGTGGATTGGGGGTGGAGAAACTTTTATGAGCGATGAATAAACAATACTTGAGTTGGCTGCGACCACGAAATATCACTGCATTTAAGCAGTGTTGTAGCTAGACATAAAAGCCATAGTCCTTGACAAGAGTTTATCATCTGATAGCATTGTGACTGGGGAAATACTGACGCAATCATTTCAATTTATTTAAGCTTGGCCTTGGCCTCGGCCTTCCCTCTGCGTTCCCTCTGCGGGAGCGGAGGCGGTGAACAGCGCAACCCCTCGTGCTCAACATGAACCTCCATATTTTACACCCTTATTTAGTTCCATATTATCTGAATATGTCCGTCCGCAGCCCTAGCCTCTTGAAAATAGAGAGGAGTTCAGAAGGTGGGGGGGCTTTCAGAACCAGAAATAAATAATCGGTTCCTACTATTGGTAGGAGCAGTTCCACACATCAGTGTGAAGAGGTGGGGTAATCAAGATATCATGGATAATTTGAAATGAATTTGAATTCATTCCTTGAAATAATTGGTGCCCAGAATAATAGCTTGCGGCACCAAACAACTGCGACACCACAAGGAACTAGAAAGTTAGTGGAAGTAGTTCTAGGTTACAAAATATGATTTACTCGCTGATTTTTTCTCCTCAAATGCTCACAACAACAGATGTCAACAACTCAACGCCTTGAATAGACAACTTTGCAACTGTGCAACCTAGAAAGGAAGAAGACTTATTCTTTTATTTACAACAATGGTGGTTTTGCTGAACTTACAGTGACTAGTAATGTTTCCTCCAAGATTATGACGAAATATCCCAATGTTTTTGTCGTCATTTGTGTTTATATTTGGAAAAGCAACATTGCAAAGTAGTGACATGGTGGTATCTAATAAGTGTACACCTGATACTTCTGATGTGTAATTTTCATTTACCTACTGAGTGCCTGTCTAACTTTAATGAAGCTTGTTATTCTCTGGTTGTTGACTATTATGCGCTGTGTGAATTATGTTGACTTTGTGCACTCACTTATACAAACAAGCTCCAAGCTTGTGCAGAACGCGTCGGTTGGTCGCGACTTGGTATCCTAGTAAGTGCAGTTCCGCACCATTTCCACTTCCCATAATCCTCCGCATACAATACCTACCACACCACATCAATTCTCTTTCCTAAACTGCAGATTCCAATCATTTGTTTGCAGCTTATAATTCTCCAATACCGAACAGTATTCTTTGCACCAGAATATTATGAACATCAGCTACAATGAGTGACGCGACTTTACCCCCACCCCGCTCTTCACCGCGCCCAGAAGCCGAAGCAAAGGAACACCTGGACGATGAAGCTTCCCATGCACCCAGTCTACACCGATCTTCCTCTGTAATGGGGGATGGTGCTGAGGGATCCAGCGAAAATCGGACTGGCAGCAAGCAGAGGCGCAAAAGAACTAGGTATGCTCTGAACCACCACCTACTGCAGTGTGCGCACGCGAGCAACTACATTTTATATACATCCCTCTACATTTTTTTCTGCATCCGGACTACATCAACTCTACATTGCGATTACGTTCCTTTTACTAACTTCAATGCGCCAGACCAGAAGACCAAGCTATCCTCGAGGCCGAATATAAACGTAACCCGAAACCCAACAAGGCGGCGCGTGCGGATATTGTAGAGAAGGTCACTCTGAATGAGAAAGAAGTCCAGGTGAGCATTCGCAATATACGGACGACCACTCGCAGAGACGCGTTCCTTGTTCCCTAGCTAACATTCTGTCAGATCTGGTTCCAAAATCGTCGCCAAATCAATAGAAGGAAATCGCGCCCACTCCTACCACACGAGATCGCAGCATTTGGACTTGGAGGAATGACACCGTTATCATCCGACCCTCTTTCTTCATCTTCTGGTAGTAGCCAAGGCGATCGCGCATCGAGTCCAAGACAAGAAGAGCCAGTCAATAGCCAAGATGAGTCGTCCAGTTCACAAGAGAAGGGGGAATACCTGGATCCACGAAATGAAGAGGAAAGCGCCGGAGATGTGATTGAAAAGGAGCAACCTATTCTGGAAAAAGAAGAATCACCAATCCCACTCACCAACTCGAGTCGTGATGATCGAGCCGCGGCAGCCAGCAGTGCGAACAGCTCCTTCTCGGAAAATGTTTCAAAGTCATTCTCTTCAACACCAGGGTATTTGTCCAATCGATGGAACTCGGTTCACGTGGGAAGTTCACTCTCAGCACCTTCGTCCGCCCGGGCCCCTAAATACGCAACCCCTCGAACGTAAGTCTAGCTGCGCTGCCAACAAGTTTTCTGCTAACGTGTATTCAGTGCCGCCGCAAATGAACCAAATTCATGCCCAGAAAGAGTCAGTGACTCCCAGTCTTCTGCTCGGCCTTCACGAGTACGGCTATCCATGTCACTTGATGGCAAAGCAGAACTCATTTCCACTGACGGATCACCATCACCATCACCCCCTCGCCGAATCTCTCCCCGTCCGTCTTCGTCTGCCACTTTCATGCAACAAAGTAGATCAAGAACCCTTCAACGAAGTCAAAGTGCTTTGCCTCTAAGCTTTCCACCAAGAGATTTTGCTTCGGCAGCAAAACCAAGTGCCCCACTCCCTCCTCGACTTCCTTCAGGTAGCTCCAGAGATACACGGACTTGGGAATTCTGTTGTGACTCGGATGCTCGAGATGAGTTGACTGCCCAGGCAGAAAACGAGTCCAATGGCTCCGCTCTCGCCGCAATCAGTCTCCTTCGCTCAACCAGCAACTCGGCTCTCAAAACAAATAACAACAAACGCAATGCGCCCTCTTCGAAGCGTGATGCAAGTATGACAGGAAAGAAACCCAAGCTAGGAAGAGCAACCTCAAGTCTCGCCAGACTCCAGACTCCCGGCAAAGTTCTGCAAGACAAGAGCACCAACCCCAAAGATGGCCTGATGAGATCTCCCTCCGGAGACTCGGATAAAGAAAACTGGAGCCCCGCCGTAAATGGAGCAAACCCTCGACGACGACCCTTGCCTTCTGGTAAAACTACCCAGCCTACCAACCTCGGAAGAGAAGCGCCCGCGAGAACTGTCCTTGGTGACAATAACACTATTCCAACACACGCTATCAACTTCGGTGCTGCGAACAAACGAAGACGCAAGGGTAAGGATCTGGCTGTCCCAGCGGTTTTTGAGGATCTGGAGGCTACTGGAAAGTCCGGGGAGGAGGTGAAGAAGTTTATGCAGAGTGGGGAGATTAGTCCTAGCAAGGCGGGTGATTTGGATTGTGTTCAGGGATTATTGTCTTTGAGTCAAGGGAACTGGCGATAGTCGAGTCAAAAAACGGCGTCTTGATTTTGAAGGAAGGGACTGGTGGAATATGGAAGGTGGTGTTTTGGGTGTTGCTTGCTGGACTGATTGGCTTTGGGATGGGGTGGGGGATACTTGTTTGGAGTACATGCTGCCCTTGTTCATTTGGTCTTGGGTATACCTATTGTTTGTGTTAAGGGGATGTCTATTTTTGACACTTTCTATGTTTGATATTTGGTGGTGTATCTTTAATCTTTGTTGGATTCTTTTTGAGGAATGAATACAAAGATGATTGATCAATTGAGAAGTGCTTGTCTGGCTTTCATTTTTGTCTTCTTTTTGGTTGTGAATTATACAAGCCACCCACTCAAGTAAGTGCCACTGGCATTCGTGGTCATGGTATATGTTTTATGATGGTTTTGGATTGCGTAGGGGTCACTTATACCTCTTCCTTTCTTTTCAGGTAGTTGGAAAATGTGCCTGAGTCTGGGGTGGAATCCAGACAATGGTCAGCCTACCAAGGTTCTAGTGCTGTGATTATTTTATATCTACTTCTATTCTCACTGTCCTCGGCCTCTCACTTCGATGCAAGTTTACATTGTCATATTCTTGGGATCTATCTCACTGGCTCAGAGGTATGTTTCTTCTCTTACGCGGATGTATGCCTGGTGTCACGAAACTCCAACATGGTCGCTGTGAAGCTGGCTATCTTTGGGTACTGGTGGTGCGATGTAGAGTATCGACCACCTTTGCTACAAGCTTAAGCTAAGCATTTCGAAGTGGTATATTATAAGTCCAGGTTAGGTAGTTGATATGCTCTCTGAAGTTCCGGTGCAGAAGTAGTAACGAGAAAATTCAAGCGTTCAATACTCTTTCGCGGGGTGGGGGCGCTGGTCTACTTTGATGAAGCTAGAGAGGTGTCCTGTTTTACCTAGACTTTGGTTGGTCAGAGATTGAGAGGCTGTGATACTGAATTCTAAATTTAGAATACTCTTGGATTTGTGAGGTGAAGTGGTGAAGTGGTGAAGTGGTGAAGTGGTGAAATCCAGAATGTGATTGGTTTACCTCCTAATATGTATGCCTTTTCACTGTCGCCAACATCACATTAAGATGCAGGCTTGCATCATCTCTTTGTGACATCACTGGTTTGAATGTATGCTGAAGATGCTTTCACCACAGAGATGTCTACCAAGAAATATGTACTGAAGTTGAGGACCAGGTTACTTTAGAAGAGCCTGATATGATGCCACTAACCTTTATTCTATCTTTTTAACCAAAAAATACTTAGCATATGGAGCTCCCATAATCCATGTACAGGTTTGGTGGTGATATGCTTCCCAAAGTGGAAGTCATTTATAAAGGGAAATTTCAGCCACTCATTCACTCATATACTTCGCTACAAGATCCCCCGGTATCTGCCCAAGCTTCTCTATGACTGTAACTTCCTCCACATATTCTACAGACAGTAATCTCTCCTGCTATGAATAACATCTTTCAAACCTTCTGAGTCTTTTTTATTTTTCTTGCTGACAAGACTCAACTTTCCTCCAAACCACACTGCGATACCAACCAACAACAAACATCAAAACAAAGCTAAGGGTTTCGCTTGTAAAAGCGAGGCCTTCCCAACCATACACTTATCGCCTACGCGTCGCGCGTGCAATCATAACTTGCGCATCTGATTTCACCCAAGCCAAGCCCGCTGCTCGCCTATAGCCGAAGAAATAACAACAACCCCTTTCCAACACTGCTAAAACTGTCTAGAGAGATGAAGCCTCCAGTCTCTGATGAGGGTTGGGTGACCCAAGTCCTGGGTGCGAAGTTTAGGAAGTGGTGTGAGCAGCAGAAGTAAGTGTTTGCTAATTTTGACGTGTTTAGCATGACTGTATATTCGAAAGTCAAAGGAAATCGATTCTGACCTCGAAGGAATAGTGTTATCAAAAGCCTCCTCCATTCTACCAACAACCCCGAAGTCGGTCCTAGAGCCAAACAAGCAACGGTGGCTACCTACGACGCGTACGCAAGTACAATCGGTGTCAACGAGTCCGGTACCACGACACCTTCCTCTTCAAACTTTTCTGGAACCACGACCCCATCTTCTACATACTCGGAAAATGACAAATACCGCGCCCAATCAATCATTAACGCCCAAGTCGCAGCAGAAATCAACAACCCATTCGCAAACCTCAACACTTACGACCATAACGCGTCACCCTCACTTTTCCACTGGAACACCACTCTTCCCTCCCGCCAGAAAGCCATCCGGGAGATGGAGCCCCGAGTTTACATTTTTCCAGTCACAGAACACCTTGATGTCCCGACCGTCATCGCCGAGCTCCGAGCCAAACTCGAGGAGGCCGATTCACCAAACAATGACTCGGGAGAAATCGGAGACCTAACACCCGAAGAGATGAACAAAGTACTCGCAGTTCACGTTGCCAATGAGAGTGACAGAATGTACTTCATGCTCAAGGAAATGAACAACCCCTTCCCAGGTATCAACATGAATAGTGGTTGGACTCGAGCAAGATGCAAACACTTTCTTTGGTGGAGACAGTTTGAGGGTTTGCGACGAAAGATGTGGGACGCGGAAAAGCCTGATTTGTTTTATTCTACACTTGGAGCAAAGCTTATGGAGACAACGGAGTACAAGTGTGGTAATTATGAGGCCTTGGAGAAGTTAATGCACCAGAGAATTCGAAAGAACGACGTGAAGCGCGAAATCGAGTACGGCGAAACTGGCGATGGAATGGGACTTTGCGAAGATGTTGTGAAAACCAGAGATTCCTTCGGCCTTTTCAGTTTCGAGAGACAGAATACTCCTTTCCTCATCTTGCCCGCCAATTTAGAAGGCATGAACTTCGGGATGGTATTTGTGGGAGAAGCATATGGACGACAAGGTCCTGCAAGAATCCCAGGCCAGTGGTGGGGCAGTCGAAAACATATCTTTGGTGATTTTCGAGGGGTCCAGTTTCTAGAAGAAGTTGAGGGTAGGGCGGAACAGGTTGGAGAGGGACTCTCAGAGTGGATTGTGACGAGACATGAGGAGGCAGAGGTGAGGAGAGGATTCAATCCCTCGAAGCGAAAGAAGAGTGAGTGGATTGGGATCGAGAATACGGTGATCCTTTGGGAGCCTAGGAGTAAGAAGAGAAAGTTGCAGAAGAAATCCGAGGAAGTGATGAGTGAGGACTGGAGAAAGAAGAGACGTTTGCAGGAGCAGAAGGCTGGCAGATGGACCGATGGAAGCGGGAGAATGGATAAGTTGTGGGATGGATTTCATTGGGTTCTTGATGAGAATCAAATACCGGAGAAAGCTGCTTGGCCTGGTGTTCAGTCTCAGACTCGAGCTCAGATGGTGAACAAGAGTACTTGGTATGGGAGTCTGGTGGGAGTTTTGGGTCGGTGGTTGCGATTGGGGGTTTGCAAGTTGATTTGGAGCATAGTAGGTTCGTGGAGATTTTTTGAGGGTCGATTTTTGCCTTTCTCCAAGAGAGGAAGCATTCATTAAGAGAAGTGAGATAGTTGATGTTTTGTTAGTGAAGACCATGGAGGCTTGGGAAAGGACATAGGTATTAGCCTATCGGTTGGCACTTAAAATAGGGATATAGGTATTAGCCTATCAGGCAGTAAATGGTTTAAAACAACAAGAAGTATTGAAAATCCACTGGGTCAAACAAACATCATGTGAGCAAAGAATCACGTTTTGGGGGCCAAAAATGGGTGTAGCGAGTATGCAACTGATTGTCGAGTAAGCCAACAAACCTTGAACAAGCCATGTAGCATTCCTCGTTGGGGGCCAAAACTAGAGTGGCAAGTAAGCTGCTGGATATCGAGTGGAGGGACACGAGGAAGCCATCAGATGTCGAGTAACCCAAGCATCACGTTTTGGCGAGTAAGCCAAACAATTACTCAGTATGCCACCACCAGCAGGCCAAAACACCAAAGGGCAAGTCAAGTAACAGAAAACCAAACGAAGTCTACTCGCCATACCCTTTTCTCAACTATTTCACACCACAAAAGGTCAGAGACAAACATGGTGATAACTGTTTGAAGAAAATTGTAATGCAGATCATCATGAGCTTGGCCGTCCGTCACCTCACCCAGTGTTTTGTTTTTTGAGGGCAAGAACCATGTATATAGATAGAAGGCCAGGGAGCTTATGCCCTGGGAGTGGTCAAAGTCGTGCCTTCCCTTTCTGCTCTCGTCGTCTGGGTATGACGAGGTCGAACGACCTCGGTCGGTTGCGTTATTTTTGTCGAGGTCCAGAGGGCTGAGTGTAGGTAGGAAAGTGCTTGATTGATCCAGAGAAGGAACCCCCTTGATACACACAGAGTGTAACTGAGTGTATCTGAACTCGCTCCTTGACCTGATCTTGAGAAGCGTATGGTCATGCGTGATGGTTCAGATGAATTGAAGGAACCTAGTGGGATACGTACTTCAAAACCTAAACCTGGGTTCTGTTTCAAAGGACCTTTGGTTGAGCATTGAAGCGCAACAGGCAGTAAATCATGTTTAATTGAACCGGGTCAGCTGGTTAGGCACATACAATTGTTGTTGACGAAGCATACCCTGGGCATTGTGAGTGACTTCACAAGAGGAAACGACCATGATTTGGTGCTTCAGCACGTTGTGTTTTCTTGGATGCCAAATCTCGTGCTCAACGTTACGTTTTTATTATGTTCTTTTCTTCCTAAATACGAGAGAGAAGTGATTCCATGAAGAATTGTTTTTCCGCAAAACAATATCCGTCCTGCATTGGACATTTATCTGCTGCAAGATGTTCAGCACTATTAATATTGCCAGATACCTTCTCCCGAACAATTATGTCTTTACGGTATCTCTTCGCCACACACTATGCAGCTTTGCCTTGCAAAACTAACTCCCTGATCTCGTCATTGACTTCTTTCAACCTTGCAGTTTCCCCTGCGTCAAGACGAGCATTATAGCTTGGGCACATCTCGAACTCCTTTAAGCCTCTAATCCTCATCAAGCCCTTGTTCTCCTTGAGATTATCGATCAACTGGACAAACCCATGATGTGCCAAAGTGCCGTAATGGGGGACATCGAGTTGGAGGTTTCGTAATGAACTCATGCTTTGCAACATTGACCAGGTAAGTTCCTTTGTATTGATGGTGTAATTGTGGGAAGAACCGCACGCTAGGGTTATGGAGACGATGGCATTTCGGTGGTGAGGGTTGATTGTTGAGAGGTACTAGTTGTCTGATTAGTCTCTATTTATGATCTCGAAATAATGGTTTATGTCTGCAAAGGAGAAGAGAGAAAGAATTACGTTGAGCATTTGATATGAAGATGTAAAATCAAATTTCTTGAGTCGATATAGCAACGCAGATCCGTGGATGTCGACGTAGGCTTGCCGGCAGAGTGTGTACAATCCTATCAACGCTAGTGCCTGGATTAGTACCTCTGCTTTCCCAATCCATGGGCGTTGGAAAATACTCACTTTTACCAAGCTTTATGGTCATTAAATCCGCGAATTTGTTCCGGAATTTGCTGGGACAAAGAAAGTCGTAACCAAGATCATTGATAACCTGCTTCCAGATCCCCAAGCGGATTTCTGCAGTAAGACTGAATAGCCTACTTGAATTCGGAGCAATCTTGCTGGCCCATTCTAGAGACTGCCATAATACGTGTCAGATGTCAGTTTCACAAGGTAGCAGAAGAAGATAGCTTACATGGATACCAATTTGATTCGCGGTAACTTCCTTTGAAGTAACTCGACCTCCCTTCTTTTGGATTGCTTTTCCAGGTGTCGTCTATTGAAAGAGATTAGAACCTGCCCTTTGAAGGTGAGTGCGATCTCGACAAACCTTGAACGGATTGAGGCCAGGAATTTGCCGATGAATTGGATTCTTAACGGCGGCGACCTTTTTGCTCAGCGACTTTGGGCTCTTTGTACTCTTTCCACTCATGCGCGCCATCTTTGCGGTGTTGTAGAGTTGATGCCTGATCTAGGAAGAAGTTGTGTAGGATGGATGGTTTTGTTGGTTTGGTGAGGTGGTTTTCGCTCCTGCCCTAAACATCATCAGGCTGCAACACGCGCGGACCAACCAAACTCGCCAAACCCAAAGACTTCAAAGCTGGAGGAAGGTAAAGCAAAGCCATGCAAAGTGTTAAAAGGTTTTAGATTATGACCACACGAATATGGGAACTTTGCTCCATGTTTGCATGACTAAATAAGGCGCAAGAGTACACCTCACCCACTTGAAGCTCTCCCTCGTAAGAAGATTCTTGCAGCTTCTTTTGACGCTATAAAGAAATGATATATCTTCACAGTTCACATTCACCACATTCACAGATCCGTTCGGTAATTCACCACTCAACAGCCTTGACGTGGATCAATAACTGTGTCCTTGAGAAAAAGCAAAGAATCAAGAAAAGAGTTCAGGAATGCGAGAGAGTATTCAAACAGAAGTACACCGTTTTGAATTAAACCAAGAATCTTCCATCTAGTATATCACGCCATGAATTCCTGTGCCAGATTTCCTCAAAGTAGCCGTAGGCGGCTACTTAAACCTGCGCACAACACATTATGCACCCTCCATCTTTTCCGGTCCTTGATTGGCGAGTCCTCTACTCCTTAATACAGTAATTGTTTATTGCTGAACGCCATCCCCATCACGCTCAATTTCTCAAGATACCTCAAATAAACCCGCAAATCCCATTCTAAGTGCCATCTAACTCACCAACCTATCAACCACCAGTCACGGCCCAGGTGTATGCTTGGCTTTTTCCTTTGTAACAATCTTCCTAATTCCCCCCGAGAGATTTCTCACATTAACCTCTTGTTGGTAAAAACCTTCCTGTACCCGTAACTTGAAGTCCTTCAGTCCCCTGAAACTCTCCAATCCTTCATGGTTAATGAGTTTCCTGGTATCAAAATGGCGGCAAAAGATGACGAAATGGAGACTTTCTAAGGATTTATGCTTCGTAGCCTTGTCCGTGTAGGTGGTGGGGCGATTTTATGTGTGTCGTAGTAGACTTTGCAACCTAGCGTTATATTCCTTTGGTGTTTGGGGTTGATTACCGAGAGATACTGTCCCGTGATTAAAAGGTTGTTGTTGGATAAACCAGAGTGGGTGGAGAGAGTATGGAAAATGGCCAGTGATTAGGTAGCAGTTCATGTTGTGGTGGTGGGTCGTGGTAGTACGAACCCGAGGGAGAGTGAATTGTTCCTTGTCGCTTAATCTTTTGCCCAAACTCCTCAACTCCGCTCAAGAAAAAAAAGAAAAAACAGCAAAAAGAATGTTACAGTGCAGAGAATTACCTCAGCCAACACGACCCAAAGTCACTCTGAATTTAATCAGAGATGTTTTCGTCTAGCAAGGGATAGTATGTAGCGGTAGCTCAGTCTCTTTTGAGATGTACTTTTCTAATAACCTTATCTAACCGTTCCAGCCACGAGGACTGCTTTTTGCTGATGTGGTAACGCGTTATTTCGATTTATAGGGTTGCTGGAGAGGCTGCTGGAGGTGTGGGGCTGTGTGGCAAAAGAACTATCTTACATTTAGCATACTATCAGAAGTAAAGAAACGAAATTCTTGAAATCGATAAAGCATTGCGGATCCGTAGACATCGACGTAGGCTTGACGAAAGAGTGTATACAATGCTACCATTACTATAACCATTAGAAACCCCCTTCTTCCTATATCATAGCGTCAGCATACTCACGAGTACCAAGTTTCTTGTTGCCGTTATTTGAGAATTTGTCCAGAGCTTTACGAGGTGAGATCGTGGCGTCGATACCCCTGATAACATTTTCTTAGCTCCTTAGCTGGTATTTAGGGCTGTCTTGCTAGCCCAATTCAGAGACTGTATATGCGTGTCAGCCTTCAGGAATCAAAGTTTCCCCAGGAACTTACATGAATACCAGTTTCGGGAGCAGCAACTTCCCTGCAAGGAACTTTTTTGGGCGGGAATCCCGGTCTCCGTGCCTTTTGTATTGTATTAAGAGGTGTTGTTTATTGATTAAATCAGAAGTTTCAAAATTGCATTCAATACAGCACCAACCATGAAAGCGTTGAAGCCAGGGAGCTTTCGGTGGACGGCAGCCGAGACTCTCTTCTTTCCCTTGGTACGTGGCATACTTTCTGTGAAACGGGTTTGTTGCGTGTGTTTGCTATTGAGAGTAAAGGTAACAATGAGCTGTTCAAAGCTCCTCTTTGCCATATGAAAAGGGGACGCAAACTTCCAATGACTTCAAGTATAATCCATAATACGCGCCACAGTGATCCATTTATTCTACTTGCAGATACACTAATGTGGAAAAATCAGAGAAACTCACAATTTGATTGATATTCATTATTATTTCTTGCTAGGTCAATCAAAAGGAATACGTCTCAGGCCATCTCCACCACCTCCCATTCTCTTCTTCATTTCTTGGGCAGCAGCAACACTACTCGGAACCTTGATACCACAGCAGTCGCCCCAACTATTCATTTGATGAACATGTTTCATACCATCCTTCATGACAATTACTTCTCCGCCTTCTGTCTCATCATCCTCACTTGGTACTCCAAGCTCTTCTTCTTTGTTCATCCCATCAACTGCTGGAATCAGAGACCCAAAGAGGAAATGCTGCATAACTGGAAGCTTCTTGAGAACTTCAGCGACAAACATACGTCTCATACCGGCTTCGACTTTCGTCCAAGACTTGGCAGATGATATATCGTCCAGCATTGGGCTATGCCATCTCAATCCTTCGACATTCTTGACACTATTGACGAAGTTTACCTGACCCAGATATAGATAATCCTTTCCATATTCTTCCAGCGTGAGACTCTGGTGTATTGAAAGGGGCCGAATAAATGGGTGGTGTAGAAGTTGAGAAGAGCCAAACAAGAATGGAAGGAATTGGTAATCATCAAGACCCCATACTCCGTGTGATCCAGCGGGCTCCAGATAATACGTTGATTGTATAACTCTCATGAGAGTGAGGTAACGTGTGAAAATTTTGAGGACGAGGGGGCGAAAGTCTGAGGTTGTGATAATTCGAAGTTGGTATAGGCACAACAGCCAGAGCATAAAGTTCAGCTCATGCCCAGAGCCGTAATCGATTCTTGTGCGATTTCCAAAAGACTGCAAAAAGTATGTAGAGACTTCTGATATTGCTTCATCGGATGATAATCCTAATTCCTTGTGCCACTCCGCATGCTCCTTGTCTGCCAGGTCGAGGAAATCCCGGAAACCCTTATTTCCAAATCGTGAATCTCCCTGATCTTCTGGTGGGCTTCGATGAACTACATCTTCGACTTTATCGATTATAGCGAGTATGTTCGTGACGGCAGGACTGAGTTCGCTGTCTCGAACTGCAGATGCAGGCGTATCAACAACGGAATCTGTGAGACCAAAAATGAAGGCTAGAAGGAGCTTGTATGCAGGGGACGAGAGGAAAAGCTCGTGGTCATGAGGCGAGAGGATTCGTCGTGATGGTTTCTGGAAGGTTATAGTTGCTGAGTCTGGAGTAGAAGGTAGATCTGGGGTTTCGGGAACTGGTAAAGGGTTTGAGGGAGGGGCTTGCCGTCGTCGAGGTTCAAGCTTCGGGAGGCGGTCTCGTAAGCTTGGAATAGCTGATGACGGCTTGTCTTTCGTAGGATCCGAGATTGACGTGCTAGACGGCATCTTGTTTGTTTGACGTTGGATTTTGTGGGGGTTTACGAGAAGGGATGTGGTTGATCTACAACTGCAGCAGGTCCCTTGGAGGGGAGGTTGATGGAGGGGCGGCGAGTCCCGCGTTAGCGCAACCTTATGTATGGAATGCTTCTGGAAGGAATTACAGCAAAGACTTATTTACTTCAAACTTCAAGCTTCTACTTCACCCAAAAATCTTGCAGCGCAACGGCGATAGCTGTCTACGCACTACAACCATGGTCGCCGCTACTGAGCCTTCGGTCATCCTCTCGCACCTCCATCGCGCAGATGGCTCTGCAACCTTCTCGCAAAATGGCTATACGGTTATTGGCGCGGTCAATGGTCCTATTGAAGTCCTACGACGCGATGAGCTGCCGGAAGAAGCAGCAATCGAAGTGCTTGTGAGGCCAGCTGCAGGTGTAGGAGGCAAGCTTCTCCGTCAACGTAAATCCCCTGTTCTGACCAAATTTGTTTTAGGTACACGGGAGCGACACCTGGAATCAATCCTGCAATCCACACTGCGCCAAATAATCCTCGTCCACAACTTCCCCAGAACATTAATTCAAGTTACACTTCAGATCACAGACACGCCAGAGAATAAAAATACGGGTTCGAAGGTTGTGCAGGCTGGCTCGGTATGAGGATGTATAGGCAAAATTTTGAATGCAGAGGCTGATTGTTTTTCTAGCACTTAGCAATTCTCCCCGCGCTACTCCAGACTGCAGTTTTGACACTACTATCCGCGTCTATGCCGTTGGCCATGATCCTGACTTCGGTTCTGATTGCCATCAATGCCGATGGAAAGTCTCCAAAACTTATCAAAAATCCAAGTCTTAATGAATTCGGAAGCGCTAGCTCGGTCCACGTACTGGCGTTTACATCGCAAGGAGAGCTATTGGTTGCAGAGAGTCAAGGAACATTTACATTGGAGGATTGGGATGAAGTATCTGAAACGGGGAAGGCGTTGTGCCATGCTGAACACAACACGATCGCCGATAATGATATGCAAGGCGTGGATGGCACAGGAGACATGTTGGAGTTTGTCAAATCATCGCTGAAGGAAAAGGTCGCACAAGATCTTCACTGGCACACTTGATTCTTCGTCTCCAAGAATCCTTCAAGAAGAAGCCAGGTCGACGAGAAATTTGTTTACAGTCCAAGAATCCCCACGGAATACCACTGGCCAAACGTTTCACCCGGCATGATTGTGTTGTTGTAGACAGCGGAAACGGTGGCGTTCTAGGGGAGGCAGAGTCGAGGCACCACCAGTTGATTCAAGTCTCAATCAAACAAGAGGAGAGCGGCTCAATCGGAATCCAAGGCATTGTTTGCTGGGGTCGTCGTCAGTGGCGGTTAACGCATCTCCCACTTGGAGGGAATTCAGGCTGGGCCGCCACTTTACAGCTTTGCGGCGAGGGCCCGACAATCCGTACAAAATTAGAAGTGTGCAAAGAAAAAGGTTGAAGGTCCATTTGGCGAGCGAAACGGTGTTTCAGGTTATTTCTCTGCCGAGCTGTGGTTTTGAATTGGTCGACCCTGACCGCTGCATTGTTTCATCCGCTCTCAGTCCCCAATGAAGTCCAATAGCCGCAGGCGAATAGCCTCGATTTTCTGATTTCTCCGAGTTGACACAAATGGACAATAATTCTGGATCTGTATCTCTCCCGCTGCTGTTCTTCCGCAGCCCCCACGTAAGATCAGACGGATAGGGACGGGGGGTTACTCAAGTGTGTGTGATCCTCCGGCCCTGACGCTGCAGAGGGGCGTCGTTGTCTTGTTCCCAAACTAGAGTACCCGGGGAAATGTTAATGAATTGGCCACTCAGCGATGGCGATGTGCTCAAGTTGAGTTCTGAAGATAATGCAGCTAAGTTGGCATGTCACTGATACATCCATTTCGTATAGTGGCCCTAGTCAATAACGGTCACTGGCTGCAGGTACGTACAGAGCAAAACGCTAGCGTGCTTGTCGGGCCCGTGATCCATTTTCGAGACGATGCAGCAGGGCCAAACTCGCCTGCGAATAATGGAGATCAATGGAGCCAGTCACGAGACGCGGTACCAGTAGCAAGCGTGGAGTACTCCGTACAGAGGTGTCTCCCAAATGATGGCTGGCTCGCTGGTCATGGACCGTATAAGACAACGCTCCTCGGGTTTCTGTTGGCGCTTTCTTTCTTTCGGTTCAGTCTTTCTCCCCAGACCCAACAGCCACCAGCTATCACTTTGACAGCAAAGCTCTGGTAGCTTGTGCCTTTCTTCGCCTTCTCCCTTTTTTTTTTTTTTTGATATATATACATATATTTATACGTCGTCTCGACCTTCCTACTCTCTTTTTGCATGTCCTCCCACTGCCCTTAGGCCAGTTTGTTGCATTTACACGGCGCCAATTCATCACATAGATCATAGACCGGGCGTCTTTTCTTTCTTTCCGCATCTCAAGATACCCTCCCTCGTGGACCGCTTCGAGCTTCGCTATTTGTCGTTTCTCTCCAGGACCTCTTGTCAATTTCTGCAACCTGGATCACTATCACGAATCTGCTCTCTCGCACCCTTCGAACTCGGTCTCTTACTCGTCATCCGTACTCCCCACGTACAAATCGCGGCCACCTGCAGCATTTTCGATAAACCCTTCGTGTAAGCTACCTTTCCCGGGGACTTCGCATGTCCGTTTTGGGTCTCACGCTCATGACACGCGCGGCGTGATGTTGGCTTTGATTCGAGGAGAGCGAAGTGGTAGACAAAAGCCTTCCGAGACTAATTGCTTGTGCCCACCAGACTGTTATAATACCTCCCCACACTCCGTGTGGCATTTAATCATCGTCGTTCAAGAATCATTCACCACCTTCCCGTCAATCGTCATTACTGGCATCCGCTGCTGCTGTTGTGACACGTTGCGGCTCCAACCCACATTCTCCAGCAAAATCCAGACGTCGTTGAGACTCGTCAGTGTTTCTGCAGCAAAGCGCCCGACGCTTTAGGTCCCAGCGATAGGTCCCTTGCTACGCCACGCCGTTGCTCGTCATCCACTAGCCCACCCCCGTCAGCTGCACCATCCCTGAATTCGAGCTTTCCCCCGAGATGTCCGACTTACGGTCACCGACGGGTACTTCAATCCATCCTGCTCTCGCTCTTACTAAGCTCAACTCTGCTCCTCCTCCCACTCTGTCCAAGATTGATGAGATATCTCCGCAGACCGCAGACGTCCCGGCGCAATCGAAATATCACAATGGTTTGATCGGTACCTCACCCACCGTGGAGAGTCTCCGCACAAAACAATCCGTCCGAAGCCCATTGAGCGCAGCATATCCCTCTGAATCACCCAACAATGGTCCTCTCGAATCCTTCTCTACTGCTTCAACAGTAGGACACAACTCGGCGACGGCATCACTCCCTTCTTCACCAGCGTTCCTACCAAAAGGCCAACAAAGTTTCCACGGTCACAAAAAGAACGCCTTGTCGGTCGAAGCGATCCCCAAGCAGACTATCCTCAAAGCACTCGCATCTGCCGGACGAAACCATAACCCACACAACCTGTCTATTGCATCATCGCTCAACGGAATGGCTGCTCCAGCACCAGAGGGGCCTTGTACGGCTACATCCCAAAAGCTATCGGCCGCTCTTACAGACCTTGCTGGTCGAAATGGATCCCCGAATACCCCTCGCTTCTCAGCCCTTCAATCGCCATGCTTTTACCACGAACGATTCGATGATGCAGTAAACATTGATAAAGTCCTCGAGGAAATCAAGGAGGACGAATACATGTCACATTCTCGCCTTATGCAAACAGCAACCGGCGTTCGAGAGGTATCGAAACAACTTCAACGTCGTCCAATCAAGAGGGCTGTCCGAAATGTTATGATTGTCACCAAGGCCCGAGACAACCAGCTAGTTACCTTGACCAAGGACTTGGCCACTTGGCTTATGAGCACTCCTAGATATGGATCCGATTTGGGCGTTAATGTCTACGTGGATGCGAAACTACGAAATTCCAAGCGCTTCGGGGCTGCAGATATGCTTGAAGCCCAACCACGATTCCAACACCTCTTGAAATATTGGTCACCAGATCTTTGCTGGAGCCAACCGGAAAAATTTGATTTGGTTCTCACACTTGGAGGTGATGGAACCGTCCTCTTCACATCATGGCTGTTTCAGCGTATCGTTCCTCCGATCTTGTCCTTCAGTCTGGGAAGTCTAGGTTTCCTCACCAACTTTGAGTATGATCGCTTCAAGGAGCACCTCAACAAAGTTATGGGAGAGGAGGGTATGCGTGTCAACCTCCGCATGCGTTTTACATGTACTGTCTATCGAGACGGAGCCGGCCAAGACATGGAAGAGGGCGAGCAATTTGAGGTTCTCAACGAGCTCGTCATCGACCGTGGACCATCCTCTTACATCTCCAACCTCGAATTGTATGGAGATAATGAGCTCCTTACAGTTGTTCAAGCCGATGGTTGTATCTTTTCGACACCCACTGGCTCCACCGCATACTCATTATCTGCTGGTGGATCACTTGTTCACCCAGATATCCCCGCCATTCTTCTTTCACCTATTTGCCCTCACACTCTATCTTTCCGCCCTATGGTTCTCTCGGATTCTATGCTCCTCCGAGTATCTATTCCTCGAAATTCCCGTGCCACAGCTTATTGCTCATTTGATGGCAAGGGCCGTGTAGAGCTCAAGCAAGGCGATCACGTCACCATCGCTGCGTCTCAATATCCTTTCCCCACTGTCACGAGAAGTGGCAATGAGTGGTTTGATAGTGTTTCCCGAACCTTACGCTGGAACACCCGCGGTGCTCAACAGAAAGGTTGGGATGGCGCCGAGGAGAACGCTGAAGCAGAGGTGGAGTGGGACATCGACACTGATTCCGCGTGTTATGGAAGTGAGGATTCGAGCATTAGTGCATCTCCATTGAGAAGACAGATGAGCATGCTTGGCATGTAAAAGCCTTTCCATTGAATGCCTTTTCCTTTTATTTCCAGTGCTGGTCATGGGGGTTTAATAAACTTGATTGGGTGTGGTAGAAAGCCGTAGCCTGAGCGTTTATTTTTCCTCATTGCTGTAGTGGAGGGAGAGAGAGATGATGTTACACATATATTCTAGATTACGGTTATCATTCTTACCTCTAGATTTTAATCATTAGACTAGAGATTATTTCACGAATACATTTGATGGCTCTGTTCCTCCTAGGGTTTTTGGATATTGACCGCCCTTGGAAAAACAATTTTTTGGTCTATTCTCTTCCATGATCTATTTTTCGCTACTTGCCTGCTTGGGTTGTTTGTGCATTTGATGATGTTGCCATGTGATCTGATGTCGTTGTATTTGCTTTTTCCCCAACCTCGCGGGTGCGGGGTAAATGTGGCTTTTGATAATGGCTTCTTATGCAGGTTTCTTATCACGTTGCTACTCTGCTGTATGATCACACGCTAGCATGCTGCATAATCGTTCATCCCGTTGTTGCTACATGTCTAGGATATGCATGATTGTGACGGGTTCTGCAGCAGCTCGAATTACATTTTCAGATGTCACTTTTTCGAGCGTCTATTTTTGGATTGGATGGGCGCTTAGTGTTGGTTGGGTGTTGGGTTTGTTTTAGGTGCCGCCTCTATTGGGGGTTTATGCATGTTGGGAGATGTGGTTGTGAGTGTGGGGCTGGCTTGGGTTTTTACTGGCCTATGTCATGTGGAATTGTTGTGTGAACTATCAGTTTGCATTTGTGGGAAATATGTCAGTCCTGCTTTCTATTAATGTTTTCCCGAGGGGGGGGGGGGGGGGGGGTAGTTCAATCGTGGGGAAGCTTCTAAGGGGGTGGTAAGGGGGTTGCTTGAAGAGTCTCGCTCATGAAATCCCCATGTCCCGTAAAATCGTATCTCAGGTTGGTTACAAAGAGTGCACTTTAAATGGAGGCGCTTTAGTATTACAGCGAGGTCGATGACTTACCCTGTCAACTTTCTGCGTACATCTGAGTTCTTTTCAATTTGGTATAATAAAATGAAATGAATAAACCTTACAAGTCACAAAAAGAGTTCACTTAACAGAGTTCCATTGATTCTGATCATGCTAGGCCTACTCTGTTGATGCTACTTAATAGTCCTAGGCGCTCTAGAATAGTCTTTTTAGGTTATATCTTGTTCAGATGTACGAGGAACTTTGGTAAATTGGTAGGGACTCTTACTTTTTTGAGTCAATATTTTCAGTTTGAAGCGATAAGGTTAAGCGCATCGAAATTCATGGAAATATCCGGCTTCAGAGTCACAATTTTCAGAGTTCTTTTCTGCCTCTGAAATCTCGCAGTGTTACGTTAGGCCATATACTGAGTGTATTAGCGGCAGGTAAGCCAGTTCGCTTAGCTCTCTTTATTCAGCATGTCTGAAGGAACGCGAAAAAACAGTTGGGTAATGAAAAATAAGGCTTGAGAATTAAGGGATTTCTGGTTCTTCAGGTAGAAAAGAGTGGATCTAGGTATTTCGATTCCTGCATGCTGCCTACCAGTGACCTAAAGATGCAATTCTGTTACGTAGAGACAATCCTGTAACTCCTCGCTTGTTCTCCGGCCTACACGTTTTGAAATAGTGTGCTCTAGTGCATCATGGAAAAACTGCCATTAACCTGTTCCCCTCACAGCTTTGCGGACCACTTGAGCGCATTTGAATCCTCATAAGCCTTCAAAATCTTCGCCACTGCTGCCTTTCCAGCAAAGCCAGCCCACTTAGGGATACCCAATTCAAAGCTAAAGTTCCGAATACCCTTCAGATTCTTCAAGCCCTTGTTGTTCTCAAGCCATTTGATGAGCCCATCACTCACATACGGTAAATGTTGAATGTAACAACGGAGGTGGAGATTTTGTAGATTTTCCATGCTATTGATCGTGGGGAATGTCAAGCTGGTTGCCAATCGAGGGGTAGTGTCAGTTCGGATCCAGAATTCGAGTTCCATGGTCTTGATAGCGTTGCGAGAGATCGGGTGGATAACTGAAAGATACTGTGCGATATGTGTCAGTTTTAGAAATTTAGACAGGCAGGGAAGGGATAGCCTACATTCATCATTCTGCTTGCACTAGAGAACTTGAAATGCTTTCTGCGATAGAAGAGTCCCGATCCATGAATCTCAAAGTACGCTTGTTGGCAGATCATATATAGCGCATTGAGTTCTGCAGTTGCCAGAGTTAGAATAAGAACATGCCCCTCGTAGATCGAGAGAGGAAGGGGGGGAGGGTGGCAGAAACGCCCAAAACAAATGCTGACTTGGAGGAGGACTCACTCTTGCCAATTCGAGCCATACCCTGATATTCCACTGGAAGATTGATGACACCCTTCTCATCTCTGAACTTGTTGCCGCATTTAAGTGGCTCAATCGTGCCGATCTCGCCTGGTCCTGATTCACCAATGTCGTCAATTGCGTTTTCCCAGACCATCAAGCGCAATTCCAGGCTGAGCTTTTCAAACAATGGACCCTTGTTTGGGGCAATATTGCTTGTCCAGGCCGGAGACTATAAAACAAGCCTTGGTTAGCTACAAGTTTCGCATGTGGAGGCGGGAAAAACGGGAGGGTGTAAGAGTGCTTACATAGAGGCCAGCAGCTGGAACAAGAGCTTTGGCGTTCTTCGTTGCAATTGGATTAGAACCAGCATCTGCGGTCTTGTTCTGGGTCTTCTTGCGATACTCAAACTCTGGACGCTGCATATTCTGTTAGTTCAGTGTTGACGGTCGAGTCGACCGGGCTCTCTCTACCTTGAACTGATCGAATTGACCGGGCATTTTTCTGTGCATGTGCAATACTGCCTTCTTGTTTGCCTTCTTGACAAGACTGGCCTTCTTTTTCTTATTTCTTGGGGTGGCCAT
This sequence comes from Hymenoscyphus infarciens, assembly GCA_001414345.1. Taxonomy (NCBI): domain Eukaryota; kingdom Fungi; phylum Ascomycota; class Leotiomycetes; order Helotiales; family Helotiaceae; genus Hymenoscyphus; species Hymenoscyphus infarciens. The sequence goes on along the minus strand of LLCB01000002.1, from coordinate 485,460 downwards.
CTCGAAGTTGGTTGTGGCGGGCGCACGTTGTTGTTCCGAGGAAGTTTGCAAGATCGACCCGATCTATAAAACTTAGAGACCACCGCCTTCCGATCCTGTTACTTGCCGATGTTCATCCGGTAGCCCTAACAGAGCACAAGACATCAATGGAGTAAATTTTCAATGAAATTGCAGTTGCCCTGGCGGGGGTTTCGCTTAATTGGACCGGGGTCCGGTTATTATTCCCCGTACCCCCACCTACCTCATTCATTTACCTCACTCATTTCTCGCACTGTGGAGTGGTATAGAGTAATACGGGAGCAAGGAGGCTTAAGGCCTCGAGTGCATTGAGAATTTGCTTCAACCTTTTGTTTCCTCAGTTGTCACTTCAGGAACTCCAGTATCAGATAGGGCAAGAGCGGATGATAGAATTTGTTCAATCTAAGAAGCAAACTTCGCGAGGTTGATGTGGGGTTTCCTCTTGTTTTTAACGTGAAGAAAAGACTTCTCAGATTGCTAATGACAATGGCAACAATGGCTTTCATCTTTCAAGTTAACTCAGAAAAACGGGTCAAAACCCGAAATTGTATCGTTTCGCCATCCGACAAAGACCAAATTTCAACAACAAACGCGGAAGTGTAAAGTTTCAGCTTTGGGGTATCCGACGATGAGACAGAATTGTGCTTTGGCCGAGTGGCGAGTAAAAAAACGCAACCTTTACAGAGTGTTCCTGTACGTTGTATATTCCACAAACGTGTAGTTTCAAGCTGAAAACTATGGTGGTGATAGATGCATTAGGGACTGGATGCCCACAAGACTTCTAGACCCCAAGCCGTCGAAAAGAGACTGGGGTTGTGGTGAGATACCAAGTAATTCACATTTTCGAAGTCATCGCAGTTTGGGTCGTTAAATTATCACTGCTATCCTCGAGTGATTGAAGGAATCCTTCGGTTGATGTGAGAATGAGGCCAAGAATAAACTTCGAATTGGACGATGAGGCAGCTGTACTATTTGAGAACATGGGCCATTGGAACTCTCGAAAGCTAACATACTGCCATAGGAATAGCCAGCGATAGCGTATGGTCCACTAGGTTGCTGTTTCTTTATGGCATCGTGGTACCACATCTGTCAGGTTATCAAAAGGCGTTTCGCCTGGGTTGAATCCGCGCGTGCAAACGCGTGGATTGGCCGGTCTGGGGAATATTGCACCAACTCCAGAAATAAGATCATATTGCCAATTCCGGGATGAATAAGCCGTAAAGGTGTTTTGGAGCCTCCTTTTTGTAGGGCAACAACCGAATTGTACTCCTTTTCGTTTGGAGAGCTTTGGGTTTTGTGGATTGCTTTTGCAAGTGAGCGGATAGTTGTGTTTGACATAATGGTTACCATGGGGAGCTTGCCTTCAACCATGTTAAAGGCCTTTTCAAAAGCACCCTTTAGTCGAACGAGGTCGACAGAAGTAACACCTGTATTGAGGATTGGGGTGTCAATGCTCATATCCACGCCCATATCCGGGTCTCTAGAATCTAGAATGTCAAGGAAAACAACCATCAGATTTCGCTCAATGTCGTTTCGTGGCTCCGAAAAATGTGCCTCGCGATATGACTGCAGAATTTGAGCATCCAATTCTTCTTGGTCCTTGTACTGGACAACTTTCCAAGTGTTGTCTTGTGCATCCGACCTGGCGACAAACAGTAGGGTAGTAAAGAAGTATTTGGAGTCTTTTAAAAAGATAAGGTACTTGTTATTATGAGAGTAATTCTAGCATTTCTGTAGTACAAGCGAGAGTGCTATTCTTTGGGGGCTGCTTGAATCGGCCCGCCCCATAGCGATGGATATACATGTGCCGTGTCTTGCCGTACTGCAACCAACAGGACCAACACCAACATAGCAACCTCCTATTTTTGACCTACTGCAGCGGTCACCGGCCTGACCCCTCATTCCAACATAGCGCCCTCTCGCAAAAGGTTTTCCACCCTTTTCCTTCACAATAATCCCTAGAACGACCCTCATCAACAATGCTCACGGGCAATCTTTCACTGATAGAGACAGCAGTCACTGTCTTCTGCATCTATTTTGGTGGTTGGGTCATATACTGCCGCTATTTTCACCCACTCCGCACTGTTCCAGGTCCCTTCCTCCCATCCATATCGAGAGCATGGATCGTTTGGAAAACAATGAGGGGTGATATGGAGCACACGCAGAGGGCCTTGCATAAAAAGCATGGTAAGACTCTTCAAAAAGCTGGCTCCTTATGAAAACTGACTGGCTAATATATAATTCTAGGTTTTCTTGTTCGCATTGCTCCTAACGAGGTTGCCTGCTCAGATCCAGAAGCAATCAAAACAATTCATGGCACAAAAACTACCTTTGCCAAAGCAAATTACCCATCAGTAAATCTAATAGGATTGAGGCTCACATCGTTAGACCGACTATTATTCAGCTTGGGCGCCACCGAACAACGGCTATGTTGGTCATTTTCCTGCTCGTGACGAAAAGGAGCACTCTGAGAGGCGACGCAATGTCCACAATGCTTATTCCATGTCTAGCGTTCTTGAAAACGAATAGGCGATAGACTATTGTACAGAAATCTTCTGTGAAACTATGCGTGAGTTTGCTGTGCAGAAAACGGTGGTCGATCTCGGTCTCTGGATAAACATGTAAGCGACTCTTTACTTCAAAAACTTTTCTTTATGGACGATGGATGGAGGCGACTATCTGTATATCGCTTACATGCTTCTCAGGTATGCATTCGATGTACTCGGAGAGCTTTTCTATAGCAAAATTTTTGGTTTCATGAGAGAACGCAAAGATATTGGGGGTTACATGAAAGCAATAGACTCCCTTCTTCCCGCTTTTACAATCGGCGGCACAGTTCCATCCTACCTAACCAAAATCTACCTCCTCTCCACAATAATCTTTTCGCCATCGGTTCGTGGTGCTCTAGGTGCTGTCAATCAGATTGAAGCAGCTTCAAAAACGGCAGTGAAGAGACGAAAACAGGAAATTGAGGAAAGCAAAGATGATAAGAGAGATATCCTTCGAAAAATGCTTGAGATTGAGGCTGACAGAGGGGTGGAACTTGGCTTTACATATGAGCATATCCACGTTGAGTCTCATAGCTCACTGTACGTTTCAACATCTCCATTTCAAATGACCAACCTGACAAATGGCCCCTAAGCTTCGCAGGTGCAGATACAACAGCCGCTGCAATAAATAGTATTCTCTATCATTTAATGCTCAACCCGGGCGCATACTCGAAACTCACAACCGAGATAGACAATGCCATATCTAACAACACGCTACATATGCCCGTTCTCTACGCACAAGCCACCAAGCTCCCCTACCTCAAGGCATGTATCAACGAAGGAATGCGTCTACACCCCAGCGTGGGTCTCACAATTCCACGACTAATTCCCAATGGCGGAGCGACCATTTCTGGCTTCTACTTCCCCGCTGGTTATCGCGTTGGTATCAATGGCGCAGTTATTCAGTATGACCAAGGTGTTTTTGGACAAGATGCCGACCTTTTTAATCCTTCTCGGTGGATTGATGGTGGTAGCCAGCAACATTCGAGAATGGAAAAAACGATGATACAGTTTGGTGGAGGTTCTCGCACTTGCATTGGTAAAAACGTAAGATTCTTCTTGTTTACTGCTGTTTCTTAGGAGCTCCAAGCAAGGATACGAGAAGGGGCGGGTGAAACTTTCGCTAATAAGAACAGATTTCCCTAAGCGAGATTTATAAATTGGTTCCACAGATCATTAGGGAATTTCGAATTGCGCTTGTGGATCCTAGTAAAGAGTGGGAGACGCGGATTATTGGTTTAACAAGCAAACCGGTATTAAGGTATACATTGAAGAGCGGAAGCATAAGGGGGGTTGGGGTATGGGGTCTTTTGTGGTTCTTTGAAGAGCTCTGTGAATTACTCTGCTTCTTTCAAGAAAGTTATTGTCTCGTCGAGTCCATGGAAAAGTTTGATGGATTAATTCAGTGCTTGATTCCCATTCAGTCTAACATAGTGAGAAAACCTCACAGATATTTGTGAATCACTACCACCAAAAGGTTGGTCAACGGTTTTCTATATCTTCCTTCCTTACTCCTCGTCACACAAAAGGCGAAAAGACGCTCTGGAAATGAGTTCACCACCTCCCAAAAAAGCCTTGAAAAACTACATAACGCATGAAGACCAAATCCCCAAAGCGAAACAGAAAATGCAAAAGACTGCTCGACACCATCGAGACAGTCTATTCCCCCAGCAAAGGGAACACCAAGCAAACTTCCGCATCGATACCATATCACACTCCTTCAAAGAGGAAATTCCCCCACCAATGCCTCCGAAGCACCCAGGGAGAAGCAGTAGCGACGGACAAAAACGAAAAACCCGCGGCTCCAAAAGAATCTCACCTCTCGCTTCGCCAGCACGCGCACACATTCCCTCGCCCACGCTTCAATACTCAAACTCAGACTCAGGTTCCATCTCGACGCTGGAGAAGGAAATTGAAAACCCACTCCCTGCACCCCCTCCATCACCAAAACCCTATCTCTCTAAATCAGCACATTACATATTCGGTCTTGGCCTAAAGCGTCGTCCCCCGCTGGGTCTCAACATCCAACCTGAATACCTAGACGAAACGGCCATGTCATTTACCTTTCTCGAACTCCAAGATACCATCAACCGTACTTATGGGACTGCTTTCGATATCCCACACATAACATCTCTCATATCCAACGCAAGGGAAAGGGGGAACTTAGTGGAGATTGGGCCTTTTGTTTATCGATTTGATATAAAGGATCACCATGATAAGATGGCGAAGTATATTAAGGAGAGGGCTATAAGGAAGAAAGGGGGGATGGAGGATGGCAAGATTGTGGGATTCTAGTGAGGGGAGGTTGTTTGATTTGGTAGTTTTGGAAATGGGGTGAGGGTCTGGAGAGTGTGAATTATGGGATGTTGTTGAGTCAAGGTGATATTCATGATAGTTGTACTGCTGGCTTGCTAAACGATTTCTGCGACAAGGGAACTCTGGGTTTCGTGAATAAATTTTGTCTACTCGATAGCAGTGAATACGTTGGAGGGGATAATAACAACAAAATTGGAAACGTCCACATTCATAACCATTCATAGCCCTAGATCTTTCCCAAAATCTAAAAATAAAGGAAAGCCCGGGGTATCTGAGATCCATACCTATACCACTTGATTACCCCAATATCAAAACTCCCCTTACTCTTATTTAATCCCCCAAAAATCGTAGGTGCTGTAACTTGCGCCGAAAACTCCTTTTTGAATGCCGCTAATAATTTTGATCCCGTATTTTGACCTACTCCTTCATTACAACAGCACAATGTTTGAGGGAAACCCCCACCTCAAGCAGATTTCCCCATACTGGTACTCCATGCTTCATCTGCACCTTCGTCTTTGCCCGCAGCACCGACGATGAATTCGAGGACCTTGCTGACTCTTTCGTTGAGTATTCCAGCTTGTCCCATGGTTTCTGTTGGCGTGATTCCTCTCGCTTGTAACCCGGCAACTTTTGCTCTCCACGCCTTTTCTTCTCTTTGTTTCAGGGCGCGGTCAACACGCATCGGCACAGCAAGCGTGACACGCACGAGGTGGATCGTAAGCCTGGCCCTTCCAACTACATCCAGGTATCCTAGCCCCATCAAACGTTTTTGGACTCGGTGGATTCGTCCGAGTTCAATGTAAATAAGCAACGCATATGTTCGTGTGGTCAAAACCAATTCGCGAATGCGAATAAAGGAGCGTTCGACATTTATCACGACTTCCTCACTAATGAGATTCGGATATTGTGAGTGTAGTGACTCAAGCCATCGTCGAACAATAACAAAATCTCCGGTAATAAATTCCTGGAGGATAGCCTCAACGGCGCTCCGAAAAGTGTGTTCGCCCCCTAAGAAGGATGTTTTATCTGGGAGAGCGGAGGTTGTGGGTTTAGAGGCGCGGTCGTATGTTCTTCGCGCGCTGGGGGATTTGAGTATATCGAATGCGAAACCGAGGCGCTGAAATGCGCTGCAAAAAGTTTTTAGAGAGTAGTTATTGTAATTGCAAGAGAAGGGATAAGTACCTGGTGGACTCGCGATGGAATGGGGGTTTATCTGGGTGGCAGATCTTGGATCTTTCGAGGTAACATCGTCGCAATTCGCTGGGAGACGCTGATCGGGGTGCGCCTAGTATTTTATACAACTATTAATTGGTTATTAGTTTCTTTCCGAAATTGTATTTCAGAATTTTCTACTTACATCTTCCTCGTGAAGGACGTCTGTTTGTTGTGGGCTGGTGTTAGCATACGTGTACTTGCTCCCGTCTGCTCTGTCTTGCCTCCCGGATCACATGTAAAGGAAAGGAAAAATGGCTGACTGGACTGGACTGGACTGACCCTGGATGATATCGTTTTTTTGATCGAGGAACGCCTGCTGTGTCCGACTGGTGTCATCAGACATGATAGAGGCATTTAGAGTGCAAACGAGCGAGGAGGGGAAGGGAACATAGTGACAATATCGTACAGAGTGACTCTTTCGAAGAAGGGGAGAGAGGAAGAGGGGGAGTTGTTGGTTGCGGCGGATTGGATTGGAACCACCCAATTTCACATGCGACGCACCTGGACCCGGACGGAGATAAAACTGAATTTCACGTGGCATCGGCTCGGTTGGCAGATTGGTGGCCGTGCCGAAGGTGCCAGAAGACGGGCCGATACTCCGTACCGATACCGGACAGTCTCGGAATCTTGCTTCCAAGTTCCTGCCGAGCGATTAGATAGCGAGGCCGTTGATAGTGCCGTCATGCTCGAAGCTCGACTTGGAAACAATACAATACAACACCTACCATTCACAAAACCACCACCACCACCACCACCACTACCACTAGTCGATTTTTGCAAATGCTACAAGCTTTACCACTTCTGCCAAATATGAACTTGTAATTACAAATTCATGACTGCCTCAGCATGGCAGACCAGGAAGAGGGCGTGCCCCGACGTGGTCGCTCTCCACCAGGAGGCGACAAGTCGAGCAACCATGTTCATTTCGATGCCGCGAGCATAGCTACAGCATCAACAGCAGAAAATGCGTCCGGGGATACCTCAGTCATGACCTCTCCCTTGAGTGTGGATTTTAGAAATCCAGAGGTAGATGACCAGGAGCTGCCCAAGTTCCCTCCACTTCACAACAACAATCCCGATCCCAGAGGCGATGGAGCAGATGACGAGGAGTCGACCGCACAACCATTCCAAAGGACAAGAAGTCCGGGATCGGATTTGAAGAGGAACAAGGGGGCGGAATATGAGAAAGTTGGGGACCAAGGAGTGTGCAAGATGCACAAGTTCTCTCTGTACGAAACGGCAACGCGATATTATATTGTTGGGGCAGACGTGATGGATAGGCGATTTCGAATTCTCAAGATTGACAGGACGGCAGATGCTGGGACTTTGAGTATTGCAGAAGACGAGATTGTTTATACCAAGCAAGAGATGATCCAGCTGCTAAACGCCGTGGATGATGGCAACAAGAGTACGGGTGGCATGAAGTTAAGAAGTAGTACATGGGGCTTACTGGGGTTCATACGCTTTACGGGGGCATATTACATGCTTCTAATCACAAAGAGGAGCGCTGTGGCTATGATTGGAGGCCATTTCACATATTCCATTGATGGTACCGAACTGGTTCCATTGACTACGGGCTCCAGTTCTCGATTCAAACCAGACTTGAAAAATGGAGAGGAAGCACGATTTCTGGGAATTCTGAATAATCTCGACCTGAATCGTTCCTTTTACTTTAGTTATTCCTACGACATTACAAGAACTTTGCAACATAATATTATCAATGAGAGGGCAGCTGTAGCCAAAGGGGGACCATACCCACATGCGCAGGATTACAATTCCATGTTTGTATGGAACAGCTATATGCTTCAACCTGCTGCCAAAGAATTGAAGAATACACATGACTGGTGTTTACCCATCATCCATGGCTACATTGATCAATCTGGTAGGCCAATCTGGTGTTGTGAGGGTTTTTGACTAATGCAAGCCAGTCATCGCGGTTTACGGACGAAATGCATACATCACAGTGATCGCCCGGCGCTCAAGATATTTCGCTGGAGCTCGTTTCTTGAAGCGTGGCGCTAATGATTTGGTATGTTCATGCCATCTCCATTCAATTCCATTTCGCTAACTCAATAGGGTTACGTCGCCAATGATGTTGAGACTGAACAAATAGTGTCGGAAGCACTCACAACTTCATTCCATGCTCCAGACGCCAAGTTGTTCACCAACCCAAACTACACTTCTTATGTCCAACATAGAGGAAGTATCCCTCTATATTGGACACAGGATAACACTGGAGTGACTCCTAAACCACCAATAGAGCTGAATCTTGTTGATCCCTTCTACAGCGCAGCGGCTTTGCATTTCGATGATCTATTCAAAAGATATGGTGCACCGATTTATGTGCTCAATCTTGTCAAGTCTCGTGAGCGAACACCTCGAGAGTCAAAATTATTAAAGGAGTTCACAACTGCCATCGATTATCTCAATCAATTTCTACCAAAAGAAAAAAGGATCATTCATAAAGCCTGGGACATGAGCCGAGCATCGAAAACTCGCGACTCGGATGTCATCGGAACACTCGAAAATATTGCAGAAGATGTTCTTGCCACCACCGGGTTCTTTCATAATGGTGACGGAATTACAACTATACCTAAAGTGCAAAATGGAGTAGCAAGAACGAATTGTATTGATTGCTTAGACCGGACGAACGCTGCTCAATTTATCATTGGAAAGAAAGCACTGGGTTACCAGCTTCATGCTTTGGGCATCATCGGAGATCCCGTGGTTGCTTTTGATACGGATGCTGTCAACTTGCTCACTCATATGTACCATGACCACGGCGATACAATTGCTATCCAATATGGCGGTTCCCAACTGGTAAATACAATGGAAACATATCGGAAAATCAATCAATGGACAAGTCACTCTCGTGATATGGTAGAAAGTTTCAAACGCTACTACAATAACTCCTTCCTCGACGGCCAACGACAAGAAGCGTATAACCTCTTCCTCGGAAACTACATCTTCACCCAAGGCCAGCCCATGCTCTGGGACCTCGCAACAGATTACTATCTCCACCACGCCAACCCACGAGCATGGTCCGGTCGCGATCGAAGAAGTTACATCAACTGGTACACGCCAGCCTACCTCGAAAAACGGGTTCTCCCAAAATACATCGGACCCTCCGGTCTCTCAGTCAACAAACCAATAGGCTATTTTGACGACTACTGGTTGGAATTCTATAAACCCCTCGCCCTCTCATCAATCCAGAAAGTCTTTACCTACATGGGAAGAGCAAAACTAAACTCCACACTGCGTTACATACCCCCTAAACCCACACAAGAAGGTCGCTACGACCTCTCCCCTTTCAAAGTTCGCACGGAACAAGACCAAGATGTTCCCGAGAAGAAGAGACCACGACCTAAAGGCGTTACGATTTTGGAGCCTAGTGAACAGCCGGAGGAAAATGATGCTGATGATACGGCTTCTATACTTTCTACCGCGACAGCTACGAAGAGAATCAGTATTCAGCGCTGGCTTCAACCTATTCATGAGAAGAATCTTCATCATGGAATTATGAAAGATACGACTTCGAGGAATTCGGAGAAGGAAGAGGTGAAGATGAAACTTACGCCGCTGGATAAAAGCAAGGCTGCTCAATGGACTTTCACGCAGGTGGTTCATGAGAGTTTGAATCCGAGCGTGAGTCGGGAGGATACAGATGATTATGCTCGATATATTGAGCATCCTCAACGCTTGCCACTGGTCGTCAGTACGGAGGTTCCTAGGGAGTTCGATGGCGAGTATGAGAATTATGTTAGGGGCAGCTGGATGGATATCGGAATTGTGGGGGTAGGTGGGGATTATGTGGAGGAGGATGAGGGTCTGGGTATTTCCGTGGGATCTGGTGTTATTGTGACTGAACATGGGATAGGTGAGGCTGTGAAGATGGGTGTCAAAGAGGGGGATCTGGAAGAGTATCGGAGTTTCTTTCGGGTGGCGGAGAATCCTTTGACTGTTAAGGAAGATGATTTGGGGAAGAAGAGATATAAGGCTTATAGGAAGTGGTTGATGGGGAAGAGTCTCTTTAAACAACAACCTGTTGATTGATTGATTGATTTTGTACGTTTGATGGGGTTCGGGTTAGCATACTAGGTAGCATTGGTGTCTGGAGTTTTGGGGTTCCATGCGTAGCGCTGGTTTTGCAAGGGATGGGATGATATATTGATACCATAGCATACGAAGATAACGTTTTACATTCATTCGTTTCCTCGAAAGCTACTTTTCTCTCACCCATGTGCCTCTTCATTACTTCATCTCTCGTTCAATCAATAAGCCCCCTCCCTCTTTCTATAATCAGGCGTCGGCACATTCGTCGGCTCCTTCAAACTCGTCCAAGCCAGCACCCCCGCCTCAAGTGTGAAATTCGACAACTTCACTCCCTCGCCCTCTTGTCCCCAAACCAAAACAGCCAACCAATTCGTCCCATGGTAATTCAGCACTCCCTGTGGAACAGGGAACGCACTCTGGGGCCCAACGTTATTGATATATTTTCCATATTGCCATCCATTAACATAAAGCTGCACTCTATAATTTGCCGTTGCCCCGGACGAAGTAGTTCCATTCCCAAAAGTAAATGAGAGTGGGATGTCGTAGTTCTTAGGTAGATTCAAAGGGAAAGAAGTTTGGTAGAGCGAAATTGATGGTTTCGTTGTTCCAACCAAGGGGGAGAGGGAGGACCAAGAGTGGTTTGGTGGGTAAGGTTGTGTATACCCCTGTCTTTCAGCGAAAAGACCCCCTTCATTTAGCGGACCGCGGACTTTATCAATATAAGATTCCCCCCCCAAGATTTCCTGTCAATTTCCAGGTTATAGCAGTTAGGGGACGACCAGAAAGGTCGTAAGAAAGTATTCCTCGGGGAGTTTTCATCTCGTCAGGTCCAACTACCCAGTTCTCTTGGAGACCGTTATTGTCGATTACGACTGTGAAAATGTACGTCTTGCCAGCTGTCAGGTTGGGAAGTGTGTATGTTGAGTTGTAGGCGGCTGCTCTGTCGCTGCCGGTCCAGGAGCCGACGTATGTTGAGTTCAACCAGACGGAGGAGCCGAAGCCACTTCCTCCTTCGGTTTGAATTTTGAAGGTGCTTTCGTTTCCGGTGGCTACGAAGGAACCGCGGTAGAGGAGGACACCCGCGTGGTAGCCGTAGTCAGATGAGAAGAGTGATGTTGGAGTTTGCAGCTTATATGGATTTGTGGAATTTGTTTTGGATGCTGCTGTCCAGAGGGAATCGTCATATCCAGGTTGGATTTCTGGGAGACTGTCTAGGTATTTCCAGTCTAGCGTTGACAAGTCTGGAAGTGCGACTTCTGGAGCAGTGTAGGGGATTGTGGATGTCCATTCTCCTGTAACAGGGTCCGTGGTGATCTCTAGCTTGATATCGTTGAAGTGGAGAGATCTGACGCTTGATGGTGCACCAACGACTTTTATGGGAGTAGTGGCATTGGCGTCTCCAGTCAAGTGTAGAGCAGGACCGTCTATGTATACAGTCCTGACGAGATAGCCGGCTTGGACAATAAGAGACGTTCTCTCTTCGATATTTGAAGTGCTGTGAAAGGTCAGCTGTGAATTTTCAAGTGTGTTCGGGAGAACTTACTATGCTCCCCAAGCATCATCTCTAACAAAATCGGGGGTCCACAAGTTGTATGCCGTGTTCCGATCAAGCAAGTAGATAAAAAGATCGCCAACTTGAGCAACTTGTCGCGTTGTCGAAACTTTCCAGTTGAGTACAACACTACCATTGCTGGTCTTGGATACGAGATCACTCCCTTCGAGTTGTTTGAACGTGCTGTTGGCGATAACCGCGAGCTCATGTTGTTCTCCTGGTCCACCATACACAACCAAAACAGTCTTCTTCTCAAACTTCTTCCATGTGAAAATCTCGGCCGATGAGTAGAGGAGGGTGTTTCCCCCAAGATCATAATCGGTGACATGGAACTTAGAATCTCTTCCACTCAAGGTAAGGGTCCCATCAATTTGTGGAATAGATACTGTCCCTTGGCTAGTCTTCACATTCAACTTGTATGTCGTTGGAGTCGTCTTCTGGTAGTCGGCATGTCTGACGATACTAGAAGACTGTTAGTCTCGCAGATAGATAGGTAGAAGTGAGCTTTCACTTACTAGAAGTTGGTCGCTGAGCCATTGCCGAGTAATGGAGTTGTGAAAATTGCGGAGCTATCCGCGTAGCTTGCTGTGCCTGCTGTACCTACAGAGGCCGTTAAGAGTGCTGGACTGACTTTGACAAAGTTTGCTTCTAGCTTCAATTCGCTAAATTTTTCCCGATAGATTTCACGATTCTCGGCTATGCTGGAGCCGTAGTCGTAGCTGGTATAGCCTCCTGCGTGACCTAGATTTCCCCAGTTCCTGGTCAATGTCAGTAAGTTACTTTACAGCGTTATATTGAAATCTCCCATATCCCACGAGGGGTCCAGTTACGTACGTTCCACCGACTATGAGAGTTAGTGAACGCTCTCGTCACATCAACACGACAAAGACTTACAAATCATATAAATGTTCAACAAGGTAGCACCCGCAGCGAAGTTGTTCTTGTAAAACACTCTCTCAAACTCGTGATTGAGCAACTCGGAGCATTGAGCAAACCCCTGTTATCACATTAGCTACCATCTCTCACATATTGCCTTTTGAACCTACGAGTCCTCCCCAAGGATCAAAAGCACCACCCTGGAACTCAACGAGAGAAAACAGTGTAGATGGACTTTGGTTCTCGTGAGTTGCATGCCAGGTGGTTGGTAAGTTGTTAGTTGGCCATGTTTTGGGGTTTGCACAATCAAATCCAAGCGGATACGAATCATGGCCGTAGATGTCAACATTGGCTTCCTGGGTTCCGTTCCAAGTTGACCCAGGTGCAAAGATACCTAGAAGGTTAGCATTCGTTTTCACGTGCGAATTAAACAGAGAAGAGGGCGGAAAATTATCGCATACCCTTTGGTGACGCATCATTGCTAATAAAAGGAACAACAATCCCAGTATCCCTAAGTTGCTTTTTGATATACGCAAAATACTGGGGATCCGGAAAGCCACCTTCAACATAGCCATCGGCACCAGTGTACTCATTCTCCGGTTGAACCAAGATAATAGGACCCCCATTTGTAATTTGAGCTTTCGCAATTGTCGCCCCAATATGAGCCATGTAATTATCCGTCGCAGCGAGGAACTCGGCGTTTCGTGTTCGAAGCTGTCCTTTGACTCGTTGGAGCCATCCAGGAAACCCTCCACCGCTAACTTCGGCATTTATGTAGGGTCCTGGTCTAGCGAGGAGATAGATTCCCGCCTCTTTCGCGGCATCGAAGAAGGGTTCTAGTGCAAAGACTCCTTCGGCGGTGTAGGTTCCTGGTTGTCCTTCTAATAATGCCCAATCGACATAGAAAGAGACGCAATTCTGGAGATCAATTAGCAAAAATCCGGGGCGGGAAAATCGGCTGTTGAAACAGAACAAATCTCATTTACTTACGAAGCCTAAAGATTTGATCTTTTGAAAGACATCGATATACAAATCCGCGACAGGCAGACGATATGGGTGGAATTCTCCGGAAAAGATGAAAAGTCGCTCCCCATAAACCTTTATTGAATGCTGATCAAATGTCACCTATTCAAAATTTTAGTTCGAGCATTCATGTAGTTTGAGGGCGTGCCCAAGGATATCTAGGGGAAGCATCCACACTTACGATATCTTGTAATCCAACATTGTCTCGATCAATAACTATTTGCCTTCCACCAATTGATATGGCAGCAGCTTGGGCCGCGAGAGCCAGACCGGCTAGAGCATTGAGAAGCTTCATTTTGACGAAAAAGGGCGTTCGACAAAAGTTCCAATGGCGCGGAGACGTGGAAAAACAGCGAGGGAAATTCAACTTATACCTAGGGATCTAGCTATAGCTTGCGGATATTTACAACCTAGTACCACGCCATCTTTGCATGCGTTCAATCCATTGAATCCGAGCTCGTACGTACAAGTTTCCCTGTAACCTGAGAAATGGCGACAGTTCTTGCCAGGAACAGGTACAGAATTTGAGCAAGGTAAAGGATGAAATGCCGAAATGACGCGGGGTAGAGCTGTCAATCCCAAGGATTGACGAACCGAAAACCTTGAAATCAAATATTGGTCGGGATCCCATAACCGCCCCTCGTGCGGGGCAACGTCGTGCAGAAACGTGTCTGCATGATGCTATTCAGAAGCGAGGTTGTTGGGGGGAAAGCGCTCCAATCGGATTAAATGGCAGTTAGTAAAAAGGAAATACAGGGACAATATGAGGAGGAAGCGGGGATGGCGGGGAGAGGATTGAAGTGATGCTCGAAGTCCGTCCGAGAGATCAACCGCAGACTGATGTTGAGCCTATTTAACCGTGTGGTCCTCGACTGAATTGAAGCTTGGAAATCACCGTTGGATGAGAGGGGAGAGCCGAGTGCTAGAGAAAGAAAGCAGGAAATTTATAAGGCGGTCTGCAAGAGCGAGTTCTACTCGAGATCTTGCGCGCTGATGAGGAGATGTGTGTTTGAAATGAATGTCCGAGGTCGATGTCGCCGGCTATATACAGCGGGTAAATGTCGGATCGGTCTGATCTCTTTCTGGCCCGTTTGGAAAAGTAATCTTACAACCCCAAATATCAAAATCTCCAAGCTGAACAGTGCTCAGAAATTTGGTAAACAGTCTCTATTTATCGTCACAGATAACTCTGGATGATGGGGCATCTTTTGTGGCTAAGGAGGCTGGCAAAGGCGGCCACATTTCGCAGTGAGAGCTCTTGAAATAGATACCTTGCTGAACAACTCGAAATGTCCTAACCTCGCCTTTCCTGTGGCTCTGTTTCTCCTCAAGCGAATAGGTATGTGTCCATCAAAATTGGAATCAAATTTCGTTCCTTCTGTTTGCCTTTTGAGCGCTAGCTGCATGGTGGCGTTTCTATTTTTAGTCACAGCTAGACTGTAACTTGAGCAATATTCACAACTTCTCTCCAAATTGCTGCAAAATGCTCTGTCAATACTGCGAATGTATTCGAGGGTTGGAAACCCTAAAATTTGCAGAATGTCGCTTTCCAAACAATGACTGGATAACAACATCTAGCAAAGCCGGGTGCCTTACTTGTTATTTCCTGTCAGAATGGGGCTGGATGTTAGGCGCCATCAAGGAGCGAAATCCCTCATCTCCAGCAGGCACTAGTTTCATTGCAAGATGGATGATAATATCCGAACACGTCGAAAGCGAGGACAGCACCGTTGAACCCCTAAAACATGAGTTAATGTGTATGACTCGATATGAAGAGGAGTGGGGGTGGACAGGTATTGGACTTGGGCTTTTGGAGATTGTTGAAATTCATGGTAAATACCCCACGTGTATCAATAGGCGAAAAGGGTTAATTGTCGAACAGATCAGAAACTTCTGGCCGGGGATCAATGGGTCATTTCTGGGGTTTACAAAGACCGAATGTCTCCGGGGTGTCTTCAACTGGCCAAAGATTGGCTACATCAGTGCGATACAGAGCACCCTGGCTGTTTTAAACACGAAAACGAAATCCTTCCTGACCGAATTTTGGATGTTGGCATGAATAATTCTTCCCAACCCGTCTTGAGATTATCTAAAGACCTCGATGTCATCCAGAAGTACTCACGATATGCTGCACTAAGTTACTGTTGGGGGAAAAACAACGCACTAGTTACTACAACAAATACATTGTCCAAAAGGATGTCTGGTATCCCTTTTGATAGCTTTCCGCCCAGTTTACGAGATGCGGTACTCGTTACAAGAGCTCTAGGGCTTCGCTACTTGTGGATTGACTCTCTTTGCATCATTCAGGACGATATAAAGGACTGGGAAAAACAGAGTGAGAAGATGGGAGATATTTACCGGCATTCCTACATCACCATTGCTGCGACATCGTCTCCTGGTACCGATACAGGTTGGCTCCAAAGCTCTATCCCGGAAAATACACCCCTACATCTCTGGGATCGGGACAAAACTGACGAGGAGAAGACTCATTATCAGTCTTCCTTACCTTCTTCCATCTACTTGATACCACAGACGAAGCCATGGGATTCTCTGATTGATACTTCTCCTCTCGGTAGCCGAGGATGGGCAATGCAAGAACGATTGCTCCCAAGCCGAGTACTTCATTATGGTTCTCAACAGCTTGCATTTGAATGCATCTCAGATACAAGCACCGAGGCAACGGAATTTCTACCGAACGCCAAGCAACAGGGTAGAGATACTATTCAGACCGGACTTCATATATCTCGACATGGTCGCTCGGAGCACGGCTCAGCGCTCCGACTCGTCAAGGAAGCATTTTACAAGAACACGATTCCTTTACCAGTTGACGTTGGTTCCTACACTATGACGGAGTTCAGACAACCTGGTTCAGTAGAAGAACGCACTTTGCTGCTTTGGTATGAACTTCTTCGTTCATACTCCAAGCGAGAATTTACATACCGGCGAGATAGAGTCCCTGCATTACTCGGTATAATCACCATTTTTGAGGAGCGGCTTCGTGGCGTCTTACCGGCCAATGTTTCCCTCTGGGAGAAACTTATTGCTGGCCTTTGGAAGAATGATATTCAAAGAGGACTATGTTGGAAAGCTCCCCATAGTACCAGAATGAAGAGAACACTCCCTGCATGTGCTCCGTCATGGAGTTGGCTTTCAATCGATGGCCCACTTCACTTTCCAGATGAACTTATTCACAAAGACTCATCTTCATGCGTTATCCGTATTGAGGATTGCGATTCCAGCAAATCTCCCTATTCCGGACGTCTCATTATCAAAACAAAATTCGGGAGGCTTTCCTCGCTAGAGGATCTTCATCAATTTGCTGAAAGGGCCAAGCTGGATGTATACATGGATGTTAATACACAAAGTACAGATGACCAAAAGATTATTCTGGCTTATCTGGCGACCTTGTGGCATGATGTTGTAAATGAATTCGATATTGTTCCAAATTGGAGTGTTTACTTTCTGATAGTTGTTCCTCTTCCAGGGGATGAAGCTTTTCAACGAGTTGGGATCGCCAAGAATAAGAATCCTTGGAGTTCTGGATTAAATCCTGATTCTTATTTAACGGAGGAGGGGGAGATTACTGTTCTATGAGCTAGTCACATTTTGGCTCGGTATGTTGGAAGGAGAGCATGCGATTTTTAAGCGTGACGTTGATATTATCACTACAAAAAACCCGCGGAAAAAAACCTAGTCCAAACTGCATTTCCATATATAATATCCCTTACTCCCGCTTCCATTACCCTTTGAGATTAGATATCAGCAAATCATATTATAATCACGTGAATAGCGAAATGAAGCTAAACCCTTCCTGGAACTGAGAGTTCAGAACCTCAAGGTCTAAGTTACGGCAGCATCAATTGACTGACAACGTCAAACCACCAAAATGGCGACCTCAGTTCTTTGCAGATTCTTGATGCCCTCGGTGCGAATGCCATTCTCCATATCCGCCAAAAAAGTCGCATCACCCACCCCCTCTCTGCGAAGAAATTTCTCAGCTACGCCAACACCATTCTCAACATACAACCAGGTTGTGAAGGTATGCGTGCTACGCCCTCCGAGACTCTTGACCAAGGAGGAATTGGTACTGATATTTTAAACAGGGATGTCGAGTACAACAACGAGCCCGTAAAGCCGTTTCCCCCGCCCTTCGCGACGTGAACGCCCCAGAATTAAAAGGCGTCTGTCTGAAAGTCGGAATTACCTCACCTAAGAAACCCAATTCCGGGCAACGAAAGACAGCAAGAATAAGATTGAGTACTGGAAGGATCATCACAGCTTACATTCCTGGGGAGGGTCACAATGTGCAGCAGCATTCGGTGGTGTTGGTTCGTGGGTAAGTTTGAGGCTATCCTGGGTCTGCAATTGTATCGACCGGATCGGACTGACATTTTGAATTTAGTGGAAGATCGCAGGATTGTCCTGGTGTGAGATATCATTTAGTCAGAGGGGCTTTGGACTTGGGTGGTGTCGGAAACAGAGTTACGAGTCGATCGAAGTATGGGGCGAAGAAACCGAAGAAGGCCACTGCATAAAACATCGAATCGAATAACAAATAGGAAAAATAGAGGGCTACGATAGAATACAGGCGAGCTGCGGATCCTATACAACAGGTGTTGAGAGGGCATATTTAGTGTACTTGTATGTACCAATATATCATGTACAAATAAACGGCGAGGTGATGGCGGACAGCTATTGACGGATAGGAATGAACGAAATCTGAATATACATGCAACCGCAGGACTTACGCTACAAATTCCCGCGATTGATGGACATGATTGTTTGGGGACATTATGGAGAAGCTTGAATGGGCGGGGAGGAAGGTTGGTGAGAGAAGCCCGGGTCACTGCCAGGCTTTTGCTAGCACTCAACGTTTATTCACCAGCTATGGACTAGACTTTAAATTGGTTGTTCAACCACCTGAAAGCTAACCCGTTTTTTCTGCTAGGGAAACTCGTGTCCCGGATAAAAGTCCCGGGTTTGGCCTTTCATTTTTATTCATTATCCTTCGTTCTTCTTCCCCGGAAGTGCCCAATTTCTTCCCTTTCCTTTGCGGGAGAAATCAAGCTTCCCGCATCTGAGGTTAAAAGACCACTCTGCTTCCCCAGGTCATGTCGTCGGAGTTGCGCCTTTCCTTCTTGCAAAAGACAGCAACGAAGCAAGTCTTGCCGCAAGTGTGGTATGTCTTTAGGAGGGAAGGAACGAGCAGGACCAACGGCGCCAACTCAAATCTTCCAAACCTCGCGGTCCCCCGTCCCTCTCTCCCCTCCCTTCTTCCACATCTCAACCTTCTTCTCCTAACGAACCTACCCGACTGCCCCCCCCCCCATTACACGCACTCCAAAGGCTTCTACACGAGAGACTGGAAAGGCCAACAGCTCGAGGCCAATCCCTCTTGCTGATCCCGAGTTAGCTCAGAAGACTCACATGTGTCCCCGTGGCTCTGGTCGCTTCTCTTTGGCAGGCTTGGCTACCTGGGTTTTGGAGACTCTTTTTCCGATTGATCTTGTACATCGCTTTCCTTCTCGGGCAGTGCGCGATTGCCGACGTCGACGTCGATGACCTTGGAAGGAGAGCTCGATGGAAGCTGTTCTGGTGAGTGCGCACACATCCCTACTGACGACAACCTCGCAACAAGAATTTGCGTCTTTCTTGCGCTTGAGGCGATTGAATTCTTCATTTTTTCGGATTCTTGCTCTCCATCGCTCCTCAGCATATTTGGTTTCTTTTCCTGTCGAATTTGCCCCATTTACAGACAAGTGTTTGAGATGGGTTGGCAACTCTTCATGAGTGGGGATGAAGCAAATGTCGAGGTGCCTTTTTATGCGTAGTATTGCGAGTTTATCATGCCTCTTTTCAATTTTGTGAGTTCGTCGTGCGGACACTTGTTGTCTGGAACACTGGAAGTTGAAGTTTTCTCTTCATCTTCCTGGAGTCTCGAGAGAAAGGCCCTCTGAGCCCCCTTATTTTAGTGTAGCTTAGTACTGTTTCCATTTGTGTCTGGTTGAGTTTCTCGGGATCATACGATTCCTCAACTTGTTTACCTACAAAAAGCAAACATACTTCTCACGTGGATGGTGTAACCTTAGTGATTCGACTCTAATTGCATAAGCTTCTTTCATCTTTCAATCCATACTTCAATTCACGAGGGCGACATGGCACCTAAAAGGAAGAGGGCAGGGGCTGACCCAACCCCCAAACAGACAAAGATTACGCCTATCATTTTCCGCTCTCCGGGTCAAACCCCCGACACTCTCTTGAGCGCCCTTGGGCAGGATTATCAATTCCATTCGATGATCTTGAAGTTACACTCGCACTATTTCCGGCGCTTCCTTGATCCCCCTGACAAATCCGGAGAACGGGCCTCACCTGAATTTCGATATCACTACGTCACAGTCGTCGATGAGGATGATAATTCTACTTGGTCCTTGGAATCAGTTGAGAAGGTAAGACAAATGCGTTCAATTCGCCATTCATGGTATATACCTGAAATCAGAGCTACCGCGCTGACTAGGATACTCTTTAAGGCCACACCGGCAGAACCTGCAAAGATTGCTTGCCTCGAGAGGCGAGAAGAAAAGGCCAAAGCATTTCGGCAGCTCTTATGTGCAATGTACAACCGACGATATGTAATTCGGAGTTATGATCAGTTGGATACTTTAACAGAGCTGGCTGATTTCTTTTGTGCACTGTCTGTTATTTCCGCTACAGTGGTTGGAGCTTTGGTCATGAGTCCTATGCTCAGACCGGAGTCCAGTGATTCCTCTGGCAGCAGTTTTTCGCATTATTCAATGCTGATTGCCGAATGTGCGCGGAGAATCCGAAATCCTGTGTTGTTCCGAGAAGCATTTGTCGAAGCCGTTGGTGCGTGGGAGCAATGGAGGAGATCTGTGGTTAACGAAGACGGCTCTCCCACAGCCATGATACATATATCCGTTTTGAAACTCGCCGAAAGAGAATTCACACGTATTTCCAAATTGGTAGCCAAATGCTCCCATTTTCTCTTAGCAATAATGATGGACCCCAAGTTCAAGCTTGCAGAAACAGGTTCGAGGCTCGTTTGGGACTCATCAATGCAAGGCGCTGCCTTTTGGAGAGAAATGAGGATACAAATTGAAGAGAAATTAGAGGGAATAAATCGTCGCTATCTTTTCGAAAGTCATCGGAAGATTTGTGTTGAGATGAAGAAAGAATTAGACCATTTGTTGCAAAATAATCTGGTTCTGGATCAAACACGCCGCGGACCTGGAGAAGAGGGGTATCATTTGCATATATTTCTTTGTGCGAATAGCACAGATGAGGATATGCCTTGGGATAGTTCGGAAATCGACTGGTAGTACGTACTAAGTGTCTTTTGGGTGCATGGAAGAGGAGGTGAAGGATGGTCTGCCATTGAACTTTTTGGGTGTCTTTTTATTTCTAGTGTTTAGCAAGCGAAGCTAGTTTTTGGTTTTGGCTACACATGTTATGACTTGGTGTGAGTCCGGACGATATGTGTGGGAAGAAGAAAAGCAAGCTTTGGATACGGGGTTTTTTAAGGTTATTCTAGTGGGTTATATTGTCGCCGAAAAAGTCGAATGATTCATGAAGTCTGTTATTAGCTACCTTGCCGGCCTCAATTGGGATTTGGAATTCTACCTACATAACTTCCAAACACTGACTTCGCTTTCTTTTTTGACTAGGTAATCTTCTATAAGAAGATGAGCCTAAATTTAGAAAATAAAAGAGAAACGCTTATCAGTTTCTCATACCCAAAGACTTCTTGCGTTTCAGTCACTGGTCTAGGTGTTTTGAGTTTTCTCTTTCGAAATCGCCCAAATACAAAAGGTCTCGAAAGTCTGAATACTCGTATAGGGTGGATTACGAACCGACACAAGAGCTCGTTTAGCTCCCATAATGCCCTCAGAGTTCTTGTTTATGACGAGTTTGATATATGGTTAGCGTTAATAAACAGTAGTCACAAATCCAGCTTCTCTTGCCTTTTGAACTCGACTATCTGAGGACGCGAGAGATTTATGTTACAACTTTCAACCCCAGGGGCCAAGTCGGATCTAAAAAAATCCCCTGGACAAGATTTTAAGCTTAAATCCTTTCCACGTACATCTGTGTACGAATCCGTGGGTCATGAACCCTGTTCCCCAGAGTCTTTCCCGTTTAGGAGTAAAATCGCGAAGGATGAGGTTAGGTAAGGTGGTAAGTGATTTGTTCTTGTGTTGATGTTGATTTTACCAGGGATCAGATCATGCCATGTCATGCTATACGAGACATGCCAACCTTCAAAAAACAAAACTTGCAAGTTCATTCGAGTTGAAAAAAAACGTCATTTTATAATGCCAATTCTAGTGCTACCCATTCCTGGCTTTTTACTAACGCAGCCCCCAAATCCAAGTTTGAAACCATATATCTACAATCTGCCCCAACAGGGGCAAAATGAATCAATCCACACAAACGCCTTCCCCAACCATGCACGAATAAAGTTATTTTTCAAAATGCAATAAAATACACCTTTTGAAACATAGTCATCTGATTAAAATATCTCTTTAATCTTGTTCATTCTCATATCCTTCTGGTTTGGTCAAACCGTTGATTTCGAAAAATCGGGATGTGCCTAGATTTTGTTAGCAAGGGTTTCGTAGCCGAGATCATAGAAACTTACAAGAGTATCCCTTCCAGTCAAAGTTGTCCTTTGGATTACAGTGGCACTTCAAGTCCAATCTTGTCTTCTGTCCGGTCGGGCAGTGGGTGAACGGAACGTGGTAGTAAGCAATGTCATTGAAGAAATGGATTTCTTCCTTCTTCAACAATAGACCGGCAGCAATTGAGTGGACTGGTGCATCTCCCCAACGTTCATAAAAGAATCCTCCATCTTGGTCGAGTGCATTGAAGTAATCCATATAAGGCTTCGATCTGAGCCAGTCGAGGTTACCGATCTCAAAGTTGGACCACATGTGGCAGTGGTTATAGGTGTCTCCGCCATCATCACTCAAAAATCCCATCGAATTACCCTCAGCGATGTGTTCTGGGTGTGTCTTCATGAATTTCTTGGTGCTGTCCCAGAGAGTTGGGATAGTCTCGACGTATTCGTACAAACTGAGGACGAAACTGTACTTCTTCTTGTTGTCGGCCATGAACTTGAAGGCATCGTAATCGATATCACAGAAAAGCTCGACACTTGGCTCCACACGCCAGTACCACTCGTAGTTGAGCATAAGAGGCTGCTGGAAGAAGAAACCAGACTCGAATCGGCACATGTGACGGTAACTGATGGAATCTCCGTAGATGATCTTGCGCTGAGCCATGTCCTCACGAACCTTTTTGGCCTTCTCCTGATCAATGTGGTCGGGGAAAGACCAGTGCTCCTTGGGGATCTCTCCGTAATGTGTTGTACCAGATACCAATGATGAGGTGACCTTCTTGAACTGATCATCAAAAGGCTTGTCGTTTAAGAATACCCAGTCGTATTTGAACTTCCTGTTGAACCGATCTTCCACTTGACGGATCGACCTTGCAATTTCCCAAATATCCGAGTTTCGTGCCAAAGAGACAAAGGTCGCATTCATTCGTGGCTCTCCAGCAGCCGCAGGAGGAAGTCCTGGAGACACATTAGGCGTTGTCCCTGTCGCCGCCGGCGCAGCGGACGCAGCAGCTTTCGTTGGTACTCCTGTCCATGCTGTCCCACTTCCTGGGACCGGTATCCGCGGTGAGTTCGACGAGTTCGAAATGAAATAGATGACAGCAAGGCCCTAGAATGTTGGTTAGTGGCTGGCCAGGGGCTAGATGGCGAGCGCGGTAGCATTGACACTGCCAGAATGACGTACAAAGAATGCAAAGAGAATATATCTCAGATATCTGGCGGTTCCTGATGCCATGGTGAGCTCTTTCCCAATGGCACTCTGAAAAGGAAGAAAAGGAAGCCTCGTTGAATCTGGCGATGGCTAAATTCGAAGATGACAGGAATCCACGGATGGATTACTTGGAGAGACTGGGCTTCGTATGCCGAGTACCCGAATGGATGGTTTGTTCTCTCCGTTATTTGCCAATAGCGAGATATGGCAAACGAAGTCGAAGAAGGGGAATTGGAAAGAGGGAAGAGTTGTGGTGATGCGATGCGCAAAGAGGTCTTGCCCGGGACGCGCAATGGGGGAAGAAAGGAGGTTTCCAGGAGGTGGCCGTCTTCCTGCTGCAAATAAAAGTCGTCTCCTTGCGCCTGAGAGCTGGGGTCGACATCTGGCCTGAGGGTTCCCTGTTGCGTTTGCTAGAGTAACGCGAGGGGTGTGCATTTATAGTACGCTAGTCCATATTAAGACACGCTAGCAATCGTGATGCCGAGATATTTTGGTGCGGCTCTGCTCGCTGGTGCTGGGCCTTTTTCCCCACCACACCAACACAACTTCCCGTCCATTGACCGATTCTCGCGACTTGTGGTGAGGTCGCCTTTCCTTCAACTCACGGAACCTCTTCTTGGTTCTCTCAATCTCGCCCATACTTGGTTCAATCTCGATCTGCAGACAGCTACGTTGCCTATTCACTTCCCAAACCTGTGCGCGGGGAGCCAAGCGCTAGTACATCTACATTCTCGATTCTCGATAGCCAGCGGAAGCATTTCTTCTTTCAACTTCAACCTCGACCTCGTCTCGGTCAACCTTACCTTCTTTTCGCAAACTTCGTCTTGTTTGGATCGCATCTACGTTACTTAGTTTCCTTTCAACTTCTGCCAACTGCTTCAGACGAAGCTGCGCAAGCACGGTTTAAAAAAATTGGGCTTGCACCGAACTCCAACGTCATGTCCTTCTTTGGCTTCGACCCGGCTCTGCCCCGCGACCAAGGTCACAATACTCGAGCTCCAGGCTTCTCGCAAGCGTCCGACCCTTTTGCTGGCCCTCGGCCGGATGATGATGACGATGCGTGAGTACTTCACCTTTGACTTCCTAGTGGCCTGCTGAAGTTGTCCTCATTCACTATCTAACACGTTAACAGACTCGACTTCGAGGATACCTACGACGGTCTTGGTGACCAATTGGACGAGACGGACGATGCCTTTAACGATGATACTTTTGGCGGAGGAGGGGGAGGTACCACGGCTGGTCCCGCTGCCAAGCAAGCTGTAGGAAAGGACTTTGATTTCTTTGGCCAAACTGCAAAGGTTTCCGATGCCATCACCGAGGAGCAGCTTCGATTTTCTCGCTCGCAACCCCCACCAAGAGCTGCGCCTTCGAATCCTACCTACCAACAACAGTCCATTCCCAAACCGACAAGAACTGGATATGAACGATACAAGGATCCCGAATATGTCCAGGAAATGCAGGTTGATGCCAACTTGTGGGGTGTTGCACCAAAGCGGCCTGCTCATGTCTCTGCTCCTTCTAATGAGACTCCTCTTACCCCCGGCTTACCATCTGGTGGACGGAAGATGATGAGTTTGGAGGAAGTTGAAGCTGCTATGCGCGCACAAGCCAAGAAACCTGCTGCATCACAAGCTCCAAGTCAAATGCAACAGCAGGCCCACCACCCACCTCCGACACAACACATGCAACCTCCTCAGCATTATCATGACTTTCCTCAACAGGCCCAGCAACCATTCCCTTTTCAGTCTGGCGGTACTCCACGTGAAGAGCCTCGTCAACTGCAAAGAGAGCAACAATCCCAACAACCTGTTCACATTTTGCAAAGATCACAACCACCTCATACCCAACCCAATGTTTCCACCGCTCCCGCCCAAAATTCGCAACCAACGCAGATTTTGCAGAACCCAAATCGGTATTCGGGCGAGCAACAACAGCATAGAGGTGCCCCTGCAGTCCAACGACCAGGCCACCAACAACATCATTCAGGTTCACATCACATAATCACCCACCCTCAACAGCTTGCCAATTTATCCGAAGAGGATAGAGCAGCTTTCCTTATGGAAGATGCGAAGCGCGCCAAGCGAAACCATAAGATATTCTTGCTGTCCAAGGATAACGGTCTCATGACGCCCCAAGACAAAAACTTCATTACTCGCATTCAATTGCAACAGCTTGTAACTGCAACAGGTAATCCAAACGAGCATGGAACCGATCCGTCGCTATCCGAGGACTTTTATTATCAAGTACACAATCAAATCCGAGGTGGACCACGTCAACATCCTGGCCAACCATTGAGTAACTTTGCTCAAACTTATTTGTTCCAAACCGGGGGACGACATGGTGGTATGCGACGTCAAGCTCGTGGAGGCGATAACCATATGCAACGTATGGAGCAACAAGTCGCTCGTGCTGTTGAAGCTGCCAAGAACAAGCCCAAGAACAAGCAATTGGTGATTGAAGGCAGTCTTGGCAAGATATCATTCAGCAACGCAAAGACTCCGAAACCACTTCTCAACATCAAGCGTACCGACAGTGGAGTTGATTCGAACCGTCCTGGCAGTGCTGCTCGTGATCGCAAATTACACGCAGGTGTCAGCGGAAGTGATCGGAAAACAGTGCTTACTGATATTGAGAATGTTTACAACACTTTGATGCAAATGGAGGATCACGAACGTCACGTACCACCACCGCTAGCCCCCGATGATATCAACCCGGAGCTTAATGGCCTTCATCAAGATTGGAACGCACGAGAAGATAAGCTCAACGCACAACTCTGGGCTCATCTCAAGGTACATGCACCTATCGGCGCTACCGCGATTCATCCATTTATTGCTTTCCTATCTTTCAGCAAGGGCAAGAAATCCATTCCTCGTGTATTCCGCCATATCAACAATGAGCAGAGAACTACCATTCTTACTATGATCGTTGTACACCTCGACCAGTTGGATGTTGTTCGCCAAGGTCTTATTCAAGAGGGCGAGGTACAACTGGACTCGTCTACTCGAGAAAGAGTGGAGCTGTTCTCTCTCGCAGTCATGCCAACTCTCTTCAGCTTTCTGAACGAGATCGGCTTGGCTATTGTTACTGGACTCTTGGGTCTAGTTCTCAATAGAACCAACATCGATCATGTTGCACGAACAAGAATTGGTGTTAGTATGTTGACAATGCTTTTGAGCCGAGCTGAAGTTATTAAACCTGAGGCTGATGCGCAGGAGTGGGAGCAATGGTGAGTTTAACGACCAGGTCTTGAGAATCAAATACTAATAACTATAGGGTTGTCATGTACAATAACTTTTTCGACGTCCTTGAACC
Source organism: Hymenoscyphus infarciens (assembly GCA_001414345.1). Taxonomy (NCBI): domain Eukaryota; kingdom Fungi; phylum Ascomycota; class Leotiomycetes; order Helotiales; family Helotiaceae; genus Hymenoscyphus; species Hymenoscyphus infarciens. The sequence continues at coordinate 458,701 of LLCB01000002.1, read as the reverse complement.
AACACTTCACCACATTTTCCCAGGTACCGTCAACACTGGCGAAGATGCCTACATCTGGCAATTCCTCGCCCTTATCGGTATTGGAGCTAGCCCCGAACAACAACAAAGACTGGTGATGGCTGTCAAGGATCGTGTCATGGATACAGTTTCCAATGCCAAGACCCTCCCACCTGCAATGTCAGTCCAGCGACTCAACAATGTCGAGCTCTTCATGACGTCGATTGGATTGAGTGTTAGCATGCTTGCATGATGACGATGTTTTTTATACACCTTTTATCAGCACAACCAATTTCTTTTTTTCTTCATGAGATACATATCTGGAAACCGGTAGCGAGGATGAGATGGCTTTTGTTTTCGATATTGATTGCGGAAGGCCATATTACGAAATTTTTGATTGAGCGTCGGCGGCATTTGCACCTTTTCTGTTTTTGTGTAGCGGTCACCAAAAAAAAGAGTATCCCGGTCTGGAGATATGACTGGAAAGTTTTTATGAATACAGGGGAACGAACGAACGGATTGGGCATACCAACAGCATTATTTTATGGTGGTGATAGTTCTTCATAGCGTTTTGAGTGGGCATTAAAGTATGATTGCATGTAACTGGGAGACTTCGATATTTCGGGAACGAAATGAGAATGAGGTCTTTAGACTAGTTGGGAGGCAAATAAATCAAATAAAGTTTCTACCCATGTCTTGAAACTTGGCTGCGATTTCTACTATATCGTGAACTATGTGGCTGCTTATAATGGTGTCGAAGTCGTATGTTTTGCATATGTTTTGTGGGTCTATTGCCATTCTGCCTCTGTTGCAATTCTGAAATACGGGGTTTTGTAGGGGAGAGACATCGCGAAATATGGGGGGGGGTTGTTAAGCATTTGTCGTGGGTAGGCAAGGTAAGGTTGAAGGAGAGCCTACCTAGGTAAGCTGAATATCCTAGAACAAGCGGCGCTTTATTCAAGTTAAATACCAGCTCTTGGAACTGTCTTTGGCGAAGTTAATACTTCTAGAGCTTCTTGGATATTTGAAATAGTTGAATATAACTCTTTATTTAGATTAGTATGTATTAATGTATAGGTGTAAAGAGTTTGAAACTCTATTCAAGGAACTTGGCTTTTGCTAAACATTCTCGAATAAAATGATTTTGTAATTGGAAATAGTAGACGAGCCACTTGATAGTCTGAAGTTGTAACATGGTGGTCAATTGTATTATTGGTGAATAAAGTATAGTAGCATAGTGAAGAATGGTGGGTTTTGTTTTGCTTCCCGACTCCTGGAAAGAGAAGAGAGAAGAGAGAGGGAATTGTGAAGGCGATTTGGCAGCTTGAAGACCAAAATTGGTTTTGCTTGCTTCATTGGGAGTGAGCGCGTGCACATATGCGCTCTCGTGAAGGACAACGCAGGTCTATTCATTGCTTAGCGTGCAGTCTCGTTCGTCCATATTCTGCTGGGGTAACGATACCGTTGACCCACCTTGAGACAGACAGCCACCAGAACTACACCAGCTCAGGAGAGAACACTCGGTTCATCTACTTTTTGAAGTTGACTTCCATTGTTAGTTGGAGAAGAAAGGATGGGGTGGAGAGGGTAGGAGAGGCATGATCCTGTGAAGTTAAGGAAAAAGCAACTTTGAACTGCGAAGTGAAGGGGAATGAAGTGACGAAGAAAAGAATGGGGGTACACTCCGTGGTAGTCCATTTTAGGTGTTGGGTTGAGACTCACTCGAATCTCGGCACCTTGATTGACTCTCCAGATGGGCAACAGGGAATGAACCAGACGCGATCGTCTCGTCATACTAGCCTGCTTCAGTGCTTTTTGCGTCACCCCTCGAAGGAAGGAGCGTTTAGCCATCAGATACAGATACACCGAAACATTGTTCCATGTGAATTTGCCTGATCTATGTATTTGTTGGCAAAATGCATTGCTCTACAGATGGAACTACCTCAACCCATCTAACAAATCCTTCAACTGATCCCATTCCGCAGTCCCCTCCCAACTATCCTTTGCCTTGCCCATAATTCCTCTAACAGCGCTCCTTGCTTTCATTTTCCACCCCTTCTCAACCAAGCCTCCTTCGCCATCCTCTCTTTCCCTCCCTCCATAATTCTCATACGCACTAACAAGTCCATCTGTGACCTCAACCACCTCTCTAAACTTATCCTTCTCAGAAAGCCATGCTTCATCAGAAGCTTGCGTGCAGACCCTCCAAGCCTTCTCCGCGCACGAAAGTGCACGCACATAGTCTCGAGTGAAGAGAGCGAGTTTCTCACCTAGAGTCCAGAGAACGGGTTGAGCAGTGATAAGGGGTTCGATTTCTGTGGTGTAGAATTCTATGACTGCTCGCGCGAGACTTCCTCTTGGTGGTTCGTAAATCCCGGTTTGTTGCACTTCACCAAGTATGTTGACTCGGTCGAGCGTTATCACTTCGTTGACTAGAGCTCTAAGAATGGAGATATCGATTGCTCCTTCGCCGAGTACGGGTGAGCGGATTCGAATTACATTTCTTAGAGCGAGGAGGATGTCTGGATATGAAGGGGGCGATGATCTGGTAGCAATTGTGAGGACATTATCCCAAATCTGCCAATTGGAGTGAGCGAGCGAAGCGGCTCGTTTGTAAGCACTAAGTGCTTGTCGTAAGATAGCTTTTGCATCTTGTTTTGGGGCTTGAACGGCTGGGCTTTCGTCGTCGTCATCTTGGAGAACGGCAGCTGATTCTTCTCCAACCGATGCGGCTACTTTTTCGAGGGATTTAAGTTCTGAGTGCTTGGATAATAACGCGGAGCCGAGGTTGGAATATGTTTTTGCATCTGTATCATCGATCATGATGCTCTGTTGAAAGGCAATGATCGCTCCATCCCAGTTCCCTACCCGTAAATCGATATCTCCAAGTCGGGACCATGTATCATTATTTTGACGGTTGACAATAGTAGCTTGTAAATATGCTTCTCGGGCTTTCTCGAAATTCCCAGTTTTGGACCAGTATTCGCCTAGAGTACGCTGAGCGCGTGCATAGCGACGATTGGAAATTTCCCATGCTCGCTCCCAACATGAGGGGTCTGCATTGAGATCACCAAGAATACACCATAATCTTGGAGAATGCGGAGGGGGAGGAAAACGCATCTCCCCATCCCAGGTCTCGGCTGCAACAGCTTCGGCGTCAACGTCGTAAGTATCCATTTTTGGTCCTTTGGATGAGTAATACAGCTGTCTGCGAACGATTTGACGAGCTTTCTCTTCTTGACCAACGGAGTGATAACACAAAGCTACCTCGGCCCATAGCTTGAGACGTTTGAAGATTTCCAAAGCACTAACTAGAGAGCCGACGCCAGACCAGGCAAATGCCAGTTCTGTTTCAAGTTCCCACCGTGTAGGTGTGTTGAGTTGGAAGATGTATTGTAGACGCTCGGAAACGGAGGCTGTTTCTGTAGCTTTGGCGCGTGGTAAGAATTGGGTGACCCGAATCTCAGGGACCCCATCGGGAGATGCTGATGGCTCTTCAGTTGTGTCGGCAATAATCTGATCAACTATAACTTGTAATTGAAGGACACTGCGCTCCTGAGTTCTGGAACGATGGGACTCGATTCTACTCCGTACTAGAAGAGCCTGCGTGTAGATTTGCCAGTTGGTTGGTTTGTCGGAAAGTACACGAACAGCATAGGGAAGCACTTCTTCGCTATTTAATTTATCGAGAGGAAGAAATTGGTCCTTGAGCGTGGCTTCAGCAAGAAGAGTGATTTGATCTAAAGGTTTGAGTTGTGGTTGCTGGTCCGGAAGCATGCCGGCGAGTGCAGGTGGGAGATTATCCACTTTGTCAGACGTGGGTTTTGCATAGTCGATGGATTCGAGGAGGGTATCGTCGTTCAAATCCAATGCCTTAGGCACATTTCGATCCTCATTTGACAAGCTGGTTTCCTTCACTGCCTTCGACATCCCATTCAAGGACTCCCCACTGTCTTCCTTGCTTTTAGCAAAAACGACCAACTGAGAGATGTCGTTGTGCTGGAACTTTGTTCTCTTTCCCAAGGCCCCAGATAACGCATAGTTGAATTCTGACGTCGTTTCGGCCATTTTTAAATCCTCTTTTGCTTTCATATCGAGACCTTGCATGATATGAATCTGGGCCTTCTCCAAAAGAAACTGGACCTTGGCCTCGGTTGAAAAGGTCGAAGCTGGTACGAAAAGCTCAGCCTCCAGGTCTTTTAAATCTTTTTCAATGATATCTTGCAATGCGTTGGTCTCCACAACCCGACTGAATGAAATTCCAGAGAGTAATCGCTGATGATATGAATTTATCCTGATGCGCATCCATTTCGAGTCGGTGAAATTGCCTTCGATAATCCTTGGAAAACAGATGGTGAAGACCATCCGAGCGAAGCAGAAGAGCTCAAGGTAAGGAATGTGTTGATATACGGAAACTCCGTCAAGCTCTAAGCTTTTAAGACACTGGTCTCGAAATGCCTCCTCTCTCTTGCCAAAGGCATTTTTCAGATCCAACGGCGGTCCCGTGACGTTGATTTGGAGAAATGCATTGAATGCAGCCAGACCGGCGACCAGGACCAAGATCGCGTCGACTTCACTGCTGGGTGATCCATCCTGAATAGCTGCATCTTTTTGTTCTTTGGTTTGCCCTACGGCCTGTGCAAACTTCTCGAAGAGGCTTTGCGACGTGGGGGTTTCAAGCACCTTTTTGTAATCGCCGTCGAGGAACGCGATTATGGGGGCGGAGAGCTCTGGGATTTCCTTGAGAGAGCTTAAATCCAGAATGAGGCTATCCAGGGACTTCCCGTTAAGAATAGAAGTTTTGGCCATTTTGATGTTGTTTCTGGTGACTCCCAAGTGCGCCCAAGAGCTCGCAAAAATATTTTTTTCGAGGGCAAATTTGTAAGCGAGACCCGGTACCTAAGATGAGAGTGAACTTAAAACAAGAACACTAAAAGGTATAATTCTCAAAATAGCGTGAGTTAGTACGGAGTATGGAAAATAAAGGAGCGCAAGAAATCAACTATCTCCACATACAATAGTCACATGATTGAAAATATACAGTATAGCCCACTGGTTCGGCAACTACGCTAGAAATTGTTACAGTACCATTCATAAGGAGAATGATGCGAGTAATGATGAGTAGCGTTGAGTAGTAGGGTGCGATTTGCAACCAATATGCAAGTATCACGTGGGGTGCTACAGACCAGTATTCGCTGCTATTCAGTTTTATCACTTTGTTTAATTAATTTGATTTTTCTAGCTTCTTAGAGAAAAGTACGTCGGGGATACTCACTAGAAGGAGTCGTTTGATATCCTCACTATATACTCTGTATTATTCTCCCCGAGGCGATTTCCTCATGGGAAATCGCCTTAGTTTTATAACTTCACTATGAATAATGACTGTGTACACATCTCCTCTTACGGATTCCGGATCTCTTTTCCAAAAATAGTTTTCAGTTGCGTGCTGATGCGGGGCTGCTAATCTTTACCTTGGCGAAGATCCACAGGCCGAGCGAGACTCGGATCCTTCAAACCTCACTGTGAAATCAGGTCGAAAAATCTTCTGGAAATACTCCGTACTTGATATTGCGGCGTGAACCCCACTTTCAAAGTATCCCTAATGATTTTAAAATCACGAACTGTTGTCCTGTTTAAGCTGGTGTCTTCCAAGCAGAGATTTGAGCAGCGAAATCGTGCAAAATCCTTCCAATGAGGTCCAAAGTAACAATACAGTTAGGTAAAATGATGGCTCAGCGAAAGACCTTCCCATGTCTAGCTTAAACATTGACATCAGAATTGTATAAGGTTCCTTACTGGCCCACCTTTTCCATTCTTTAGTATCTATCGTGGTTTCGACTGGACTTTGAAAGTTAGGTATTGATTACATTTCCAAATACAAGCCATATAATTTATCTTCATCCACCTCTACTCTGTCGTCCTAAAGTCCTCATACATAATGTCTTTCAGTCTTCTATCCGCCGCGCTCCTTTTCGCACGAGTAGTCACCAGCTCCCCAGCCTCCGAACGAGAACTCGACAAGCGTGCACTTGCACCAGTACTTAGTACAAACTTCCCAGACCCAGCTGTTATTTACGATTCTGCAACCGCAAACGGCAAGTTTTTGGCCTTCGCCACACAAGGAAACGGCCACAAAGTCCAAGTAGCACAGAGCTCAGTGGGTTGGGGAGGACCATGGACTTTACTCGACAAAGATCTCCTCCCGACACCAGGATCATGGTCGACGGGAACAGATATTTGGGCTCCAGATGTTCGAAAAACCGGCTCAAAATACGTCCTTTACTACGCTGCTGGATTGAAAGCCGATCCCACTAAGCATTGCGTCGGAAGTGCGACCGCAAATAACGTTCTTGGTCCTTATACCGCACAACCAGAGCCCATCGGTTGTCCGCTCGTGGCAGGTGGAGCAATCGACATTTCCGGCTTCACAGACACGGATGGTAAACGATACGTGGTGTACAAAGTCGATGGAAATGGTCTCTGCGGCAACCCAAATACAGGCCCTCAGGCCACGCCTTTCTTGCTTCAGGAAATGGCAGAAGATGGTATCACCACAGTGGGAGACCCAGTTGACATTCTCGATAAAGGAGTAGGCGATGGACCACTCATCGAAGCACCAAATCTCATCAAAGCCAATGGGGTATATTTCGTCTTTTTCAGCAGCAACTGTTATAACTCTGGGTTGTACGATATTAGTTATGCGACTGCCACTTCAATCAAGGGACCTTATGTCAAGGCAAATGCCTTGCTTCTACCGGGTAATTCTTGGGGGTTGGTCAATCCAGGCGGAGCGCAAGCAACGGATGATGGGAAGGGTTTGGTGTTCCATGCGGATTGCTTGACGAATGGTGCTAGATGTATGTATTATAGGGATATCCAAATTGATGGGAGGGTTGTTACTTTCGCCTAGATTCATTCTCTGAGGGACTCTGTAATAGCGTGGAGGTTAGGAAAGTGGCGATTAGTAATTTTAAATCAGAGAACTGTTCATTCGTTGTTGCGAGACTAAAGAAAATTTTCTTTAGTATTGAGGAGCGAAGAGGGTATGATTATAAAGTAGGGGGATAGAGATTGATGATACGGAATCGAAGAAATGTACACGACAGGGACCTAATTATTGTGAATCATCCACACGTTACTCTTAGGATAGCAATTAGACTATCACGCCTCACAAAAATAGCAATGACGTTGTGGCCTCTGCCACAGAGAATACAAGTGACGCCGTGGGAATTTTCGCTCACCAAAAATTTGTCAAATAAAGTATATATTTTAAGCGAGGTTACGATGAGCAAGTACATAACTGTACATTCCTTTCTTTTCTCTTACCCCCAACACTTTTCAATTAACAAACTTCTTTCAAATCAATGGCACAATACTATTCATCAGGAATAGTTTAGATGGAATATCAGATAATCAGAATTCTGTATATTTTACGCCACACCTTCTCTGAGCTAGAACTCACTCTCACGTGCCCATTTTCCAGCTCATTTCCCAATCAAAATCGAATCCACAACCCCAGCGACAACAGCCAAAGCCTGATCATCCTGCCGCCTCCCAAGAAGCTGTATTCCAATAGGTGCTCCTCTATAATTCTCAGGCCCAGTGTCTATACACCAAAAGTTCTCAAACCTCCAATTCTCTGCCACTGAAAATCACTTACACAGTGTATACAATTCCTTGTCCTCGTGGCTATAAAACTCTGATTTCTCAACAACAACATCCTCCTCCCCAACCTTCCAAACAGAGAGCACAAAACCCGGATAATACAATAAATTCCAGAGAACACTATAACTCACTGTTCCCCGAGTATCATGCGGGACCGCTGTGTGGGGTGCAGGAGGCATAATAATAGCATCAAGTTGGTGTTCCTTCCATAAATTGTTAATTAGCGTTGATATGTCTTGGTGTTTTTTGTTGAGAGCAAGGTATTCTGGGACCGTTTTGGGTGGCGGAGGGGTAGATGTTGGGTCGGTGGTGACGAGGTTGAATTTTTGAACTGAGGGGATGAGGGGTTCCGAGGTTTGGTTTAGGAGGCTGATAAAGTGCTGTGAGATATTAGTAGGTGAAAATAGAGAAGTGAGGAGGCGGAGGAAAACAAACCTCGTTCCCATAAACACCCAATAACTCGCCCACAAGTTCTCCAATATTCTCCATGATCGGGAGCTTGGCTTGATAGAAACCACCGTAACCCCCGCATTTTCCAACTTGGAAACACTCTCCTCCAACCCCCTCTTTACAGGCGGAGTAGTAGACCAAATACCATCGTCCCGCACAACACCAACCCTCAGCTTCTTCGGATCCCTCAATCTCTTAAACTCATTTTCATCTTTCTCGCTTACCCACCTTATTCTCAAACACCCTGCATCCCATTCAGCCGCCCCAGCCTTCACAATCTCCCCAACAACCCAACTACAGACTTTAGAACTTGTTGCCAAAGGCCCAGCAACAGCCTTAATGCCAACCCCCTCCCATCCTTCTGGAAAAGGTCTTCTCTGTCCCGAAAACGGCACAACACCCGCTGAAGTTTTAGGCCCCTAAACCCTATCACAAAGTGCAATTATTCTAATACTCCCAGCTAAATCCGTCGCAAAACCAAGTACATTCCCTTTCATCGCAATCAATGCACCTTCTCCACCACTTGAGCCACCAGCAGTGAGAGAAGTGTTATGAGGGTTAAGTGTACGTCCGAAGACATGGTTGTGAGAGTCAGCTGTCATAAGTGTTTAAGGAATGTTAGTTTTAACATAAAGGATAGCGCCTAGGGAGAGGAGGAGAGCTGGGAGCGGCGTGTACTCTGTTGAGGGGTGGTTGATTAGAGCAGTAAGGCCTATTATTGCGTCTATTCCGGGGATTTGGTAGGAGTCTTTGATTGAGATGGGAAGGCCGTGGAGAGGTCCAAGGAGCTTGGAAGGGTTGACGAGACGGTCGGTAACGAGGTCCTGGGTGCGTTTGATGGCCTTGTCGAACATGGTTTCTGTGAGGCAGTTTGTCTAGACTTCTGAATTAGCTATCAAGTGCTCTCATGATGGACATAAGGCCATGACCGGAAAGGAAAGACTGACCAGTTGTCCAACAGCAGCAGCACTTTTACAAAAGGCCCTCGTCACTTCCTCGGCACCCCATTTGCCATTCTTGATTCCCTCCACAATCTCGATAGCATCTTTATTATCAGTAATATTCCCATTCATTTCCCGACCAGAAGCCTGAGTCTTGAGCTGGAACGTGGAGCGAGGAAGTGCTTCCATGGCCAGTCGTGTAGTCTTTTAGGTCGCTTCTCCATTCTGCACGAATGAGAAGTCGCTGTTGCTCTTGTTTTTGTTTTGTTAGGGTTTGCCATTTAGGCGCAAGTGCCATTTTGAAGTTTGGTGAGATTATGGAAAGAGGATGGAGGATGGAGGATGAGTAAGAAGTGATATAATTCCAAAAAATAATACATGGGAGAAGGGGGAATTTATACTTATAAGAGTTTCTTCCCTGCTAGTTTAAGAGCTTTGTAAGATTACATCCAATCGTTATATTTATTTCGGTCTCCCACCGAGCTTCAACTTATATAAAACACAAACTTAGCGAGTCCCCATCAAGTTCCACACCTCCACACATTGCAGTTGAAGAATTGAACAATGGCATTGGGTAAGAGCGAAACGTAATAGTTTTGTTAGAGAAATGCTCAATATTTGTAAGTAAACCTGAAATCCTCGGCGTTAAGACGAAACTTCTCGTCGCTGGTGGAAATAAATTACAAACAGGAGAATTGGGCTTCAGGGTGGGAGCCGGTCGTAAGTTTAATGAAACTTTTAGGTTCTTCAGTTTACATGGGAAAGTACAAACACCCTTACAGAAAAATGCGACGAATATAACATAATAATTTTGAACAACTATTTAAAGACCATCTGGACTTTCTTCAAGTATTTTCATTATTCACAATTTTTTAGAATAATTTTATTTATAAACTGAGCTAAAGAAAATCTATGGATCAGGCCGCTGAAGTGAATATTTTAGCCTCATCTGGTCTCTATATAATAAATTCGATTCTTCTAACCCTTTTCATAAAATTGAATCAGCTAAATGAACTTGCGATGAGCAACAGACCGCTCACATCCTAAATTTGAAGGATATCGCAATTCCAATTGTTTTTATTGAGCATCAAACTACATCAAAACGACCGCAAAGACCATTGTAGACCTTGGTAACCATCACATGGACCCTTAGTCACCTCTCCGCTGACGGGCTGACCAGCTGGACAAGTCTTCTTTTGATCAAATGAAAGATAACACAGGCCGCCACTTAAATAAAAGCCACCTTGACAGAGGCCAGCTGCAGAACACATTTACGTGTTTCTTCTTCTGTGTTACATGGGTTGTTGAATTGACAGCTCAGCCCTTATTCAAGCCTGCAAATTGGTGCTGGGAGCCTTTTTGACAATTCCACAACCGATAATATGTTCTCAGCGAAGATTAATTGATTACAGCAGAAAAGCAAGTTATCCTTTATTGCTTGTGTAATAAAAGAAAAGCTGGGGAAAGAACAATCAAGCTCTTTGCACAAGAGTTTATCTGACTTTCCAAGTCCCCCAAGAGAGCCAAGCTGAAAAAAAGATGTGTTTTATAATAACATGGAAATGGCAATACCACCAGGAAAAATAATTGTCTATTCATGCAGCACCTTTAAATACAAGTTCGGAAGTGTGCGCTCACTTGAGAGTATATCTTTCAAGTTTGTATTTGCAGGCCAATATACGCGAGTTCAAAAAGAACCAGGTGAGCTCTCAAAGCATTCTATCCAGTCTAAGGCCAATGCTGGAATGCAGCTGATAGAGCCAACGGTGTACTCACACTCCATGTAAATCAACATATGGCTGCAAGACTTCAGTCCTCCATAATGAATTTCAAAAATGCTTGCGCAACCACAACCCCATCTTGATATTTATCCGCTCTTCCCAAGGCTTCCTCAAAAGTAGCGTCGTCAAATATTCCTTGTGCGTGTCGAAGGGTCAATATCTCTTTCATGATATCGCCATTGAACTCAGGATGTCCTTGAACAGTAAGTAACCGCTTGGCCGCGTACATTCCTTGAACACTACATTTTTCCGTGTATGCCAATTCCTCGACGCCTTCGGGATATTCGTAAACGATGTCTCGGTGCATTTGGTGCAGTGCCTATTCTTTTCAGCTTCATCCGACATATAGAGAAGTCCCACTTACCAATGAAGGCTGCCCAAATAACTCCTGCCCCTTTTTCGTCAAGTCCATGGCCAACACGCTCAACTCCCACCCTTTATCACTTCTATCCACTTTGGCATTCAACGCTCTCCCAATGATTTGGTGGCCAAAGCATACACCAACTAATCTAACTCTTTTTTGTGCCAGCACTTGTTTTGTGAATTCCACCAGCTTCAGTATCCAAGGGTCGTTGTCGTAGGAGTTGTGTTTCGACCCGGACATTACGATGCCATCTATATCTTCCAATTTTGGATATTCTTGTGCGTCTACGACGTCGAACGTTGATAATGCTAGTCCGGATTCGGAGGAGAAGTTGGTTGGTAGGGAGTCTGCTCCTTTCTTTAGGAGGGTGGTGAAAATGTCTCCATAACGACCGTATTTTGCCTTGACATTGTCGTTTGGTGTATCGCATTCGAGGATGGCGATTCGAAGTGGGAGAGGTGGCATTTTGTGGGCGTGAATTGGAATTTAATAGGCGTCACTAAAGGGAGTCTACTAGACACGAAATATTCAAGTATGTATTCTGTAAGTTCTTGTGGTGTTGAGTTCAAGGATGGGATTGGGATTGGAAATAATCGGGAGGGTGTCGTAGTCCCTTCCGCGATAACGATAAGACTTGCCCCCCATCTGGATAGTCTTTGTAGACGCAGAGTGAATACTTTAACTTATAGTAGAATTTCACACTAAACTTTTATAAAAAATTGCGAAGCTAGGAAAATACTTTATCTTGTCACTTTCATGATAATGCAGTTAAGAACTTGAAGTAATTGCTGCTATTACTAAGACTCCCTACCTACCCCTCGCTCCGATACCGGCCCGGTCACATCTCAGGGGATCCTTCACCCCACTTTCAAGCCAACCAATGAGGTTAGGGCGGTGAAGAGTGCGATTCAGCTTCGTTCTCGTTTCCATTTTTCTATGTTGTGATAACTCCACCGAAGCACGTATATGGAAAAACCAACAGAAAACCTCCATTACGACACATAACTTCGTCAACCCACCAAGGAGCCGCTTTGCTATTACAAACCAGAGATCCATGATTTATCAGGAGAAAAGAGCCTCCCATCCACTACGGCCCTTACTATTACTTGGTCCCTCTAGCAACTAGCTCAATGGTAGGACGGTCCACCTATGCACCTCTCCGCCTCTCTCGCATGCAGCCACTTGGCTAACCAATGCCGATGGACGGTAACGAAAGAGGATAGCTATCTCCCCGCGTTGGTTGCCCTTAGCAGCTTCTAGCATTTCTGTATATCCTTTCTCGAGTCACCCGACCAGTTTTCCTACATCTATTCCCTCTATTACCTCCCTCTATTACCTCCCTCGGTACTGGAGTTCTGTGGCGACTTGGACTTGGAGAGATTGCTGCTGACAGTTGCCAATATCGATTGGAACTGCAATTGTTCAATTGTTCAATTGTTCACTTCACTCTTGGTTGCTACAGGCAAGGGAAGGTTGTCCTGTGAGCGTCCATTGAGCGTTCGTTCCCCAGTGAACATTGAGCTCACCGCATGAGTCACTTGCACCACTCTTGTGCGAAATATATATCCAGCGTCAGGGCCTCTTTCATTCCTCTAAACCCAATATTTCCACTTCTTGAAATATACGTTGTTACGCAATATGGCTCCGAATCGCGGTCGTTCCGGGAGTCGAGGCAGCACTACCGAAAATACCTCACTCCTCTCAGCTGTTGACAATGGCTTTCCCAGCAACGGACCAACAACTCGATATGGAACCCAGAGAGACGAAGATGATGAGGAGGGGACCGAAATCGACCCAAACGAATTTGACAATCTCCTCTCCCGCTCCGAGAGTATCACAACTGGGCTGGGGATAGAAGTTGGCTCTCAAGAGACTGCCATGCTCAGGGGCCCACGAAGATACCGTTCCAAACAGCATATTCGAAATCACAGTCATGAAAGTCGAAGAAAATCCTTCAGCACCATTGGAAGTACTGCGGACATAATCGAAGAGTCCGGCGAGGAGAGCGATGAGGATGCTGAAAAATCACCCTTTATGGGAGGTGTGAGCGTTGCAAAATTCTGGGTGATATTCAGCGGCGTTCTCATCTGTTACTTCGTCGCCTGCTTTGATTCTACAATTATGGTTTCTTCTCATCCAATCATCACTTCCTACTTTCAAAGCTCCAACAGCGCATCATGGTTGTCTACTGCCTTTTTGTTGACCTCAACAAGTTTCCAACCCCTATTTGGTCGCCTCTCAGATACCATCGGGAGAAAAACACCCTACGTTTTCACGATGGCTGTATTTCTAGGTGCTACTTTATGGTGTGCTCTCGCTCAATCGATGTTGAGCTTCATCCTGGCTCGAGCACTCTGCGGTCTGGGTGCTGGAGGCATGATGTCGTTGGGTTCTATCATCACGAGCGACCTTGTGCCAATTGAGATTCGTGGGGCTTATCAGTCCTACATCAATATGATTTTCGGCGTCGGGTCGGCCCTCGGTGCTGCTCTAGGCGGTGCTATTGCTGATAATTTGGGCTGGCGCTGGGAATTTGGCGTTCAACTTCCCGCCTTGACAGCATGTCTAATAATCGCATGCTTTACAGTGCCCAGCGATTTGGGTTTACCAGAAGGAACACAGACAAAGAGTATTTGGGAGGCCATGAAGGTATTTGATTATAGAGGATCGATACTGCTAACCACTTCAATCACATTTCTCATCCTTGGATTGGTAAGTCTCTTTTACTCCCGTCCCAATTTCAAACCTAACAGACTCCCAGAATCTAGGGGGAAACGTTTACCCATGGGCCCATCCGTTTGTTATTACATCGCTCGTTATCTTCCTTCTTGCCTTCCCGCTATTTATATATGTCGAATCTTGGGTGGATCTTCCAATCATGCCTCTGCGCCTCCTACTTCGGAACCCGCGCGCGGGCCTCATTTTCTCCAACAGCATCGGAGCTATCATCTCCAACGCAGTAATGTTCAATGTACCCCTCTACTTCCAAGCCGTCCTCCTCGAGTCCGCGACCAACTCGGGTTTGCGTCTCATCGTCCCTTCCATCGCCGCGTCTGTTGTCGGCACCGCGACGGGATTTATAATCACATACAACAAGCGTCTAAAGCCTCCTTTGGTTGCGGGAGTTTTTCTGATATTAATCGGAACTGTGGGGCTCTCCACAATGAAACGAGGATTGCCAGAGTGGGCATATCTTCTGTATCTTATTCCGTCGAGTATGGGTTCGGGTTTCATGTTCCCGGCCACTTTCATGGCTGTTCTCGCTGTCTCGGAACAATCTGAGCAAGCGGTTGTTACTAGTACCTTGATTTTATGGCGTTCCATGGGGATGGTTCTGGGTGTTGCGACTAGTAGTTTTGTTCTGCAGAATGCGTTGTATTATTATCTTGAACTTTTTGTCAAGGGCCCGGATAAGTGGCATGTAAGTTTACTCTACCCCGTCTCCTTCAAAATCAACACGAGAGGAATAAAAGGCTAATAGTGCAATTTTGCTAGGTTATCCAAGAAGTCCGCAAATCCGTCCTCGCTATCCCAACGCTAGAACCGATGTACCGAGAACAAGTTATCGATTCTTATGCTGCATCTCTGAGGGCAACCTTTATCATGGCTGCTTGTCTTGCTGTTGTTACGATTGCGCTTACGCTGCCTTTGAGACTTCCCAAGTTGGGGCAGAGGAAAACTAATTGATCCATATTTCGAAGTCGGTCGCGTTGAATCCTTTGGGAGACAAAATTGGAAATGGAAAGGAGTTTGGGATTTTCATTATAAAATGTACCGGACAAATCGGCTTGGAATTGTGGAATATGGATGGATTTAGCGGGTGCGCAAGAATTCGGTCTTTATTTATAGATGTGTGGGAATTGCGATACTCTAGTTGATTTCTAGATAGGCAACAAGGGACTAATGATCCTGATGCCATTCTTTTTCTCTGGTTTTGGAAAGTGAGAGTGCACAATTCTTGATGGGAGGGTGGCTCTGATCGGCCATCCCTCACCTACCATGATGATGGCTACTGTTCAATGCAATCACATTGTTGGGCTGCTTGCCTAATGTTGGCTAAGGGGTCGGGATGTTTGCAAGGGGAACATGGGATTTGGGGTTGGCATGGGGCCTTGGGTGTCACGTTTGAGTCGTCGCGTAGGAGTTCAAGTCATTATTTTAACTACGTAAACAAGTGGAATCATATTGTGCTCGAAATACTGGAACAGTTAACATGCATGTGTTCATAAATTCGGGACAACAGAATGGATCATACCTATGGTAGACCCCGAACTAGTTCCAAGTTGTAGCACAATGAAAAGGTATGATGGGAGAGAAAATTGCCAGACCCTGGGGAGGGATCACTGAAATGCAAGTTGTGCTAGATAAACTGCTGGAAATGAGAAGAGAGGTGGAGAAGAGGATGAAAACGGGGAGAAGAAGCAAACTTGGCAGGAAGGACATGGAGAAAAACTCATGAAACTCATGCTGGGAGCATCTTTCTATTCTAGACGTCTCGGAGGATTAATTTTACTTTAGTACATTTTTACTAGTTAATTTAGACCTTTGCTTGACTCATTGACGTAAAATACCATTTATGATTAAATTTCTTGAAATATTTTAGAAAATAAGTTCGAGGAAACAAAGCTAGTAAAATAATTATAAATATTTTTTTAACAGCTGCAAATGGTTGCTTTTTAGTTGCTATTCCTATAGCGCTTGAAGAATCAGTTTGCTCAACATATTTTATAAGGCTTATAAACTTTTTAAAAGTTCTAGATAATAGTTGCTAACAGTAAACCTCTATTATAGATTTCATTGTTTCAAGCCTCCAGAAAAGAGATGAATAATAAACTGAGTTATAGGATTTCAATAATATACGGTTCTTCTAAATTGTGAAGAGAGTCTCGTGAAATGTCGTTTACTTCGCTGTCTATTTTCTCGGCATAGCTTGGAGATTGATGACTATGAGAAGCTCTTGCGAGCGGAGCTAGCGTCTTAGTGCGAATTATAATCTTAATATACGTAACTTATCCCCTGATGACTCTGTCGAGAGCTCTCGGGATGATATCTATTCTTGTCATCAGCCATGGTAAATGCTCGTTTGTCCAATCGTGTCCAACAGAGATACCATGTATCCTGTTGAGTAGGGCTCAGAAAGTTTGGTTGGGCGATCATCAAAAGCGTCGGCTAGAAACAAAGAAGTCCGGTCGTTTCTGAATAACGCTTCATGCTTGGGTGGCGGAGGGGGTGTATGGCGCGAAATATCAGAACGATTTTCTAACTTGTTTCATCAATGTGCCTGGGTTCCCCAGTGTCTATTATGAAGGATCCAGGCATGCACGGCCAGAAAATCCTCATTCAGTTGCGACTCCCTTTCATAGGAAAGCTCCTAGTTTATGCGAGATTGACTTAGCACCTTTTCGAGTGCTTTCACAACGTTTATTTGGCCATTGCTGGTTGGAGTAACGGTGGCACTTTTGATTTAACTGTTATCTTCTAAACCGTCGTTTCAGTCAGTGTTTTAGGTTTCCCCGCCTAATCTATTATCCTATCCTGCCTCGACGCTCCTTCTCCCTCCTACCTCTATTTTAAGGCTATCCCGCCTTCTCCTATCCTTAAATTCTAGCTTTCCTAGCTACTCCTATCCTATAGTACTTGCTTACCTTTCCTTGCTAAATAGAGAGGCTAGGATAGGAAGAGTTAGGCTAGTTAATTTCGCTTAAAGCCTAGAAGGCGGCTCTAATTTCGCTTAATATCTAGAAGGTAGGTAGAAAAGAGGGTCTAGGTCCTGATTAGGGGGTTGCCTTCCTAATCCTACTCTAGCCTAGCCTCCTTTTTTTATCTACCTAGCTACTCCTATCCTGTTTTTAGAACTTTCCTAGCTACTCTTATCCTAGTTAGAGTACCTATCCTACTAAACTTAGCCTAGTCTTGATCCTAATCTAGCCTAGCCTCTCCTGTCCTTACCTAGGTGAGTAGCCTATCCTATCCTAAGTACTAGGCTGACCAAGGCGGGGAAAGCCAAAACACTGGTTTCAGTGTAGTTTTAGCCAGTTGTCCTTCAGCGCGTCACGCTCAGTCCATTGCCGTTGTGCATCTCCTTCGTCTTACAGGTACTGTGGACAGGCGCTGACCAACTTCTCAGATAGCTCGTATTTTTTCAGAGCTTGGGGCGTTGCCTGATACAAATCTCTATGAACAATCGCGTTAATGTATTCTTACCCAATAGCAAACTAAGTCCTCTTAGGTATTTCTTAGAGTCTTCGCAGGTTACGCTCTTTTTGTCCTCTGAAGGTGGCATGGTGGGTAGTACTTATAGTTGTCTGGTCGGTGGTCAGTAGCTTTAACTTCAACGGCTTCGCGCAGTATACCTTGACGCGGAAGTGCGAAGTACAACAAAACCTTCTCCGACGAACGAAATCTAAATTTCAAGCAAAATCGACTATGCCTCTTTCTTCATCAACTTCTCTAAAAGAATATAATAAAAGTAAAGAAAGTTAAGCTTATCTCTTCTTTTGTCTTTTTATCTAAATCTTTTAGTAGTAAAGTAAAAGTATACTATTTGTTTTATTATTCTAAACGTTGAGAACAATCAAGTCATTCGGAATTTCAGAATGTTTCGCCAAAGTAGGTCGCCCCAAAGTAGGTCGCCCCAAAGTAGGTCGCCCCAAAGTAGGTCGGTCCACCGTGAAGAAATATGACTTCATTTTGACTTCATTTTGACTTCATTCCCTGACATTCATTTTAGAATCAGTTCTTGAAGTTTTTCTAGTTTTTGCTTACTGGAACTTATACATAATACGTTGACTCAAAACTAACGGTTTGGGTTCATTGCTCAGATCAGTCACCATGGTCAGTACGGATCATTGAAAATAAATGCCATTTGTGAAAAATAATTATCAAGCAGAGGCCCCCCGCGTAACTTCGCCGCCAAAGTCCGCCAAATAAATATTACAGATCCTCCCAAACTCCCGCCGCAAAATGGTAGCTTGCTTGATTTGTGAAAAAAAAGGAGGTCTCCCAACGCCAATTCCGTATGTAATTTTCTCCCTTCCGATTGCATTCATAAATAAAGACCTCCACCCGCTGCACGCAATAGGCAAGCAACTTAAATAACGGAACTCCAGATGATGAATTGCAGTGGGAGAGACACTACAAAAGAAATCTTGTGCAAACTCAAGCGAGATGCTCGATTGGCTTGAAATCTGCCCTCCCTCCCTTAATAATCGCTGTTGATAATGAAAAATGAAGAAGAAAAAATGAATAGAAGGGGGGATTTTTGAAATGATGTTGGGAAAGCAGGTCGCAATGTTGAGACAAAAGTGCGTCTATTCGACCAGGACTCTGTGAAGCGACTACTCCCATAGATGAATTGTCGATTTTTTAATTCGTTCCATGAATTTCAATAGCCCTTTTGTTTGTGTTGTGTTGAATCATGATTTGGTATTGATACTACAATGTAGCAGCTAAGTTGGCTAATTGTTGAAGTTTGACCAGGTTTCGTTATCGCGTATCGTAGATGTTCTTTCGTGGGGTTAAGTCAGCATGTGCGTGGGCAACTAATCGAGGGTTATCGGATCGTCTTCGGTTCCATCTCCGTTCACGTTGACTTCATCCTCGTCCATCTGTAAGGGTTCCCATTAGCTGTCACATTAAAATAACCTGAGAATAGAAGTAACATACATCATCTAGTTCAATTTCATCCTCATCACTGCTATCTTCATCGTCTGAGATGACAAAGTGCGTCTCAGGATCGTCTTTGATGACAATATACTCAATCTCATCTTTGATGTCCTTGGGTTTTTTCGTGGGCGATGGGGGTGCGGCTGTTTCTTCGGCATCCTCCTCGTTTGATGTTAGCTATTAGAAAGCACAAAAGAATAAAGGACATTAGAAAGCTTACAATTTCCTCGCTTGTTCTTTTTCGTGCCGAAGGGCTACCAAGACTTGATGGCTGTCGCCGTCCGCTTCCAGGAATTGGAGAGAGAGGACGAAGCTCTCGCCCATTTTCATTATCCAGGGGTACCGAGGCAAACTCCCTTTGAGAAAGACTTCTCTGAGATGCGCTAGGCGCTTCTGATCTAGCTCGGCGTGGACGCGACTGTGACTCTAAGCCGGGTTGTGACTCTGGATGCTCTCGAGATTCTCCTTGTGCTTGCAGTACTAGTTGTTCTTCAGGTTCAGGAGATGGTGGTGGCGATTCCACATTAAGCATATCACCGATCGCAGCAAGAAATCCTAAAGAAGATCCTTCGGATAGTCCTCGTTGGGCTCTCTTGCCAGCGGTCGGAGAATTATTTCTAGGGGTAGATGGAGACGATTTAATCGCTTGGCCGGCTGATGGAAGTCTGTGCTCTTTTTCGACTCGTTCCTCTGGCGACTCTCGCCTTGATTGCGAGCGCTCATGTTTGACAAAAGCGGAAGCCGATCTTGACTGAGAAAGATAGACGTTCCTCAGAGAGTTCACACCGGAGCCTCCAAGTCTAGGGCGGACTGCAGGATCGGGGCGAACCTCGAGCAGAGCCAAGTCGTCGTCGTCGGAACTGACGAACAATGGCTCGTCATCTCTTGGTTGAACTCGCGGCGAAGGTTCCATTTGGGGCGATCCCAGTTGAAGGTGTCTACGAAGTTGAATTGCTAATGCAGCTTCCAAATTGCGGCCGTCACCCTCCTCGTCCCCGTCTTCGCCATTCCCGTCACTTGAATCTTCAAGAACCACGGCATAACCGTCGTCGTCGTCGTTCTCGTTGAAATTTTCGTCCTCAGGCTCTTCTTCACTATCTGAAGAAAGGTCAACAACCTGCATTGCTTGGTTAGTCTAAATTAATTTAATGTAATATTCTGGGACAATTGAACACGTTGTTTCAAAAAATTAGAAGAATCAGAGTAAAAATGTAAACTTACAACATTTTGAGATGATTTCTTAGAGCCTTTCGCTCTGCACTTATCTTTTCCTTTCATGATTTTCTTCGGGTTTTTTGCCTTTCTGGGCCTCTTGCTATTATTTCCGCTCTTCTTAGCACTCCTAGTCCCCTTGCCAGACGCCGCTTTGCCTTTTCTTCCTTGTGAGATTCTACTTCGCTGTGAGGATTGCGATTGCTTGTTTCTGGACGGTCCAGGTGCCAGCGCGTCGTCTTGATCGTTCGAGGAATCATCATCGTTACCACCTTGGCCACCATTTGGACCACCATTGGAACCACCATTGGGACCACCATTGGGACCGCCATTGGGACCGCCATCTGGACCACCATTTGGAAGCCGACGGCCAAGTCCTCTACCGGGTGCGCCATCATCGTCGTCGTCTGAGCTGTCGTCTCCATTATAGCCATGCGGTTCGTGATGCTCATTTCTCAATCTGTCCATAAAATCCTGTACGCTCTGGCAATCTCTCTGCGCCTCATCGACTCTGATCGGGGAGTATTTCCTCCAGGAGCGCGAATTGTTGGCAAATCTGACCCGTCTTTCTCTGACGTGTTTATTGGCCTTTCGCACTGCTCTCCAATCCACGCGCCAGCCACAGTGAAAAAAGGCCGATTCGATTCTATCTGCTTGAACTGCGTCGAAGCCCGGGAGACTAACGTTGTCCGCCATTTTTCCGAGCAGAAAGTCTTCAACAACAGTAAAAGCATTAGCATTCCACTCCTCAAATAAGTTGAACTTGATCAGCCTTGCGTTGAGAGGAATCCGACAGCCGACGTAGCATGGAGCGTTTGATGAAATCTCGTGGTAAGGAGGTTCATCAGAGACACCACCTCTGGGATGAATTGCATTCAAGGATGGGCCTACAAGAAGATCCCTATTTCCGTTTGGATAAGGGTCTACGTAGGTTCGGCTCTTCCAGATTTTCTTTAGAGTATCGTATTGACATTTTCGTCCTGCAGTTGCTTGCCTGTACTTCCATTGTCCATTCTTGGTAAGAAAATCGCTCCAATTTCTGGAAATATGAAGATTAAAGGTGATCAAATTCCGCTGAATTTGTCCGACACCTTTATTGCCCGTAAGTCTTCCTCTGCTATCGGCAGCCCAATGTATTGTCCAACCCCGTTGGTTGATTGGCGCTTGTGTGTAGGCGTCTTCGTGTAAGAAATGTGAAAACCCGAACCACATCTGTATCGTGCCACCCTTTGGGTCCCGAGCGACACCGGCATGGAGCCATCTCTTGCATTTTCTTCTGTGGCCATTTTTTAGCCTGTCCTGTTGTATTGGAGAGTTGTAATTACCTGGATGTCATGAATTCCGAGTGATCGTCGGGATCATCCGAGCTCATACCGCTATCATCGTCCCTATTTCTTCGTGCCATCTTGACGTGATAGTGTTAATATTGAAGTTAAAGTTGTGACAGAGTTTAGTTTGTCAAGAAAGGATGAGATGATAAAATATTGAGTCAAAGCATCTCAAAGGGTGATAGCACCTGAAGGGTGAAGCTGAAGTCTAAGACGAAGCGATGGAGTTGAAAGCTCGAGTGTTCGCGGCTTCAGGGTCGAAAGACCGAAAGTAGGTGAAGGTAAATCAAGACTGGAGATCAGATGGATAAGGAAGATCGACTTTTGTTAAGCTGAACTTGTGGCAAGAGCAAAGACCTTGAAGGCTTTGAATAAGAAATCGAAGGGTTCGAGTTGTAGGTCAAGCCAATCAACAAGTTGGTGTGTAAAATCGAGACTGAGTTGAGAAGACAACGGAGCTCGAGGTAATCGATGGTTCCACTTGTAGGAGGAGTGGAATGGTATCGACAAGCTATAATCTGTAAGTTGCAGGTTACACGTTGAAGATTTTTGAAGGTTGAAGGGTGTTGAGTATTGACGGGCGTTAGAGGTTAGAAAAGGTTGGAGGTTGAAGGTTGGTGGAAGAGTCAGAAAGCGCTCGAGTAAATAAGTTAAGAAGACAAGCGAGGTAGGTTTTGGGTAGGTGAGAGAAGTGAGGCAATTAAGTAAAAGCGAAGAAGACAAGTAAAGCGGGACAGGTGATAAGAGCGAGAAAGGGGGATAGGCAGAGTAAAGTGAAGAGGTGATTGAATCTGGAAGATGTTAAAGGAGTTCCAAGAATGACTAGATAATAGTTGAAGCTGGGATGGAGGTGTTGGCGAAGGTGAAGATGTTGCAGTGTGTTGACGCTGCAGTGTTTTGATTTGATTTTGAAGCACCAAGTGTCAGGTCAATCAAGTGTCGATTTCGCAAAGAGAGTGACTTTGCTGTGAAAATACTGGCTGGAAGGTGAGCTTTTCTTGAAAAGCGCCCAAGTCTTCTTGTTGACAAAGTCGCGTCCTTGTTGAGCTTGATTTCATTTGTTCATTTGATATTGAAAGTAGAAGGAGCTTAAGAGATATCAGTGGGGAGGCACAGTGGATCCTTTCTACAAATCCATGAGCTCTGTTTACTGCATTCATCTGATAACAACCTGTCGGGGATAGAGTAAGCTCAACAGGATGTTCACAGAACTATTCTAGAGTATAAACAGCGCCCCAAAAATATCACACAACTTGTGAAACAGAGTACCTCAACCCCAAACTTTGCACGCCAGTCCCTCACCTTCAATGGGAGTCTTAATGTATGACTCCTCTGCCATTAAGCATAGAGAGCATATACATCAGCTCATACACTGAGAGAGGCCAGGTAAAGCAGTGGAGCTGATTGATGTTGCACCATACTTCAAATATGAAGGCAGCTTGTCAAGGAGGTTTTCAGCCACAATTCACTATGTATTCTAAACCCTCAAAATCACAATAATTTTTGCAAGAGGATTATTTTCCAACCTGACGTAGGGATAGAATTGATAGTGAATTTAAAGCTTGTGAGAGTTGAAGTTGTGAGTTTCACCCTTCTAGAAAGTAATAAAGTGAATCATGTCAAAAGAGCAAACATAACAGACAGATTGAAAGAGCTCATCATGAAGACCCAATTTAATGAAGAAACCTGATTTCCATTCTCAGTCCTCAGTCCATTGAATGAATGGGCTTCATGGAGATAATTAACAATTCATTGATGGATACAAGAGTAGAAAGAGTCACAAGTTGATAAAGAAAAGGGGTCAACATAAGAGACGGGGGAATATATTTTTTCTTCAATAATCGTTTTGGGGTGCTTGGTCTAGCATTCCAGAACAGTTAACTTGATTTTGCAAGTTTCGCTTAAAAACCAAGAGAGGAGACGACTTGTACTCTACTTTACTTATTCCTATACTCTAGTCTACAGATGTCAGCAAAGAGCCTTTTGTCTAGAGAACGTGGTGCAAGAAAGACAAGGTACCTAGTATCATAGCTTATCACCCAGTCTCATCCCGAAGAGCCAGATATTGAAGATCGCCCAAACTTCATCCGAAACTCCTGGCTTGGCTACTTATTCGCGTTGTCGTTCCATCAAATCCGAGTGAGCTGCGTTGCAACAAGCTCTATCATGGGATATCGGATAATCAAACATCCCCAACCAGTAGCGTATCGTCGGATCATATCGTCATCGAACTCTCGATCCGTACATTCTAACCACCGTGGGATAAATTGGGTTCGCGAGTAATCAAGGCCTTACTCTCTAGCAAAGCCCATCCCTCTCCTCCACCATGCAAACAATTCGGCATCCCTTTCCAACAACTTTCCAAACTCCCTGATCTCTTCGATTTCCCATACATCACCCGCCTCGATGCCTAGAGGGGCGAGAGATAACTCGGAAATTTCTTCTCGCTTTAGGAGTTGCATGTCTTTGTATCTTAATCTCTGTTGGGGGTTGAGAGTATTAGATCAGATTCAACAACCGAGTAGTTAAAGACCATGATGGAGAGTGCGAGTGAGTGAGAAAGGGAACAGAGAGACATGTCAAAGCACACCTCCAAACACACCAGAGTAAAGTACGAACGATGAAACGACCTCTTACACCAAATTGCCCCTCCTACAACCTTGCAGGAAAAAAGAACACCGAAGCCGAACCCAAATGGCAGAAGAGCCTCAAGAGTTCCAACTCCCGACTTCTAATCCCTCTTTAAATCCCGAGAATAGGAAAACACTTGTCCCGGCTTCTCAATCCCCAGATTCTCGTGGCACTAGCTAACGAGTGGGGGATCTCTTTGGGGCGATCGAGGGGCCAAGTGCGTCGATGTGTCACGCAGGTGTTGTCAAGAGAGAAGAAGCGGCCCGTAGTGATCGACACAATCCCTCGCAGTCCAAAGTCGAAATTATTTCGACTCGAACTTGCAACATAGGACTTGGGTCCGCCCCTTACCTCTCACCTCATGTCCCACCATATCGATAAGGGTTCGTGCATCCACGGTCAGAGTACCTAATAACCGCCCCCCCACCCCCCTCCGTATATATTATTCTCGTCGTCGAGAACGTATCCGGGAGTGAAGGGGGTGATTTTAAAGAAGACTCGCACCGCACCAGGAGACAACTGCGAGGTCCCCCAAACAACGCCCCTTTAAGCCAAAAGACACTCGTCTCCTGGCCTCTTCATCTCTATCATCAGCACCGCCATCGTCACCCAAATCCAAGGGAATCACATACCCTAACAACACTCTCCCACCCCCTAACTCCTCCAGCCTCCCCCGCACCACCATCTTTACCTCCCTCTGCCCCCTCACACAACATAATCCCGGGACTGCATCCAACCTTCAAGAGCACAGAGACATTGTATTTCCCCGCGGCTTTCGTGATAGCGGAGATTTTCTTTCGCGAAGTCATATGGTGGGTTTTTATTAGGATGCGCGATAGTGTCGCTGATGACATGGTGATTGAAGGGAATAGATAGATGGAGAAATTGAGGAGGTTGGGGACTGGGGTGATGGTTGTGCGGAAAAGGGATAAGTATTTTCCGCGTACACGTGACTTTCTTGAGAACAGCTTACCCGTGGCTTACTTGCTTACTGGCTTACTCGCAGCTTATCACTCAAATAAATGTTAGCGGAAAAGCAGGTGTGGGTAGTGATTGTGCTTCCCGATTATCGGAGGGCACTTACGCCGATAGACAATCTTTAATTCCTCTATTCCTTGGCTTATACCTATCACAGTAGAAATCTCGTTTCAGCGAGGAGAAACATTATGGTGTTAAATCAAAAGCGCTCACAAGAGCCTCCTCTAAGGTAGGGCATCCTCCTCGCCACCCGCTCCTTTTTATTTAACTTCTTTGAACCGTTCTCGATGATCTTGTATTTGATGGGAAGGGGTATCCGTCTGGTGAGTTGTAACTCTTGTCTGCCTACACTCAGCGTAATTCTTTGCTTCAACTTCTAAGGTGGCTGGCTTCTGTATCCGATATCAACACCTTGCCACAAACCCGAAGCCCCAGAAGCGATAGTCTTCACTCACTTGGCCCTAGAATCGTCGGGTGCTTCCTCCAACGCTGGACGCTTTGGTACCGAAGGGTTTGAGCTAGTACTGCGTTACGAAACGTTTGCTGAATGGTTTGGGTCACTTTGGTTTCCGGAAGAGTTTCTATTTGGAGAGTTGCCTCTAGGATTGGAATCTTGAATAGCCGGATGGTCAAGATTGGGGGAGCTGCCTCGGAAATTGTACAAAATGTCGAGTCCTTGAGTTCCGTTTTGTTCAAGGTCGTCGTCGCGTCCAAGGTTAAATTTTTTCGGACGAGTGAGACCGAGAGCCGACCTGGACATGAGGCGAAATGGAGGAGTTGCCTCCAGGATTGGAATCTTGAATACGGGAATCAGAGACGGCTCGGGCGGGAACTATCACGCACATACCTCTGGTAACAGAAGACAGCTTGTTATTGGTTGCCAGGAAATTGCCGTCAAGTTGTTTCTTGATATTTCCAATATCATCTTTTATGGCCCTGACATAGGAAGCAATGACAGCTAAACTCGAAGTCAAACCAGTGAAGCTCTCTTCGAGGGCATCCACTCTTCTCGTCTGCGCCTGTAATTTGCCATCGCAGATTTCCTCCACGATACTTTGGTCAAGGCGCTATCCATTTGATTGACCTCCCGTCGCGCGTTGGCGTCTTACTCGAGCCTGGCGGCTTTTTGGCAAGTTCTGTTGGAGGCCCACTCTTCCGAGTCGTATTCTTCCATTGGTGTTTTTAGTGAGGTTGCTTGAAGGCGCACCTGCTTGAATTATCGAGAGAACAAGAATTTACCGTATAAGATTGGTGATGGTTTCTTGCGAAGGAAGACACCAGCTTATTTTGAAGCGAGTGTGCACTTGACGCTAGCCCAGGACAGGAAATCCCAGCAGCTCTAGAAAGTGGCGGTAAGTACCTCTTCTCGTTATTAATCCAGATATTTTGGAGCAATTGCATGAAATTGTTCGAAATATCTCGGTTAATATTTTTAAAGGTTCCAGATGTTTAGGATAATATTTCAAATTCTCCTAAAGAGTTGGGACAACGACAACTATTTGCTGCTCTATTTTCTATCGGGAGAAATATTTCTCTGCTTATCGTTATGAGACGCGCAGCGGTCCTCTTGGGTGAACTTTGACGCGTAATTTACCACGTATTTACTCTCCAGAACAATTTGATACTATTTTGTCGCCGTTAGCGGAAGTGATGGTGTTATCCAGCGCGAGGTAAATTGAAGACGCGTTTTCGCAGAACACCGACTTCTCAAAAGACAACGAACATCCCACACACTACTCTTACAGCAAGCACTCGCACTTACGGTTTTCTCCTGAATATATGATTAATTTAGCCAAATAGGGCATAGAAGATAAAAGCACATATCTGTCTTCCTTAACTATCTTTGAATAACTCGCTTGTTTTAGAGCAATAAAATATACAGTTTCTTTTTACTTTGATACTAAAAGATTTAGAGAAAACTATAAAAGAAGTAAAAAACTTAACTATCTCTAAATTGAGATGGACAAGATAACCAATATATGTAACTGAGAATTACCTACCTTATCCTTAGATAATTGGACTGCCAGGAAAGCTGTCCGGCAGAGTGAATTGTACCCAGTTTACCAGGCACTCAAAAACTTTATTTCCTCACTTCTTTCGCACATCAACTTATTAAAAAGTCTCTTAAGCCAGGCAAAATAATATATATAAGCATGATTCTCCTTGTCGTAAATAAACTCAAGACTAAACCTTTCCTTGACTCATTAGCACAATATGGTACTGTGGGAGGTCTTACGATGACACAAACATTGACGACTGAAGTGCAAGTATTAATCATTAGCTCTGGCGTTTACATTACTATTTACATGCACCCAGTCATATTACTAGAATATACATCTCCATCCATTCAAATTACATATCGTACTTGCGATCCACCTCTCAACAACATCAAAATAATCCTCACTGTTGAGCTCTAAATATCCAAAATGAGCATTCCCCTTCACGCCTCGGTTCTCCATTCTGATCCAATCTGGCTTGACACCAACTTGCTTGAGATATTGAATTACACAGTGGGCGTATGTGGCGTGAGGGCTAGCCTCTCCGGTGAACGAAACATAAGGAACCTTGGCGAGATTTGGGAGTGTGTGGACGGTGTTGTCAGCAGCAGTTGATTGTTGAATACAAGATCTGTTTGATGGAAGATCTTCACCGACAGTTTCCAAGATCAGTTCGGATGAGTTGGTAATAGCTGGCGAGTAATGAAGGTTGGTAGCAGTGAGGCCGAACTCTCTTGCTGATGTACGTCCAACGGAAGAAGTTGCGTTGCCGACATAAGACTCGAAAGGAATATTTCCAGGCTCAAGGTTGACATTTCCGGCTACTAGATCTGGGCACTCATCGGATAGTAGGATTGGATGAATGGCACCAACTGAATGCGAAACAAGAAAACTCCTTCCAATCAAGTTGAGTAGTTCGCAACCTGCTACTCGCATTGACATCTCCTGGCGAGTGTTGTTGGAAGTCAAAGGTATGAACCCAGCTTCAAATGCGTCGAAAACCGGGTCCCCAAGTAAACCAGTTCCTGGCCATTGGGTGTGAAGTTGTGACTGAGGATAGGCATTGGCACCTTCAGGGTGAGTGAACCCCTTCTCAGTGATGTTGGAAGTTGAACCGAATCTTGATGGGTATCCAGTGATATCATTTTGGCTGCCACGTCCCACTGAGGTTTGGTCGACGATATACACTTGGTATCCTTTATCAAGGAACATCGACGCCATCCCCTTTCTGTTGTCGGGTGTGTTGAGCCAAGTCTAGTAGTCACAGTTAGCATATACGAGATAACATAGCATAACAGCCTAAACTTACTGCTCCCGAAACTCCACCACCATGGAAGAGAACGATTGGGTATTGTTGCCATACACCACCAAGTCCAGTAAGTTTCTCAACATACATTTGATCGTACGTCATCAAACCCAAAGCTGCAGAAACATATTGACCACCAACCCAGAATACATCCCGCTTGTAGAAAGATTCTGGTGACCGGCATTCCTTCATTATCCCGTTGATACCAGTACAATCCACACTACCACCAGCAACCACCACCGACGCGGCAGCGAGCAGCAAAACCCATAATGACTCCATCTTTGCTGTGAGAAACTTAAAAATGACAGCTTTCTCGATCGAAGGGTCGAGGCAAAAAGTAAACGATTATGGTGAAACCTGGCGTGCTTGCTTGCTTGTTTGCTGAGGCTTAAAGATTTCCTGTCTAGTGAGAGGTTGCCTTGTTCTTACTGCGGTGTATCCTGGGAGTCACATTGCATTTTTCGATTGATGTCCACTTCCTTCCCGGGCCTATGGTTCGCGGCGCACACCCTTTTTGGAGATCGTCCGGTATGAAAGTGGGGGCTGGGATGCAAAGTCGCGGATTGAATCCCTGTGCTTAGCAGATTTTCGGATTTTGAATCGCCTTGCGGGTCTCCAAGAATGCAGGTCCTGTTGTGACTTTACTGCAAGAGGCAAGCATGCAAGTTCGCTAATGGAATTAGGATAGCCCTAAGATTTCTGTAAATGACACTATTGCCACGCTAACTGTTGTGCATCGGACTAATCTGTCGATGTTACTTTTTTTGTGGACGGTGGGTATCAACAATTGCGTGACTTCAGGAGTGGCAGAAGGGCATCGTCATGGCTCGCTGCTGGCATTATGAGGAATTCTTTTCTCCGTAGGCCCCGTGGCTCAGCAATCTTTGGGAACGAGAGATTTATAGCCTGACTTGACCAGTCAAAAGATAGATAATCTAGAGTTTGATTATGTGCTCGCTACACAAAAATTTATCCGATATCCATCAAACGTTTTTAGAGTTAGGTATACCCTAGTGACATCTTGTAACTCAGTAAGTATTCCCAGCTTTTTGCGACACTGGAACCACAAAAAGCTTACGTGTTGCCGTGAGAGTTTATGATCTGCTCCATTCTGTATTATTCCTCCTGGAAGTCTCGCTTAGCTTATTTCGCGTCTGGTTTGTAGAGTCAAACTTGTTGAAAGACATGGAACTTTCAAAATATCTCATTATCTAAAATTCTCAACCTGTAGCGTTACAAGTGTGTACGCACCGGTGTTTCAGATCGTCTATTGAGTGGCGTTAGTTCCGCCAAGCGTGGTGGGAAACTCAATCTCCGCACCTAAACCATGCGATAACTTTATTTTACATGCCTCCACAAGCAACCAATTCAAATCTTCCATAAGTTGTTCTCTGGATCGCGAATAGGTACTCTGAGTTTTCTTACGATGTCGTCGCATCTTTTCTAATCTTGGAACAACCCCATCTGTGAGTATGAGCTGATTAGACCGAGATAAGAGAGAGAATTTATACATCTTGCCTAGCTATTCTCGTGGATTGAAATTTCCTAGACTGAATAATTCGCACGCTCGAGCAGGTGAATTTTACCATCATCGAAGCTTGACGGCACGGGACGTTTTTTATCATCGAGCCTAACGGCTACTTAGAGTAAAAATATTGCCGCCGAAATCCTCTGCTCCACGCATTTTATCAGCCAGCAGATTTTTCTCCGCTATCAATCGCCCCTCATCAGGGTTTCTAAAGGAACACCGACGCGGCGACGCGATTTCTGGGTCAGACTTTCCGGTGGAAAGGACCCACCACACCTGCGATGCGAAGACTTCCAAACAACTGGTCATGAACGCTAAACATATGGAGTTCCACGGATAATGTGCAATTCGAACACTCTCCATCTGCAACTCAACTATGTACATCGTAATTGTGGATTTATCACAAAGATTAGCATTGCCAACTACACGATTAAGGTTTCCTAGAAGAAAGGAGAACCTTGCTATATAAAGCTCCAGGCTTCGAATCTGATGTCAAATCAACTTTCGAATCTTGGGGAAATGGTTCTTGGAAAGTTTCATGTCATTCGGGATACGGCCCCTAATTTTCCATCTTTGTTCGATTACTTCACAGTGTGTTGTCCCTTTCAAGGATACTCGCTAATGGGCAAGCAAACCTACCAAGGTTAAACCCATTGTGACTTCAGTGGTCCGGATTGCCGTGAACACCTGTTGAAAATAAACCCAGCATAGAAATGGTACCACTGTTTCGTACCTAGAAACTAGGCTTATGAACTCGCCTCATTTTCCATGCTCTGTGTATATCATCTGAACTCCACCTTTGCTTCGTTTGCTTTGCAGGTTTTTCTCTTGGAGAATTTCATCTGTTGTTTTTTGAAGATCTCAACTCTTTTTGCCAGTCCGTACCGCTTCTCACCACCCCGCCCCCAACACCCAAACACCCAACCATATTCAAAATTACCCCAGATCAGCACACTCTTGACCCAAGCAACGGGGAAAGTAGTTAGACTCGTGGCCTGGAGGACAATCATTCAGAGCCAAGAAACTCAAAATCCTTCCAGTCGTTATCTTCCATGTTGGGTATCGGAGAGGACGAGTAGTCAAAAAAACGCATGCACACGACGATTAAATCTGGGGGTTTCACGTAACGAAAATCCTCCGTATGGTCCAACGAATCTTTCCTCTTTCGACAATCTACACCCATATCCAATAATGTCGTCCTCATCGCTGGCCGCCAATTCGACCACTACCTTTTCGACGATACTTCCGAGCGGCTCAGTCTCAGCATTCTTGGGCACACCACCCGCGACGTTGAAGGATTATTATATTGCACAGTACTTCTTATATCAGCTTGGATTGAAGACAGATCCCATACTTGGTGCTCCTGTAAATCCGAAGCGACCAGCGGTATATGTTTCGGAAACGAATGGACCGAAGATTCTGGCTTCTATGATTGCAGCGATTTGTGTGATGGTCACAATAACCTTACTAAGACTTGGTATACGGGTGTTCAACAGAGGTCTCTTGGTGGGCTTGGATGATGTTTTCATTGTACCTGGTGTTGTAAGTAAAATCTTGGTCTAACTTTTCGCTTGCTGGGAATGCTTCCTCCACCCCACATATTTCAAAGTCTTCACCTGTTTCGATGTTTTATCATCCCTTGGTGCTATCGTGGTTTTTCATAATGCTAACGAATCTAGATATTAGCAGTGGCATGGCCAGCTTTGCAGATTTGCGCTGTCGTCTACGGGGGAGCGGGGAAACATGTAAGAAGTTACCCAAAACAAGAACATGGCGCTCTCTCGACCTCATTCACGTGCTTCCATTGATTCAAGCACTAATAGGTTATGACAGATGTACGACGTAACCTACGAAGAGTACTCATACTTCAAACTGTACGCCAACGTTGACAAAATCCTCTTCTTCCTCGCAGTTGGCTTCATAAAGCTCTCCATCTGCCTCTTTAACCGACGTCTCACCTCCATCACTTCGCGAGCCTGGCTTATATTCAACAACTGCTTTATCGGTCTCCTCGTCGCCTATCTCTTACTATCATTATTCTGGTGTATCTTCCAATGCGATCCTCCATACGCTGGTTGGAATATCATCCGCGTAGCTACCGAGCTGAAACACAAGCCAAACTGCATAAGCGATAATATTGTTGGAAGTGGCTTGAGTGTTATCCATGCCCTCATGGATTTCGGGTTACTCGCTGTACCATTGATTGTACTTTGGAAAGTTCAAATGAGCTGGAAGACAAAGGCACGGCTATTTTTTGTTTTCAGTATCGGAGGAATGAGTGCCATTGGTTCTGTGATACGGCAGGTCGAACAGGAGAGGCTGTCAACTGACATCCTCTGTAAGTCCATTCTCAATCAGAAGGATTGTAGTTCATTTCACTAACAATCAACAGTCAACTTCGTGCCCTTACAAAACTGGACCCTAATCGACTTAACATTCGGAGTCGTCGCAGCATCCCTCCCCATTCTCTCCGCCTTCGTACCTAAGAGCTGGAAAAGCTTAACAGGGAGCAAAAAAACAGCACCGCGTAGCGACGGATACTTCAACAAATCCGGACACACCAAGCTGAAGTCCGGAAGAGATGGCAATATCGGGGGGAAGAGAACAGAATCAGAGTGTGGGGAGAATATCATAAGAATGGATGTGATAGAGTTGACATTTCAGGATAGAAAGGACACGAACTGGGATAATGTTTCTGATGATGAGAGGAGAATAGCAAGAAGTCTAGATATTGTTGGAGGGAGCAGTCAAGGTCAAACGGCTACTTGGGTGGGACAGGCGAAGTGAACGTCTCATTTGTGTGATAGTTTGAAATTAGCGTGTAAAGAAGAAATACAACAACAATATATAATATGAATACAGGCGATTTGTGGGAGTGAAAAAGCTATAAGCCCTAGGGGAAGCGGAAGAGATTTACCCATGAGCACCTGAATTCGAGATTTCGGAATCGAGTCTCTTCCATTAGGTCTCATTGTAACTCCGCGACGGTATAGGTGATTTCCTTTCGGGGTCGCTACTCTGATCACAGGGGCTGACAATTTGAGGTACCTTAAATTGACAAACTGTATGTATTCTAAGAATCATTCATTCCCTTGTTGCCGGTTGGATTACAATTCTGTTCTAGCAGCGCCCAAAGCAATTAAATCCAACCACTTCGCAAGCCTAAACACAATTAGTCACAACCCCTCCATGATAAAATTGGAAGAAAAGCTCACCTAAACCCCGCTCTCGCAACTAAAGTCTCAACAACAGGAACTGCAGCCTCAAAATACTCACCACCCAACTCCACATTCTCCACGCCATCTTTCCCCTTTGGTAACACGGTCGAGCAAACATAAGCGTTCGATTCTCCGGCCCAAATCAGAGCACTGCTTTCCGGGTCTCCTAGAGACATTCCATTGAGCCATTCATTCTCAGCTGGGGATTTGTAGATTCCGTTTCGGATCGAATCTGTGAGATTTGCGGCCCATGATTGAGCGAAAGGGAGGGCGTATCCTCCAATATGCGTTTCCGGGATTGAGGTATCCCAAACATGGTGGAGGTTAGTTGGGTGGGTTGCAAAGAGGACGGGAATGGAGTTTCCGCCACGGAGGAGAGCTTCAGTGTGTAGTGGTTGATGGATATCGCCGAGGAACTAGGATCGTGAGTTTTATGTACTTGAAAATAGAAAGGCGTGCAAGAGATGATTTATTGACTTTTCTCCACATTTGGGTTGTGGCGATAGTCAGTACTGCCAAGGGCATATATCTCAACCAACCAACACACTCCAAACAAGGTCGAGGAAATGAGTAGTATGAAACTTGTTACATGGATAAGGAATAGAGAAATAACGTAGAAAGAATTTGAGAAACTCACGTGAACGATGAACTAATCCAACGGTTAGATCTTTTCGATAATGAATGCTCCATAAACATACCTTCGCAGCCATATTTCTCATATACGCCGGCGTACTCGGATCAAGCAACTGTCTCGTCTAATTCCACTATTAGTCCTCCCCCAACGTTACACTGGTCTACACCAATCAACACCAGCTTCAAAACAAAACCTACATAATTCGCAACAGCCCCAACAATACACCCTTCTTTAGCACAATCCCTCTCCATTTTCACTCCGCACCACAAAGGTGGCTCATCTTCAGCATCGATAAAGTGCAATGGTGCGCTAAACCTCCCAGCAGCAGTATACCTAAAACTATCAGCCCAGGTGGCGATGTTGGCGAGGTAGTGTTCGGTGTCGTTGTAAAGAATAGATTGAAAAAGGAGAGCGGTTGGTGGGGAAACGAAGTTGGATGCGATGTAGGCGACGGTGGTATGGCCGAGGGTCCCCCACGCGCTTGTGAGAGGGAGGAGCGCGAGGATGGTTGTTGGGACGAGTGTCTTCATTTTTGAGATGAGATAAGATGAGATGAGATGAGATGAGACGAGAGATAGAGGAAGAAAGTGTTGGTAC
Organism: Hymenoscyphus infarciens; assembly: GCA_001414345.1. Lineage (NCBI taxonomy): Eukaryota > Fungi > Ascomycota > Leotiomycetes > Helotiales > Helotiaceae > Hymenoscyphus > Hymenoscyphus infarciens. Next base: position 424,409 of record LLCB01000002.1, on the reverse strand, counting down.
GGGAGGAGATGAGAGTCTATTATAAGTGAGGGGTGCGGGTGATGGGGGTTGTTGATGGTTTTGAGACATTGAGGTGTTGTTGTTCTGATTGGTCGGGAGCTCTTGATAACCCTCTCCACGTGACAGCGTGTAACCCACGTGTTTCATCACAACCACTTTGGGAATAATAGCAGGGCGAAGGAACCTTGTACTTGATTGGTTATAATCAAAACTTTGCTAAAAAGATTTAAAATGAAAAGACGAGGCAGCTTGCAACGTGGGACAAAAATCCAAATTTAGGAAGAACACAAGCTTGCCAAACCAGCCAATCAAGATGTTCTTACTTCAGAGTAGAAGACCAGACCAAAGACCCAAAGGGACTAAAATATAGACTGTCAGTAAGCTAGAATTAGTTTTATCTCTACGTCTTACAAAAACAGCATAATCTCGACGTTTTTCATAAGAGCGGAACTACAGCAGGTTGCGGAGAGTTCCACCTAAAAGCAGCACTGTAGCACTGCTACCAGTTCAAGGACAATTGAAGTAATTTCCCTTGTAGTTTGTTACAGTATAAGAATTTAACCTAGGAGCTTATTGAAAATTAATATATTATCTGAGGTAACCTTACGAAATTTGGTTGCTCTGGCTATTTAGTACAATTTCAGTTAATAAATGAAGTTATGCCCATATTAAATTTTAAGGAAAATGAGTAAAATTACTTGTAGTCGGATATAAAGTTACCTAGTTTCATTGTCTTCGTTATTTAGGATAATATCAAATAACTGATGATCTTATGACAATCTAGTTCTAACTTTCCGAGAAAATTCCACTCTCGCCTTTGTCGCCTGAAACATTACGCGAAGAACTCTCGTAATCACTGCTATTGACAGGCTGCAAGTTCCAGTTTAGTCGACTCCTTCTGGCTGCCCGTGGTGAAAGATTGTTGTTTTTTTATCACAGAGATTACTCGCGACCCAGCGTTTTAGACACGCGCCCTCTACACAACGACCGCACCCACCTTAAAAACTCAACGCCAGTTATAAAATGGAAGTATGAGGGTTATTAATCAAATACATCCCTATCTCTTAATATATAGAAGTATTCTTACAAAGCAATATCTAATGGTGCCGAAAGTCGAGTTTTCATGACTCGGGCTTGGTCGCACTCAAGCCTCCTTTGCGATCCCCTTGACCTTTTTCCACTCTCTCTATATAATTACCTGATAGGGCGTAGATTATAGAAGAGTCAATGTTTTGAAATAGGGTAGAGATCGTCGGTTCTACATGCTTCTTACTTTCTTTCTAGTAAGGTTGGGCTAGTTAATTATACTGCCGTGCTCATTCTCCTCCCAACGGTTAATCAATCATTAGAAGTTTTTCTTCCGACCAACAGAGCTTCTACGTACAAACTTACGACCAGCTCCTAATACGTATCCGATGAATAAGTGTGTCTCGCGGAGGTTCAAGCGGAGCTCAAGACTGCAACGGACATAATTAATCGGAGGTTCAAGCGGAACTCAAGCCTGCAGCGGATATAAGTAATTGAGCTATATAAGTCCCTCTCATCCTCAGTTCTTCCAGCAAACCAAAAGCATCTAACTCAGAAATCCTCGAGCAGAAACCCATTTTCTCAAACGGAAAACACTTTCCAAATTCAACCAAACAACAGGTTCAAATCATCACAATGGCCCACAAACTCAAGTCATTCACAGAGGACCTCAAACTCGATGCCTTCACCAAAACCTACCACCAATCTCTCTACCCAGCTATATCATCTGAGAACCCCCTCCTCTCAGCAACTGGGAAAGTCATCCTTGTAACAGGAGGTGGCACTGGGATCGGCAAAGCAACCGCAACTGCCTTCGTTCAAGCCGGAGCCGAAGCAGTAACCATCGGTCAGTACCCAGTTTCTCTGAGTAAATGTCTCCTTTGGGTAAATTCTAGAGCTGAGACATTCCTCGTTCTCGAATTTTCTACAATACCTCCGTAGTGCTGGAGCTTCTTACTCATTCTACTCATTATACATCCCCAAAGAAGTATACTGACTCCGAGTTTCTATAGTGGGACGACGAGAATCCGTCCTCCAATCTGCAGTCTCTGAGCTCTCAAAGCTCGGGAAAACAAAAATCGCATACGAAGTAGCCGATGTTACCGATCCGGTGGCCGTCAAAAAAGTCATCGACTCATCGATGAAAACCCATGGAAAGATCGATGTTCTCGTAGCAAACGCGGGTTATCTCGATCAACACAAGTCTATCGTCGATTCAGAGCTTTCGGACTATTGGCTCAGTTTCGAGATCAATGTTAAAGGTCTCATCATTCTCTCCCAAGCCTTTCTGAAGATCTCCAAACCAGGGGCAACGATTGTCAATATTTCTTCTGCAGCTGGCTTCATTCCTTACATCCCTGGCTTCTCAGCCTACAGCACTTCAAAGGCTGCAGGAGCAAGATTCATGGAGTATCTTCATCATGAAAATCCTGAGTTGCGCGTTTTCAATCTGCAACCAGGTCAGATTGTCACTGATATGTCTACGAATGCTGGATTGCCGAACAAGAATTGTGACGATGTTGGTAAGTTGTGTCTTGTGAATTAGTGCTTGGAAAATTGAAGCTAATTTTGATAGAACTTCCCGGGGGGGTGTGTCTCTGGTTCGCAAGCCAGGAAGCGGAGTTTATGCGTGGAAGATTTATGTTTTCAAACTTTGATGTCGAAGAGATGAAGGCTAAGGCAGAAGAAATTGAGGGGAAGAATCTCTTTACTGTCGCTTTGAGTGGATGGAATTCAAGCGCTTAGATATGTGAATTGGCCGAGTTATAGTTTGTTTATAACGCTCACCTCACGAATCCTGACGTGATTGTTAGTGCAAGAAGGAGCAATTATACAAAAATCTTACCTGACATAAAGGTGGGAACTTGTCACATGTTTTTGATCCATTTAAAGCGACACATACCATAAGACCAAGATCTTCGAAATCACCTGGTGTTGCTCCATTCAAAGCGAGGTCCCACTGCTTTATGACCACTTGAAAATGGGGTTTCTCCTTGAATACTCCCTCCCATTCATATTCCAATTGTGTATTCCTGCGAAATGCTTAGTGTTCTTTCAATATTGAATGTAAAGCATGAGTACTCACCAGAGAGCTTCTTGTGCTGTAAATGACAATGTGTTCACTTTATTTGCCACGGAATCGTAGCCAAATTTCAAGAACGAGTAAGTTCCTTGGAGCATATATGCACACAGTATCGTGCGTCGACAACTTTCTTTGAAGACCCAATCTTTCCATGATATATCCCAGTTCGTTGCCACTGAAGTACTGTCCTCATATCTTAGAGGTAGCTGCTCCGTCTGCTCATTCAGCTTTTCAGCCCACTGGATCAGTGTAGCTTCAGTCATCTCAGCCTCCGCCCTCAATCGAATATCGCCATCGAACAACCTTATAATCTGATAAAGCAACAACGCTTGTACCGAGGCCAACAACTCGCTGGTTGTGGGCTCACTTCTCCGCCTATAAACCAACTCTTTAACCTTCCTACTCAAATTACCAAAAACCATACGCTCATTATCCCGGGTCTTACAGCTATACAGTGCACAAGAGCTTAGAGCATCCTGCAAAACGGCCGGATGGGGCTGATTATTCGGAGGACGATGGATAAAAGGCGTCTGGCCATTCTTCAGAAACATGGCCGGATGAGCTTGGAATTGACGAGATATGAAGCGGACTCTTTCGTGATAGATTTCTCCGGTTGTAATCGCGATGGGCTCATCTGTGAATTGAGCCGCATTGATACTGTCGTCAAACTGGTTGCAGGGGTCGATTTGAAGTTCTTCCTCGTCTGCGTTTTGAGATGGCCACTGTATATCAAGGTCTGGTCCGGGTGTCAATGTTGCAAGCCATGATGGCTCGATGAAAGCTGCTGCCTAGGTCTGCACAACGAATAAAAGCTACGAATATATTCAGAATATTCACGATTTTCCACGGATAAATTACCCTTCGAATTATTCAAGAATAAGGAGAGTTTAGGGTGTAAATAGCAGTCGTTTATTCATGAATATTCTGTATTCTCCACCCTTTTGGTATGGTTTCCCACTTATCTAAACATGTATGAAAATCCCCCGAAATTATCCGCTTTAGTCGCTTTCGTCGTCTCGATTAGGCTACGCCGGGGGTTAAAAAAGTGGATAACTTATTAAATAAGGTGAAAAGAGTGAAGCCTTTCGACTCTTTCGACGTCTGAAACCTTAGTTGAAACCTTAGCTTAAAGGTCACGTGTATAATGCTTTAGAAAGTGGGGTGTCATGTGATACCCTTTAACATAACACCCTATTTCACATGATATAAGTGATAAAGAGTAGAGACGATAGTAATCTATTAATAATAATTAAAAGTAAGTGAGTTTATAGTTTAGTTGTGTTTAAATATATATATAAAAAGAGAGTAAAATTCAACTTATATAAACCCTCTATACTAAGACCTAGGGGGCGGATATTAAGCTTAATAAATAGAAACTATTCGTAACATATTCATTTAAGCTCTTATCGCTCGAATAATCGCTCGAATACTATATATTTATTTAATATTTATGATGAATAATTAATATTTTATTCATCTATTCGTTGTGCAGACCTACTGCTGCCTCCCCGTTTTCGTTCCATAGATCACCCCCAAACAATGGCAAATTGTCCATCGGGTAAGCCGAGAGGTCCGCAGAATTCCCAAGTGAGTTCACATTCCCAGATTCTGCCTGATTGGAAACATTGTTTGCAACATTTGGCCGGGCGTTTCGATTTAGAGAACAGACAAGGTGCTTGGCCGTGCATCTCTGGCAATTCCCTAACGTGAATTCGCATCGTCGTTTTGACTTGACACAATTTGAGCAAGATTTTCGATAAGGGGGAGCCATGGTTCGTTGCAATCTCGATTGTTGTTGGCCTGGTGATCTGGACGAAAGAAAGGTGGTGGTGATTTATAATGCTACGCTGGCGGCGATGGACGTAGTGGGTCCTTGTGGCTGGTGAGATTGTATTGAACCAATGAGATCCACTAAATTTTATGATGATTGGCACCCGAGCTCTTACATGATAAATGATTCTATTGTTGTTGAAATTTGTTTTGGATGACGTCACTCACTGTTCCTCGTCTATCTAAAACTAAACACTATAAAGTATCCTTGAGTGTCTACAACAATTAACTTTTTTTACCAGAGTTAACTTGAATAGGTAACGCTCAAAAACTAAGTCTTGATATTTAATTCAGTTGCTCTAAGCTGAACACGAAACTTTGTCACTGAAGCAAGTACATGACCAACGATAACTGACGCTCTTACCAAAGTATAATTCAACGAATAGACTAGACTTCAGGTTCTCTTGTTTTGCTAGATCGACACTATATATATTAAGTACTAAAGATTGCCGGTTGTAACCAAACAATTCTAGCCTTCACGCTAGTATGAATCAACCAGAAAAATAAAAGTATTGTCTCACTTATAAGGTGCCTTCAACTCTCCCTGCCAAGTAGCTGTCCCCAAAACCAACAAAGCATCGTATCCATATCTCAAATATCATCCACCTGGACTCATCCAAGCCTTGCGAAAGAATACTCAACTGGCAAGAGACCAATAGCACCAACAATGGGCCAACCAAACAACCATAAACTCACCGATCTCGAGAAAGGACCACAGCAACCCAACGATTCCGCAACCAGACTTTCAAGAGAAGAAACCCCCTCAGAAACACCATTGCCCTTTTGTGAAGAACACGAATTCTCAGAGTCGACAAATCTCATTGATCCGAAGTCCCAAAGACCACGAAAACGTGAACGAAGAATAATCAAGGAGAGCCAGGGAAAGGTGTAAAAGAGTAGAAGATTCAACAGCCACAGGACGGGACGACAAATGGGAGAAGAAAAAAGATGAGTTCAGGGTGATAAGAAAGAGGCATGAGAAAAATGAGGAGCCGTTGCCGAAATGGCCGAAATGTTTGTTGTTTTTCATCGCATTAGGAGGCCTGGCTTTGTTCGGGTCCATACCTATTCTTCTGGTTACTTATTCATCGCATTCTGTGTGGGTCGTGACCACGAAGCCTACATTCTCCTCGGAAATAGTTACTGGCCTTGTCAACATAGAAGGGATGTTTGAATTTTCTTCTCAGGCTGAAGAGGGGGCGAAAAAGTTCCGGGAAAACTTCGAGAAGAAGATGGAGAGCGGGGAGTTGTTGGAGTCTAAAAGAGATGCGGGAGAGGTTGGGAATGTAACTGGGGTTGAGATTGAAGTCCAGAAGGACTATTTGAGGAAGAAGATGCAACGCGGTGATTCTAAGATACAATTTGGGAAGTTGCTTTGGAAAAACACATATAAAGCTAGAAGTGGATTAATTCCGTTCAACTCATACCACATTCAAAGCTCCCATCAGCACCTGGCTTCTCTCAACCAAGCAAAAAATTGTGTACTTAACACACCTTTCCCGCTGAAAAGTGTCCCACATCGCAAGAATTTCTGTAGCACCAGGTAGTTATAATTAAATTACCACAAGTTCAAGCCTCATCGCTAGGATCTCTTACTGTCGAAATATATTGTACTATCAGAGGGATGACCATCTTCAATCATTTAAACAACTTTCGGAACCCTTCCCTAAACTACTCTTTCCCATCAATAGCTCCTTTCATAATCCCGATCAAACACATGAAATTTCCATCCCCCGCCATCCCCATTCCCTAACAAACATCAAACACTCCACAATTACAGCATTCCCTTCTCTTAGCCAGCAATGCCGATGGCGCGACCTTGATTCTATAACCTACAAATCAGAAAGAAAACGTACATTCCCCCCAACTCAAAACTCTTAAAAACGTGACCCAGGAAAAACAAAGGGGAGGGAAATAATCGATGATTTAATCGATTATTTTTATCGACATGCAACAAACCCCCTAATTGGGACTGCAACACGTGAGAACTAGGGTCTAGACTCTGTCACCCCTTTTGGCTTGATTGGATAATGGATATGATGTAACGAAAAAAGAGATGGAGGGCCTAGCCACTGGGTAGACAAATTGACGGAGACCCGGGCGTTTGTTTTCCATACTTTAGAGGAAACAACCACCCGAACCTAATTTTGACATCTCTTTAATTTAATATCGCTATTCGCTACTGTCATGTACAGTAACAATACCAAATATCGTACCTCTTCCCACCACTCTCCACACACACCGGCACAATTAGCAATACAATGCAATCCAATCTTTCCCTCCCACCAACCCATCTTCCCCCAACCATCAAAGCAAAGTTTGAAAACAAAAAAGCAAAAAATTCAGGGTATCTACTTTCGAAAAGGGACCCAGATGTAACAAAACTTTCTTCCATGCAATCCATAAACTCCAAACACCACATCAAATGTTTATGCGTCACTCAATGCCCCAAGCCCCCACCATAAAACTCATGATGCGCCCCAGCAGGATCCAAATCCATAAACTGGTCAATATCCGACTCCACAAACGTCAAATCTGTCGGCGGTTGTTGAAGATCAGGGAATACGTCATCAGCAGGCGGACCATCCAAACCCCGCGAGACCTTGAAATCAGCAGGAACCGCTCTTCCCAATGTATCTCTGCGATTCTTCTTCCGTGATTCGACATTGTTGTTTTTATCTCGTCGACCGTTCATGAATTCCCCCGCGTCGCTAGTTCGACCTTTGACAAGCTCATCATGGAAGACCTGTGCTCCCCGGAGGATGGGGAGAAGTGTTCGGGTTTCGTACCATCGACCTTTAACATCAGCTACTCCTTTGCGTGCAGCTGGTTCTAGCAAGCGCCATTCGTAATATAGACCAGTCTTGGCTTGGTCGGCGACTTCGTTTCTGAATCGAAGATCCGTAACCATTCGTGCAGGTAGATCTGGTGTAGGCCAATCTGAGCGGTTTCTGTACGGAGTGGGCATCTCAACCCATTTGTAAACATCACCAACAAATGTTAGTTGGGAAGCGCCCGTTGGACCCGTAAGTTCAATCAGTTTATGAACGATGAGCACAATGATATCTTTGCTATCAGTTCCTCGCAGCCGAATTGGCTCCCCTACCCAGACCTTTTCAGCACCCAGAAACATTCCCCGGTACTGCACTTCTCCCGGACCTGCAAGAGCATTATCAATTCGGTCGTAGAGCGAATAGCTGGAGTCGATGACTTTTGCAGCAAGAATACTGCCATCAACCACATAATCGCGCGATTGACCTCCATCGAGCTCTCCTCTCAGAACTCGCTCCCACGGCACCTGATCATATGTGAGATTTTGTATTGCAGGAATCGTTGTAGATGGGACACTCCACGCCAACCAAGGTCTGATGAGTGCTTCGTCGTCCTTAATCTGCCAGGGTTGGTGTTGAAAGGGATTTGAGAGAGGCTGAAGAAGGTAGCGGGGTTTGTCATTTTGTAACTGTCGTTTCGAAATTATACCCAGTCGCCAATTCATCCCATTATTAAACCACACCAACTCCCCAGATCTGTATAAATATTTCCCATTGGCAGCACCATCCGCTCTCTGCTCAGGAGATGTATTTAGGGCTATAGAATTTGGCTGTATCGTTGATCTATTTTGTGTATTATTTGGCGGGGGTCTGGAGGTAACTGCGGGTGCAGAGTGTACCTGTTGTATAGCTGGAAATTTCATTAGTATATATATATAATTAAAAAACCCGAAAGGGATTATGTTACCCTTGGTAGGCGCGGCTGCAGTAGCAGAAGCAGAAGCAGGAGGTTTGATTTCTTTCTTCAGCTGCGACGTAGCCCTACCACTTTCCTCGATTTCATCCTCTCCATCTGGCGAGCAAATTTTGCATGAGCAATTGACTGGATCGCCTTCCTTGTCTACCGCAAGCCATAGGAGATGATGGAAGAAATCTGCGGGACTCCTATATCGCTTTTTCCGACCTTGTGGGTGGCCATAAAGATATGCGTCCTGCCTCTCAAAGACTCCCGCCGCGTGTTTCCCTTTCTCTCTTGATTTATCGCCATTAACCTTATCGACGTTGTATTTCAGGTGCTCCCATAGCACATAGCCTTCGGGAATTTCGGAAAGTATATAGCTTTTGTCCAAGGGGTTGTTAGCGTTTGCAAACGAAGAGGGGCAGTCGTAGAGAGGTCTACTATGATGTTCTTTCCCACCCAGCCGGTGCATCAGCATGCCACCAAGCTTCCGTCTCCAATCTACAGCTTTTGGCTCCTCGGGATCCAACCTCTTGTAGCAATCAACCATGCCCTTGGAGTCGGGTGTATCATCTTGCTGAGCTGCTGTCGGTTCATTTGGCTCGCTGGTTCCGGATCTGGTTGGTACCGCGAAGAGGCCATCTGATCTGACAATGGTGATGGGATAGTAAGGAGCCATATTCAATTATTACAATAAGCAATGGTACGTAGGTACCTTGGAGAATTCAAGGGGATCCATCGACAGGAGGTTCGCTGGTGGGGGGACAACCTTGAATTGGTTGACTTGGGCGACGCGCCAAAGCACTAAGCTATATTAACGGATTAAAGTCGGCCCGGTACAGCTATAAATGCAGCCCCTTGCCAGTGTTCCTTGATAGATCACTTTAGTAGAATTCCACCAGACTGCGTTGAACACAATTGCATTCCACAAATAGCGGATTTTAATACTCGGGTTTTTTTAGTTATAAAAAAACCAAAACTGTATGCGTGCGATAATCAGGGGTGTGGCGTTGTGGCGCAAAAGACAGGTTCTCCACAAGTTCCTTATGCAGACGCGATTAATGGCCGCCGCGTCCAATGGCAACCGCAACCCACAACTTCACTTGAATTATAGAAAGCCATCCTTTTCTTTCTCTCTTTCTTTCTTCAGCTCCGCCGAGTATCGATCTCACCTTTCCTTCATGGACTCTCCTTAATCGCCTTTGCTCCTTGCACGACGTTTCCCGAGGGCTTGCGAAACCTCCCATTCCTCAGCTTCATTACCAAGCGCAAGCGCAAGCCTCCCTCGATGGATCCCCACGCTCCCTCTCCCTTGCATTTCACAATGGACGCCCCAAACTCACCGGTGGCACTTGGCGCAAACGAAGAGACTCCAGCTGCCATCCCGATCTCTCCTCAATCCGCCGCCTCCTCACAAACTCCTCGTCGAAGTGCCGCCTCCAGCCTTCTTGCGAAATACCTCCCAGGCGCATCCATCGATCACAAGAAGGACAGCCAGAAAGGTGACTCTCCCTTGTTACAAAGATCGAGACCCTCGGTATCATACCCAGATCCAGAGATGTCGCCCATGAACCGATCTTTCGACACTCCCCCACAACCTCAATATGTTGTCCCAGCTACTACCGCCGCTGCAAAGCAGGAAGAGGACGAGAATATCGAATACACAACCCCCGGTCGTCGCCGCCTACGAGTTCGAAAGCCCAATATGTCTCTCAAGGCGCTAGAGAATATCGAGACTCCGCGCAATAATCGAACGCAAACAAAAAAGACCCCTAAGAATGCGATTGCAGATCTGATCGGTGTCAATTCATTCAATATCACACCGACTGTCAGTCAGAGGGTAGCCATTCGGCAGGAGATTGCTAGCAAGACCGCTGCAAACAGAAATAGGTTCTTCGTGGAGAAAAAGGACTTTTTGCTTCCATTGCTACCACCTCACAACTATGTTCGAAAGCTGGTTGAGAAGCATGATCAGCTCTCCCCAGAGGAGTTGGAAAAGCTTCCCACAATCACCCCATACCAGGAGATTGTCACTCAACCAAAAGGTGTCACCGCCACAATGAAGCCTTATCAGCTGTCGGGCCTCAGCTTCATGGCCTATCTTCACCAGAACGGTCTATCTGGAATCCTTGGAGATGAAATGGGTCTGGGCAAGACTCTACAAACCTTGTCACTCATACAATATTTGAAGGAGAATGACCCTAAGGCTGGAACAGGTAGATTGCAAAGACCATTTCTAGTCGTTTGTCCTCTCTCTGTTTTGAGCAGTTGGATGGCGGAGGCAAGAAAATGGACACCAGGTCTCAAGGTCGTCAGATTCCATGGACCGATCAACGAGCGCAACAAGTTAAAGAAGATAGTCATGGGTGAGATCGACTCGTTTGGAAACATGACTGCACAGGCGAAGGCGAAATTCAAGTCGAGACGAAACGCTGCCGGAAAACAAGTTGTTTTGCTAGATACCGACTCCGAGGATGAAGACGATATTGGTGTTGACTTAGTGGTTACAACATATGACTGCTTTCGCATCGAACAATCTTGGTTCAAGAAGGCATTCGTTTGGCGTTACGCTGTATTGGACGAAGGTCATACGGTCAAAAACCACCAAAGTCTTGTTTCAAAATCTTTGCAGGGCTTAAAGGCAGAGTACCGATTGATCTTGACTGGAACCCCCCTTCAGAACAACTTGTCCGAGCTTTGGAGTCTTTTACATTGGCTCTACCCAGAGGTCTTTAGCGAAAATACCAACGAGCTCTTCGATAACTCCTTCAACCTATCTAAGGGTCACTATCTCAACACGGTTCTTGATAGTTCCAGACACTTGTTGGAGCTGATCATGCTACGACGAATGAAAACTTCACCTGGAGTCGACCTAAATCTTCCACCAAAGACTGAAGTCTTGTTGTTTGTGCCATTGAGTCCCATGCAGCGCTTTTGGTACGAACGCATGATCACCAAGGCAGATCAAGGTCTTCTAGACGAGCTTTTCAAGGGGATGAAGGAAAAGGAAGCCGATGCCTTAAAGGCTTCGTCCGACGATGAGATTCGAGATGCCGAAGTCATGAAGATGGAGGAAAATGCATTGAAAGTGTTTGAAAATGCTGATATGGTGGGCACGGATGCATGGAAGGAGACGAAGGATATTCTTGAAAAGACTGTCCAGCGGGAAGCTGAAGTTCAAGGAGAAGGAAAAAACAAGTCTGCATGGCAAAAGCTGATGAACCTCTTGATGCAACTCCGCAAAGTTTGCAACCACCCATATCAAATATCACACGCCGAGCCTGACCCGTATCACGCCGGAGATCATGTTATTCATGCTTCAGGAAAATTCATTGTTCTGGAAAAGCTTTTGAATGAGTTGGTTGTCAAACAAAAGAAGAAGATTTTGATATTCTCGGGATTCACAAAAATGTTGGACTTGGTTGAAGAACTGTTACTGCTTAGGGGAGGAGATGGTTCAAGTTATCGTTCCGTTCGAATCGATGGGTCTACTGCTCGAGCACGTCGAAATCTCGGTATTCGAATGTTCAACGACTTGACCACTGACTACAGAGTAATGTTGATTTCTACTCGTGCCGGTGGTTTGGGTATCAACTTGGCAACCGCCTCCGATGTCGTACTTCTTGACCAAGACTGGAATCCACAAATCACCCTACAGGCCGAGGCCAGAGCCCACAGAATTGGACAGAAGAACCCTGTCACAATCTATAAACTTGTCTCGCAAGGCACAGTCGAAGAACAGATGATGGGTCGTATTCAGAAGAAACTTTATTTGTCTGCAAAGGTGACTGAGGCGATGCAGGATATCCATACTAAATTCGGTGGTGGTGGAAAGAAAAAGAAGGGGAGACCTGGAGCAGCCGAAGTCGATGACAACATGCCTCAATTGAGCACAGGACAGCTTATGACTTTGGTACGACGTGGTGCTTCTGCAATTTCCCGACCAGAAATTGATGTCAACGAGATGCTCAGCTGGTATGTCAAATATAGATTATAGTATCTGGCTGTTTACTAACGCGCTTATAGGGATTGGGATACCACCGTGTTAAAATGTAAAGATCAGCCTGCTGATTTTAACGTCAAGAAAGATGCCATTCCAGATGCCAAGATCGATGAAGAGGCAGAGCGAAAGTGGTTGACTGAGATGGAGCGGGTCGAGTCTTCCGTCTTTGCTGGAAAGAAGTTGGCTCGTACCAAGTACAGCTCTAACAAAGATATCTCGGAAGAATTTGACAGAGCAGAGCGCCGAAAAGATAAGAATACCACCGTCATGGTTGATGGCTTTGCTGTTTCTAAGGAATCGATGAACTGCAAACAATGGGAAGCTGTGCCAACAATGGGCGACAAGGACCCTATTTACAAGGAGCAAAAGCGCGAAAAGAAGGCCCCAGTCGAACCACAAAGTCACTGCCAAGTCTGCACTGATGGAGGAGAATTGCACTGCTGTCAGCTATGTCCTCGTGCATACCATCTTGGATGCCTTGACAAGGAGTTCCAACAAAGGGCGAAGGGCTGGCAATTCAACTGCCCCCAACACCAATGTTTCGATTGCACGCAAAAGACAACTGATGCAGGCGGGATGTTGTATCGATGTCGCTGGTGTGAGCATGCATATTGCGAGGACTGCGTTGATTTCGACAATACGACACTCATTGGCGACAACCTTCCGGAGTATGAACTTCTCAATTATCCCGAGATGACCCAAGCCTTTTATATTCAATGCGCAGCTTGTACGAATCACTTCAAGGATCACCCTGGGGACAAAGCTCTCTGTGACGAGATTGCTGAAAGAATTCTGGTCGATTATGAAAACAAGTTTGGCGGGGAAAGAGACTCGAGTACAGGTCCTGGATCATTGACCGATGCTACCACCGAGAGTAACGGCATCAACACGCCCATTACGATCGATGATGATGTTATTGTTGTGGCCACTAAAAAGCGAAAGATGACGACGCAGATGGGTGGTGGTTCCTTCAAAAGAGAGAAGATTCGTTAAACGTCAATTGATTGTTTCATGTAAAGACATATGAGATATGGCGTTCTTTGTGCTTTTAGAGTGAGCGAAACGGGATATTCTTCGATTCGATACCTGGCTGTTTTTTTTACTGTTTTAGGGCAGGCGTTTTTCGCAGGATAGCGAATGTTATACCACCCTAGGAACTTGTTGTTGCTTGTGTAAAATGGAGGGATGGTGTATTGCTCTGGGCTGAAACTGGGAGCAAGCTCAAATGAACGAGGCAGGAAATGTGTGCTCTTTATGAACTCTTTTTTTCTTCTTCATTCTGCCTGGTTGGCGGAATGGGGGATGTATTAATTGTGGATAGATGCGAGAAGATTTCGATGGAGCTCAAGCTCCGTAATATGATACGTCATGATGGTAGAAATTTAATGCTATTTTCGAATTTATCTGCCTGTTTCCGCTTGTAAATTACCCTCTTCTTCTGCCAAGTGGCTGGCGTCTTCGAAAGAGGGTCTTGTATTCCTTCCTCTTGGTTTTCTACTCATACTGAATTTTCCGAACCGCATCCGCTTAGACAGTGGTCGCACTCGCTTAACCCCCCATTTTACGACAATTACTGAAATTGGCTAGCGCGATCTCTAACAATACGAGAGAGGGTTAGCGTTGCTGCACATTGGGTACCGACCCCACCAATATCTCTGGAATGGTGATGGTTTGATAATCTTACTATTAAGAGGCTGATGGCTGATGGCTGATGGCTAGAAAGCGGACTTGAGGGTAAATTCCGGTGTTGGATGTTGAGATGGTTAGGGAGGAGAGGCAGTGGTGCGGTGGAGTGGTGATTTAAAAGTATATAAGTTGTGCATCAGTCTTTCTTCTTTCTCTTTCGAATCGTTTTGGGTTTTGGTATTCTCTTCACATATTGGATATCTCGAGGATATCATCTCGTCACACTCTCACAAACCAACACGATCTTCTTTCCCTTTCTCAAAATCATTCATCACAAGTCGCACATCTCGAAAATGGGCAAAACTATCCCTCTCTCCCAAATCCACTCTCTAAACCAAACTGCCATACCCTCCCAACCCCTCGTTGCAGTCTTCATAGGCGGAACCCACGGAATTGGATCCTATGGCTTACTAGCCCTGGCCTCACATCACGCGACTTTGGATGGTGGTTCAGGTTTACGCATTTACCTTGTAGGAAGAACGGAAGAGAAAGTAGAAGCTATTTTCAAGGAGGCGAGGAAGAGGGCTCCGAAGGGCGATTTCCGATTTGTGCAGTGTAAGGATGCGAGTTTGTTGAGAGAGGTGGATGGAGCTTGTGGGGAGATTTTGAGGAGGGAAAAAGAGGATGGGGGAGGGAGAGTGGACTTCTTGTGTCAGAGCCAGGCTATTTTTTGTTTGACCAAGGGACGGCAGGGTGAGTTTCACCTCCTATTTACCTTGTCGTATGAAGACTAACAGAATCCCATAGAAACGAAAGAAGGTCTAGACACCTTTCTCTCCCTGGTCTACTATTCGCGCATCCGCTTCATTCACAACCTCCTCCCCCTGCTCCTCGCTTCTTCTCTCCCTTCCGGCGCTCTCATCCTCTCAGTTTTCGCCCCCGACCGGAGAACCGCATTCTTCCAAGACGACCTAACGCTCCGCGATCCAAAACATTATGGATTCCTAAATGTAGGCTCCCACGCTGACTATTTGAAAACTTTCTTCTTTGAAGAACTGGCAAAACGCCATGCGGGGAAATTGAGATGTATACATTACTTTCCCGGCTTGGTGATGGATGCGTTTCCTGGCTTTTGGGGGAATGATGATTTGCCGCTGTGGATGAAAGTCGCGTTTCCGGTGTTGAAACCGGTGCTGAAATTTGGTCCTACAAGTTTGGGGTGGGAGGAGTGTGGGGAGAGGGTGGTTTTTCATTTTAGTGGTGCGAGTAGGTGGCCTGCTAGGGGGAAGGTGGTTGAAGGAAAGAATGGAGGGGAGGGTTTGGAGGCTGCGGTTGGGAGTGATGGTGTTGTTGGTGGTGGTGCGTATAAGGGGAATTGGAATGGGGATGTGGTGCCGACTTCGAAGCAGATTGAGGAGTTGAGGAAGGAGGGGTGGGGGAAGAAGGCTTGGGATCATACTATGGGGGTGTTTGAGGTTATTGAGAGGGGCGAGGTCTATACTGGTTGTTAGTCGTGGCATTTAGTATGCTTCATTCCTATCAGGGAATTAGCCAATCACGTCGCTACCTTTTAGTATTAAGTGGATAATCTAGCAAATTAAGCTATTACATAATTTTACTCCAAAGTGTTCAGATTAATTAAGTTAATTAGCTAAAGTCTTAAGTATTTAAGGATATAAAGTATTAGGTACTTATCCGAAAATCGTTTATTTTGTTCGAGACAGTTTATAAGACTTGAGTTATTTTAACAAACTATAAAAATTAATAAAAGCGAGTTAAGAGTATTCAAGACGATTGGTGAATAAAGCAGCCAAACAGAGCAGTTCTCAGCATGGTATGAAGGTTGTCACTATCCATGTTAATTCGTTTGCCACGCGCATAGGGAACCCTTCTGGTTTCGTTTCTCTGATGATGGGAAGAGATCGAGAAACGCTTTTCAATATTCATTTGCAGAATGATGAGCTCGGCTAGAAATCATCAATGTAAAGAAATCACAACATCACGCAGAGACCACAACCCAAAGTCAGTCCTCAAGTAAAGCGAAAAATGAACTATCGCATTTTATCAGCTAGACAATTGCCTAACTAGGTAGAAAGGAAGAAAAGTTATTAGAGCACGCCCAAGCAGGCGCACACGAAAAAAGTAAACAAAGCCATGAGCTAAACACCACGCTGGCTGAAACGGATCACTCATCTAAAATTCTCTCAAAAGCAAAGCTCACCAACATCCATCTCAATCCCCGTAACCCCTTTCAATCAACGCCAGGCTCTACCCTTCCCCTTCCCCTTAGCAGCCGGACTATTGAGAGTTGGGTACTCATCCTCACCACCTTCCTCTCTTCCCTCAACCTCCACACCCTGACTTCTCGCCTCGGCCAAACTCAATTGAAGAGCAAAATCCAAATCATCCCCATCAACCGGCGTAGTGATTTTAGATCTCGCCTTGCTACGAGTCTTACTACCCGAAGGCGATGAAGAAGGAGAACGACGAGTCTTCTTGGTTTTGTAGGTGATGGGGATCTCGTACCCACCAGAGCCAGAGGCTCGAGGCGGGCTTCCACCTTCGTCGACACCGTCAAGAAGGGAGAGACGAATTGCTTCTTCGATATCTTGTTCAAGTTCGTCGTCATTTTTCAATTTCGGGGATGCGTTCGATCGTCCAACAACGCTTCCTTCAGGGGTGATGGTTTCACTGCCGCTCCAGACTGTCTTGTGGTTCGCATAGGTGTCGTCATCGGAAAGGTAGCCAGCATCACTAGTACTGACACGATGTTCTTGTTCCTTTTGAAACGCCTCTGCAGAAACCATTTCTGCATACCGGATGGCCTCTTCTTCGCTGAGTCCTCCCAGACCTACACCAAATCTGCCAGCAAGTCGAGCTTCTTCTCTGGATCGTCGAAGCTTTTCCTTCTTGAGTTCCTCCTGTTCGGTAGCAATGTAGTCCATGAGAGCACCTCTACCAGTGTTGGTGAAGCGATCAGGACCAGAATTGCTACCACGCTCATTCGAGCGACGGAGACGACGTTTCTTGCTTTGGTATTGATCCGCTGCAGAGGAGCTGTACGACCAGTAACGAAGATGAGTTCCTAGAGAAACCATTCCGCGCAAGACTGTTGGATCTGGATCGAGAGCAATTGCTCCGGCGGCGTAGAGGTTGATACCAACACCAAGCGTTGATGCTTCAGCTTGAACCAAGCGACGTCGGGCACGAGAAGAGAATCTTGAATTGAGCGTCCTGACAGGCTGCATGTTCGAGGCCAAAGGATCCCAAGTTTGGACGAGGCCATCATTGCCACCGTGAACAAGATAAAGTGCAGAAAGAGCAAGGCATGATATTTGTGGCGAGTCTGTGTAAATAGTCCGAAGGGGCTGCAATTCATTGGCCATAGCAGAATTTGCAGATTGAGGGCCTCTTATATTCCACAACTGAACAATACCCGTTTTCGTTCCAACAGCCAAGAAACGTGCTCTATGCCCTGGTATTTGAGCTCCTCCAGCCTCAGAATACCCCGGTGTACCAAATGGAGACGAGAATTCGGAATTGCCGTTAACAGTTCGGAGCGGATCTTCGTCAACAGTCACCATAGCATAGGTAGACATATCAATTGCGCTTGCTGTGATTTCTTCACTAGGATGGTTCCTCAACGAGAAGGTGGTAGTCCGCCATTCTTCGATAAGATTTGTCGAAGCCATACGAGAAGACGGGGTGCTAGGAATCGAAGGTGTGCTAACTGGACTTGACATAGAGCTGGCGAATGCGGAACTCCTTTGGAATATGTCAGGCGATGAGATCCTTGGAGGAGTAATCATATTGCCACCACCAAAGAGAGAAGACATGCTGAGATTCTTGCCGGGGCTTGGAGGAGTCTTTGGCTCAGGATATGCTGCAAGAGAAGCTTGTTCTGTTGACCATCGTGTGAATCTCTTAATCTCCGGAGTCAGACCTTCCTCAATACCGCAGTTGATGACCACAATCGCCTCTCCAGCGCCTTTGCCATCATCACCTGTAAAATCGACTTCGAGTCTTCTACGCATATCCCACCCATGGCAAATTTTGCGATAATGCGATGGTCGATAAGCCAAATATTTTTCAATTTCCAGTGTCTCTGCAATGACTTGTGCTTTAGACAGACGCATGGATTTCGATGATGACCTGGGTGAGTAGCTACCAGGTATCTCGGACACATCGTAGGGGTCCTCTCTCGCGACACGACGAGAAGGTTCAACGAGATTCCAATAAGCAGAACGTCCGGTGGCCCAAGCATGCCTACAACCACTATTCTCCTCGACCTTGGCATCAAGAAGGTGTGATTTCAATGGTTTGGTGAGATAGAACACCTCCCCCAAAGCATTCAAGGCGACAGCCCAGATGCGACCCGATAACTTACGTCGTGGATTGTAAGAGTCGTCTACTTTGATGGAGGTAATCGGTACACCAGGGCTAAGTACCCATTTGGCTGTCATCTGACCCTTTGGAATGCGTCGACCATGAGGCGTGTCAGCACCGAGAGAATATGCAGTGACAACTCCTAAAGTAGAACCCGTCAATATACCAACGAGGCCATCAGTACACATAGGGACGTCGCCTGATTTAGCGATCCAAACGGCGGAAATAGCCTCGATCATTAACGGGATGGTGGGGATTCCACGTTTGTGGTCGATGATATCGTTTGGTTGACAGATGAAACGACCACGCATTTCTTCTGAGGATCTAAAGTATGTTTGTCCGCCAGGAAAACCTTCACCATAGATCATACCAAAGGGTTGGCTAACGTCCATCGAGTTTGGAAGTCCTGCAGGACCATCACCAAGGCCATATTGTTCATCTCCAACAAACAAATCAGCGAATTGAGGTAATGCTTGCGGATCAGAAAGCCCCCAGTTGTCAATCTTGCCAATGTTTGGGTC
Organism: Hymenoscyphus infarciens; assembly: GCA_001414345.1. NCBI lineage: Eukaryota > Fungi > Ascomycota > Leotiomycetes > Helotiales > Helotiaceae > Hymenoscyphus > Hymenoscyphus infarciens. The sequence continues at coordinate 405,205 of LLCB01000002.1, read as the reverse complement.
GCTAGTACATGCAGTACCAGTCTCATCAGTACCATGGATAAACCGTGGTGATTTCCGGCCGCTGTTCCAAATCGCGTGTATGTGATTGACGGTGGCAAAGAGTTGAGAGCTATAGGTAACCACCGCATTGGCATTATTGGCAGCACTATTGGAACGCGAAGAAGCACCATGGCCAGGCGCAATTTGCGCAGGCTTCCCGCGTGCCAAACTTCTCAAAAGCCGTGTGCGCAAAATGTATTCGCTTCTCCAAGATGCTAGTCCGGTCAACCGAGTGAATACTCGTTGTTCAGAACGTAGTTGTTCCCGAGGCTCCAAATCAGAACCGCCACCATTGGCCAGTCCATCCAAAGCATCTTGACCAGGGAAGAATCGAGAAAAGGCAATGCGCCAGGCATGGGGTGTTGTAACGAGGCTGTAGAATCTCCGGGAGACCATGGAAACCGCAGAAAGAGAGGCGGCTGGCAGATGTGACAAAATATGGGTGAGCACCTCTGTTGATAATTAGCATATGAGGTTAAGTATTGTATGCAAACCATGGTAAGAGTTGTCTGCCAGACGGAAGGAGACTAACCATTTGGAAACTGATCAAGTTGTGGTCCTTCGAATTGATTGCCCTTCTTCTTCACGACCTTGAAACCAGGTCCCTCGCTTTGTTTTCTTGGTGGCGAAGGCGATAGAGCGTTTTCGTACTCGGAGATTTGTTGATATGACGGCTTGGGCCTATCTTCACTCTTATCGCTCATCAATCGCCTGAATTCATCTTGCACATTCGCGTCAGCAACGCTGGACGACGCGCCGCCATTGTCTGCAGATCGTGGGCTTGAAGAGCCAGCACGCTTCTCGGGTTGAGGGTCGCGCAGGTCTGCGGAATGCAGGTCTTGGTGAAGGATGCCATATTGGGAGGTGTTGGAGGGTTCTGTGGTGTTTGCTGTGGTGGAAATGGGGGATATTTCGATTGGCTCTGATTGCATAAAACTGGGTTACGGAGACTTGGAGTTGGAAGTTGACTGAGCCAGTGATCTCTGGGTCAGCCTGAAAGTGTAGATTGGAGGTTTGAGAGGGATTCGGGTTCGGGTTCGGTTTCGACGTGGTTGTGTTATTGATCTCGTGAAGTCTTGTTTGGTGACGTGAGGACAAGGAAATTATCACGACTCATTGGGGATTAGCTTAGCTAGCCCCACTCTCAGCCCTTTCGGGATTAGCCGAGCTGACTTGGCAGCCCCCCTGAGCTGAATGTAAAATAATCATAACGGATCCACATCCTTCGCAATTTTCCTAAACGAATTCATTTAACTCGAATCTTTCATAGTCTCATTTTCGTCGCCCCGTCATGGCTCGTCTATATACACTATTATTACAAACTTCTCATCCCAAAAATGCTCATGAAAGCCAATTTTCCCGGGTATATGCACAAAAGATCCTGTGAACGCCGACCCAATTCAAGCCCCCCCAAAAGTTCAAAACATGTATCCAGCCCATATTACCATGCATAATGCCAAAACTCCTGGCATTGGTCTTGTTACGCCTGCCCCGCTTTTGGCACTCGTGGATTTAGCTGACGCTGCTGCACTGGCACCTGCAGTCGGCGTCGAGGAGGTCACTAATAGTGGAATCGTTGTCGATGCGAATCCAACCCCGCCTGGCCCAATACTGATGGTCTGTCCGTTGAGAATATCTGTCGTTGGCTTGGCTCCTGGCCCAACTGTAAATGTGGTTCCTCCGAGCACAACCAAAGTCCCACCAATCTCGGTGTAGGTGACTCCTCCAGCTGTGAGTGTTCGAGTGGTTGGGTTGAAAGGGAATGAGAGTGTTGTACTTCCGAGACCAATGCCACTTGGATTTATCGTGACAGTCTTCCCATTGATCACCGTGGTAATCGGTGTTGATCCAGGCCCAACTGTGAAAGTAACGCCATTGATAACTGCAATGCTCGAACCAATTTCACTTATCGTAAGTCCGCCGGCAAGACCAATTTGTGTGTTGCTTGGATTTGCTATGCCTCCCAAGCTTTTTCCACCATCAAAATAAATCCCCCCAGGTCCTAGAGTGATGGGAGCGCCATTGAAAGTATTGGTTTGGGCAGGCATCGCGGGACCATAAGTGATCGTTGAGGCTCCCACAACAGCGAGAGAGGGACCAACAGCAGAAAATACTTGACCTTCAATAATGACAATGTTGGTGGGAAGAGGCGCATTTGGTGGAACTGTTGTCTGAGCAAATCCTAGTCCTTCAGGTCCAACGGAAATTGTCTGACCATTTACAACAATCGTCGTTTGTGGTGCCCCTGGCCCGATCGAGTATGTCGTTCCCGAAATCACAGCACTATTTTGACCAAGCTGTACTGGGATTCCAGAGATGACTGTCGGTGTGGCTTCTCTGAAAAGACCACCTGAACTGGTTGTTGGAATGTTGACAGTTGAGCCAGCACCGACCACTCGTGAGGGGTTGACAGTGAAGGTTTGTCCATTTTCAACAATGATTCTTGAACCTTCACCATTTCCGTTTGAATTGCCATTGCCATTATTGACACCTCCATTCCCGTTTCCATTCCCAGTAATCCCAAGATCAGGTATCGATATCGTCTGTGTTCCAATGATGACTTGTGTTGGTTCTAAAACGACAGGAACACGTCCAATCGTTGCTGTCGTCGGTGTGGCTTCATTTGAATTGCCATTTGAACCTCCATTGTTGCTTCCAGCAGGGTTGTCAGAACTTCCTCCATTTCCAGATCCTACTCCATTAGTAGAGCCCCCTTCGTTTGAACTTCCTCCATTATTTGAACCAGCACCGTTATTCGAGCCGCCATTACTGGACCCCGCTCCATTTTCACCTGCCACATTATTCGAGCCGCCGATGTTATTCTCTCCATTTCCACTGCCTATATTAGACTCGCTTCCACTTCCACCATGGTTTCCTGCCCCTGAGCCATTGCTAGTTCCCGGACTACCATTGCCCGGATTGTTGGGTGTATTGGGCGTGCTTGGACTATTTGGCGTGCTCGGATTGTTGGGTGTGCTCGGATTGTTCGGTGTGCTTGGATTGTTCGGTGTGCTTGGGTTGCTGTTGCCAGGGATATCAGGGGTTCCTTGGTTGGGAGGTGATGGGTTGCTCGGGTTATTTCCTGGATTGATAGGAATCGGAGTTGTTGTTCCTCCATTCCCATTAGGGAATGGGACAGGGCCCCAATTAACATCGGTTGGATCTGGATCAGGAATAACTTTTCGTGTATTGGGGCCATCAGGATATCCGAGATTACCAACTGTGGTGGTTACATAGTTGGGGTTTTTGCTCGTTGTAACAACTGTAATTACCTGCCCAGCGCCGGTCGAGGCTGCCGGTGCCGTTGAGAATGCAGGGGAAGATGCGATGGGATTTCTAGAAGTAGAAGTGTACTCGAATTTTCCAGATGTCCCTGGCTCAGTGACTGATAACGAAGGAGGCACAGCTGTTGAAGTGGTTGAGCAATAAGTTGGTGGAGTAAATTCGGGCAGTGAGGAGAACGATGTCATAGAAGCATTTGTACCATTGCCATATTGAGTCAAAGTGACCGTGTTGGTGTTTGGCAGAATCTCCCATACTGTGGAAGGTTCACCGGGCGAAAGGCTTGAGCATGGAGTGGTAGTTGTGTTTAAATGGCTGGTAATCGAAGTAGGTTTGGTGGTGGAGTTCTTATAAGAACTGTAAGAACTAGACTTTGACGTGATGAGGCTTGTCGGCACGGACAGAGTTTGCGAGGTGATAGTACCATTTGATTTACTAGTGATTGAGGGCGATCCTGATGCAGTAGACACGGAAACGGAAGGACCGCTTTTCGTTGAATTTCCAACGCTGATTGAAGACGTGGAGCTGACTGGAATGTTCGTCGCAGGACGTGATACTATTGATCTAGACTGTAGTATGCTGCTGCTACTCGTTGTCTCAGATTCAATTGAGGTTGTTGGGCGACTGATTATTCCTCGCGAAATGGGTGCCGATGTATAGACATCTGCCACCAAAACTTCCTGGCTTTTGACACTACTACTCGACGTAGTAGACGTTGTTGATATTATTGTTGTGTTCAGGTAGGGTTGTGGACTTGAGTCTGATGTATCAATGTTAAAAATAAAGTTAGATATCTACTTGGAAAGTAGAAACGTACCAGCCGGTCCGGGAAAGCTTTGGACGACAACAAAAGAGCTGCCCTGGATAGTCCAGAACAACAACTGACGAGAGAAATACATCTCTCTGAAAGGGGTTTGAAGCCCAAGACGAGGTTAAGTTGTCAACGATACTAATTAGCATACGACGGTTGTGGGAAGATCGATATGAAGACTCTCGACACCAAGAGATTAATAGGCCGTGATAGTATGGAGTAGGCAGCAAGAAAATCAGAAGATCTCTGCAGGTCCAAAATTCTAACGAGTGGCTGGATGGAACGGTAACAGTGCAAAAACGATTGTGGGGGGGATAAAAGAAAAGAGTCTCTTGGGTTCTGGGTGCACTCAGCGCATGGCAAAAGTGTTGATTGCAGGAGAGGGCGCGGATGAAATGGGAGGAATAAAGTATGGTGCGGGCCCATCACCTGCTGACGAGAGTGTACAAATTAAACCACACTTCCACTATCGACTTCTCCAAGGCGCAAATGCACTGAAGGAGGCTTGAATAAGCTTGAACAGGCTTGAATAAGTGGGCTAAGCTAGATTGAACAACTAGCGCTTGGGGAGACTACTAGTAACATTGCTGCCATTGCTGATGGCTTCGTATACTCCCAGTGCCTCGTAAAGGCGTCGCGGCGAAAAGGTGCCTCGCTGTCAATGGAACTGGTCGTGGAGACTCGGGTTGTCAGCATGAAGGACTCGAGAGACGGGGCAGCTGAATACGCCAGAGAGCTACCAGACGGCGATTGGACCGAACCCCTACCTACTTGCCAGGTTTAACATCCCCCAGGTTCCCCGTCGCCAAGTGCAGAAAGCGCAGGCCGACCGGAGATGATGCCCTTTGGATCTTCATGGGATGATTTTGGAGTTGAGACCCTGAGTCCTCAGGCAGCACGATATGATATTGGAGCTCTAGGCTCGCTCTGGCGTTCTGGCGTGGTTAAGATTTGAACAGGCTGCGTGGGAGAAGACCCGAGTGGTTACCAATGGCTTTTGGATCCTGTTTCTAGGAACAGTCTTTGTTGAGTGATCGTCGTTTGCAAGAGAAAGGCGAGCAGAGCGGAGAAACAATCATCCCTCCGAAGGCTGATTTATTCGCCCACGAATATCGAGGCGCAGACCTGCTGTGTACCTGAATTGCAGCAATCAGAACTTGGAACACCTTGAAACGAGCTGTTTGGGTCGGCGATCCAGCTGACAATTGTGTTGTCCTCGAGCCTCCAGCTATGAAAATCCAGAAGACTCGGCATGAGATCCACCAAAACCAAGGTTGCCCTGGCTACCGGTGCCCAATTGGAGTCAAACCAACAAGACGGCCCTACGGATACCCCTTAGCGTTCCGAGCCCTACCGGTGGAATTCGATCTCGTCCTTTGAAACAACTTTAATGCGATGACAGATCACCTCACCGCACCAAGATTCCTTTTCAACCTTTGCAATTGGACATCAGATGAAGATACTGGCTGCGTTGCTCTGGGGCGAAATTCCTTTTTTAACTGCGTGCTAGTGCTGACAGGTGTGGAAGCGTAATCGCAACTTCATTGGCATTGAGTTGGATTTCATTACGTGCCGCTCACGCGCAGAACCAGAATCCCAGGAAAGCGACTTGGCATTTACAAAGGTATGAACTTCCCTCCACCATAAGGAACCTTCATCCACCTCTTTCTCCAAATGAACTGCTGTCCTTCCCAACCTCCCAAGAAACAAACCTATGCATGGTCTCGGCCGATGCTGTCCCCCCTCTTCACACATCCTCGCTGTCGATGCGCGTGATACTCAGGGTAAAGAGCAATAGACAAGACGCCATGCAACCGTAAACCACATGTTTCTCTGGGATAATATCTGCAGCTTTGGCTGGTAAACGAGAGACCCTTTCCACATCATTCACCAGAGCCAATCGCTTTACCTCTTCTTGCCCATGTCTGTGGTCACCGAAAACCCCGACGACTTTAACCACCCACCCTTCCGATGCACTGGCAATTGGCAGCACATCTGCATGTCTCCCCTCCCCCCGGAACAGGTTGAATAAACCCAAGGTAGTTGCCTCCGCGTAAATGATAACCATCATTCGTCAATTACCCTAATTTCTGCTCAATAATCTCATGATCGGATGATGAAGAGATTTTCAAGTGAAGAGCCAGATAGACCAGAAAGGCCAGAACGAGAGGAGATATGGTAAAGGGGTTCTTTGGGGGGTGACACTACAGCGAGGGGTCCGTAGGAAGTGATATCAAAAATAGCTTCGCAGAAATGCAACTTGTTCGCACTGGGAAATTTTCCAGACGATCTTCGACCCCTAAGTTTTGAACCATCCGAACTTCCTGGGTGGGCGAAGCTATTCAAGTGCAGTTCTCGTGTCGAGAGACAAGATAAGTGCATGAGAAGCAAAGAAAACTCGAGCAAGAGAGTGCCTTATTGATCCTTATCTCGATTCGCGAGTTTTCACTGGCCTTTGTAGAGTAATCCAGTGCAGCCACGACATCAGACGATTCTGCTGACAGGTGATCTTTAGCAAAGAATTTCGTATCTTCCAGGGTCGGCAGAAACATGACCAAAATGGTGGGGTCTTGCCGACATCTCGTGGATAGGAAACTGAAATAGAGTTGCATCTTGCAACCGACCGATTGATTAAGTTGTTCAATGAAATGTGCGCCAACAGAGCTAGAGGAGGGTGGCCGGACTATCAGACCAGGGAGAACAGGGGAAACCACCAACCACCTTAATGTTCCCCTCCTGCAGCTTCCACAATTTGAACAGTGGATATGGCTAATTGTAACTGGTGTCTTTGCTCTTGAGAACCTCCCTCGCGAAATCAAAGCATCGTGATTATTCAGAGGCAAATCCATCTGGAAGTAATCGCCATTTCCTGCGTCCTCGAATACCGCGCCTCTCACCAGGAAGCTGAAGGGAGCTGACACTCTAACAAACATGTCCTTGAGCTCGTCTCACCACTCAGGAGGGATAAAGGCCCCCCGTCCTAACGGGTATTGAGATTCTTGGACATTTTGAAGTCTTCGCTCTCCAGGACGCTCTCAAGAATCATGCCAAAATAGGCTGTGGAAGGGTGTCTCCGGCCCAAGCCAACATCTGAACCTAATCATGCATTTTTAGTCGCATTCTCCGCAGCTCTTCATGTCGACCATCGGTGGCGTATGTAGATTTCCTTTCGGAGTAAGACAAGGCTGAATCTCACACGCCTCCCGAGTTAAGGTACTTGACTGGGACGAACTCCAAGCCAAGCCAAGCCAAGCCTGTACGGGGCCTGTACGGGGCCTGTAGGAGTAAATACGTTATACCAGAAATTCGCATTCGGTAGGTACCGGTGAGTCCGCTGGGGGTCCGCTGGGGGACTTTTGGGCTTGAAGAGGGGGTTCCTGCTTTCAGAGTCCACCCAAATTCCAGTGGATCCCCCACCAACCTTGGGCGGGTATTCAGGGTGCCAGTGCCCCCCCCAACGGCACAGGACAGGGCTGGTTGTTCCATGCCCGTAATCAGTGTGCCGCTTCGTGAATTTGATTTGCCATTCGAAATCCTCAACACCTCACTGTCGTTGACTGTCTATCGTGAATTCTGGCGACGAGAATGCGCCTTCAATCGTGACCATGTATTCGGCCACTAGGTGGACCTGGCGGCTTTTCTCCATCGCTGCCCTTCTACTTCTAGCACCACGGGTTCAGAGCGCGCTCGTGCCCTTGAGTGTAACCCCTTCCACGGATTGGTCAGTGATTCCGGGAGACGCGAGCGAGCGGGCGATGCCATCGTGGGTTTCTTTGCGCGTGGTTTGCTAACGGGCCATGACAGGTACGGGTACGACGGATCATGGTCTGCCATATCGCTACGCGTGGGTACGCCGCCGCAATGGATTGATGTAATGGTCGATACCGTGAGCTCAGAGACGTGGTTGGTAGGTCCAGGAGGATGTCCGGGAAACAGTGAGTGGGAGTGTTTTCTTGTTCTGCTTTGTATTCTGGAGAAGGCGCGGATCCGAAGAAGCCAGAGACGACGGGAGCGATGTTTTGGGACGAAGAAGTGACGGTGGAGATGGTGGTGCAATGAGAGTTGCGAATAGAGTTGCGAATAGAGTTGTGGGAGGGGTGGACTTATCAGTTCTTATATCTCGAAAGGGGGCAAACATTCCAGACATACCGCTGACTTCGCAACTGCAGATTCCATATGTATCAACGCCAGAGGGGAAGTATATGATTTTATGACCTCTGCCACATGGCAGGATCAGGGAAGGTTTACTCTGGGCGTCGACGCTCGACTCGGAGGCAAAGGATACGCAGACTATGGCCTTGATGCTGTGACTTTTGGTTCGACAGGCGTCACATTGAATTCAACCATCGTTGGCTCGATAAATACAACACAATATCTGCTTGGGATGTTTGGTTTAGGGGTTGTGGTTGGAAACTTCAAAACTGTCACCTCGCTGCCCGCGATTAGTGGATTGGTCGAGAATGTCAGTGCCATACCCAGTCACAGCTATGGATATACTGCTGGGGCCAAATACCGTAAGTGAATAGCCTCCATCTTTCATGGCTCGGCTAACAAGAGCTAGAACAAAAGGGGGTCCCAACTTCTCTGACTCTTGGTGGTTATGATGCAAATCGAATGCAACCTCACGATATCAACTTCAACCTCAACATACTTCAGAACCCACAAGTTGTTGTCAACTACATCTCAGTAGCCTCAGCCGCGAGCTCAAACAATTGGACAGCGCCTGTCCAGTTAGCATCATCAGCCGATCGGATTTCTGCTGTTATTGACAGCTCTACACCGTACCTATGGCTTCCACAATCAGTTTGTGATCGCTTCGCTCAGACTTTAGGACTCTCTTTCAATAGCTCCTTGGGTCTGTATACTTTCGATGCAAATTCAGCGCAACATGACACACTCATGAACTCGCAATTGAGCTTCACGTTCACTCTATCAGATGTTGGCACCTCACCAAGCAGCGTAAACATCACACTCCCATATGCTGCTTTTGATCTGCAACTCTCTGTTCCTTTTCCTGGCTTGAATGCAACATATGGCGCGCCTGATTCGACAAAGTATTATTTCCCTTTGAAAAGAGCAACAAACGAAGCCCAGTATACTATTGGAAGAGCCTTCCTTCAAGAGGCATATCTCATTACTGACTATGAGCGCAATACCTTTTCGGTTCATCAAGCCATCCATACAACAAATCCGATTCTGGATACGGAGATTGTTGCCATCGATCGACCAAGTAATAGCACCTTTACTGCACCAAAGTCAACCCCTACTGGTGGCCCTGTTGGAACAACCGGGAAAATAGCCACGGGAGCTATCGTCGGGATTGCAGTTGGCGCAGTAGCACTCATTGCACTTTCCGTGTTCTTATTCTTCTGTCTCCGCCGCCGGAAGCAAAAGCAAACTAGTCCTCAAGAAACAGGAGAAAAGCCAACGGATACCGAACCGCCTTCGTTCCTAGGGCGTTTCCGTCGAAACCCCGACGCACCACCACCTCCCCCCGGTGTCAATGAAGCAGCAGGCAGCACAAATTTTGCAACCGAAGTAGGAGCCGGAGCAGATCACGAACGATTTGAACTCGCAGCTCCCCTCGGACCAGCCGAATTGGATAGTGAAGCAGGGACTCTTTCTGGGACAACAGAAAACGGCTCTTCGACAACCGATTCAAATTATATGTCAGCATACGACCGAGCAAGACGGAAGTTGGAGCGTCAACAAGGACCATTAACTTCATCTCACAATCAAATACATGAAAACTGTCCCTTGGAGAAATCACAACTCGACGATAGCTTACCTCCAGATCATAGACGATACCTTCAAACACCCACCTATTCAGAAGGTCACACTCCCCTCGTCTCGCCCGTCCTTGATTCACACAATTCTTTAGCATCAAGTCCCCAGCCCTCGCCAATTTCGCCTGGCTTCACAGGAACCGAAACGATAGCCACGGGGACCCTCGGTACAGGGACCATGGGCCCAACAAGTCCGCCGCCAACCTACCGACGTCTAAGTCCCGGAAACATAGTTTATGCAGGTCGACTTCCAGAGAACATTCACCTCCCCCGACTTCCCAACTCGCACTCGCGAAACCTTTCCGCAGAACAACAAACCCTTCTTACCTCACCGGGCGGAACAATAAGTACCGAAAACACATCCAGTACTTTAGGAAGTCACTACACCGACCATGAAACCTCATCCACAAATCCAGTCAGTGTCAGCGCCGCGAGCACCAGCGACATATATAACGTTTCCAACCCCAACCTTTCCAGTCGTGATATTCATATGTCAGCCTCCAGTCGCTCAAACTACTCTAATTCCCGCTCTCCACTCCCTCATTCTCCCATCTCCCCGTCTTCCAGCGCGGCTTCTACGAGTCAAATTGCGGGAAATCATAGATACGAAGACCCTTCGAAGTTCTTGAGGGAGGACATGATTGCTCTTCGCGCGGATATGCAGACGAGGGAGATTATGGACCCGTATACGGGACGGAAAAGATTGAAGGGGGAGGATTTAGTGCATGTTCCTGTGCCGGCTGAGAACCGATTTTCATTTGAGCAGGACAGGATGGATGGAGAGGGGAGGAAGTAATCCTCTGGCTTTGGAAAAACAGCACAGATTAGGACGAGAGTGGTGTGTTGGTATATAATAATTATGTGTGATTACGGTCTTGAACAAAAATTTAGCGACGGCGTTTTTGGGCTGGGTTTGAGTATCCTCTTCGAAATTGGAGACGGGAGTGGAATGAATTTTCATATCTTTTCTTATTTATTAGTATACCGATAATGCCGGATTTACCCTACGAGGTGGTCTGATGCGAAAGTGTCGTCGTATATAGTTTTGATGTTATTCAACGAAATATATATATCGAATTTATCACATAGCATGAGTGATTACAGTGCTCCATGCAAGATTATGTTGTACTAGAGCGATGGGAAGAAATCAAGATAGACTAGATCTGCTGATCTACTGTTCTGATATATGTTTTTGTTCAATTATTGGGTATAGATTAAAATTAATAAGAGGCATCGATGTCCCGTGGCAAAATCCGGAGCAATCAATCCATCAGGGACTCTTGAAATCACACAACAGATTCCAATACCGCACCACTCCAGCACTATTCATCCCCAAAGCCACAGGCACCCCCCAACAGAACCCCAATCTCTCTCTCTCTCCTCCCCAAAAATCCACACCCAATTCCCTACTGAGAAGTAGTAGCAGCCGGCACAAACGAGCAATGATTCGTAATTGCCGATAGTTGAGTCGGACAACCCGTACACTCTACAACATCCATAACCTTTCCATCCATCTCCATCTGCGCGCTTTCGTCACTCCCACTGGTGCATTTTGCATCATCCACGCAAATTACATTTCTGATATCCTCATCTGGGTTCTGGAAAACGCCGGTTTGACAAGCTACCAGGACATTCTCTCGTACTTGGAGGTTTTGAGTTCGGGGGTTCTTGGTTGCCGATGAGGTGAGGAAGAGGAGGGAGGTGATGAGGAAGAATGAGAATTGCATTTTGAGAGTTGTTTGTTTGGTGAGTGAGGTGAGTAATGAGGTTGATGAGTAGATGAGATGGAGATTGGGAAGTGATTGGATGGTTGGTTGGTTGGTAAGAGGAGGAGGAGGAGGAGATAAGATGGTCGCACGCTGGGATATATATATTTACCCCAGATTTTCGAAAGTCCCGCGGAAAAGAAGTTCTCACATGAAACGTGCACCGTGTCCAGACAACACTGGACCGGGAACTGTGAACTCAATCTCGTCCGAAAACTCTATGACGTGGTCATCACCCTTGATTTTAGCTCTGTAGCGTTTGAAAGCCGAAAGTTCGGAGCGGTAAATTCCCTCCCGATGGCTCCCGGAAGGAGACTTATCGCCTTGAACGGATGTTAAGAAACCGAGAACAGAGAGCTCTAGCTACCGGTACCTATACCAGTAACGCACAAACATGTTTAGCGAGGGCAACTAACCAATGGAGTCATCAGACGATGGTATTTCAAAGACTTGGCGCAAAGCTTGTCACAAAGCTTGTCACGAAGTTTATTTGTAAACGAGCTCGCGGTGGACACTGAAAGTGGCACCATTACTTTATTATCAACGCAACGCAGCAACGCAAACAACTTCAAAAAGTCTAGAAATCAAAACTATCGTTGATTAGTATCTTGTGCATCTAGTAACATTTCTGTTATATGTTTCCAATTAGTTTTTTGTTAGATTTTGTGGAGCCGGACGATTAATGGTGCCCCTTTCCGTGTCCACCGCGAGACGAGCTCAACTCACGGACTATTTCGAAACAGAGCCGACCAATTGAGATGCTTTTACGGAAGTTGTTGTTTAAGCATGATTGTAGCGCGGAAGTGGTGGGCCCGACTGCAGCTTCTAGGTGGCATGCTTTGGGAAATTGTTTCTATGTGGACTCTCAAACATTCTCCTATTCTCCTCCCGTTCCCATCATGCTTAGACTCCTAAACACTTCACCAAAAAAATTATTCTCTTTCTTTTGACTTCGCCTTTGACGACACACTTTATGAGTCTGGGAAAAGGGGTGTATGAATGTAATTTTACAAAAATGGAAGTTGGAAAACTTGCATTGTTCTTTCTTCAGTTTACCGTATTCCAGGGGAATATTTATCAGTTACCCAACGTTTAGAGAAGGAGAAAACAATGAGGGTGTGCATTTTATTGGAAATCAGCGGGTGAAAAGTAATAGGAAACAAGGGGGGAACTGGTGCCTCTGCAGATTCATGCATTTGCGAGCTAGCCTAAAGTGGTGGGCAACTTTGGCTGGTGTTGACAGAAAAACCTATAGTAGTTCAGTAAATAGCAAGTTGTTGTAACTTTTAAGTACGATTCAATGATATCCTGAACAGTTCAAAAACGAGAGCTATGCCCGGTATGAACCTGGCGTACTGCTGCTTTTACTATCCGTCGCGAGCTTGGGTGAGAGCACGGAAATGATGATCAAGATGTGAACTCAGCAACAAAAGTAGGCTTTGTGGGGAGCCTCCAAGGTTCTGCTTCATTTGAACTCCAATCAAGAAGTTCATCGCTACCCCGAAATAAAAAATTCTCCAGATGAGTAGCATTTTTTGTTCTCCGCGTCCTCGTCGTCGTCCTTCCTACTGGGTCCGCGCATCGAGTCCATCGTTGTCCAAGCTCCGGACCTTCCCCCAATTTCGTGCTCGCACTCCATGGTCGTAAAGGTGACGGGCCTTATTCTAGCAACACGATGAAATTTCAGCAAAAACAAGACTTCATCAGCGGCAGACTTTGGAGCTCACACTTGAAGGGTTGAAATTCAGATGAACACAACAGACGCTTATTAAAGAGCAAGAAAGCAAAGAGAGATCGAGCTGAAGAGGGGTATCTGAGCATTTCTAAACATACTCAAGCTACACAATTCTGACTAAAAATCAGAACCTTACGTATGAGGGGGCTTACTACATGTCTAGCCTGTAATGGCACTAGTTTCACTCCTGTGTAGACAGTATGACTAAACTACACATCGAGTTTTATTCGTCCACCTATGTGATCGATCAGCCCACCAGGACATCTTCAACAAATTTCCAATAGAAACATTCAACATTCAACAAGAACTTCAGTACCACGCGAAAGCTAGTTTCTCACTCCCTCAAATTCTCACACTTCAAAACTAGTAGGCTAGTCTCAGTAGCTTTCGCTCAGAAGGCAGAGAGCTAGTTTACTCTACACGACTTACTCATCTTGAGCCTTTCTTCTCCAACTGAGGAGTTTCAAATAACTCCCCTCTTCCAACCCCAACAAATTCAAAATTCTGGTTTGTAACATTTCTCGAGTCCTGATTCATTCATAGATAGTATATCAATAAAAGTGAAATCCTCATCAAACACAAACAAAGGTAAATCCTTTTCTAGAAAGAGGAAAAAAAGTAGAGTTTTGTTTTCCCCCACGAGACGAGACCAAAGCACCAGTGGGTGAGTGGCAAGTCAGCTAAGCCAAGTAAAGCCAGCTATGAAGTAACTATCAAGAAACATGAAAAGTGGATCTTTCCCCCCAAAAATCTTACAATAAACTACAATCCCGCACCTCGTTCTCCCCCGGCTCTCCCCCTATTAATCTCGTTTCCCCGCTCGCCACGCCTCCTCTACCTCCTCACCGATCCAACGCCTGACTCTGACACATCTCCCAATAAACCCCCCTCCTAGAAAGCAACTCCTGATGCGTCCCCCTCTCCAAAACCCCCCCAGTGCCAAGCACAAAAATAACATCAGCCCTCTGCACACTCGCCAACCGATGCGCAACAGTAACCACCGTCCTCCCCTTCCCCACCCTCTCAAAAGCCCGTTGCACCTGCCTCTCACTCTCACTATCCAGTGAGCTAGTCGCCTCATCAAGCAACAGCACCCTCGGATCCCTAATAACCGCCCGCGCGATCCCCAGCCTCTGTTTCTGTCCCCCTGACAAGGCCACGCCGCGATTCCCGACATCGGTCTCGTACCCCTCGGGTAGTGACATGATGAAGTCGTGGATCTCGGCGTCGCGACAGGCTTGATGGAGGAGGGAGGTTGGAGTGTCGGTTGGGACGCCGAGGAGGATGTTCTCCCGGATTGTGCCTTGGAAGAGTGTGCATTCTTGCGAGACGAGAGATACCTTTGAGCGATATTTCGCGGTATCGAGGTCGGTGAGAGGGACGTCATTGATTAGGATTCGACCTTTTTGGAGGGGGTAGAAGGCTTCGAGGAGGGAGACGATGCTGGTTTTTCCGCAGCCTGATGGTCCCACGATGGCGGCGAATTGCCCTTTTTCAATCTGTGGTTTTGATCAGTATGACGAAGGGGTAAGAGAGGGGGGGAGTCTACAATTAAATTCAACCCCTGAAAGATAGGAATATCCCGTGTAGGATACCTAAACCAACAATCCCTAAACTCAATCCTCACACCCCCCTCCGTATCCCGCATCTCCAAATCTTTCCTCTCCCCCGTCTTTGGTCTAATTCTAAAACTGAGGATACGATTCGCCGCCGCCGCAGCCTGTGCCATATTAGGTCCAAAGGAGAGGAGTGAACCCGAAGATTCGGAGCCGTTGACGATAGCGATATAGACGACGAAGAATTGAACAGGTCCGTATTCGCGTGTAGCTAGTAATTTGCCCTAGCATCGATCCCCAGAATTAGCAATCGTTTATAGAGAAAGGGACGGTAGGGTGGAGGAGTGGAAGAGGAGTATACATACACCGTACCAAAAAGTCAACGCCATACATAAGAGCGAAACACTATCACTAGCGCTAAAAACCAACGTTGTCCATCCCGCCTTCGTAAACGCCTTATCCACATGATCCTGAAGTAAAATGCCATATCGTTTCGAAATCATATCTTCCAGTGTTAAACTGGTGACGGTTCGGAAGGCACCGATGGATTCGGATGCGAATTTCGAGGACTCCGCGAAGACGGCGTTGTTCATGGCTTCGAATTGGAGTTCGTAGCGGAGACGGAAGAAGGCGCAGGCGAGGATTATGGGCATTGAGACGAGGGTGGCTACCAGTGTGAGTCTGTAGAGAGAGAGGTTAGCTGAAGATGTGAAGAAGGGGGAGAGAGGGAGGGGGAGACGAACTTCCAGCCGAAGTAGAAGGATATTATTATACAGCCTACTAAACTGAATACTGCGACGTAGACCATTCCCATGTTAATTCCTAGTATTTGCTGGAGTTGAGTTGGATCGTTTGCAACACGCGCTGTGAGGGTGCCGGATGAGTTCTCTTCTTCGTCGAAAAAGGAGACTGGTTTTGCGAGGATGCTTTCGAAATATTCTTGTCGGTAGGTACATGCAATATGCTGTAGATGGAAATTTAGCAGTGCCCTGAAGAAAGGTTCGAGGATGAGGAAGGAGTTCTTACCGAAGAAATGGTTTGAGAAGAATGTCCAAGGAGGAAATATGATACCGCAGCGCCTATACCAAGATAGACAAACTGTAACGACCAGTGGTTGATTGCATCTGTCAAGGCACCACCTGTGAAGATTGGTACATTGATTATTTGCGCAAAAAGCCAGGCTTGAATTGGTTGAGTTGCTGGAATGTAATGTTAGGAGTGGAATTCCAAAGAGTGCCTCACAAGATGTGCTCATTGAAATGATAGAAGACTTACATCCAGCACCAACACAACCAATCGTAAGAACAAGATACCAGGGCCATCTCTGCTTCTGCTCTCTCATAAGAAGACCGAAACTATTGAAGAATCCCTTGGGTTTCCAAACGACAATTTCTTCCTGTTTTATACTTGAAGAAGTCATTTCTTTCATGAGCGTGTTGTCGACATCTGTAGCTTCGGTAAGATCATTTTCATCAGAGAATTTCTCGCCCATTGATAGTTTTTGTGCGTTGACGAGTGCCCAGTATGCTCCATTCTCGTCTGCGAGGAGACTATCGTGAGTACCTGTCTCGACTACTTGGCCCTGTAGATTGATGGTTAGAAATGGATCAAGTAAGTTTGGTAAGTTGTGGGTTCATGCAAAAGAATATCTAAGAAAAAAAGTGAACTAACCTTTCGTAAGACCACGATGCTATCTGCTTTTCTGATGGTCGAAAGTCGATGGGCGATCACAACGGTAGTTCTTCCTTCCGCGACACGGTCTATAGAATTCAATCGTCAGCTCCTGCCCACTCCATGCCCAGGTTTTCAAAACGAGTGTTGAAAGAGTCAACGAACCGAGAGCCTTTTGGACGAGTCTTTCTCCTCTAACATCAATAGCACTAGTCGCCTCGTCGAGGATCAAGATCTTAGGTCGTTTGATGATACTTCTCGCGATCGCTAATCGTTGTCTTTGACCACCAGATAATTTAATACCGGCATCTCCGACTTGAGTTTCGTATTTCTGATTGAGAACACCGGGTTAGAAAGTTGGTTGCTACACCAGAAGCGAACGACACGAAACAAGCAAAACAACATACCAATGGCAGCTTAACGATATATTCATCAGCAAACGCCTCCTTACAAGCCTCCTCAACCAGCCTAGTCTTCGTCTCCTCATCCGCATCCTCCCACTCACTCCCAATAAGTCCATACTCGACATTCTTCCGAATGGTATCATTGAAAATAAAAGGCTCCTGTTGAACAAGCCCAATCTGACTCCTCCACCACTTCAAATCAAAACCATCCAAATTCTTTCCCCCAACAAGAATCTTCCCCGAAAGCTCAATAGCCGGTTCCTTTCCCTCTTCAATCTCGAGCTTTTTCGTCTCTTCCCGTCTCTTCTTCTCTTTCTCATCAAGCATTACTGATTCGGGGATCTTGAAGATGGAGTTGTTGTCCAGTTCGTACCAGCGTTCTAATAAGCCGACGATGGTACTTTTCCCGCTACCAGAGGCACCAACGATGGCGGTGATTTTTCCGGCTTCGAATTTCATGGAGAGGTTGTCCAGTACTTTGTTGTGGGGACGAGAGGGATAGGCGAATGTAACTGATTCGAGGAGGATGTCTTCACGAGCAGAAACATCTGGGGCGGAGAGACCAGTAGTTTTGGGTTTCGGGGCGTCGATTATGGCGAAGAAATCGGTTGCTGCTGAGGCTGCTCTTCCTACTGCCATGATTGGTGCGGCGGTTTGAGCTAGAGGAAGATTAGTATTTCCAGAACTAGAAAAGAAGGGGATGGTATAGTAAAATCCCGGACAGAAAAGAAAAGGATATCAACTTACTAACAGCAAAATTAACCATCATAACACTCATTAGCACAATAACAATCGTAGCAACACTATCAATCCTCCCCTCAGCATACAACTTGAACCCAAACCAAAAACACAAGGCCATCGTCGAGAAAACCGCAAAGAAGAGCGGGGCAAAATTCGCTCCCATGAAAGGACTTAATTTCTTTCCTCGCTTTCGAGATTCTTCGATCCAACCGGCGAACTTGGTGCCGATTCGATCCTCAGCCCCGCAAGCGATGACCATTCGGATGGAACTGAGGACTTCTCCGGCTATGGAAGCGGCCTTTTCATCCGCGTATTCGACTTCTTTCTGCAGTTTCAAAATTATGGGGACGAGGGTTCCATAGACTAGGCCGAGGAAGACGATTATGGAGGCTGTCACTACGGTTAGTAAGGCGTCGTAGACAAAGGCTTCGATGACTGCTGTGAGCATCAATGCCGTGAACTGGAAAATCATTCCCAGTTTCTCGGAAACGCCAATTTGGAGGACGTTTGCGGTGGTTGTGATGGTATTTGATGCTTGTCCTGTGGGTAAGGTATCAATGACTGAGATTGGTAGCGCGAAGAGTGCTTCGAGGTAGTGGAGACGAATTTTGGCGGACATTCGGATCCCTACGACTCGGAAGATGTACATGGAGAGGTAACTGAGAGACCAGCGAGCGATGAAGAGATAGACGATGTACAAGCTATTTCCTTGTCAATTTCGGTCGCGGAGAAGGTCACAGATGGCCAGAAGAAAGTAAAGGGTAGCAACGGAAATAATTGGATCATGTCGATACCGTGACTGATAAAAGGAGAGCAATGCTTACGTTTGCTTGTTGAGAGACTTTGTAAATTGCTCTTTTGTAACACCTGAACCGGGGATAAAGTACTTGTTGAAATCACCAACAAGAGAACCTATGAACAGGAATAAGCAGTGTGGAGTTGAAAGGGGTTCCAGAGGATACTTACCAAAGACAATGTTCATCAGAGGTAAAGTCTACAATCTATTAAAATGGGAAAATCCCTAGAAGGAGTTTTACATACTGCACCAGTACCCATCTCAGCCATTATCGCAAAAGCAAGAAGAAGTTTATCCAACCTGCTGGAATAACTAAAGATTCGCTAGCCATTATTAATGAAGCTCAAAATTGGAGAAAAGATGGCTATACAAAGTAATGTTTCCAGGAAGTCTTGTTCTCCGCCTTGGCTGTGTAATCCGTTTTCTTGCCCTCCTCCTCTTTTACCTCTATTACTTGTGGGCTTTTGGTGGTATCATTTTCTGGTTGTGCTAGGGTGGCGGTCTTCTCACTACCTGCTTCCTTATCGGAGTTGATTTCATCGTGGCTCTCCTTGTCTTCAGATGAGGTTGGACGGGTGTCACTCTCTTCCGTGATATCTGGAGGTTTGTCCATGTTTGTGGCACTCGATTACCGATGAGGCTTTCAAAGGGGGTCCTCGGTAGTTTATAGGCCAACAATTTGTCCCCCGCAAATGGGGATACCCCGTCCTGTGAGGCGCCACCGCCTCAAGGTCAGCTGGTGGAGCGTGGAAGAGTCGGTGAGGGTTAGAATTGGAGATGCACAAAGAATAAGCAAGGAGCGATCTTGGAGTCAGAATCTTACTTAAAGGAGCGAATCTGGAAGTTAAATTGTTGATACCGCTGGCCGGTTTTGCGAGTTGCAACAGATCCAGTTATGCGCGTATCTGCACCTCTGTCTAGCGAGGAGTCATGCCGCAAATCAATCACTAGTTTTGCGCCGTACCCAGGTGAGACGGATGGTTCACTGTGCCGACTTGAATAAATTAGGCAGCCACGACTTGGAGACAGATATCCTCGACGAGCCACGAATACAGTTGTTACAGGAGCATGCTTTAATCTGAGGGAAAGCACGAATCCGATGGGATATTCGTGCACTTCTTCTTGAAGCTACGCTACGTTCTCCAAAGCGGGTTTGGAGACTTGAACAGCCTTGTGAGATTGGGTGGTGGTGATACAACGCTAAGAGTCTAACCAATAAAGGCACTCAATATACGTTCGCTTTTGTCTTGGTGTTTTCTTTTTTATACGCGTATCGGTGCCTCGATGTATGCCTTCTTACTCAGGCACTAATTCTTTTCTCAATTCCTATTCACCAAGCAGAGTACCTGAATGCCGCTCTCTCAATTATTTAACCAAGACTCGGACATTTAATTTAATTATCCGTAGACGGCTCGGACAATTAGGTTCATGATACCTTTATCATTCCAGAAGAGCTAGGAGAATTGTAGGTAGGAGCGCAAGTGCCTTGGACTATAGTCACGAATTCCTGCAATCCCCAGGCCTCCTGTCAAAAAAAGTACTCCCTGGAGTAAAGGGACGGGAGTCATGACTTTAAGAACTTGCCCTTTTTATACAACTACCTACTTATATCATGAGGTATTTACGTAGACATGGCACGGCGGAGGAATCGTATTTTAAAGAGGATCAATAATCCTCGGTTGGATGAAAGAGGTGAGCATCGAGCACGAGATGCGGCGTTGGATTAGAAGCTTCGGAATGCTTGGTTGTTTGAGTGTAGAATAAGCATGAGGATATTGAAATAGAACCTTACATTCGATGTGTCCAATAAAACGCTTATAAGCAGCTAGATTTAGATAAAATCAGAACTCTCACTCACGTGCTATACGAGATATCTACTTCACGTGAAGTGAAATGTTGATCGATAGTTCTGGCCAACAAATGGGAAGAGCAAGGTTGGGCCGGGCGGGTGAGATTTGTTAATTTGCAAATCCCTCGTCTATCTATTTCAGGATCAACGCGGTGGAGAAGATGAGCCAGTGGCGGTGCCCTCAGGTGGCGCGTTCGTTGGCAAGTGGAGGAACAAAGAGGGCGGGGAGCCTGGGCCAGGATGGAGATTCAATACGAACGATGCGGCCAAGTTCAAGTTTTTTTTTCATATGGAAGGAAAGGAAAGCCGCGAGATAAAGAATCAAGGAAGATGTACAAGTGTACATACAAATGTGCTTTTCCACTTGGGCGAAAAGTCTCTGCAAAGTTTAAAGTTTCTATCAGATTTAATAATAGAAATGGATGAGATGGCACTACTGTACTACCTAACCAAAGACTGCAGTCGCCGGAATATTTTATGGAGAAATCCACGCATGCAAGCCCGCCACCAGGCCGCATTCATTTCGTACTTGAAGAACTGGGAATCCAATGAAAAGAATACAACTATCCACCAGTCTTTACGATGAGATTCAGGTACCAGATTGATAAAGAGAAGATTCGATTCGACCTCTTCTTTCCAGAAAACGGGGAGGTCTTCCGAAGCTACGACGAATATCAGACTTCGGGTGTGTCAAGTTGGCCAAGTGAGTTCCACCGGTTCGTCGTGTCCCTGATGACCTCATCTCAGGCCTTGCGGTGACTGCTGGTTGTCAATAGAGGATGTGATATAACCGAGAACCTGACTAAACACTTCGCTTGGAGGAGAAATAGAGAATTGAGGTTTCGTGCTTGCACACCATCTGAGAATGAACCACAACCAGCAAGATCACCTTCACCTCCTCTGGCTGACCCAAGCTTCTCAAACTCACTCAGATTATAGACCAATCATAATCATAGCGGGTCTTATCCACTTTTCGACAGGGGCACGACTTGATCTCAAGCTTGGCAGGTGCGCACTGGCTGCTTTTACAACAACCTCCCCTGAAAATCTCACTAGTGTGAATGTGGTTTAGCGCAGGCTTGTCATCTTCCTCGTCCCTTCCCTGTCTTCCATTCGCTCCGCTACCCGTTTCGTGTGGGCCTGCCATTTTACTCGCCGACTGTGCAGTGATTGGGTGGTGATTCCGCAGCATGGGCAGTCGACGTGCGCTGCCCCAATTCCAGACCCTTCAGCGCTCGCTCACTCTCCCTGATACGCTTCAACCACTCTCCTTCCATTCTCCTTCGCCATCCACCATCACCTCCACACCCGCCATCGCCATCCGTGGCATCACGCTCGTTCCCATTTTCAAACTTCTTCCTCTCTTCTTTTTGTTCAACCTCTCCTTTCCATACTCACTCTCGTTTCCATACTGTCCTCTCCCTATCAAGAAACACCTGACAACAAACAACACGAACTCCTCCCTCGCGATTCCTTCCCTCCCCTATTTCCGAACCTCACGCTTCTCCCCTTTAACGATCAACACCACACCGACTCGAATTGTCTCTAATATACCGACTTCGATTCCAATCAGGTGTAACCTGCCATATACGATACAACTTTATTGTTTCCTACCGTATTCCATCATCTTGTGAGGGAAGAGAGGAGACCTCGTCTCGCCAGTCATTTCGCGGACCACATAGAAAGGGGAACAACACATTTCAGAATCAAAAGGCGCACCAAACTAGACATACCCAGGGCTTCTCAAGTTCGCACTTCGGAGGGCTATAGGGGGAGATTTCACATCAGTCATCATGTTACGACAATTTTCTTCATTTTCGGCCTTTTCCTTATTGTTACTCGGAACCCTGCCGGCCAGAGTCCTCGCGGATAAGATTCTCGAGACCACAAGTTTCAGCACTTGTGACTCGGATGCTACCATCAAAGTCAACAAGGTTGATATCCAATATAATGCCGACAACAAGACGGTGACGTTCAATGTTGCTGGTTCCAGTACAAAGTCTCAGAATGTTACGGTAAGGACCCTCCTACTTGCATCTTACACCACCAGAAGCTAATCAATCACCCCAGGCATCATTGAGCGTTACTGCATACGGTACCGACGTCTACTCGAAAGATTTTGATCCTTGTGATACAGCAACGTTTGTATCACAGCTATGTCCTGGTAGGTATTGGCTTTTCAGTCTGGGTTGATAACTGCTGACATTCTCATCAGTGCCTGTGGGTGATTTCGCTGCAGCTGGTGTGCAGACCATTCCAGATTCTTACGCCTCCATGATACCCTCCATTGCGTTCAGCGTTCCGGATATCTCAGCACAGGCAAACCTCAAGCTGATAACGAAGGACACAAAACAGACTGCGGCCTGCTTGACATCAGTAGTGTCCAATGGAAAGACGGTTAACCTACCAGCAGTTTCCTTTGTTGCAGCAGGTATTGCTGGAGCGGCCTTGGCTCTTACAGGAGCCTCAGCTGTCGGAGCTGCTGCGGCTGGTGCTGGTTCTGGGGGAGCAGGAACAATTAGTCCCTCATTCACAGAGGTCTTCACCGTCTTCCAGGGATTCGCGATCAACGGAATGATGTCCACAAACTTGCCACCAGTTTACAGAAGTTTCTCCAAGAACTTTGCTTTCAGCGGTGGGATTATTCCATGGAGAGCTATGCAAACCTCCATCGACAGTTTTCGAAATGCCACAGGTGGAAACTTGACCACCAACAGTGTTGCTTATCTTGATAACGCGACATTGAACTATGCCGGGGACACCACTTCCGTCACAAAGCGCTCCCTCAACTTGATGCAACTGATGGTCAGAGATACTCTCAGCACATCTACAAATGCAAGCACCACCACCGCCAACTCTACATCAACGACCTCGGCCATCGAAGAAAAGGTATCTGGTATCAAGGCCTACGCTGAGCAATTGAGCGTTCCTTCCGCCAATACCTTCATGACCGTTCTTCTCATCGTTGCCTGTGTTATCGCTGCAATTGCTGTTGGTATCTTATTCTTCAAGGTCATTCTCGAAACCTGGGCGCTGTTTGGATCTTTCCCCAAGGGTCTTACTGGATTCCGAAAGCATTACTGGGGTTCCATGGGTCGTGCTATTGTCCAATTGATTCTGCTACTTTATAGTGTTTGGACACTCTACTGCATATTCCAATTTACACACGGAGATTCTTGGGCTGCCAAAACACTTGCAGGTGTCACTCTTGCACTGTTTAGTGCCGTCCTCGGATTCTTCATTTTCAAGATCTGGAATACTGCACGGAAGCTCAAGCAACACGAAGGAGATGTAGCAGGATTGTACGAAAAGAAGGAAACCTGGATGAAATACAGCATCTTCTACGATAGCTACAAGAAGGATTTCTGGTGGGTGTTTATCCCAATCATCGCATACATGTTCGCCAAGGGATGCGTTCTCGCAGCTGCCGATGGACATGGACTTTCACAAACCATTGCGCAATTGGTCATCGAGGTGCTCATGCTTGGACTTTTGGTCTGGAACCGACCATTCGAGAGACGATCTGGTAACATTATCAACATATTCATCCAGGTCGTCCGAGCACTCTCAGTCATCTGTATTCTTGTCTTTGTCGAGGAACTTGGTATTGGTGCAACCACCCAGACCGTCACCGGTGTGGTTCTTGTTGCCGTCCAGTCGACACTTACCGGAGTTCTCGCCATCTTGATTGTTGCCAACGCACTCATCATGTGCTTCAAGGAGAACCCACACAGAAAGAGACGTAAGGAAGCAGGTAAGCATCATCACATCCATTCTTTAAAATTCCCCCTAACATGACATAGAAAAAATGAACCGCGACCTCGACAACCTCACCCCTCTCGATGCCCGCAACAGCCTTTTGATGGATCCATCCCAACGATCCCATTACGAGAACGACGTCAAGCACCCTCTTGTGAAGGATAACAGCTCCGACAGCTTCATGAACGAGCCAGCAAACCCATACTCGGGTGCCACGCCACTGCGACCATTTGTCGCAACCCACCGACCCATGTCCTCGGACGCCAGCAGCCGGGAACACCTAGTAACTGGTGCAGCACCCCTAGGTGGCGCCGACTCGCACCAACCTACATTACCCAACCTCCGAAATAACTCGGCTTCTCCGCAACCATATGGTGGATATCGGGGCGTTGCGTATTAGGAAACATGAGAAAGATTGAGGGACGCGGGTCTTTGTTTATATAATGATCAACTCTTTTTTGCTTTCTTCATGGTTTCTATTTTGGAGGGTTTTGTTTTTAGCGTTGTTGTACAACATGCACACCGGGCCTCGAAAGGATACCTAGCACGGCAGAAATGCATTAGAGAGGATAGTGGAGGATACCCAACCCCGTTTTCTCTTGGAGGATCATAGGATCAGTATATAGAATGAAGGGGGTTGGGTTGACAGTAGGATTATGAATATTTTGGACTGAGAGATTTTTTGTTTGTTTTTCCTTGAGCGGTGTTTTCCTATGTTTTTGGTTCCTTGTTGTGAGTGGATGATGGAGAGAAGAAACCCAATTTTAGTGTCTTTTAAAACCTTACTTGCTTTTAGTCTATGATACGGCAGTGCGCCTTGGGGGACCACCGTTCTATTCTTTTCTTGATGTGGCAGGACAAATGGCGTATGGGGTGTAGAGAGAAAATATATGGAAATTGAAAATGAGAGTTGTGTGTTGTGCTGTGATTGTGGTGATTGGGGTTGTGATGTGATGTTAATGTGAATGTGAAATGATATTTAATGCGAGGTGACTTGGTATGATTGTGAGGAAGAAACAGAAAGCAGGTCAGAGTACAAGTGTTGGGTCATACATAGGTCATGCAATGGATCAAGGGGAGCGGACCTATAAACTTTGGAAGTAAGTCTTTGTCGAGAGAGTTAAGAGGGTTAAGAAGGTTAAGAGGGTTAAGAGGGTTAAGAGAGTTAAGAGGGTTAAGAGAGTTAAGAGGGTTAAGAGGGTTAAGAGCGCTTCCTTCCTTCCTTCCTTCTCTTACCTGACGAGAAGGGTCTTGCTCTAGCTACTAGGTACTTACTAGCTCTCGTTTTTCTCTACTAGTACTACTACTACTATCGAGTCGAGCAGAGTCGAGTCGAGCAGAGTCTAGTCGGGCAGAGAAAGGAGATTAGAGAGAGTAGTAAGAGAGAGTAGTAAGAGAGAGTAGTAAGAGAGAGTAGAAAGAGAGATTAGTAAGAAGTAGAAAGAGAGATTAGTAAGAAGTAGAGAGAGAGATTAGAGAGAGGGATTAGAGAGAGTAGTAAGAAGTAGTACGAGTATAAATTACTCGGCGAGTCGGCGGCTTAAGTAGTATACTAGATAGTTAGATAGTTAAGTAGTAGAGAAGTAAAAAAGTAAAGTAAAGTAAAGTAGTAGTAGTAGTAGTAGTAGTAGTAGTAGTAGTAGTAGTAGTAGTAGTAGTAGTAGTAGTATCTATAAGTTAAATAGACTATATCTCTTAAAAAATCTTAAATTTTAAAGATAAAAGATAAAATACTATAACTACTAATACTATGTAGTTAGTTAATATAGAATAAAGTAATTTAAATTATTGTCTTTTTAGAGTTTTTTTTTAGAGTTTTCTTCTTTTTTTATTTTTTATTTTTTTATTTTTTTATTTTTTTATTTTTTTTTAATTTTTTAATTTTTTTTCTATCTTTATAGAGGAAATAAAAGTAAGCTTCTAGTATAACTATATCGCTAGCTAACTCTAATTATATATAGCGTTTTACCTAGTCTAACTTAGTTCTACTTACCTTATTCTATATACTTACTAACTTAAACGACTTAAGTAATACTTAGAGTAGTATAAGTAGTATAAAGTAGAGTAGAGTATAGTAGAGTATAAGTAGTAGCTACTATTCTACTATACTTACTTCTTATACTAGTACTAGTACTAGGAAGAGAAGATATTAGCTCTCTTAATATTCTCTCTCTTTTTTCTTAATATCTCGCGCTTCTTTTTAGTACTTATCTCTTCTTTCCGTTATTAGGTTTACTTCTCTAGTGAAGAATAAGCTTTTTACGATATTAGGTAATTTTAGGAGAAGGCTTTTAAAATAAGAGAGAATATTTTTAGGCTTGTGTTTGTTATAAAGATATATGTCTTTTTTTTTCTTTCTTTTTTTTCCTTGCTTTGATTTTTGGGAAGGGATATGTGTGAGAGGGTCTGTAATGAGATTTATAAGTTTGTGGTGGGTGGGTTTAGTATATAAGTGAGTATGGGGAAGTAAGGTTTTTTTTCTTCGTGTTTGGGGGGGGCCTTGGTGGGAGGTTGGTGTGGAGTTTGGATTTAGGTGTTGGGAGGTGGGGATTTGGAGGATACTTTTGTTGATGTTGGTGGAAGAAGAGGTTTGGATTTTTGGAGAAGGGGATGGGGTGTTGATGTGTGATGACTCTTTTTCGGAAGGGGAGGGGGTTCTGAAGGGAGCGGGGGTAGATGGTTAGGGTGTGAGTTTTGGGGGTATAAGAGGGAGTAAGGAAGGGGTGGACGGGTTTGAAATGATGTCTTGTATATCTATTGTATTATTTTTTGAGAGAGCTTTTTTCGTTAAGATGTTAAAAAGTCGCTTCCTCGGTAGAGTTTTGCTAGTTGTTAACTACAGGTGGGTTCTGGATTTCATTCCTTCTTCTTATATAGAAAAGGAGTTGTTTCCTTTTCCTTTTCCCTCTTTTTTTTTTTTTGTGGTGTAGAAGGTTGAGGTATAAAGTGTTTTCCTCCTCTTTTCTTTCTGAGTAGCTGAATTCGAGAGGGCGTTTAATAAGGTTACGGTTGGTGTTATAGAGATAAACGGAAGAGTAGATAGATTTAAAGAAGCTGTCTTACTTGACTACGTCTTCTAATGAAATTTAATCTAAGAGAAATCCCTCTATTGAATATTAATAAAGCTATTAGGGGTTTGTAAGAAAGAGGTAGAATCGTTGTTAACTACCTAGGGAATCGATAGTAACAAAACCTTTTTTTTATCTAGAGAAAGAAGAGAAAGAAGAGGGAAAAGAGTTATTGAGGTGAGGTATTTTTGAAGCAAAGGGTCTGTAATTATAGGAAGTGGGTTTATATATCGAGAAAGAGAGTCAAAGGCCCTGTCGCATATCGCAACTTCTAGGAATTTCGCCTATCTCGCTGCTTTGCTTTGATCTCTTCAATAATGTGGTTATATTTTGATGTCGGACTGCTGAATTACTTTGCTGGTGATGTGATTCTTGTGTGTTTGTTGTTAGTAAGTGGTTGTTAATGAGCAAAAGGTTTTGGGAGGCTTTTACAGTATGACTTTTTCGAAAGTTCAAAATATAGTCTAATAAAAGAAAAGTTATGGGTGAACGTTCTAGGATCTGCTAATAATAAAGGTAGAGATTAGACATGGTTTCCAAGCCCTTTGTATTTTTATTTTCTCTCTTCTCCTCTTTCTCTATATAGCTGATATAGAAGATGTCACGACTATCATAGTACCTATAAGTGTCTCTCCCTATATGCCTGAATAATATTAAGCTCTCATTACTCTAGACTTAGGATATAAATAGTAGGTTGAGATATGGCGAAAAGACTGGAAATACTAGTCGGGAGCATGGAGGAGGAGAAGAAAGCGAATAGCTTCCTTTACCGAAGGATGATGGTGGTGGCGTGACACGGTATTTAATTTCTTATAACAGCGGAGTATGAAACATCTTTTGAAGTCCTCTTGTCAGTTTGGTTGTTTTATATACTTATTCTAAGTCTTTTAGTATAATATCTTCATCTACATATTCTACGAACGATGGCAAGGGCTCTTTCTATATAGTCCGTACTTATGCTCGTAGTAAATAGTAGGTCCAATATTCAAATTAAAAGAGTGAATTACCTTTTTCAGATGAATTGTTGGGAATAACAACTTCCTCAACAGCTAGTAGCGGCCTTCAAATTAGACACTGTGAAAGAAAGTTAACCGTGTAAGAAAGATGGTCTTTCCTCTGGAAACAGCTGCCTTTTGTAAGTATTGTGTGAGTTTATCTAGGACAATTATATGTAGTTTCTTAAACAGTTTAGAAGATTTAGAAAATCAGCTGCTTAATTCTCCTAAACGTTCTCGTACAATATAAAGCTTTTTCGGCATTTTAAAAGGCAATAGAGAGAGGGGGTATACGTAGAGCAATGCCCAGGATTCTTACTCTTTTGGAGAATGAGGAGCTGTCGGCGTAAAATGAGTAGAGTAAACGGGTACTTGACCAGGGTTGAAAGCTAGAGGGAATGGGGTTCATCTAAGATGGTTTAGGAGTGTGAAGGGGATTCGACAGCACCTGAAAAATCGATAGTGAGAAGTGGGAGGGGGGGGGTTCAGTTTATAGAGAGGAAGTTTGAGGAAGTGAAGAAAGGAGAAAGTGTTAAACAAGAAGTCGTATAGTTTACGGATACTGGGGGAGGAAAAAGAGGGGTATGTAGTCAGAAGGAGGTCTTAGATGTCACAGCTGAAAACATATTTATTGGCTTAGTGGTGTGGTTCCGTTCCAAGTCTTTATAGTTATTATTTGTCCTTTGTAGAGAATTGTATTTAAGATTACAATGGTTACTGTGTTCGAGAATATGAGAGGCAAATAAGGTATTTAAGGCGGAATTGTTTTGCCCTTCCAAACTTGGGCGTGCTGGTAATGCTGCAGAAACTTGACTTATAGATCTAGGCAAATATGAAAAGTTTGTGAGCCTTCATCGCCATGGAAGTATCAATTATAGTTTGGTAATCCCTTTACTTCTCAGTTTCTGACAAGTCTCCACAGTTATATTTTGACCATGTTTCCAGAGAGCGTGTTAGTATTACTTCAACTCAGAAAGAGGAGGGAGATAACAAAGATCTATTGATAATTAAGGAACAAAAAGTACTTCACAAGTGCTGCTGCTCAAGCCTCTTCACCCTTTCAGCTCCTCTGCCTAGTTCATGAGTAGTCTTTCGCAGTTCTGTTGGCCTCCACTTGTTCAAACAAGGAGTGTGCATAGAATATTGTTTCACATAATCTACGGCTGGGATTAATTTAGATTTTTGTCGTACACCATCTCTGTCGTGTTTTTACTAGTATTAAAATACTCTTACTTCTAAGTAACTATACTACAATTTACTTGATACATCATCATGCCCCTCGCACCTTTCCTTCAATAGTTATCCCAAAAGATTTAGGAGAATAAAGTAAATATAAATATCATTATTCTAGTCGTTTAGCACAATTAAATACGTTTTCCCAGTATGAGTCGAGTAATCGGGCAGGCTGAGCAGAGCGATTCTACTCTAAGTTTCTAGCAATTGGTTTTTTCACTTTTTCTAGCTCCTCCCTATGTAGAAGCACAAGAAAGAGGTAACCTCAGGAAAATAACTCCCTTGTAAACAAAACTTGCGTTCTTAATATACCTGTCAGATTTGAGACTATATGTCTTTTCCAATCCTGTCGACTGATTAGCCACCCTAACCAGTTACAATCTAGAAATCTTCAAACAAGATGTCAAGTATTACAGAAATAAATCCAGAACAACAAAAGGGATTGTTTGTATAAAGAACACATCAGTGTTAGTCTTTTGGGTTCTGTTGGCACACCAGAACTTGAGTTGTTATGAAACTCTCACTACTTGATTTGTTGTAAGTTCCTGGCTTTCAGTTCAACGATATGACAGAATTGTTGAAGACTATGAGAGAGTGGTTGAGAAAATTCGACAGCAAACGCTGATTCGGCAGTAGAATTCCCCATTTCTGTAAGGTGCATGTTGTTGAAAGCAGAGGAACCATCCTTTTCTATTGCCGTTGTATTAAAGTGAAGAAAATATCTCATAGATAAACATCTCTTTCCGCCATCTCTTCGTTGGTAGAACAGTAAAGGGAGAGTGTGAGGGAACAAGCTATGAAACAATCCTCATTCTATAACTTTCCTCACTCTTTTTGTAGGGTGATCCCAAGTTTGCGATTATGTTTTCCTCACTAGACATTTGGGAAAAAGGGTTGGCAAGGCTGCTGAAGCAGTATTTGGTCAAAAACCTTGAGGTTTGAACTAGAATTTAGGCCATCAGGACAAGGGAATTTTCATTTTTCCAATTGTGGGAGCAAGTTGGGGATAGAACACTCCAAATCTATACTCGTAGTAGGGCAGAAATTAAGTACCAAGGGAGTCTTGATCATTTGACACTGCCGCATATAAACTTGTAACAACTTCCGGGTCAGAGGAAGGCAGCATCCCGTCAACGACTAACGTAAGATGGTATGCTCTTGGAATCTTTACCTCAATGAATAATGAAGCAATAAAGTAGAATTATTAGCGGATAATTGAAACAATATTCGACAACCCATACTCTCGTAGAACTTATTCTTACGGACTTTTGAGGCTCTGGAGAGAAGGTTCCAAAGTCCTTCGCCATTTAGACAGGTCGACTTCACCACGGAGTTGCTGGGAGAAAATTTGGACATAGTTAGCGAGGACGGAGAGCTCACGATTAACTAAGACCTATCTTTAGAGACAGAGTTCTACTGTAATCCTTCCTGAATGCCGAATAGCAAATTCGGTAGTACTACCCCAAGTTTCTCTTTGCACATCCTGTTTATTTTAAAGAATGTACATCATCTAGCATTGCCAAAGAATAACGAGAGAAGAAAATCAACTAGAATTCCAACAAACGTAGCATATGAAAGTACTCGTTCCGAAAAAATCTTGTTGATTTTGGAAGAAAACCATCCGACAAAATCATTTGATATCTGTTTCAAACGACAGAAAAAGAGAACCTGACAGCCGGAGATTTCCCCCCCCCCAAGCTTGAACATAAGCAGCACGAAGACAAGCAAGGCGCACATCAAGTCAAGTATTTTTCTGAAAGAGGAGGAGCAAACTAGTAATATTTTGTAGATCAAGCTCACAACTTTGAGCGATTTCAGGAAACATTTCTGCTTATCACGAGAGGAGTTGAAAGCAACATCGGAACTCAATACCTCTTACAAAACTCCTTGTGAAGTAAAAAAATTGCTAGGAGGGAAAGAAAAAACTGGGAATAGCTTCATTCTTGGAAAGTGAAGCATCGCATGTAATTTTGAACACCTTACCCATGGGGTTGAAGGAAATCGGGTTGTCCTCTTCCATGCCGTATCAAATAAACACCTTGAAGAAAGGCATTCGTAAACCTCAGGGGAGCAGAAATCGAAAGCGATCACCGCCCTTTGAAAGGTCTGCAGAAAATAGGGGCGAGTGGCTTCCCAAAAGCCAACCGGCCAATTAATTTGTGCAGGGCAGGGATAAGTATAGTTTTCAGGGGTTGATATCCACCAACCGTCACCGACTCGACTTTCTTCAACGGGGGTTGGTGAGCGTTGAGGGAAGGAAAATACCGCAGAGTAACATTCCCAACCCCTAATTCGGCCGCTCATCTCCAACGCGACTCGACTGAGTTTGTTCCGTGTTGGTGGGCTTACAAGGATAAAATGCTGACCACCCACAGGAAAAGCATCAAATACGCGTCGAGCGACATATTTTTGCTGGGAGAGAACGAAGAACGGGTACTCTCCCCCCACTGAATAAAATGTAGAGTGCACAGACATTCAGTATGGCACAGCTTACATTTTAATTCAGGAGGGAGAGAGTAACGTAAAAATCCGCGGGCTTGGGAAAGCCAAAAGTATTAATACGAGGATGCCAAGAAAGCCCACGAAAGCTATTCAGTCTCGGTCTGCAATCGTGATTTGAGAACTCGATGCATGTGCCAAGCTGGGCAGCAGATACGAGAGATAGTAGGGTAACGATACACTACTCCTCGCAGCTCGCATGAAAATTGAGGCCTGTAATTAAGCATTGTACCGGAGCACACGAGCGCGATCAGTTGGTGACATCGATAACAATTGTTCACTATTGAGGGAAACAGCGCCCAATCTACAGTAGCACACAAATTGAGTTTTTCTAAAGCAACTCAAAAGTAGCGGCCCAAAAAATACGAACGCTGGAAGGTTCTTGACAAGCAACAGGCTTTGGCATCCCCCGAGCTTTTGGCCGCAGTATACCCCATACTATGCTGATCTACTGCCAAGTGACAAGTGCAGATTCCAGCCCCAAGACTGAGGCTCGTGTTGTGCTACAGTGTGGCAACTTTAAACGGAGGCTCCGGAGGAAAAACGAAGTCCGTAGGCACAGAGGATGACGATACAAGTAACACAAGGAATCCTTTCAGCTTTAACGATCCCGGAGATGAAAGAAGAAGTGATAAGGAAATTGATCTGGTGCGACGGGACATGATTGGGTGTTATCAATTTGATACGTTTACTCTATACACCTGCCCCTATTAGGTACTATACGACTCGTCGACTTGTTCTTTCACACACAGATGCAATGATTGGGTGACCCAGCCGCAGCCACAATGGAGAGGGTATGCATAGCAGCATAGCAGTATAGCTGAATTTAATGAGGTGCGGTTGCTTAAGTACTGCGGTGTCTGGTTTGGATTCAAGCTTCGGAGTGGTTACCAAAATAAAATCCTCCTTTACCGCGATTGGTTTTGGACCGCCTCGCTCGTCGGTTCTAAATCATACCCTAAAAGGCGGGGTTGCGGCGTTGGGGCATCTGCAGGTCCAGCCCCTTTTACATGTGATGCATAGTCACGTCTTTCCCCCCCAAATTCCCCACAGAATTTCTCCAGGTTATGATTGTTTGTGGAAATTTGTTGAAGAGGCAAAGCGATTAAAATTACCCCTCAATTGTTGTCGCTCGCTTCATGTTCTCGCTTCGGAGCTCTCACCCCTTTTTGGCGTTTACCCCGGACATATGTGCAACTCCGTGTTGCCGAAATGCATGCAATTTGCTTGTGGGTAGTCCACCAGTGGATCGCTTCATAAAATCCAATGAAATTAAGATCTTCGTGAAACTGATGAAGTCATGATATCTTGATAAAAATTTTCTATTTTATGAGATCCCTTTCTATGTACTCCGTAGATATACCAGTACGCCTATGCAAATATAATTACAGCTTTGGTGATGCGGGTGCCAGTGTCTTCCTGTAACACCATTGCGCAATCTTAACACTAGGTTCATCAAACACCTTCATCACAATCTCCGACATCCACAGGGTAAACGGCAAGAGAATGATCTGCGGTCCCCAAAATGCGGCATCAAATCCAAGTGGTCCCTCTTTGCTGAGTGGGAATGCGTCGACCCAATATGGTGTGTGAATCTTGTTGACTTCCCTATACCAACCCGTCGCAGTGTATAATCTGTCGCCCAACACCCAGAGGACTGGCCCATGAGTCAGGTAAAGCGCAAATGAAATGCGACCAAGGTATTGGCAGAACCTCGTCTCGAAGAAGCTCTTCAACCATTTTATATGTGGAATCGCAATCATGAGCATGAAAGCTCCCGCCCATAGAAACAACCATTTAGGGTCCATGTTGGCTTGAGGGTGGAACCAGGAGATATAGTACCATCCAGGGGTGTCGCGAATAATCTGAACATCCGAGCCATGAGATGGGCAACCTGCAAGATAGATGGCGCATGCGAACAAGACGTATGAAATCCTCAATTTATATTTCGACAAATTCGAGATCCATTCGGGGAGGTTGTTGTTTTTGGCTAGCAAGTCCATTTCGCAAAGGAACATTCCCGAGACAAACATTGTACCGAACCAGCCATCCACAATATACATAAAGTAAAACATGAGTCCAACTTGACACCAAAGTCGTGCGTTTCGGGTGCATCTCGAAAATGCTAAAAGTGCAGTGTAGACAATGATTGATCCTCGGAATTCGACTGGGATGGACCAAGCGTGAAAATTGTAGGTGAGCCAGGATTCGCCTCCAGTCCTGAATACAAAAGTGAAGTTTTTCATTTCGCAGTACCAATTCCAAAGTTCATCGCGGTAAGTGAGTTGATGTTCTGGAGTTACAGTCCAGATCCCGAATAAATGCCACGAAGTCATGAACACAAAAGTAGTCCCGATAACCGGAATATGAAGTCGAATCCAGCGTCTAAATAATGCGGAACTCAGATTCTGTCCAAGTTGTTCGTGCTCGCCGGCATAAATCAATCGAAGTGGTTTCGCAGATAAAACGTATCCAGAAATGACGAAGAAAACGGCCACCGCAAAATGGCCACCGGAGAAGAATAATCGAATTCCTGGGAATGCGCCGAAAAAGTATCGTTCCATGTAGCCAAAGCCATTCTCGAAGTTTTGATCGGCGAAAATCAGTGTCCGTGGCCATAATTGATGATGTTGCCAGTAGACCATAAAAGCCGCCCATCCTCTCAAACCATCGAGATAAGATGTGCTCATAAGTTGTGGTCGTGGTCCTCGGGTAAGAATTACTGGTCGGATGAGATTCAAGCATCCTTTGAGGGCGCTGCTGATATATGATGGTTTTGGCAGATGCTTCTCCTCTCCCCATATCTCTTCGTCCAAAATACTGCCATTCGTGTGAACCATGATTTCGTGTGCTCAAAAATGAGGGTAATTGTTGGGGTTATTGGGGGGCACCGAGGCCAGTTGATAGTGATGTAAAATATAGATCAATTATGGAAGTGGGATATAAGAAGAGAAGTGTTCACAGCATCCCCCAAAATGTGAGGAAATGCGGGTGCTTTCGAAAAGTCGAAAAAAAGGAGAGCTTACACCATAAAGGCAATCCATGGATGCAACCCCACATATCAGCTAAGGCTTTTTGGATTGGCCACCTCAGGGGCAAGGGGCAACACGATAACGGCACACCCAGCACTAGACCAACTAGGGGCATGTTTACCAATGCGTTGCCACAAGAGGAAGCTAGTGAAACGGTTAAAAGCAACAATCTCGCCTTGTTTGGTTTCGAAATGTCATGGGCGAAGGGTTTCCGTGAGCACGGAATCCCCCAACAAACTGAAATGATAGGGAACAGCCCCGGCTGTGATACCCCGCTCCCGAAGCTGATCTACGTACGGCGTAGCTTGATGATTGCAATACTTAGTACTTATGGGGTTTATAGCGGTACAGAAATTAAGAGGAGATCAAACGCTTTTGATTCGAGTGCAACAACTGCGCCACGAAATTCATGGACAGAGTTTTCGGTTTTTCCAAACTATCTCTCTCAGTGATTGATTCATGGTCCGAACGATGCGAGCAAATGATACACAGGAAGCTAAGAGCAAACCCAGGAAACCTCGCCCCAAACTTTAGTCTGTAAACTCTCGCCTCGCTGACTGGCCACCAATATATTGAAACGGCATGCATGAAAGTAGCCAGGCTCCCCCCCCCTGACCCTTTTGTTGACGCCGAGGCAAGCCTCCGAGCTGCTAGCCCCTGGATGCCTGTGATAACAAACCAACACTCACTTCAAACTTTTCGATGCAACAGGTTTTAATTCCCGGCCAATTTAAACTCGGACGATCAATGACAATCGGGCAAGGGTCACTTCCTACTAAGGAAGGGGGTTCGGTCGGTACCTCGACAAAAATAACCAAGGCTGTCAAGGCTGATAAAACTCCCTGAGCCCCCCTCGCTCACACTCTCACACCCGCCCACCCATACATACACCAGATGCTCCTTGCTTTCTGACTTTCTTGTTTTCTGCTTTCATAGCTCCAGCAGACATAAATATGCAGGTCACCAATTCGATATTTGCCGGGCGACCATCGAAACAAATACGGCGAGCTCTACCAGTATATTTTGCCTGCATATTTATCGCTTTCATATTTTTCAATTCCAGTTCGGTAGACACTTCTTCTCTAAAGCCATCCAGTGTCTGGAAGCGATTATCGCCCCAATCGCCACTATTTCCAAAAACCGGTTCGAAATTCCCCAAGAAAATCTGGCAGACATGGAAAGTCGATCCACTAGAATTCGACGAGAGAGACTCATCTCGGGCCCGGACTTGGCCTGTGAAAAATCCCGGCCACAGATACGAAGTTTTGACAGACGGCAACGATCTGGATTATGTGGAAACACATTTCGGTCCCGACGGGCTCAATCGCCTCGATGTAGTCTACATGTACCGCACATTGACTGCGAGAATCATTAAAGCCGATCTTCTGCGGTACCTGATTATGTATGTGGAGGGCGGAATATACGCCGATATCGATGTCGAAGCAGTCAAACCGATCGACGAATGGATTCCCTCCAACTTCAATGAGGGAGACGTCGACTTGGTAATCAGCGTCGAGATTGATGAGCCATCCTGGAATGATCACAAAATTCTCGGTCCAAAATCGCAATCATTCTGCCAATGGACACTTATGGCGAAGCCGAAGCACCCTGTCATGTTACGACTGATCGACAATGTTGTGAGGTGGATTGAGAGCGTGGCAAATAAGCAATCAAAGGGTGTGGCAGAAATCGAGCTGAATTTCGATGAGGTTTTGAGTGGTACAGGACCCTCCGCTTTCACCGCTGCTGTTTTGTCCGAGATGGCAGCACAAATTGGACAAGTTCCAAACTGGGATAGATTCCACTACATCAACGAATCTGTACTCGTCGGAAACATTCTAGTCCTTCCAGTTCAAACTTTTGCCTCCAACCAAGGACACTCTCATTCCGAAGACCCAGAGCCTGATCAGAAAGCCCTCGTCAGACATCACTACCATGCATCTCTGTGGCCTTCTCGCCATCCACGATATAGCCACCCTGGTCACGGAATGGTCGAAGAATGCAACTGGAAACCAGATTGTGTTCACGAATGGGACGCCAATGTGGAAAAATTCGACAGTCTTCCCGAGGAAGAAAAAGAGAGACTGATCGAAGAGCACAAGAAGTTCATTGCGGCGAAATTCGACCAGGAGGAACAGGAGAAGAGGGACCACGAGAGGGAAGAAAACGAGAGAAGGGACCAAGAGCTGCAAGAGAAATGCGCAAACCTTCATCGAGATGGGAACGCGGAAGAGCATAAAGAGGGGGACCAGGAAGGGGAGAGACATGATGAGGAGAGACATGATGAGGGTGAATTGCAAGGAGTCGAGAAATCAAACCCCGATGAACACCACCAATCTCAAGATGATCAGACTGAGAGTAACAAGGATGAGCACAAGAAGGAGGGCGATGCGAAATCCTCGGCATCGACCTCCAAATCCGCGGCCACCTCTACTCCATTAGTGTTTATACAACCAACATCCGCGTCGAGCTCGTCCCAAACGAAATCATCCCAGACAAAAACCTCCGAAACGAAAACGGCAGTAACGAGAGCACCCGCAGAAGACAACCCTAGACACACAGATGCAAGGAGGAGTTGAAAATGAAGAGAGCATATGGGTATGGGCGGCAGAGCGGTTAATTTATTCCATTTCTTGTGAATAAACTTTTTGGGTTTGGCATATAATGGAGTTTTGCAGATAGATCTTCTGGGGAGATCTTCATATTTTGGAGGGACAAAATACCATGTTGTACATTTGCTATTTAGCTTGACATCTTAAAATATAAGAATCTACATAACACAATACGTATGATCTTGAAAAATTGCTGTCTGGATTGTGGAGAGTTGGAAAACGAAACACCCCCCCCACTTTTCTCGATAAGCGGGCCCGTGTAACAACACTTTATTTTCATACCCGGCTTAGTGCGAAGGTAGAGATGGCATGAGCCTTGATGTTTCTCATGTCCTGATATTTCCACTCAAACCACCCGAGATGCTAATGGATGCCACCTGAATTCCCGTTAATGCGACGGGATAAAAGTACCAGTTTCGTATCAAATTCGTCCAGTGTTTCTCGGCACGGATAACCTTCATGACTTGCTGAGTCTTCGGCTATTGGCGTACCGAACCCCCTTCCTGTCCCGAAACACCCGCTTTGCCAGATCCTTAAATACGGAGAACATGACAAGTGATTCTTCGTACTTGACGGATTTACACTTCATTGTGAAGTGCGGAAGGGAGTCCGACAATATGATAGAGAAACGCACCATCTGCAAATTTACTGTGCGATATATCTTGTTTCAGACAAAGTCTAGACCAGGTAAAGAACCCCTACTCCAAACGAAAAACAAAAACGCCACCCTTCTCTTCATCAAGATCAGACATCCCACTAAAATCCAAAATAAAACTCCACCCCAAAGTGAAACCCCAAACTCCATACTCTAAATTCAAAACAATGTACACGGTTTTCCCCAAAGTGTTTCGAATCTTTCACAGAAACGCTAAGGTCTACATCTCTCTTCCAATATCGATCCATCCTCCCCTACTGACTCGCTAATAACCTCACGTCGACAGCCGGTACTAGGGGCTGTTTTCTTACACAACTTCGCATCAAGCTTCAACACGGTATCAATTTTCGCACCATTTTTATCGAGTCGTTCTCGACAATGGCAAAAGCTAAAATCGTCCTTTCCGTTCGGGCCGTTGAGCATTGCTAGCATGTCTTTGAGTTTAGTTTTCTTCTCTTGGTCTTCTGTGAGACGACAGATTGGTAGGTTCCATAGACCTGGGTGGGCGTATGTTGGTCCGGCGGTGAGTTCGGGATGTGGACGAGAAGTATCGATCGGGTTGTTGAAACGGGTGTTGTAGGCGTAACCTCCGGTTAGATAGGCATCGACGCTTCCTTTAATGGCATCCCAGGGGGTGAAGGCACCGTTCATCTGTCCCCAACCTGGCGGGTCAATCACTGTGGGGACGGTTAGGGGTCCTTGTGGTCGTGGCATTACACTGAAATGTTAGCTTTGGTTTACACGACTGTAATCATTGGGGACAAACCTTTGCAAGTAACACCCCATGTTTTGATAATACATCTTCAGTCGACTGTCGTTGTTTCCCGCTTTCACTTTATTAGAGTCGACTGAGAGGTTAGCTAATCAATATACAGACAAGGAGTTGGTAAGGATATGTAACACATACACTCCTGTTGAGTCATTGGAAAACACATGATGTAAACGTTTTGTGCTTTCCAAGCTGAATTGATAACCGCGCTGAGAATCATGTTTGTATAATAGGCACGTAGTGATAAAGCATCAACGATTGGATGCCCACCATCGCTGTTGATAACCGGGATTTCTCTAACATCAAGCCAAGTTCCATGATCCAGCATCTCCATGAACTTTGGATTGAGGGTTGTTGAAAAGGGACCGTGTCTGGAGAATTCGCCGAAAGTTTGTCCTAGTAGACCGATGATTCCATCCGTAAAAGCTTTAGCCACGCTGAACGCCATTAGTTAGAACAGATCCATGTTCGCACGGAAAAGAGAAAGAGTCGAATTAGCGAAGCTTACCCTTCATTTTCCGAAATGTGTTTGAAGGTCTTGTCTCCGTTTGGTATTGCCATAATGCCATTACCGATTGCCCCGGCAATGACGTTGACAGCAATACCAGCCGCTGGTCCACCAGCCCAAACTCCCATTAGGATTGTAGCTGTTCCAACTGCAGCAAGGATCTCTTTGAGAACGAGATTGGCACCGTCGTTATTTGGATAGTAAGTTTGTTGTACTGTAAGTTGCATCCCGTGGTAATCCGCTGAGGCGAGATTCACAGCAGCATACAGCGAATTTAGCCACTAGCTTATAATTAGAGACAAGTAATCAAACGTGCCAAAGGGTTTGGGCTTCATACAATTTTAACGTTGGCTATGGATACTGCTACTTCGTAACTCCAGCCGGTATTCGCTTTGCCGGGGTTCTCCATGTCTTTGCAATTTGGTCTTCCGCAACTTCCAGGATTTCCAAGTGTGCAAGAACTTAAACTTTGTTCCATACCCAACGGTTGTGCAAAAGCAGAAGTGAAGTTGTCCTTTGCCTCGGGGTGACTAGATACCCATTCTGTGTAGTCTGATTAGAAGGATATTTTATCAGTGGAGGGAAAGGACAAACCAGAGAGCTGTCTGGTTGTTTGTGTTTGGTCCCACATAACCTGTGATAATGAGATGCCTACTCGATTAGCTAAGACTTGCTTGAAGTGACGGGGGGAAACACCTTTGAGGTCATTGCAAGTTGCTCCAGGAGAATTGTCTGTGATTCTCTTATTGATACTCATATGCGAAGTCTGTAATTCCCCGGAATCACCATGAGCTAAAAGATCGGCGACTCTAGTATCATGGAGTCTAACAGGGCTTGGAATCCCGAGACCAATAGAAGGAGATAAAAGAAAAACAGACACCAACGCCAAAAACGCGTTTCTGCTAGAAAAAGGTGAAGAAGACATCGTTTGGAGTCAATCAAGCCTCCTGAATATAAAACTCAATGGCTACTTGATAGATGAAGAGAAGTAGTGTGTGTATTTCGGAGGGAACCCTAACGAGATAAATACATGACTTGACCAAACTTCGCCGTGCCAACTGACTGGTGAGTTTGTATAGTTCTATCAAAGTTGGTCTACATAGCCTCCTTCAAAGATTCCTCCTCAAAGTTGGATTCTACCTTTACTGCTGACATTTCGTAAAACTCCTAGTATCTCTATCCAACGAAAGGATTGTTTGTGTTTTGAAAATAGGCTGATGACTTGAGTATCCAACTCGAAAACCCCGTGAGTTGAAAATTCGGAAGAATGATAGGAAGAGGTTGAATCCTTCATGAGGTCACGGATCGTTGTGAACGGCATAAATACAACACAAAGGGTGCGTATGATAGGACGAGAAGCCGCCAGCTCTACAGTTGGAAGGATTTGAAGTCTTACATAAAAATTTGGAACCAGAATTTACGACTCCCTACGACTGCCTCAGACCTGTGCCGTCGGGGGGAAACTGGCTTTTTATAGCACGACACAGAAAACAGGGAACCAGTCCCGCGAGAACATGGAAGTGCTGAGATACATGTCTAGGAATCGATTTCAAAACAGGGCTAATCAAACATTGAGGTTAAGGCCAACCTTTAAATTGGCTTCTGAAGTAAATTGAAGCACTACAATTCTGCACATTTCCAAAATAAACCTACTGGCCATCTGAAGAACTTATACTATTTTATCTTGGGTTGCACAACTGCCTCGTTTATGGCTGGAGAAAATTTCCTGTTGAGCTTTCCAAGCAGGCAGTAGTAAAATGGCTTTGCCACCAACATGTGCACGCCGCTGGTTTTCTTACAAGCCACGAGCCACGCTCGTGCTTGCATTTCCGCCAACATGTTATGAGTTGAGAATCCTAAAATGGTAGACTACGCTTAGAATGATACATGGTCGAGGAGGGTGAGTAAAATGTTCTTCTCGTTAGCTTCACGTTTAGTTAGTAAAAGGGATGGTAAGGCAAAGGTTGTGATATTGGTCTATTTTCAAAGTGTTAAGCGAGGCAGGAAACAATTGTCAACAAAAATGGCCAAAGAACAAAAATTATCTGAGAAAAAGGGTCCATTCTGCATAGAATCTCTGCAACTCTGTGTGGCTCCTATGATGTTGGCTGCGGAAATGCACACGCCCTCCCCCAGGAAATGCACGATCCCAAATGAACTGTTGGTCTTGTTGGTTTCGATGGATTTGGAAGCTAGATTTTACCCGGACTTAACCGATTGATTGTAATCAGCCACCAACCACCCCCCTGGGTTCAGCTGGGGAGAAATTTTAGGCGCCCGCAGGAGGTTGAGTTTCAGGTGGATTCACTTCGCCTCGTCAACCGCAGTATTGTTTGTTGGTTGGGTTTATAGTACGATGATGGCCAAAATGTGGTTTTTTTTCAATCCCCTTCAATAATTCATATCTTTTGTTTGTTTTAACCGTTGCCTTATCAAGAAACTTCTCCAACATTAACAATACCATGTTTCCCCCTCAAACCTTACTCTCTCTGGCTGGATTCATCTTTGGAATACTTGGTGAGTTTGCTGTGGTACTTTTACTGCAGGGTTTCTGATACGCCTTCTTAGGTACGGCCTACTCTGAGAAAACATGCGATCTTGTTTTTGAAAATGCGACGTTCGACAGCCCAAAAGAATTTTATTCCGGACTACAAGGATGCACAACAATCAAGGGACACATTATTCAGCTCTCTCCACTATTTGGCGAAGTTTTAACCCTTCCAGGATTGACTGAAATTGAAGGAGGGATCACAGTAAATACGTTCACCGGGTTCAACGACGTAAGACAAGATCTATATGGCCAGGGTGCTTTGCAGACAATCGTATTCGACAACTTGACTTCCATCGGCAACTTAACTCTTGATGTTGTATTCGCGTTGCAAAAATTGCAACTGCCATCATTGCTGAAGACTGATTACATTGAGTTGCACTCAAACAAAACGGTCAATATCAGTCTTCCCGATGTACGCAGTATTGAAAAACTGCTACTTAGAGGTAGCTCCAGGTAAGGATGTCCTAGTCATATGAAAGAACCCTTGAAAACCAACCGCTGATACTGCCGTCCAGCTTGATGGCGCCTGAGCTTGCATGGATGAATAAAACCTTCTCAATCGACAACCGGGGAGGTCCAGATACGATGGCAGTCAACCTACAATCATTACTCACAACCGGAGACATGAATCTAATTGGGAACTTCTCAAGGTAACTCCGATAAAGTCAAATAGCAGATACATTCAACTAACCAAAGCATCAAGTATCATCTTACCACAGCTTTCGACAGCGGGAGACATTTTTATCGAGATGGGAACCCCTATCGAAGTGGATCTTCTCGGATTAAGAAGTGCAAATAATATCCGGGTGAAAGGAGCAATCTCACAGTATAAAATCCTTCCTTAACCTAAGACTTTACTTTTCTAATATGTTTGTCAGGTTCGCTCTGCCGGCTCTTTCTTCCTTGAATGGAGACCTCGAGATTATAAGCAACGTTTCAATAAAGTGCGATGTCCTTCAAAGTCGTTGGAACCAGACTTCTAAGGGAAGCAATTCCAAGTTCACTTGCTATGGGGCGACCCCTGAGTCATCTCGACAACGAAAACTTAGACTGGGACTCGGAATTGGACTCGGACTTGGTATTCCGTTCTTAGTGTTATGTGCATTTTTAGTCTGGTTTCTTGCTTTCAGACAAAAGAAACAAGGAAAGCAGCAGTATGAGATGCCGAAACATTCAATCAGCTAGGAACAATGAATACCTATGAGATGTAGGATAGTGTTCTAGTTCTAGTTGTATGAGAAATATGTCCTGGAATGGTTACGGCGTTAATACAAATTAGCCTTTCATAAAGAGCAACATTGGAAGCCTATTTGGAATTGCGTAATTTATAGTGATTGTTCTAGCGATTATTCCAATAAGATTTTCTTCACCTGATTATTCCAGGTTATAAGGCTCTTGATCCACTCCAGTCGTACTTGTCCAATTCACTCAAACCACCATGGAACTTAACCCAGGTCCCCTATTCCTAAATAAGTAATTGACTTCAATTTGTAGCACATCGCAAAGAGTACAAACAACCGACAGAGTACGCTTCACTAGCATATAAACTAAGCTTGCATTTGCCACTATTCCTAAACAAGTACTCTCTCTGTAATATGTACCATATCGCAAAAAGTTTAAACAAGTAACAGGGTCCACTTCACTAGAACATAATTCAAAATCGTAACTTTAAATATGCGCGAAAAATAAAAGTACGCTTCACTATAATATAAACTGATCTTCCATTTCACTCCATGTCTAAGCTAGTAAGCCCTCTTCAACCGGGCCTATTTCAGGACTTCCCAAGCCCCTTAAAAAATCGTAAAAACAACAGAAAATTTAAGAAGAT
This sequence comes from Hymenoscyphus infarciens, assembly GCA_001414345.1. NCBI lineage: Eukaryota > Fungi > Ascomycota > Leotiomycetes > Helotiales > Helotiaceae > Hymenoscyphus > Hymenoscyphus infarciens. The sequence goes on along the minus strand of LLCB01000002.1, from coordinate 361,260 downwards.
CTATCAGCTACTCCTTGGTCCCGATATCGAAGCATCTGGATATTTTGGTCGTGGTTGTGGTTTTATCGAAGTTTTGCGACCGTATCTTAGGTACGACGATTCATCGTCCCACGTAGAGCCTGGTAAGCCAAAAATTTTTTATGACCATCGAGTAAGCCAAGCATCACGCTTGGGTGGCCAAAAAGGAGAGTCGCAGTAAGCCAAAGTAATCCCAACTATCAACGAGTAAGCCAAATAAGGTCTCGTCTCCAAAAAAACTTCATCAAATAATTCAGACCAAAGATAAACAAGAAGGGTGCAAAAGCAGGAGGATGAGATATCAAAAAATGGAAATAACTCGGAATCGTGAGTTTAAAGGGTGCGTCTAGCTATGGCGTTGGTTTATTTGTCCCAATAGAATGCCAGCGTTCTTAACAAAAATGCCACTCTCACTTCATTAGTTTGCAGTATGCTTATTACCAAGTTCGACCAAATAGTTACATTGACAAATAATGGCATTTTCGTAAGAAGTTTTCCAGCCTTCCACCCTACCATGAAAATAGAACGCACACTCGAGATTGAGGCTTTTGCTGGGAATTGTTACTTGAGGCGGAGAACGGTAGAACGAGATTGCCTACTCGATATCGAGTAAAAACTTCACTTGAAGTGGGAAGATTGGTCGAATGAGGTGAGCTCACTCTACATGTGTCAATCCGAGGGGAATAAGACATCGACTCAGACCCCTTCCTACAATAGCAACAATAGGGCTGATTCTCGAACTTTCTTGTATGCGCCTAGTGCGATGGTGTTGCCTCGAACCATTACAATGATAGGTATGCCACATAAACGATATGCAATCCCACTCAACTCACTGGCTTAGTCCACTCTACTAGCCCCGAGCGCCAATCATTTCCAACGTACTGCGATGCATGATAAAGCGGTCTGTGACTCAATTCTTGGTGTTGCACAATGACTGCCGGGTCTTCGTATTACTCTCACCCTTGAGGGACATATAGCATCAAGGAAAGGATAGAAAAACTACCCAAGCAATTGGCTATTGGGCAATGAAGGCACACCGAAGCCTGAAGAAAGCGATTCAAAATGATCCAGCGTAAGAACGATGACAAGTTTCAGAGTCACTGCTTCCACCACACCACCAATGAATTGACAACACATTCGTGCAGCAAGGTAAGTGTAGGGTAGGCCTATTTTTCGCCGCCTTTCCCGCGGGTCTGCAGACGGAAGCACAGAAGCTGTCCTCCACTCATATGCATCCAAGCAATCATCGTCCACTGGAGTCAGGTGAGGTTGCTCTGAGATGAAGAAAAACCTGGCGCAAATCATTGAAGTTCCACCGACTCGAGCAAACAGCCCAAAATTAAGTGAAAATAAAACCAAGAATTGAAAGAAAAGGAGTATACGACTATCTGAGGCTGATCGCAAGCAACTTTGCACAACAGAAACGTTGGCATCACGAACTTTCGCTGATTGTGAAATGAAGAGTCGGAGCTGAAGCTATAACGGCAAACACAGATTGATGCCAAGCACGAACCCCCAGCCACACTTTTTTGACGCTCTGCTCTCTCACGATCTCACCACCACAACCTGGTAGAAGTCAACAAGCTCCATCCCATACCTCACCCAATCTCGCCCACCCCAAAACAAATGCTTTTGCGCCCACCCCCGAATAAGACCAACAACAACGAGAAAGTGCCATCATGATGGCCGATTATAGCAGCTCCAGGCGTCGCCGCAGCCCGGGAAGCTCAGTGGGCGGCAGACGAAAAGATCGAGACCGAGACTCGCGACGAGCACCCTCCGAAATGGTATACGAAGAGCCGCAACGAATGCGCATCGAGCCCTCACCCTCGACCAACATGCCCATACCCATGCCCATCGAACGCGGCGTGAATAATATCGCATACGGTGGTCATAATACATACCTTTCCTCGTCCAACTCCTCGAGCTCGAGCTTTGAACTGGTGGACATTTCGCGCTCATTCCCCCCCAAGCGAACGGGTCTAAAAACATTCTTCACCGCGCCCTCGGAACGCCGCAAGCTACGAAGACGCCGTAGTAGTCGCCTCTTTAAGCTGAACAATTCAAGCAGTTCTAGCGTTAATAGCGATTTGGCTTATGGCAATGGATACATCAAAAGACCGAAGCTTAGGAGGGTTAGGTCTAGGTCTGGAAAGACAATGGACAGAGAGAGTGCACGATGGAGTGATAGGGAAAGAGAGAGACATAGGAATAATGATGGAGGACGATACAGTGGTTCAGAGCGCCGCGGATATGCCAGTGGCTCTGACCGAAGAGGTAATGTTAGCGGATCGGAACGACGCGGTAATACAGAGGCGGAGATTTTAGCTGTGGGCGCGGGTTTGGCCAAACTTGCTCGAGACCAGAACAAGCATGACTTGAGAAGTAGGAATGGAAGAAGCCCCCAGGTTGTTGCGGTGAAGGAGAATAATCACCATTATGGAGCTGCTGCACTGGGCGCTACAGGTGCTGGAGCTCTATATGGAGCAAGCCGTGGTTTGGGCAATTCAAAAATAAGCCATGGATCCGACACCTACGACGAAGATGGATGGGAATCTGCTTCTGATGCCGAATCCGAAAATAGTGTTGATTCGAGATTAGCTTTTGGAGCCGAAGCAGCTGGTGGATGGTGGGGTAAGGAAAAGCATCGTCCTTTATCCAGAAAAAATACCGTTGTGGACCCTCGACTATTTGGACCAGAAAACTCCCTCCATGGGTTTGTCGACAGACCTGTTGGGTTTGAAGAAGTTACGTGGTCGTCTTCCAGCGACTTTGGTCAACAATATCGCACCTATTCGGAATCTGTTGGACCCAACGAGAGTTTTAGTGGTTCACAAGCATCACTTAAGCATGTGTTTCCTGTTCAATCTTCTGGAGATCCTACGAGGTTTGAAGCTGCAAGAAATTCCGTCGCATCTGGGTCGGAGCCATATATTTCATCTAGACCTGGTCCTGCTCCTTTACAACCTCAGCCATATACCCCTGTATCCCAGAGTCTTTACAACGAACCATTTTCCAATATATCGGAATCACCCAGCATTTTAAAGAGAACTTCATCTTCTGGAAAAAGCAACTCGGTTGCCCAAGCTGCCTTGGCGGGCGTTGCTGGTGTGGCTGTAGGGGCTGCCATCGCTTCAAGCCGCGGTGATGACCGGAAAGACAAAGACAAAGACAAACGCAAAGAAAATGATCGTGATGACGTTTCCCGTGTAAGCTCCAAGCGCCGAGATGATGATCGTGATGATGTGTCTCGTGTAAGCTCAAGACGGAGGGACGACGAGCGTGACGATTCTTCTCGTGTGAGTTTGAAACGCAGAGACAGTGACAAGAAGGAAGGTAAAGACGAACGCCGACGAGACAAGCGTGGCAGCCCTGATCGTGACGAGCGCAAAGATAAGAAGCGGGAGAAGGAGAGGAAAAAAGAGGGTTCTCGATATTCCGACGAAGAGCGCCGAGAGAAGAAACGCGACAAACGACGTGAAGATGCACGAGAGGAAACCCGAGATGAAAGACGTGAGAAACGCCGTGAAGAACGCAATGACCGTCGCTCTGAAGTTGCCACTCGCCCAGAAATCCACTACGATGATAGAAGAGCCAAGAGCGAAGCGGCAGTTTCTACTGTTTCTGCAATTGACCCTATGATGTTCCAGGTAGCCGATGATGCATTCCCAACCCCAACGACCTCACCACAGGGACATCGACGCCATGAGTCTGTTCCTAAAGTTGTTACTGTGGAAAGAGAGCCCGAGTTCGTCCGCAATAGAAGCTCGCCTATTAAAGATGCACCTTCTAGCCACAGAGGTGATTATTTTAATGAAGCAGAATACGACGAGAGAGGTCAGCGTTATCAAGGAGGAGTTAGCGACCATGGTCTTTACAATGCCGAAACTGCCTACAAAGAAACCAGCCACTCTACCGCACCTATCGCGGCTGGTGCTATTGGGGTTGCAGCTGCAATTGTTGCAGGTGAAGCCTATCGGGAGTCTAGGTCTGAAAAGAGACGCAATGAGAGACGACAGCCTTCTGAATATGGTCAGGCCTCTGAATACGGGCAGGCCTCTGAATACGGAAAAACCTCCGGATATGATGACTATAACACTAATAAGCCGCGTGGTCGGGAGCCTGAACGTGATCCCATTCAAGAGGAGGCAGACAGAGCCTACCGCGAGATCGTCATGGCTCGAAAGATAGCATCTCAAGTTATCCGCTCACGCTCAGCCTCTCCTGATGGTTCGGTTGTAGGCAGATACGCTCGTAAAGAGGAAGAGGAAGAGGTCCAGATTGTAACGCCACCTGAAATGGATCGTCCTAAGGATAAAGGCCCTTACGATGCACCAAATGCTGATTTCCAACCCGATTATCAATTTGACGACCCGCGACAATTGCGTGGCTTCAGACCGGATCAAGATCGTTCGAGCTCTGGATACTTGAAGCGAGACCCTGACGCTGTCAAACCCAGGCCTCTCTTGAACCTAGTTCGACCTACACCGGTGCCATCTCCTTTGCCCGAAAAGCAAAAACAAAAACAATTTGCCAAATCGGAGACATCTCGGGCAGAGCCATCTCGCTCGGAGCCCTCACGCTCAGAACCAACCCGCTCAGAATCAGGTCGACCGGAAACTGCTCGTTCAGAGCCACCCCGGTCATCCAAACCCAGAGATCGCAATGAAAAGCCTCGCACAGCCGTATCAGAAGTCGCAAGTGGTCCACGAGGCAACGGGTATTCCTCCCCCACGGCCTCGACTGTATCAAAGGGTGTTACTTGGGGCGAGAATGAGACGAAACATTTCGACGTCGAAAGCCCTTCAGATCACCACCGAGACGAATACATCTCTAGCTCTGACGTTCCATTGTTCGAAAAGAGCCCAGAGCCAAAGCAAAGATCCGAGCCCAAGTCAGATTCTAAGCCTTCTAAGGGATGGGGCGCTATTGCCGCTGGAATCATTGGTGCTGGTGTGGGAGTCGCCGCTACTTCTAGTGATACGTCAACTTCGAAGAAATCAAAGTCTAAAGACGCCGAGAGAGAGAAGAGCCCGCCGAATGCGTATGAATACCGCGGTGTGATTGTTGAGCCAGAGAGCCCTCCAGCCAAAGGTCGAAGACAAGCCAGCCCTCCATCGCCGGGCCCTAAACCTACAGCACAACAATCGCATATGCCAGGTGGCTACGATGATGATCTCGATTTCACAGCACATGTTGCAGCCGGTTTGAAAGACACTGGCTTTGACCCTAATATTGTGATCGATGACCCTTCTTTCCGCAGAAGGGATTCTCCGCCGGGTTCTAATGCACGAGGAGTGTACCAAGCCCCATTCGCTGAAACCGTTACAGACCTGGGCCAACTCCCAGGAACAGAATCTGGAATCTCTGGATCTGGTTTTGTAATGGGCGAGGTGGCGGCAACTCCCCAAGACTGGCGCAGTATTTCACCGGAGGGCGACGAATTCCCAGTCAAGCTCAGTAAGAAAGAGCAAAAGAAACGAGACAAGGCCAAGAGGCAAAGTTCTGATTCTGCTGCCTTTGACGAAACACCCCTCGAGGAAGTAGCTCCAGCACCAAAAGAGCAAGACCAGGACTTTTATTTCAACGAGCCAAAATTGAGTAAAAAGGAACAGAAAAAGCGTGACAAGGAGGCCAAACGACAAAGCAGTTTAGCTGAAGATGTCACTTCAATTTCAGAACCAATTGAGACTCGACAGATTGTTGATGAACCAGAAAGTTACGTCGAAACGCCTAAAAAGTCCAAGAAGAAGTCGAAGAGAGATTCTGCAGTCTTTGATGATGTAGAAGTGGCATCTCCTAGCGGTTCAAGCATTGGTCGAAAGATCTCGGTTCCAGTCGATGAATTTGATGATTTACGCAACGAAGATGATTGGGATGAACCTAGGAAGTCAAAGAAGAAGTCTAAGCGTGATAGTGAACGGTTCGACTCCCCTCCACGTTCTGCCGCTGCTTCGGAGATTTCGGAACGATCATCTAGCAGGAAAAAGGATAAATCAAGGAGCCAGGCCGACGAGTACGAGCAAGACCCAGCTGCTGTGTCTCTCCCACCAATCACACCATCCGAGGCTAGTCAGGATAGAGATTATGATGATTCAAGAAGGTCAAGGAAGTCTTCGTCGAGGGATAGCGGTGTATTTGATTATAGAGATCGCTCCGTCGTTTCTGAAGCCGCCTCTCGATATGACGATGAACCTCGCCGCAAGAAAAAGTCCTCATCACGAAGCAGTACTCGGGATAGGGATGACTTTGATGACTCCAGATCTGTTGTTTCCGTTGCCTCGGCTCCCGCTGGAGACGAGGAAACGAGAAAGAGCAAGAAAAAGGAGAAAGAAAAGAAGGGCAGTGGATTCTTCGGCTTGTTTGGTTCCAAATCTGCACGAGATGAAAGCCCTAAAGGTTTGAAAGACGACTTTGACGACGTGAAATCGAAGAAGAAGAAACGGAGCTCAATGCCTGATGCGTCCAGCCTGTATGGTGACAAGGGATCTCAATCTGTTGGTGACCTGTCTCGTTCAGTATCAAATGGGCGCAGCTCTCATAGATATGACGATGACGAGGGCGCTCGAAGCGACGGTGAAAGAAAAAAGAGTCGATCAAGGGGAGATAGCTCGGCTTCGAAAAAGGATTCTTTTTTAGGTAATGCCGGCACCCTTGGCGCGGGTGTCGGCCTTGCGGGTGCCGCAGTGGCAATTGCTGCTCACCAGCACCAGCAATCGAAAGCCGATGAAGCCTCTGGGGGTTCTGAGCGGACCGGAAGACAACTTAAAAGGGACGACGAATTTGATCCCGAAATTACTCAGCGCCATTTCAGACCATCTATCGACCCCCAATATGGAGATTTGCTTCCACTCCCACCTAGTGAACCAGCAACTCCAGCCAGTGAGGAGTTTGGCGAGTTTCCATCTCTACCAGAGAGCCGACCACATACCCCGGAAGAGGAGCGACTTGCAAAAGACAGGTTGAAGATTTCTACTCGAAAACACCTACAGGAGACTCCGGTCAAATCCCCAAGCCAGAGCGCTGTTCCAATAAATTTCAAAATGAGAAAAGCATCACCAGGTTTGCCTAGAGCAACCCCGCTGCAAATATCGCCAGGAAAAACATCACCGGGAACACCAACCAACGAATCCCCTCCCTTTTCACGAAACTCTCGAAATCGACCTACATCATGGGATAGTGCGAAAGAGTACCGGCCCTTGTATCTTCCAGAAAGTGTCCGTCGTGGATCATCAGTTAATATTGAAGAAGAAGAGCAACAACCTCTGCCAGAATTACCTGCCAGCGTAACATCATCCCGAAGCTCGTCGCATTTGAACTTTGAGGATGCGTTGGAACATTCTGAACGGTCTCTACCCGACTTCAGCAATCGTTTCAATGAGCCCCTCTCAGTTAATACTGAACTTGCTTCAGAGGAGCATGCCGGAGGTTTACTTGACTCCCAACAATCCACCCCCAAAGCTAAAATATCTTTCCGGGACGACGAAGGCGAACCGTTTACCTCGAAATCTCATGATCACGACATTGTTGCCGGGGCAATTGCCGGAGTTGCACTTGCAGGCACAGCAGCTTATCTAGCATCGTCGAGCCATGAAGCACAACACGACACACCTCCACCAATCGACCCAATGAGCAAAGATCGAAGTTCTTACTTGTTGCAGTCATCACCAGTTTCAAGAAAGGATGACAGCTCTGTTGACTATAATAATGATTCTCCTAGTCGTGGAAAGTCTCATATATCTAAAGATTCCTTGGGAAGCATTCGCGAGGATAGTCGGGAGCAAGCGCTCAAATCTCTTACTGGTGAGATGCCAGTAAAAGATGAACCAGAAGAATTCTCCCTTTCCAAATCTAAGAAGGACAAGAAAGATAAAAGGAAGGGCAAACTCTCTCATTCTTCTACCCAAGATGATATTGCTCTCTCCGAACCAATATTTGACGCTACTCCGGGAGTCGTTGAGGCTGCGGCTCAGGCCGAGCCTGAATTCTTACCTCTGTCCAAAATGGATAAGAAGAAAGGAAAGAAGGGAAAATCAGCAGCTTGGGAAATTGACGACGCCGGACCTCTTCAGTCTACGATTGACGAGCCAACGGCAGACACAGACGCAAGCAAAGAAATTCCGGCGCAACCGCTGGAAGCCGATGATTTCTCTGCTCCAACCAAAAAAGGGAAGAAAAAGGACAAAAAGGGCAAGTCGAAGGACAGCTGGGAGCCTGAGCCTGATAACCAGGCGGATAATTTTGAGCTCGCATCTGAGGGCCCTCAGATTGAAGTTGCTGCTGACAATTCAACTTCTCGTGATCTTGTGGAAGACGTGCCCGACGAAGTTGATACTTTCGATGAATTTGCTACTTTATCAAAGAAGAAAGGCAAGAAGGACAAGAAGGGGAAGTCCAAGACCGCTTTGGAACCAGAACACCCGCTCGAGGAACAGGCACTGGAAGCGACTCGAGACATCACAGAGGATATGCAGCCAATACCTATTGCTATTGATGAGGACGAGTTTTCTACGCCAAAATCCAAAAAGGACAGGAAAAACAAGAAGGGTAAGGACAAGGGAAATTGGGATCCTGTTTCTGAACAAACTGCCACAGCTCTAGAGATCGCACCCGAATCAACTGATACTCTGCCACCACCTCCAGCAATCGATGATGCCGAAGATTTCTCAATGCCATTATCAAAGAAGGATAAGAAAAAGGACAAGAAGAAGGGCAAAGGTTCTAGCACACCAATAGAGCTACCCGAATCAGAATCCAAATTTATTCAAGATCTCTCCACTGAGGCTGGTCTCCAAACGCCCGAGCTGGTAGCTACCCCTGCCGAAGAAGTTTTTGAAGAGTCATTTACGTCGAAGTCCAAGGACAAGAAAAAGGATAAAAAGAAGGGAAAATCCACTTCTTGGGAACCTGAGCCTGAGCCGAAGATTATAGAACCAGTTTTCCACGATGTACAAGACACAGATACAGCTGACGAATTTCACGATTTCCCCGAAGAGAACACACACAACGCCCCCGAACCCGCTCTAGACTTGGAAAACGTTGTACCTACAGAAGAGCGATCTATAGAGCTTGAGCAACCAAAGACTGAGGAAGTTTCAGAATTTTCGACGCCTGGTTCAAAAAAGAAAGGAAAGAAGTCCAAAAAAACGCAATCTTGGGATGCCCGAGAGGAAACTCAACCACCGATATCTGAACTTGAGCCTTCAATCGAGAAATTTCAAACCAATATAGCTGAAACTCCCGACGTTTTTGAAGATTTCGCTACGCCATTATCCAAGAAAGGGAAGAAAAAGAAGGGCAAGGCTCAAAACTGGGAGACTGAGGAGTCACCAGCAGATTTTTTTACACCCCCTACGAGCATGATTCCTCGCGATGGTTCTGCGCAGAGCAAAGACTACTTTTCTGGAGCAATAATCCCTGCAGCTGCTGTTGTTGCCGGAGCCGCTTTTGTTGCTGCTCATCACGAGAAGGAGTCCAATATTGAGCTAGAATCGAAGCCACTGGTACCCGATCCAAAAGTCGAAGAACAACTCAATCTTGCCAAGCAACTACGAGAGGAGTTCGCTTCTGGAAGCAAGAAATCCAAGAAAGACAAGAAGAAGCGACAAAGTCTCCCTTCAACACCTGACCCGGAAGAGTCTAGATCAAGGGCTGTTGAAGAGCCTTCTGACGTGCCGATTCGTGCACGGAGTCTTTCAATAGGACCAGCTGCAGACGGGGATAAGCCTAAATTGACATTTTCCGAAGAACAACTTGAACTTGCGCGTCAAATGAAAGAAGATTTCGCAAAGGGTAGCAAGAAATCAAAGAAAGGCAAAAACAAGCGACAAGATACGGGAACATGGGACGATGATATTGCGGACCAACCCGTCGAAGGGTCGCCAAGCAGACCGGACGGCTATAACCCGACGCAAGAGGTTGTTGACACCACCAAAGCGAATGTTCTCCCAACCGGTTATGAGGAAAGCCAATTGGAACTTGCACGTCAAATGAAAGCAGACTTTGAAAAGGGAAGCAAGAAGTCGAAGAAAGACAGGAAAAAGCGACAAGACACATCTGCATGGGATGACGAACCAACAGTGGAATCTGGCCATGAAAAACAAGCCCCGGAAGACATTGAAGCTCCAGAAATTACCGAGGACGCATCTAAGCGTGAGGTTACTCCAATTATTTACCCTCAAGATCAGCTTTCCCTTGCACGGCAATTGCAGGCAGATTTCAACAAAAACTCGAAGAAAGACAAAAAGCGACGTAGCACTTCTCAGACACCTCAATCTGAAGAGCCCGTTGAAGATTACTTTGAAATTCCTTCTCAGTCTACACCCTTCGAGGAGCCACAAAGCTACGATGCAACCACCTCTCTGGAACCACAATCGGAGTCCAAAGACCTTTCTAGCGAGGGTCCGGCAAGTAAATACAATGCGGAACAGCTTGAGCTCGCACGCCAAATGAAGGAGGATTTCGCGGCCGCCGCTTCTAAAAAGAACAAGAAGGGCAAAAAGCGAAATACGACCGATGACGATTTCTTTTCCCAAGAACCAATTGCCCAGCTGGCAGACCCGCTTATTGCAGATGCTTCAACTCCACATCCTGAGGCAGCCGAAACTTCTCTCACCGCCAATCCAGAAGATGAATCTGCATTCACATCGAAGAAATCCAAGAAGGATAAGAAGGGAAAGAAGCGTGACAGTTTGGCGCAATCCACCCTAGATGACCTGCCTTCTATGGAATCCCAGGAACCAGTCGATACCAATGTCTTACACACACAATTACAGGAGGAGGTTGCTCCCGACCCTGAAGATGAGTTCGCCTCTTTTCCATCGAAGAAATCCAAGAAAGACAAGAAAGGGAAGAAACGCGAAAGCATCATCGGCGTGACTGAGGATAGTGCACCCCCAAGCCCTGTTGTCGATGGTTCTGAAATTTCTCAAAGTGTTGACGTCGTGCAAGAGTCGATGGACGAAACCCCAACTCCAAAGGATGGTGACCTGTCCGAATTTAGTTCAAAGAAATTCAAGAAGGATAAGAAGGGCAAAAAGAACCGCGGCTGGGACGACGAACAGCCTGCGGAAGCCCCAGTCCCCGAAGTAGAAAACACCATTACTCAATCCGAAGAGAACCAGCTTCCCACTGAGCCCGTGGACGACTTCGAATTTTCTTCAAAGAAATCCAAGAAGGACAAAAAGGGAAAGAAGCGAGATAGCCTTCCTGCTGTGATCGACGAACCGATAGTCAATTTCGACGAGCCAAAAGAGGCATTTGAAAACAAGACTGACGACGCGCCTCAAAACGACTTGCCCACAGCTGTTGAGCCAGCAGCTATTGAGGCCGAGGATGAGTTCGCATTTACTTCAAAAAAGTCAAAGAAAGACAAGAAAAAGCAGAAAGGCTCTGTCGCTCAAGAGGAAGTAACACCACGAGAGGAGAGTGATCCATTATTGCCTTCCACGGTAACCGAGCCAATTGCAACCCTCGAACCCTTGAACGACGCTTCAGATGATTCTGGATTTTCGTCAAAGAAATCTAAAAAGGATAAGAAAAAGCGTGGTAGTCTACTTCGCCATTCTTCAGTTCCTAGCGATTTCCCAGATGAGCCTGTTGAGACACGGGATTTGCAATCAGATCCAACTGAGGATTCGGTTGCTACTCCTCCACTTGGAGTTGAGGATGAGTTCGCATTCTCAAAGAAGCCCAAGAAAGACAAGAAAAATGGCAAGGCAATGCAGGATTTCTCGCCATCGGAGGAACCACTTCAAGATCTCCATAAACACGAGACTTCAACAGATTTTCCAGAACCAAGCACAACTAAAGAAGATTTGACCCCCGTGGAAGCCATCAATCGCGATCAAATGTCGGATGAAACGAAAGCCATCGATTCCACCGACATTCCAACTGAAGCAACCGACGATGCCTTCGACGACTTTGCCCCCACCAAAAAATCCAAGAAAGACAAGAAGAAGGGCAAGGATTCATCGAAAGACGTGACCGAAAGTTCCATCCCTTTGGACGAGCCAGCGAAAGAACTATCTTTCCTCACTGAAGTGGAAATGCAAGATAAATCAGTGTTGAACGAGCCACAAGCAAGTACCTCGCTTGATGCGGATGGCACTGGTGTTTGGGATTCTTTTACATCTACCAAGAAATCTAAGAAGGACAAAAAGAAGGGCAAGAATTTACCAACAGAAGCTGGTGAAACCTCGGTGATTTCTACTCCTACAGATATTATTGAGGGGTCTTCAAAAGACGTCGTTGAGCCTGTTACAATTTTAGAAGATGTTCATGACAAGGAGAGCATAATTCTGGAGACAAGCCGAGATCTGGAAGTTTTGACCGAGGAGTCCACCACCCAAGAACAGGAGGCAGACGAGTGGTCCTCCTTTTCAGCCAAACCTTCAAAGAAAGAAAAGAAAAAGCGCAAGTCTGGAGTTTCTACACCGATCGACGAACCAATCATTGTTGAGGAGTCTGTCGATTTGGGTGAGCCAAGCTCTGCTATCCCCGCACAAATCGAGGAGCCCGAACAGGACGAATGGTTGGCAAAGCCATCTAAGAAAGACAAGAAAAAGAACAAGGGAAAGTCAACACCCGTTGAGGTTGTACCTGAGCCAATCGAAGCTGTCAAATCTATTGATGTGCCTGATTTACCTGTTACGCAGCAGCCCGTACAGGACGAGTGGTCTTCTTTCTCTGTAAAGCCATCCAAGAAGGACAAGAAGAAGAACAAGTCGGGTGTTTCGACGCCTGTTGAGGTCGTCCCCGAAGAGTCAATTCAAACCGAAATCTCTAATGCCGTTCCTCTGACTGTTGAAAAGTCGAGTAATTCCCAAGATCCACTTCTTTCAGCTACCGAGGACACTGCGCAAGAACAAGTCGACGAATGGGCAACCCCATCCAAGAAATCCAAGAAGGATAAGACAAACCGCAAGTCTTCTACCCCGTTTGATGACATCCCAGCGCCTACAATGGATTCCACACACATCACTGATGACGGTCCACCATCCTCAACCATCGCTTCCAAAGATCTAGTCGAGGAACCTCTCCAGATAGAAGAGCCAGTTCAGGATGAAGCGGATGAGCGGGGTTCTTTCAACACGAAGAAATCCAAAAAGGACAAGAAGAAAGCCAAATCCGGGCTATCCACTCCAGTTGAGGCTATGCCCGATTCTGCGAAAGGCTTCGAGTTCCCGGCTGAAGTTTCAATTTCTGCCAGCAACGAAGACCCTGTCACGGAACTTGTAGACGAACAATGGGGCTCCCTTCCGACCAAGAAATCTAAGAAAGGCAAAAAGGGCAAATCTGGTCTTTCGACGCCAATCGAGGAGACGTTTGAAAAGTCAGTTGGCATTGATGAGCCAGCAGCAAAATTAGATGCAAAAGAAGATATTCTTCCAATATCCGAAAAGTTGGACAAATTCACAGCCACACTTCCAGAAGAGCCAACTCAAGTACCAATTGACGATGACTTTGACTCGTTCTCGACCAAGAAATCGAAGAAAGACAAAAAGAAGAATCGGAAGTCTGGCCTATCAACGCCCTCGGAAGAGATTTCAAGTCCTCCCGCTCAAGAATCCTTGGAGCAACAACCGGAGAGCATTCCGATTGAGATCGTGGATGAATCGTCAAAAATCGACAAGACACAAGCCCCAATTTCCGAAGAAGGAGCCCAAGAAAACATCGATGACGAATGGAGCTCACTTCCTCCCAAGAAGTCTAAGAAAGAAAAGAAGAATCGCAAGTCGGGTATTTCGACTCCTGTGGAGGAGGTCCCTGAAAAACTCAACGTTTTGCCTGAAGAGGATATTTCTATTGCTGATACCAAGTCGTTCGAGCCTGCTCCCAAGCCAGTGGACGAAGAATGGGGTTCTTTTTCTACGTCTAAGAAATCTAAGGACAAGAAAAAGAACAAATCGGGTACTTCAACTCCATTTGAAGCAGAGCCGGTCATGGAACAAGTTGCTGAGGCTCCAGAGGTAGCTGAGTCTTCCACTCGGGAAATTGTCGAGGAGCCAGCCGATGAGTGGGATCCTACGTCGTCGAAAAAGTCTAAGAAGGATAAAAAGAAGAACAAATCCGGCACTTCAACTCCATTCGAGACAGAGCCAATCGTCGAGCCTAGCAAATCTGAAGAACAAGTACCCGAAATTTCTGAGATCGCCGAGTCCTCTGCTCGGGATATAGTCGAAGAGCCGGTTGACGAATGGGCTTCCACGACTTCCAAGAAGTCTAAGAAAGATAAGAAGGGAAAATCTGGCAGCTCTACTCCATTCGAGGCAGAGCCAGAAGAACAATTACCGTCGACTCCCAAGATTGAAGAAAGCCGAGAAATAGTCGAAGAGCCGGTTGTGGAACGTGCTCCTACTTCTTCGAAGAAATCTAAAAAGGACAAAAAGAAGAGCAAATCTGGCACCTCGACTCCATTTGAACAAGAGGCCGAAGACCAACTTCCATCAACACCCCAACTCGAAGAGATTCGAGAAATCGGAGAACCTGCTGATGAGTGGGCACCTACTCCTTCCAAGAAATCTAAAAAGGACAAAAAGAAGAACAAATCAGGATTTTCAACACCAATCGATGATTCTTTCGACACCCAGGAACCTGAAACTTCTCCAGAGAAACTCACTCTGGCTACCACTCAAGGCGACAAACCCGGAGAATTGTCTTCCCAAGAGAATCTTTCATCTACACTCACTGAAAAGGTTTCCGACAAATCACTTGAAATAGGTCTAGCCACTGCTGCCACAGGGGCTATAGTCGCCGGACTCATGCATCACGACACTCCATCGGCAAGTTTACCACCGGAGGAACTCGAGGAACCAGCTGACGAGTGGGGTTCATACTCCACCAAGAAGTCCAAGAAGGACAAAAAGAAGCGCAAATCCGAGGTTTCCACACCAACCGAGGAACCACAGGAGAAGGGAATGCCAATTGAAGAGCCTGTCAAGACAGAAATCACCAGTGAGCCTATACCTACCGAGGAGTCCCCTGCCAAGTTTGCCATACAGGACGTAACCGAGAATATTGCCAAGCAGGATACCTTTGAGTCAACAATCACAGAAAACCCACCTCTAGAGGAATCTCCACAAGAACCTGAAGACGAATGGGGTTCCGTCTCGGTCAAGAAATCCAAAAAGGACAAAAAGGGTAAAGGCAAGAAGGGTGGGAAAGACGAATCTCCAGTTATCGAACAGCAGGCTTCCACACCTCTAGCAATTGACGATGATTTACCTGCCTCGAGAGACTTAGACGAGACTGCCAACGTAACGGAACCTCCTCAAGAAGACGACTTTGCATCCTTCTCAACCAAGAAAGGCAAGAAGGATAAGAAAGGGAAGGGCAAGGGCACAAATGTATTTGATGAACCCGAAATTGTCGAGTCGTATATGGACAAAGTTGAAGATGCTAAGATTTCCGAGCCTTCTTCATCTCAAGACACACCAGTGGAACCAGAAGAGGAAAGGGGATCAACCAATAATTCTAAAAAGGACAAGAAGGGTAAAGGCAAAAACAAGGAAACCTTTGAGCCAGAAGTTCCCATCGTTCCCGAACAACGATCCGTCACACCCCCACCTGAGATTATTGCTACCCCTGTTTTGATTGAAGAAGCTTCGAAAGACATCGAGGTTGTCAAGGAGCGCGAGGAGGAATGGGGATCATTCTCCCAAAAAAAGAGCAAGAAAGACGAGAAAGGGGAAGGTAAAAACAAAGACAACTTCGATACACCTACTCCTGAGACTCCCATTGAATCTGAGCAACGTCCTATTACGCCTCCGATTAAGCCCGTCACTGAACCCGCTTTGATTCAAGAACCATCCAAAGATATTTTGGACACCCAAGAGCCTGAGGAGGAATGGGGTTCTTTTTCTACCAAGAAGTCAAGGAAAGACAAGAAAGGAAAGGGCAAGAGCAAGGACAACTTCGATACGCCTGAAGCTCCCGTTGAACTCGCTTCAATTGAAGAAACCCCGAAGGATAATGTGGATACCAAAGAGCCCGAGGAAGGATTATTCTCTCTGAAAAAATCCAAGAAAGACAAGAAAGGCAAGGGTAAAAATAAAGAAACCTTCGACACACCAGAACCTTCCATCGAACCCGAGCAACGCCCTGCGACACCTCCTGTTGAAGCCGTCATCGAATCTGCTCCAGCCGAAGAAATATCAAAAGACCTCTCCGATACGAAAGAGCCTGAGGAGGAATTTGGATCCTTCTCTCTGAAAAAATCCAAGGACAAGAAAAAGCAAAAATCTGGTATTTCTACACCAATCGAGGAACCAGTCGTATTGGATGAGCCCAAGTCACAAGAACCCGAGTTAGAAACCATCGACAAATCTCAGCCTTTTTATCCGGAACCTGCTGAAATCGAGCCTGTTGTGGAAACCACCCAAAACATTCCCGAAGACGACTTTGCTTTCTCGGCCAAGAAATCGAAGAAAGACAAGAAAAAGCAGAAATCTGGTCTGTCCACG
Source organism: Hymenoscyphus infarciens (assembly GCA_001414345.1). Taxonomy (NCBI): domain Eukaryota; kingdom Fungi; phylum Ascomycota; class Leotiomycetes; order Helotiales; family Helotiaceae; genus Hymenoscyphus; species Hymenoscyphus infarciens. The sequence continues at coordinate 344,779 of LLCB01000002.1, read as the reverse complement.
CCAGCTGAGCCGCTCGTACTCGAGGAGGCCAAGTCTCAGGGTGTAGAGTCCAGCACCATTGACAAATCCCAGCCTCTATATTCCGAGCCTGCCGAGATCGAGCCCATTGTAGAGGCCAGTCAAGAACCCGTTGATGACTTTGCCTTTTCGTCTAAAAAGTCAAAGAAAGACAAAAGGAAGCAGAAGTCAGGGCTTTCTACGCCTGCAGAGCCAATCATACTTGAGGAGCCTAAATCTCAAGATCAAGAGCTGGATACTATCGATAAATCCCAACCCCTATACGCCGAACCCGCTGAGATTGTAGAGACCAGTCAAGAAGTGCCTGACGATGAATTTGCCTCTACGTCGAAAAAGCCAAACAAGGACAAAAAGAAGCAAAAATCCGGACTGTCCACACCAGCAGAGCCAATTGTACTCGATGAGCCCGATCTAACGTCAAGCGCCCAATCCGCCACACCTCCTGTGGAAAATACTCAAGAAACGCTGAATGATGACTTCGCCTTTTCGTCTAAGAAGTCAAAGAAGGACAAAAAGGGTAAGAGAGGATCTCGCACCGACACCATCACCGAAGCCAAGGAAGTTTCCCCATCAGCTACACCAGCCCAAGTAGACAATCTTTCTGCTATCGAGCCTTCCCCAATTGACCCCATTATCTCCGAAAATGTCGAAGACGAGAAATCCCGCGAGATCCCAGGAGCAATTCAACCAAAGGAAAACGGGGAGGATGAGTCTACCTCTGGCAGCCTGTCGAGGAATGCCTCAAAGAAAGACAAGCGAAAACGACAAGCTTCCACGGTAGATACGGTCATGGCTGAAGATACTAGCTCTGCCAAAGCACCAGTTACTTCTTGGGCCAATGACGTTGAAGAGGCGCAAGTTGAAAGGGAGTTGCCTGTTATCGAGGACATTGCAGTCGACGAGTCTTTATCTCATATCGCAAAGACAACCGAAGCAACGCCAGTGGATGATTTTGTCAGACCAAATAAGAAAGGCAAGAAGGGGAAGAAGGGGAAATCTGTTGATCTGTCAAGATCACCAGTTTCTTTTGATCCTACCAAGAAGGAGGAGCCCAAGGAGGAGAGCAATGTGCCTATTGTTGCAGCCGTGGGTGCCGTTGTTGCAGGAGCTGCATTAGAGGGTGGAATGAGTGGGAAGAAGAAGGTAGTGGAGCCAGTGAAGGAGCCAGAAACACCGACAACACCAGTGAGGAAATTAACGAAGAAGGAGAAGCGCAAGCAGAGTATTGATAAGCGTGCTCCCAGTAACGATATATTTGATGATGATGCTTTATGGGAGGGTGCCGACCCTAAGGACTTTGAAGAGAAGGATACGCAAGAAGCCAATGATGGAGATGATGGATTTTGGTCTCCTCCCCAACAAGTTGAGCCTGCTCTCACTGCAGAGACCACTTTCCAGGAACCGACACTTTCCAGAGATCAGACAATGCTATCTGAAGGCGGGCAAGCCAGCAGACCTTCTATGGCACCAATGGAAAGACCACTTTCGCCACCTGATGACATGGATTTTGCCAGGACATTAGCCCAACAGTCTACGCCACGAACGCCAGATCCATTCTCTCGGGATCTATCAAGTCATCCTTCGCCAGCAAACGATTCGCTTTCCGTCGACAAGGATGCAACATTTCAAGAATCTCCTATTGAGCGAAACCCCTTGCGAAGCAGTCAATTTCGCCGTAGCGGGTTCTCCGACTTGCCTGCGGTTGAGGAAGAAAGTCCAGTAGACTACGATTCTGAACATCACTTAGTACCGCATATTGTAGATCCGGACAATGCCAATCGAGATAGCGCCTTCGTCACAGATTCACCAATTCCAAAACAAGGAGCGTTTGCCGATAATCATGAGCACGTTCGTGATAGTGGCGTTCATATGCGCGATTACTCGCCAGCTGCTCCATCAAGAGCGCCTGTTTCGACTTCAGATGCAGCAATTTCAAGACTTTCATGGCCAGCGGTAGACGAAGAAACCGAGACTGTCGACCTCAAGTCGCAAAAACAAAGATCAGCTACTCCAGTCAAGGACAAACGAGATGAAAAATCACATCGAACCCATGAATTTTATGTTACAAAAGAAGAGCAGAAGCACGACAGTGACAAGAAACGGGAAGAAAAGTCTCATCGAGGCCATGAGTTTTATGTTCCAAAGGAAGATAGTGCGAAGAATCTCTTTTCGTCTGAGCGATCCGAAGAAAAGCGAAGCAAGCATCATGAGGAAAAACCTCGGTCAAGCTTAGATCTTCTTCCATCACAAAGAGATAAGGGTGATGCTCATATCGACCTCCATCGCACTTCGACAATTCACAAGCATGAAAGTGAAACCTCAAACAAATACCATGAAGACAAACCTTCCAGTATCGATCTTCTTCCATCGCAGAGAGCAAAAGAGGAGACTCACTCTAAACTCCATCGCACTTCAACAATCCACAAGCACGGCCATGACACCGCAGAACTTCATCACGACGAGAAGCGTCCGAGGGTTGATCTCCTACCATCCAAACGGGCCAAAGAAGATACACCTACTCGATCAGTTGAACTTACTCCAACCCCCAGTTCGCGCCACGGAGACAAGCCAGTTGGTCTGGATAATACCCCAACAAAATCGGACAAGGCGGACAAATCATATACCCCGACACTCGGTGAAAAGACGTCGAGCACCTGGAAGCCAGCTGAAGAGAGCATCGTTCAGAAGCGGCTTAAACGATTCGAAACCCCAGAACTTCCCTCGCCATCCAGGTCAAAGGAAGACCGGCCAATAGTCAAGCAGCAACGCAGTCAAACTCCAGAGGTTCGTACACCATCAAAATCAAAGGAAGAAAGCTATTCGGAACTCCAACACCTCGGTCGTCCCAAGGCAGAGCAGCCACAAGGTATCAGTGACAACACGATTGCCGCAGGTGTCGCTATCGCTGGAGCTGCCGGTTTGGGATTTGCGGCAGCAAGACAATTGAGTCAAGAGAAACGATCTTCCAGTGCTGCCAGTCAAAGATCTATCACCAACCTCAATCGATTGCGAACACCAAATCGACCAGAAAGTGTCAACAGTAATCGTTCTGGTACTCCCCCACTACGGCGGTCTGACCGCAAAGTTAGCGGGGATCTGCGATCTCTGAGCCAACGAAGTCAGGTGGATCTCGGTAAAGAAGCTGAGCTTGCCGCCCTCACCTCCACTTCGACAGGTGATGCGACAAACACCCCAACTCCAGCAAATCCAACAGCAAACGAGGGCCGGGTGCGGGCCAAGGAGATGGCAGATGTCTATGTAAGTCTATCGCGATGCGACACATGTTAATTTCATAGCTAACGGATGGATAGGATGGCTTCGGTGAAGGCCGCATGGGCTCACCACGCTCGCCGACTAGACCCCACAGCATGCGCCGCCGACAAAGTATGCAAGTCCTTGACCTCGAATCCAAAGTCGAACAATTAGCTGCCGAGAATCGCATGCTCGCAGAAGCCAAAGCCCAAGCCGAACGAACTCTCCAATCCTCTACAAGCGTCTCCTCATCCTTGGTCGAAAAAGATGCAGAAATCGATAGCCTCAAGCGAACACTCGAATGGTTGACAAATGAGGTTGGCAGACTTACAGAAGTTAATGCGGGATTGACAAGCGCAAATGCTACGATTGAACATCAACAAAATGAACGATACAGCCAACTCGAATCGCAGCATGCGCGAACCTCGCGGGAGCTCCAGGAAGTACGAGATGCGCACACAGGGTTGACGGAGGGGATGGAGGCTATCGTGATCGCTCAGGTCAAATCAGCTTCTCAAGAAAAGGACCAAGAGATTGCGAAACTACGTGCTGAGTTGGAAGGAACGAAGAAGAAGATACGAGAGATGCAAGCAAAAATTCTCATGTCGAAAACCAACGACATCGATTTCCTTACAGTCCGGGACGAAGATTACTTTGAAAGCACATGCGAAAAGTTATGCCTACATGTTCAACAATGGGTTCTACGTTTCTCAAAGTTCTCCGATATGAGAGCCTGCAGGCTTACGACTGAGATCAACAATGACAAGACTATCGATCGACTCGACAATGCGATATTGGATGGATCGGATGTGGACAGCTATCTTACAGATAGAGTGAAGCGGAGAGATGTCTTCATGTCAATGACGATGACCATGGTGTGGGAGTTTATATTCACTCGATATCTATTCGGCATGGACCGAGAGCAACGACAAAAGCTCAAGTCGCTGGAGAAACTCCTCTCGGAAGTTGGACCCGCAACAGCAGTTCATCAATGGCGTGCAACAACTCTCACACTTCTTTCCAAGCGTGAGTCTTTTGTTCAACAACGAGAACAAGATACCCAAGCAGTCGTACACGCCATTCTGGAAACATTGAGCGAGATCCTCCCACCGCCAAGTCACCTCGAAAACCAAATCGAGGAACAACTCAGAAGAGTTATCAAATCAGCAGTGGATCTTTCCATTGAGATGCGCACACAGCGTGCAGAATATATGATGCTACCACCTCTTCAGCCAGAATATGATGCCAATGGCGACTTGGCCAGCAAAGTTTCCTTCAACGCAGCTCTCATGAATGAACGGAGTGGCGATACCACCTCCAATGAGACGCTCGAACAACAAAAGGCCGTTGTGCGAATCGTACTATTCCCACTGGTTGTCAAGAAGGGTGATGATAGAGGAGAAGGGGACGAGGAAATTGTTGTCTGTCCTGCTCAGGTATTGGTAGCTAAATCCAAGCGAGTGAGGATGATGAGTCCTGGCAGAAATCTTTCAAAGACTAGTATGCAGAGTAGCATGCCAGCGGACTACAACGATCGGGATGATGAGGAGCTCTGATGAGCGATATGGAGTGTGCCTGATTTTTTTCGAGCGGGATGGGGGTAGCAAATGATATCCTTTTGCGTTTATTTTACATTTGAACTTTTTCCTTTGCATGTCGTGGGGGTTGGAAAGGGAGATGGGCAGGATTGCATGGGAATATGGCGTTTTGAACCCTTTCATTTGGTGTTATACACACCTTTTTTACTTCATGATGAGATGACGACTTGATTCTGTAGGATGGTAGTTGTACACACCTCTTTTTTTATGTAGATTTTTCTTTCCTTGAGTTGGTGAAAAGCGAGATTAATTGATTATTTTGATTTGCTTTGAGCACGCTGATGCAAGTGGCCTACCTACCCGGGTGCCGAAAGGAGCTTCTTGAAGAATGCTATGGGCAAGTTGAGCAGCGTAAGCCCCTCTCTCCATGAGTCCTCTTAGAGATCAGGGAATGGGACACACCCCCAAAGAGCCATGCAGCGTGTGATATTAGCAACTATGTTTCAATTTGGCCATATCCTTCATGAGTAGGTAAATTCCACCTAACTTTGAGACACCCAATGAATCGTAGGGCAAAACTGAGCATCGACTGGTGTTGCCTCGTTGCTGCGTTTCTTTTGTCCACTTCACCTTCAATTGTCATAAGAAGTAAGCGTCATGTTTTGAGAAGTGTCATGACTACATGTAAATATGGGTTTTGGAACAGGCTCTTTAAAACCAAAGCAAGCACAGTCTCAGGAGGTTCAGGGAAGTGGAGTTGAATTGTTCTGACAAGTACTTGAAAAAGACCTGTTCTGAACCAGTGACTTGATGCTTAACTGTCTCTTCAAGTAGGCGGGTCTGAAAGACTAAAAACTCGCTAGCCTGTGTAGACCCACCCTTAACTTCTCAACTTTTCCCCCGACAATTTTAGTCATTTCGCACCACCTCCAACAGACAGATCGACAGGTCCCACAGTTCTGTTGGCATCCTTTCCTGTTAAGGCGCACTTCTTTGCGACCTTCGCATGAAGCTGAGATATCACTAGTCACGTAAAAGTGAGTCTGTATTCAACACTGACGACCATCATCTTGTCACTAATGTCTCTTTCCTGCCAGTAAGAGTCGCCGTTCTTTCTTCACAACCAAGTCACACTCGACATTATTCGCGCCAAATTCCAAGATCTGCTGAAGTACGACACAGTCGCTATGTCGCGCTATTGAACGTTCGAGCAAGTCAGTGAAAAGACAACTATACCGCTTTCGATTCCAAGATACTTCAATACCTCAATACCCTGACAATTAAGTTAATTTCACTTCGCTCTTCACTCGCAGCTTCAAACACACTCCCGACAAAACCATGCAGCTTCAACTCCCAACCGAAGTGGCCATCGCGGCTGGTTCGGAATTCGCACTGTTCCCTCAGCTCGCCACGGAACTTCGTTTGAAAATCTGGAAACTCGCATTCCCAGCGCCTCGTGTCCTTGCTGTAAAGTTGCCGACCTACGAAATGTGGGATAGCCACGATATAAATTCTATCAAGTTCGACGCGCCTCTCCCAACATTGCTCCTCCACACATGCCACGAATCTCGACAAATCACTCTTGCATTCTACACCCAAATCTATCCAGGCGCGTATGTCGATTGGAATCGCGACATTCTCCGAGTCAATTCGCTGGACAATTACGTGGGAATACAACGAGCTAGTTTCCGCTTGAGGATGAAGGAGGGCTTTTGGGGCCATCACGTTCAAAATTTACTGCTCGAATTACCTGGTGATGAGAAAGAGGGCGAGGAAACTTCACGTGCCGAGTTCGTCAGTCTCCTCATGCAGAAAACCATCTGGCCTCTGTTTTCTCTGAAGAGTATCGTTATTGAGGGCCGCGATAAAGGTGAAGATGAAAAGCACCTGAAGTTGGAGATGTTGAAGGATGGAGAGACAACTGACCTTACTGTTCTTGTTGATGGAATCCACTTGGCTCTTGTGGAGACGGAATTGTTTCTGGTGGCTTACGACTATTTCACACCCACTGAAGCGAAACGCGAAGCAATTGCTGGAATTTCGGTTACATTTGTTAGGGAGCCAGGTGGTCAATGAAAGGATTGCATGTTCATGAAAGTTGAGTCTACAATGGTTGTTTCTGTCACACTTTAGGGGAGGAAGGAGTTTGGGGGCAGAGGAGTCGAGGCAGAGTATGACAGAAGCTGCTTTAATTAGAGAGGAATGCGCATGTTTATGCAGGAGACACGATTTGTACTTGATGGAAAGCAGCTGTCTTGAGTTTAGAAAGCAAGTAAACTAATCACAAACAATCTTCTCCCTTGAAGTTTGAAATCTCGCCTGAGGTGTAGCATCACTTGAAGATGACGGCTCCGGGAAGTTGGAAACTAGATCGCGTCCACGTAAACCAGAATAAAAATGTAGAGTTAATTTTAACCCACCAGCGGCCGGCCGCCAGCTAGTTCCTCTTTCCACGTCCCCCTCTTTCCTCTTCCGCGTCGCGTCTCGTAGTCTCGACACCGTCAACAAAGAAACTCAAGTGAAAAGTGGGTCACCCACCCCCCCTCTCCTACAAATCCCGAAAATTCATAATCACAAATAGCACAGTTTGATCCTGAAACAGAGTAATGAAGTAGCAGCGAGCGAACGTAGAGTAATAAGTAGAGATAAACAGATTACTATAGACCTTAGTATAACGTTTTATAAAAATTAGTTAGAGAGTATACTAGTACCTAGCGTAAATAGAAGGCAAAGAGAAAGCGCTAGCCTGATTAGGCTCTCCTTAGATTTAAGCTTTTTAAGCGCTTTATTCGATAGTACGTAGTTTATCGATTTATTGTTATAAGCTTTTGTTGTTATTACGAGCTTTTGTTATTATTACAAGCTTTTGTTATTATTACGAGCTTTGTTTATTATTTATATCTGATTTTACATATAGAGCTAAACCTTTTTAGAAAGGCAGTGGCGATTATTTTCTAGTAAGAGTGAATATATTGAAATTTCGCTAATTTTCTACGCTAGCAAGGGTACCATGCTAGCGTTGGGACAGAATAGCGTTTCCCATTTTAAGTGAGTATAGGGTATAATTCACGTGATAAAACTCCGTGGTTATTGTGAGATTTAGCCTAGAACCTAAGGCTAAGACAGGCACGTGACTACCGGATTAATATTATAGCTACCCGACGTGACTAGCTTTTACTACTATTTAGTACTTATTCTAGGTACGTAATAGTATATTATATATAACATTAATAAGAGAGCAAATGAGAACTGCTAGTTTAGGCTTATACGTGATACGGATAAATATTAATCCCGGCTAAATAATTTTATATGAATTTCATATACTAATTATATTATATGAAGTGAATTATCTGATAAATATAAGAAACGAATGATGAATTCAAAGGTGTCTTTCATATACCTGTAGTCCATTTGGTGGGCCTAGTAGACAGAGTCATGCCTTCTATTCTCTTGTGTCTAGGAAAGGAAAGCTAAGGTGGGAAAGGAAATGAAGCATTACGTACACGACAACCAACGGTACTTATTTTTTAGGCTTTGGCTAAATCCCCTGACTCTTTTGACTAAATCGCCTGACTCTAACCCGATTAGGCACTCTTATCAGGCTTATATAACACTAATTCTCTATTCTAAGGGATAGTGACCTTGTTTTCGAGGTTAGGGTTAGTAGCTAGAGGTTAGAGTTAGTTAGAGTTAGGGATCGGGTATGAGTTAGGGCTAGGGATTAGAGATAGTGATATATGATTCTACACTTTAGTAGTGTTCGAGACCGGAAAACGTCCTAATTTGGTTAGATCAGGCGATTTAGTCAAAAGGGTCAGGGGATTTAGCAAAACTCCATTTTTTGACTTGGCCTTCCCCCCGTCCCGTTAATGTCATGTGACCGAGGCCTAACCTTTTCTGGGCTTTCTCTGAAATTGTTGCCCGCATTGTAAGATTAATATTCATAGCAAAACGTTTCATTCTCAAGATTCTCCCGAGGAGTGGAAAATAGTTCCCCCCCCACGGGTCTCGCCAGTCACGGGTTTTATATATTCTGGTGTTCCAGTCGGCTTTACTTCGTCCAGCCAAGACTGATATCGCAGAAAATCTCTTTTCGGCATTTTCTCCACCTCACGAACGGACCTGACAAGTCGGGGAAAGCATGCGATGATAAGAACTTCTTTGGTCCCGGTTGAAAGAAGGTTCCCTGGCATCCCATCTTTGGTAAGCGAGTGTGTAAGTGCAACGAGTTCTTCTTATCAACCTGCCCAACCTGCCCGTTATCCAAGTCAACCCCGGGAATCTAAAGATATAAAAAAATGGGACCATTCAACCAACTGGGTGGTATAAGTATAACCTCCTCCCTGTTTGCGCAATCCATTCATTCATCAGCTTTTGCGTTCCTCACTTCTCGCCATGGATCCAGAAAAGTCCGCGGGGAAACCCCCTTCTACCCGGTCTGTTACCGACATCAGTACCGAAAATGCCATTCCCGTCGATCCTGTCTTCGGGCAAACGAAACGTGGACTTGCGGGTCGTCACGTTCAATTGATGGCATTGGGAGGTTCTATTGGAACTGGACTTTTCGTTGGAATTGGAGGTGTTTTGAGAACTTCGGGTCCTCTTTCACTGGTTTTGGGATATCTCTTCTACTGCATTACATTCATCTGGCCTTGCAATTTGGCTGTTGGAGAAATGGCCACTTACCTTCCTATCCGTGGTTCTATTTTCGAGTTCGCCAAACGATATGTTGACGAGGCCTTTGGATTTGCCCTTGGATGGACGTACTTTTACACCGCCGCGATGTTGCTGTGCGCCGAACTCTCTGCAGTAGCCACCGTATGTTTCGCCCCTTCGATGATAAAATGCGTGCTAACTTGTATAGGTTATTTCCTTCTGGGACTCGGAAACGAACCCCGCAGCTTGGGTAGCCTTGGCTCTTGCGGTCATGGTTATTTTAAATATCGTTGCAGTAAAATGGTATGGAGAATCAGAGTTCGTCATGGCCTCAACCAAAATTCTCCTCATCATGGGTTTAATTGCTTTAACCTTCGTTACCATGGTCGGCGGTAATCCCAAGCACGACGCTTATGGTTTCCGTCACTGGAAAAATGGCAACCATATTCACGCATACTGGACAACCGGATCCCTAGGAAACTTTCTCGGTTGGTGGAAGGTAGTCCTCTACGCAGCATTCTCCGTCGCAGGGCCAGATTTACTCGCTCTCGCTGCTGGCGAAATTCAAAATCCCCGTCGTCAAATCCCTCGAGTTGCAAAGCGTGCTTTCTATCGAATTGCCGGATTCTACGTTGTTGGTGTTTTTGCTGTTGGGATTCTCTGTTCCAGCCGTGACGAGCGTCTTATTAGTGCTCTTGCAGATGGAAATAGTGGTGCTGCTGCGTCGCCATGGGTTATTGGCATTCAGAACCTTGGAATCCAAGGTCTCCCATCTTTCATTAACCTTCTCATTCTACTCTCCGCCTGGTCCTGTGGAAACGCCTACCTTTACGCTGCTTCCAGAACTCTTTACTCTCTCGCTTTGGACGGTCAAGCTCCTCAGATTTTCAAGAAATGTACTAAAGCCGGTGTTCCAATTTATACCGTTGCAGTACCTGCACTCATTGGCTGTCTTGCCTTCATGGTAGCAAGCTCTTCCTCCGTCGTGGTCTTCGGATGGTTCGTCAATCTCGCTACGATTGGTTTCGTTCTTAGTTACACTGGATATATCGTTACCTTCATCGGCTGGTATCGTGCACTTAATGCCCAAGGAATCTCTCGTGATGTTCTCCCATGGAAGGCACCTTTCATGCCTTATTTTGCCTACTGGGCTATCGGAACTGGTTGTGTCACGATCTTTTTCGCTGGCTGGAACACCTTCAAGCCATTTGACGTTCAAGGATTTATCACCTCTTATTTCGGTGTTGCATTCTCGGCTTTCATGTACACTCTGTGGAAGATATTGAAGGGAACGAAGGCTGTGAATCCAGCTGAAGCAGATTTGGTTACCGGAAAGGCGGAGGTTGATGAGGAATGCAGACATTGGGATGAGAACCCGGGGAAGGAGAGAGCTGATATGACTCGCATGGAGAAGATTTGGGATTCATGTTGGTAGAATCTACCTCGAGAGTATATAAATTGTAAAACTTCCGAGCTTCTATCTAATATAATATCAACTATCCAAACTTATATTCGCTGACAAGTAAGTGCCTTTGTCGAAAATGAGTCCTAATTTATCGTTTCCCTTCTCCTTTTCACGTTGTCAATCAAATACGATGGATCATTTTCAATTCGCTGATAAGTTTGTTTACATTCATTGTCAAATCTATTCATTAGCCCCCACAAAGCTCCACAATTCGAGATAAGATTCCCAGAATCTGGGAGTTGACCCTGGGCTCGGGCTCTCGGCCAGAGTGGATATTGACCGAGATACTTGCTTGGCTCTTTGATAACTACCGAATTCCGGCCCGGCTATATCATGTATGGTCAAGTGGAGGAGTGTATGTTTTGTCGCAATTTCGAACATGGATTGTGATCTCGAGGTATTTTGTTATTGGGAAGTTGCTGTCTACTGAACCTTGCATTTGTTGACACGCGACAACTGATACTTGATTTCCACACTCAGGACTCATCGACCAGTTTTTGATAATTGATGTCGGCTTTCGAACTGGAACCAAACTGTCCAGGAATGTTCTTCGAGCACTTGACCCGGCATAGAATTTTGAAAAAGCAACTCGTTACTCGTGGAATTCACTAGCCTCAATTTGAGCTTACTCGATAACATATCTATGCACAGCCTTCTCCTTCAACAGACTATCCCATTCTATCTTAGAACAGCCTCTTTTCTTGGTTGTCACTGTTTCCACCAAGCCAAAAAGCTTCCAACGGAGGCTCTTTGAAGACGTTTGCCTCAAGACTAAGTGATGAAAGCATCCAGGGACAAACAAAAGCCGATCGTCCTTCATCACTTCGCCAGCTCTCAAGAATCCAAGTTCACGAGTCATTCCGTTGCGGGATTGTACAAATATCGACCCACCATCTTTGAGAAGCCTTAGTCCTTCGTCGAGGAGAAGTTTTATGAGACCGAACGCCTCGAATAGCAACCCATTTTCCGCCTTTACAACCTCGATATGCACAGCAGACTCCTTTTCTTTCATGATAGTACCGATGAGTTGTAAGGCTGTCGCTATTACGCTTTTACAGCTGCTGGGAAACATGAGGACCTTGTCGAAAGCGCCGTGCCATGGTGACAGTTTCCTGTAATCCAGCTTCGCTGGCAGCAAAATATTTATTCGACCCTTGGTCTGTCCGACAAGGTGGAGTGTCTTGCCTCCCTCGATAATCTCAAACATATCTTGAGCTTGGTCTTTCTTGACGCGAATAGCGAAGTCGTAGGCGGGTTTACTGATCTCTCTTGACCAAGTTGACACCCATATATTCATTCAGTGTAGGGAATAGTACAGTTTTCGTAGTTTTCGTCTAACTTTGAATATACTAAACTGTACAGCGGTTTTAGTACTATCAGTAGAACTAAGTAACAAATTAACAAAACCAACTACGTAAACTATCGTAGTTTTAAAAACTATAGGTAAAAAGTACTATAAGAGTAGCGCTTTAGTACTAGCAGCGGCCTAGACCTTAGCTTAGATAAGAGTAAAGGATATAAGAGGTTAGCGTGTCTTTAACGTAGGTTGAGGAACTCTTACTAGCCTCCTAGAGAGTGTCTAGGCTTCTTTTAGTAGTAAATTAATATTATTATTCGGATAATAGTACTATAAACAAATCGTAAGATAAGCGGTAAGGGCCAAGCTAATAGAAAGGCTAGAAAAAATAATCTTATCTAAAAGAGCTTAGTTTACCTCTTTTCTAGGCTTATAGTCTTGTCAAAACTATAAAATTTTAATATATTATTATATAAGATTATATAATATTTAAAAGCTACTTAGTTTATAAAACTACGTAGTTTTACTATATAAAACTGTACTAACTACAGTTTTCGATAAGCAATTCAAAACTAAGTAAAATTTCCTAAAAACTAACTATATAGCAAGTTAGTACAGTTAGTTCTTTAAAAACTATACGTATTCCCTACACTGATATTCATTGGTCAGCTTACTTCTTCGTAAATGTCTTCCGAGTGCTTTGTATCACTCTGTTAACCAGAAACTCGCACGATCAAAAAACAGTTCTGAAAACAGGAATTTCGATGGCTTTCCTTTATCATCGTCCTCCCCACAAGTCGCTAAATCGAGAAAGGAAAAACTTCCCGTTTCGCTGGCTAGATACCCTGCTACAGAGGTGAAAAACTCGACTCGACCTGGCCGTCCTCCGGGCCCACTTCCCGCGGCACTAATAACCTTTCTATAGCCAGCCACAACATAGTCAGGTCGGTTAACGGTCCAATGCTTTGCCTTGGAATCGTAAAAAACCCCCCATAAAGCGTATAACACGGAAAACGCGATAGTATATACTTTGAATCAAAACTTGGATGTCTTCCATAAATCATCGAATTGCTTCATTATGACCATGCTAGTTTTGTGACTGCTGAGGTATTCCACGAAATTGGCCATCTTGGTGGCCTTTCCTGTAGAAACACCTCCAGCAATACCTAGCACTGCATGTAACCTATCCCTATCGCCATGACACTTGATTCTGCCAGCAGTTTTGATCAAGATTCTGTGAAGTCTCTGGGCAAAAGGGCAACTCGTGGAACCGGCCCACTTCCCACTCTTCAGCTACATCCCTGAAGAAGAAACCCACCGTTTTCATCAAGGGATTGGAGGTCATGGTAGTCATTTTGGTGAACACTCCCTCTTTGTCATGAAAGGAGGAATACTGAAAGTCTTTGATCGTACTAAGGAAGTGTTCAATCGGCCGAAAGTCGTCCTGTAGAATGTTATCTTTGGAATATTGCAACATCAACGCAAATTGAGCAGACCCAAACTCCCCAAAGGAGCTTGTAAAGTCGCCACATTGTGTCTGAACAGGACCAGTCGCCAGAGCTACTTCCTGCAAAACCCATAATCTCTCCCACCACTCTCGCTTCTTGAAATCTTTTCTTCTCGTCACGGCTAAAATAAAAGCTAAAAATGAGGCGCCACCCGCTCTAAAACCAGATATGATTGAAAGCAGCCCGGATCTGATACTGGTTCACAAGTCACACCTCTTGTGTACATTTATCTTCTTCCCCGAGTCCGTGGTATCTACCGAGCTATACTACAATGAGAAAAGCATTTGTATAAAATTTGTATAATTGTAATCTCTCCGTTGGATCGGAATTAACTTTTCGTCTTCGTTGTCCTAGTTAATATACAAGGTATTAACCTATAGTGTTCTCAGACGCGAAAATTAATTCCAATTTCACAAAATTAGTAAAGATAAACTTTATTAATAATATTAAAATATGTTCTAATATAAAATTTATTATATATAACATAAAATAGCTTACCATTTTTAATTTTCTCAAACTTAAGTTATGAAATCTTATTTTATAAAATTAGTTAAGATAACTATTAATAATAATATTAAAATATCTTATAATATTATTAATATATAAAATATAATAGTTTATCTTTTTTGGTTTTATTAAACTTAAACTATTAATTCTTATTTTATAAAATTATTAAAGATAAACTTTATTAAGAATATTAATTAAATATAAAATAATAAACTCTATTATCTCAAGCTTCTATTATAATATATCGTGAAAGACTAGAGATTTTAATAGCTAGCAGAGACTCTTAGCTGCTAAAACTTGGAATAAAGACTGTATCAGACGGGGTGGAAGCCTCTTCTCACTTGCTTATTGAACTTTCTTTGTATACTTTTGGTATCGTTAGGAAATAACCACAGTTGAAACCTAGCGCCAATTCTTCGTTGAAACAAAGGGGTAATGATAGGTTTCCTTAATACTATAATTTGTATAGACGCGATGTATCTACTTACTAAAGCAAGAGCGGCTGTTTGCCTTTAGTAGCGGTTCTCAAGACATCTTTGAACCTTTTGTTAGAAGAATTGGTTACATTCATGCTTCGAATAGAGGAATTTAACTCGAAAGACTTGCGAGCCAGTGAATCCCAATTATAATAGAAGTGAAGTAAGAAAATTAGTCAATTCAACTCTACTTACTTAAGCCTAAACAAATAGTAGAAATCTTTTAGTAACTGGAATTTCTCTTTCTTTATCTTAATAATAATCTATACTACTATATCCTTCAAACTATTCTCGCTATTAAAGAACTATTCTAGCTATATCTACTCGATCTATCAAATCCTAGAATATAACTAAAAAAAGTACTTAATATAGATACTATCTTATTAAAGAAAAAGAATAGAAATACTATCTAATTAATACTATTTAGATTTAATTACTACTTTTATTAATATTATAAGCTCTAAGTATAGTTAAAAGTATATTCGTTAAATTTGATAAACCTAAAAAAAGTAATATATCTATTAGTAGTAAGAAAGTAGCATCTATATTAGTAAAAGAGTCGTATATCTATTTAATACTATTTACTATATTTTATTTAGAATTAGTAAAAGACATAGTTATTCAAAAGAGAATAAACCTCTATAGAGAAGTAGTATATAAGAGTATTAGATATAATTCTTACTAAAATCGTTAATATTTAGCTTACGAAATATAGAGTAGATGTTTTATAAATTTTCTAGTAAACTTATTACTAATATAAGTACTACCTTTTACTATCTAGAATATTACTTTCTCTCTACTAATAGAACTACTACTTTTCTCTTATTCTCGATTTAGTAGCAAAATCACTACTAAAGAAAACAAGTAGTATTAGAGCGTTCTAAAAGTATAAAAGTCTAAAAACGACTAAATCGTAAATCGCAAAAGTTAAGTATTATCACAGGATAGTCGTATCGAACGTAGTTTCGTTATCTTGCCCTAGTCGAGGCTCAAAAGAAAGGTAGATTCAATATAATCAATTGTAGTATATAAAACGTCTAAAGAGAGAAGAGAGCATAAGGCGCTCGAAGCTATCTACAGATTCCTCCGTCCATAAGCGCCAAGAGTCACGTGGTGCACCCCACAACAAGTATTTATAGCTAAGAGCTATAGCTAATTATAAATTATATTATACTATCTACTTATACTTTTACTTCTTAGCCTATTCTTTTATATATTACGTATACTAAGAGAGTATAAATAGAGAGAGTATAGAAGAGAGAGAGAGTAAGAGAGTAAGAGTAAAAGTAAACATTTCAGTGGAAAGTTTTTCCTAGCGTAGATAAGAGAAGTTTAGCTAAAGTAGTAAACAACTCTCTCTCTCTCTCCTCTCTCTCTCTCTCTCTCTCTCTCTCTCTCTTCTCTCTCTCTCTCTTCTCTCTCTCTCTCTCTCTTATTTATCTAGAAATAATAGAAAGAATAAGAAATAAGAGTTAGGTAATAGGTAGTAAAGATATAATAGCGAGAGAGCGATATTACTACTATATACGTGATACTAGGTTATTATCTCTCTCTATTCTTTAATTAGCTAGTTATAATAGTTAAGACTGTCTAGTGTTAATATAGAGGGAGAGAGAGAGGGAGAGGGGATAGAGGAGAAAGAGAGAGAGGGAATTTAATTATTCTCTTTTTTACTTATAGAAAGTAACATTTTGCGATTTGCGATTACGTCGTTTTTGGACTTTTGTAGATTTAGGATGCCGTAGGTATAAAAGTAGCATTTAAGTCGGAAAACTATTAATTAAGTAGTATTTCTATTTTCTTCCTTTTTAAAAAGAGACATTTGTGTCGATTACCGATAAACAAACAAATAAACAAACAAATACCCCTCGTCTCCTATTTCTCACCCTCCCGTGCCTCGCCTCAAATCCAATCCCACCCATCCCTCAAAACAAAACCTAATTTACCACAAAAAAACCCAGCCACCACTCTCCAATCAACCCCTCATCGCGTCAGAACTCGCCTAGAAGAGTTATTCATCAACACACTGCATCTAAAATACTTGTTATACTATACCCAACAATCAATTACACTTAAACAAAACCATTCACCTCCTAAGAAAAAAAAAAAAAAAAAAGGATACTCACACAATCAATTCAGCATTAGGAAACAAAAGTACCCCCTACCTCTAGAGCAAACCCCCATTACATTCCCTCAACAATTCCCCCAAATTTACTCCTATTCCCTTCTTCCCTCCTCGCTTCCTCACTGCTTCCTTCCGTCCAGGAGCAAGAAAGACACACAGGAAATGCAATCAATTAACCAGCCAACCAACCAACCCACGCCCCTTCCAACGGAGAACAGGGTCCTCGGTGCTTATTCTTGCAAAATATCACGTATATAAAAAACGTGGTTTTACACGGGAAGCAAGTCATAAGGCAAGTAATCAAGCAAGTAAGTCCTAAAGAGGCGAGTGAAGGAGTAAGATTTAAAAATAGAAACCCCCAGGTAGTGAGTGAGTGGGTGAGGTATAGTAAGATTAGATTAGAAATACGCCACCACCATACCACCACACCACACCACATCACATGTCCCAAAAAAACCGCCCCTCTGAAAAACAAATGCTCCAATTAATTAATTCCTAGTGTGCGAATCGACAGCTAATTTCATGAAGATAAACTGGGTTGTTTTCCTTTTATTTCATTTTATTTCATTTTATTTCATTTTATTTCTTTTTTACTCCTACTTCCTTTCCTTTCACCCTAAGATGTAAAATAAAAGAGGAGAATAAATTAGATTAGATTATAGGCTCTAACCGATAGATATAGTTTGAGGCGATATATAGTACCCCTCCCCCTCTATCTACTACCACTACTACCTAATAACAACTAACAAATAACAAACTAATACTAAGAATAGCAAAAAAAACTAAAGAAGATTCTTAATATAATATAATACTTTATTTCCCTCTCGAGCTAGGCATATACGACATATATATATATACTATATATAAGTATTTAGAAAGAGTTAGCTCTTAAAGAAAAAAAAGAAAGGTCTTATATATAATAGTCAAGAGATCCTTTCTATTTATATTTGTAGGGTATACGAGAAAGAAAAAAGTCATAATAGGTAAAATATTTCATAATCGGGCGAAGAGTAAGTAAGTTGGTAATAAAATAAAGAAAACGAAAGAAAAGAAAGGAAAAGAAAAGAAAAGACTCGCAAACATAGCTAAGAAGAAGAATAAAGCACGGAAGAACAACGAGGAAAAGTGAGGCACCAGACCAAGCGATATGATATGATATAATGTGCTATCGCTTAGTCTTTTTTTTATTTTTTTTATGTGACTTCTTAAATCCCCTACACCGGAAAAACCACCCGCTAGCAAAGAAAGAAAAAAGCCACAGGTAACAAAAACTCTCACCCACTTTTTCTCACAGGCCCGGGTCCGAGCCTTCACTTCCTCCCGCCTCCAGATTCATGTACTGCAGATTTCAGGCTAAAGAGGCCGTGGACAGTACGTGTACTCGAGTACTCCAAAAAGCACCATACACCTCAGCCGTCCGTCCTCGCGTAAGATATATCATGCACCCGCCGTAAGAGACATCCCGTCTTTCTTGTCTGTGGGGTACATGATCTAGATCTTGCTCGCCTTACTTGCATAGATATAGCATTGATATCGCACCTAGTGCTCAGAGAAACAAATGAAATACACGTACAACCCAAACCACCACCCTCTCAATCCATGTTTCCGAAACTCCTGCATCAAACCACTCGCTCGATTGCGAGAAACAAAGAGATGTACACGCATGCATGAACTTGGATGTTCTGTTTCCCCCAACCCAACCATCAAACAGAACGAAAACGGAACATAATACCAGAGGGCAATTAATATGCAAACGCTGAGGAACCCCAGGGAAAATCCGTTGATACTGTACTGTACTGTACGCATCTTGATTTGCCACTCGTCACCAGTCGATCTCGTCGCGGTGAGGAGCTCTCATTGGTCAAACGAATCGACTGCATCACAGACATTCAACCCAACCCCTCTCCAACCGATCTTCAATACCGCGCGCTTCAAGGCCCCCACGAACTGGGGTAACAGCGATTCAATATTTCAACACATGACATGAAGGAATGGCAAACAACGCACGAAAAGAGATGAATGCTAGTATTCAGCGCCTAAAGAAAGTCTTTTGGAAGTGGTGAGCTTGCATTTGGGGATAGGGTGCACCTTGATGGACGAGGGTTTGGGATAGATTGTACGGACTTGTCACTTGATGCAAGTCCGGAGAATGTTGATGGTGTGGAGGGATAGAGACGGGCATGTACGAAGTAACCTTTTCTGCAGGTAAATGAAGCCAACGTGTTGGCTGGATTTCTCTTCTGTTGAGTGATGGAAACTTTCGGACAAGTGGTGGGAAGGTACCAAAACTTCGGAGATCGATCCGTCTTGGCTGTAGCTTGACACACAGGGCGGACGATTCGTCCTCGCTTCCTCTCTTCTCAAAGTATGTAAGTTGAAGAGTCGGTGAGATTGGGTTGGGCTTTGTTGGTGGGTGTTTTGCGGCACCGGTTGGTGTTTCTTCAAGAGGGGCTCAGATTCCATCGCGTCCTGTGCCCAGCGCCACGAGAGATAAGTGCGACAGCATCTTAGCACCGAGTCACCGACGCGACCGACCACCACTGGACCCGGAGAGAAGAAAGCCGGTTACAGTGTTAGACTGCTAGCCTGTTCCAGCGACCGACTTTCAACGTAATTCTGTTGACGAGCAAGAGGAAGATATTGAGGATATTGGGCCGATTGCGCGTAAAATTCGTACCTAGACCTTTCCCAGACTCGGAACTCGTAGTCTCGTACAGATGATGACGAAGAGCCTATAGAAGAGACATCGGTTAGACTGCGTTACCACACACTCGCTCGCAATTCTCACCACACCTCGTCCAATCTAACCCATGGCACCAGCAGGCCGAAAATATACAGCAAAGAAAGAAGTCTTATTCAGCACCTGCGCGCTTCCGTGTGATTGGACCACAGGGCTGGTTTTGTTTTGCGCCGCAGTGCTACTGTATGTTCGGGGGCTTGCCAAAAACTTTAATGAATCGATACTAGTGCTGTAGGATGCTCGGTTGCCCATTTTCGATGCACACCCCATTCTGCACTGCGACACCACATCATCACCAGAAGAGGGATGTAGTGTAAAACTTCTCAAATGGAGATGCTGAAGGGGAATTGTCAAAGAATCAATAGACTTGAGAGAAAAGCAATCGATAGTCGGCAGGTCGCTCTCGAGGTGGATGGCCATGTGGAATCAGTCCAAAGCAGGTGGACGCTGGACAAACGGTCCAAACGTTGGGACCCTGGAAGGAGGGTGGAGACAGGGCTTGCACGGCCAATTCGTGTTTCAACTGACACTTTTGGTGGTTAGTACGCAGGTGCAGGTACGGAGCTACTAGACAAATGCGGCTGCATAAGCCTGCAGGGCGGTAAAAGGGGGGACAATGAGCATGGCATGGCATGGCCTGGCATGGCATGGCTTCCCCGAGAAATGTCGAGACGTCTCTGCTGGCGGCCCCCATGGAGTTGAACATGGGGACTGGCAATGGCGATGAAAGTCTGATTGGCATCTCGATTGAAAGGTAGGCAAGTGAGGCAAGTCTGCGGCTGCAATTCGATAGAAATCCTTTTGTTTTTAGTGCTTGCACCCAGAGACTCGTCCTCGTCTGCCGTTCAACTCGAACGGCACGGCAGATAGCCCGACGGAATATTCCCCAGGCCAGGGCAAAAGGATAGTATCAAACAGACAAAGATAGATATCAGACCTCAATGCAAACATCGTGGGAATGCCAGATAGCCTCCCTCTGTGTCTCTCCAACAGCATTTTAACCTCCTGCGTGAGACTGACTCGTTAGGTTGACCCATCCTTCTAGAAACACCTTCTGATGAACGTCCTACCCTCCCCTGGTTCATCAACTCTCTCTCTCTAGTGAGTGACCTTTGACGGAAGCTTCCTCGCTTCCTCGCTTCCTCGCTTCCTCTTCCATCCCTTTTCTGCTACATGGAAACTCTATCAGCCGGCATTCTTGACACCGGTACCGTTTACTATTTAAAGCCGATCCATCCCGAAGAAGACCAAGTTAGAACTTAGAAGTAGAATCCAAGAATCATCCCTCCTTGGTTCTCCCTGGTTCTCCCTGGTTCGCTTGGGGATTCCCAAGGTTCCAAAGTTCCAAACTTCTGCCTCCGTCCACACTTGGGTTCCACAGACTGACGCAACGCATCCTTCTCTCGTTTTGCTGCACGTTGAGAATCGTGGGGCACCGTTATGTTTTTCTCCTCACTTAAACCGTTCATGCTCCTGTTCATCTTTGGGGCCCAAGTCTCAAGGATAGAGCCTCCAAAGGGTCAGCGATCGCCACCGGAAGTCAGAATCGGGGGGTAGAAGAGGGCGGTACAGTAAATAGCAGCAATAGCAGCAGATAGCGCCCGTAACCATTGATTCGGAACGAGGGCGAGGGGAACGTGGTTAATAAGGCTATCGAGAGTAGATTATTACTTCTACAATAGGGTACGACATACGCTATAGATATCGTAGTGGCTGCATGGAAAATGCTGGTTTTTGATGGGGTTGCGCGGGTGATACCTAACACCACCACCGGTTGAAATGGATTGATTGCCTAAAGTCACAATATTGGGCCAAAATGGGCTCTGAATATTGAAAGGATCATCAAGCGTCTTGTCGACAGCTCTATCTGTAGCGACTGCTTTCCACCATTTCTTACCCCGACCTGCCCGACTTGAGTCCGATTTTGGCGGTGAGTGATGGGTGCGATCGTGCAGTGCAAGCAAGCTGCAGATAGGTTAGCTTTTTCAACTCCGACCCCTCGAGAATGATCCATCTGCGACGAGTCGACGACGCAAGCACCTCGACTCTCCCCATCGCCCAATTGAGCGGAAAAAGAAATGGGCCAATGATCGAGGCCCGGGCTTCTGATATCATTTTTAATTCCTTAGCATTGAGCAAGACGGAAACGGATTTTCATAGATGTTCTGAAGATCATGTATCGATAAGTAGGAGACGCGTGAGAAGCAGTGGGGAGTGAAATGTAGAGACTACTGGAGTGGATCCGAGAGCAGGGGGTCAGCAACGCTAGAGCGAGGTGAGTGCTGAACCAGTGAGGAGGCAGAGAAGGCGCAGTGAAGCATGCAGGCACCGCACCTTCCACAAGTGCACATTCCACTCCACTCCCCCTGACAGACGCCCCTGCTCCTGCCTCTTTTCCAGTCTACTGTAAAGACTCTCGAGTGGCTGCCCCGTCTCACCAAAGCAGTCGAACGCCCTGGACCCTGTCATTAAGGTATGCAGAGTACCTACCTATACGGAGCACCCCGTACCTGCCCTGCCCTGCCCAGTGCCCAGACAGACGACAGACACGGGCACTCTCATCCCTCGCTCACCCATCACTCTGCTCCTTGAGTCCCTCACCACTCACCACTCACCACCCACTCCCATCACTCCATCCTTCGCCCGCGCCTCTACTCCCAATTCAACATTCTCATCTACCCAAATCCAACTCCAACTCCAAATCCAAATCCAAATCCGCCATATCGTTATCCTTCACCACAATCGGTCTCTATACGCAACCTCATCTTTTCGCAACTTACCTTTTCCTATTGCAGGTCTAGCTTTCTGTCAAAATCGCAATTCCCGTCTTGGCATAGTTTCAACTGGCCCAGGTGCCCATAGCGATAGACCACCGCGGGAGTCCCAGTCCAGGTCGGACGTCTTTCGACCAAATTCGTTTCAGCAAGGTTCGACGCCGCCTTTTCCACGTTTCCCATCGCCATCCTCTCCCTGTTGGTCGTCGTCTGTCTCGACACCGGCACTCGACTTCAACTCTCACCAAACAACAGTGACACCTCCTAGAAACTAGTTTCGGGAACAAAGTGTGCTTCCGTCGTTTCTGTACCGCGTTTGGTTTGGATTCGACCTCTTGAATGAAGCAACCTTTCCTGGGCATCGCAACGACCCTTTGAGTTGACCTCTCCCTTCTGGATCATCAATCATTACACCCGTACACCCGCCTGTACACTGTACATTCCAGTACACGACGACGACAACACCATCTCGACTCGACTTCGACACCGCTTTGATAGCTTTCCTTCCTTACCGATTTCTCGAGAATTGCTGCATTCCTTCGCCGTCCTTTTTCTTTCGAACCCCCAACACACCTGCTGTGATGTCTTCGTAAACACACCGGCATCGTAGAACATCGGCCAGACCGAGATTGAAACAATCTTTTCCTCTTCTTTGGAACATCGACACGAACGGCAATCATGGCTCTCCCACAACCGGTTGCGAAGCTGGATCATTCGTGTTCGGTCATCTTCAACAACACGCTTTTTTCCTACACCTCGGATTGTTTTCAATCCCTTCCCCTGGAGAAAGGAGCAACATGGACGCGGTTGGCAGAGGGCGTGTCAGTGATGGGAGGTGTATGTGTGAAGACGACACCAGAAAACAACACCGAGGCAGCCGCCATGTGGGTGGTAGGAGGAACCGCGAATGACAGCAATTACCAGGGACTGCAGAAGTATTCCTTTGCGACGAAGTCATGGGCAACAATCCAGCCCAATGCACCCGTGACGCAGAATCGGTTGTATCATGGGGCGGTCTATCTCAACGCCTCTGACTCCATTCTGGTGTACGCTGGTACCCAGGATGGAACCAAGGTACCAACCTCGCAAACTTTCACCCTCAATGCCACCGAACCATACAATGTCCTGGCTTACGAAGCCACCGCCGCGCCCGCGATACATCCTCAATTGATGCAATACTCGACCAGCAAGGCAATGTATGTGGGAGGAAGCGAGACTAACAAGAAGCTCATGCTTTTCAGTTCATCGTCAGGATGGAGCGACTCCAAGGCCACTCTCGCCGATCCCTTATACAACAATACCAACATCAAGTCCATCATCATCAACGGTGATGATGCCAGCAAAACTCTCTACACCTTCGACATGACAGTATCGCCAAATGCCGTGAACCGGACAATCTTTATTGACCCCGAAGGCAACCCTGTGACGGATGCAAAGCCAATCGTGTCGACTCGAGGATCTGGTACAAGGGATGCGGCGAGCACAAATAAAAAGAGAGGCGAGTTGACAGTTGATACTTGGCCAACATACAACGATACCCTGGTACCCACCGCCAAACGAACTGATTACGCTATTGCGCGTGACCAGAGTGGTCTCGTTGTGGTATCTGGAGGAAGTGACGAGGATGTGTTGTGCATGTTCAGAGCGAGGAAAAATACTTGGGTCAACGCAACTTCGATGCTTACACGGGCTTCGGTTGTTCAACAGGGACTAGGAAACAACCCCGATCCATCCAGCAGCATATCGTCCACCACAACTCCCTCCGTGACAGCATCACCTGTATCAACCACCTCGGCAGCAGCTGCCGCAGACTCCACACCTGCTTCAGATCCAAAAGTCCCCGTCAAGATTCTCGGTGCCGTGTTAGGCTCGATATTAGGTTTAGCAGCCATATTTGTACTGATATTGTTACTGCTCCGATGGAGAAGGAAAAAGAGGAATCACCACGAACTTGGACACCAGAGACGCTCCAGTGGCCTACCAGATGAGAAGAACACAATGGACTTTATGGATAGGGGTTTACCACCAACGGCTTCGGCGCGGCAGATCTATCACCAGCAACAGCCATCCGGGGGATCATTTTCCTCAATGGCAATTTTGATGGGGAGGGTTGGTCACAGTAGAGGGGATTCGAAAGGAAAGGGCAGCGTTGCGAGTGACACCAGCAGTCAATTCAACAAAAATTACAAGACCGCCATCAGCAAACCTATGCCACAGGAAACCACTGTATTGTCCGCTGTCAAGGAAGCACCGCGAGAAGAAGCACTAGCCCTACCAGTCAACGACCCAAGCAAGCCGCCACTAAGTAAAGCCAGGGGACTGAATAAGCTACGGGGAAGCATGAGAAGGAGTTCGGGATGGAATAGATATTGGTCAGGTGGAAGTTCGATGAACATTCTTGGATTCGGAGGTGGATCGAAACGAACGACATACGATGAAGGATCCGACAGAGATTCGGTATCGAATTATTCGGAACCACGTAAAAGTCAATTCACGCAAAACTCAGCCATGCCCGGCCCATTAAAGGTTCCAGTCCCCGGCGCCCTAGGACTGAATCGAGTAGCGACTGGCAGTCCAACGCTATCAACCCACACAGCACCATATCCATTGACGAGGGAAATGTCGGGTACGATTGAAAATCGTGGGTCGTTGACAAGCTCGATATCATCATACAACGATGACAGACGGGATGAGTTTTCAAGTGGCGTACCATCGAGTGTACAGGATGGATGGGGACCAGTGGGAGGAGATTACGGGCGTGCTCCAAGTCAAGCGTACACGGAGAGCATGTACGCACCTACGATACCTCGAGACACGATACCCTACCCACAAGAACTTCGCTTTCCAGAACCTCCGAATGCACGACAACCACCACCACAATCGACCGACATGAGCTGGCTTAATCTTGGGAATGCGAGGAGAGGGTGAATGAAGCTTTTACCTTTTCTCTGATCATTGTCAAACCACACCACCAGCTCCACCGAAGCAATTATTTAAAGAGATGAAAACTCTTGTGTCTATATATTGTCTATATAAATACCTTTCCTATTTTTGGGACATTACCATTATCATTATCATATCAGCGTCATCATCACATTTAGCGCTGCTCTTGGACGAAAATCATCTGCATATGCTGGGGAGCCAACCAAAAAGCTAGATTTTTCTTGGTTATCTTTGTTACCTTTTTTATACTATGGGCGTCTTTGGACTTCCGGGTGGCATTTTTCTTATTTCCTTTTTTTTTTATTACTGTATAGATGTTTCTTAAGTGCATGATGGGATGTTTCATTTTCTTGGTTTTTGCCAAGACGAAAGGGGAGGGGGAAATGAGGAAGAGTTTTTGGGCCTTTTTGTCGATACTGATACCACCACCGCTGCCTATCCTTTGGCTGTATGTCTTTGTTTTGATTCTTCTGCGGTCTCTCTCGTTTTTTGTGTCGAGATGTTTAATGCTTAAGTATTTGTCGTTTGCGCGAATGAGGAGGAAAGGGGAGACAGGACTGAGAAGGGAAGGAAGGGTAGAGTGGCCACCCAAGTGGACTTGGGGGTGTGTTGTGGCCAGGTGGACAGTGACCGAGTCGAGAGAGGGGAGCCAAGTGGTGTGGAGTGGGGACTGGGGATGAGGAGTAGGGGAAGAGAGGATGGATGTAAAGGTGATAAGACAAGCCTTTGGTGTTTTATATATACCGCACTCTTTGGTCTAGGTGGATAGACTGAGTGGGGATGAAATGAAATCAAAAACTTTAGTAAACTTTATCACTTTTGATCTTGGCTTGTGATTTGACTTTGTGGTTTGAGTGGTAGGGATGGCAGTGGGTGTTTGTGATAAGTTGAGGGCCTGTTTAACTCGTATATATCTAAGATATATATTTAAATACTTCCTACGAGCTAAACAGGCTCTAAGGTTAGAATATCATAAGAGAGGTATAAGGTTTTAGAGTTAGATTAGATTAGAAGAAGTTAAGTTGGTTTAAGATAGAAGTAGTAGAGTAATAAATCTAGATTAATTACTTTATAATAGCCTATTACCTAGGCTATTCTAGATAGCTAGGAGTACCTGCTATATATAAGGTTTCAGCTGTTATTATTGTTTTATATTATCTCTTTTACGAAGGTTATATATATCCGAGCTTTTAGACGTACTTCGTAGAGTTTAGGCTTTTATATTAGCTAACGTATATCATTGTTTAGTTTTAGACTCTTTTTATATTATCTAAACCTCTTATATATAGTAGCTTACTCTCTTAGAGTTAGAAAGAGCTAGTTTTTCCTTTTCTTCTATATTAGAGCCTAGTATCTATATATATTATTCTCTTAAAAGTACTTCTATATACCTCTTTAGTAGTAGTATATATTTTATACTATTATATAAAAAGGAAAAACTCTTCTTTACTAGTAACAGTATAAATAATATCTCTTTTAAATATGTTATTACTTTTATATCAAATTCGAAGTTAATATATATTTTACTTTAAGCTAGAATTAGACTTAAATAATAATAACCTTAAATAGCTAGGATTCTAGAGATCTCTTAGATAGCTAGTAAAAATCGTATCTTATATATTAAGAAAGCAGGATATACTAAGTGTCTCTAAGGCTTCTAATAACTCTCTTTATATAGAGAATATTATATAAGGTTTAGTAAAGTTAATTATTAATAAAAAGTTATCTAGAAAGCTTCTAAATCTAATCTTACCTCTCTCTCTCTAAATTAATAAAGATGTTAAATCTAGTTCTATTATAAGGTATTAAACGACTTTCTAAGGCTATCTCTCTTTTTAAAAGACATTTCTTATTTAATTTCTCTTTAATTCTTATTTATATATTTAAGAATAAAAAGTTATAAAATAATAAGAGCTTAGCTCTCTTCTTTCTAAAGAGACTTTTTAAATATAGACGATAATTAGATAAGATAGAGGATAAAATAATAAGTGAACTTTAAAGTTAATAACTAAATCCTATCTCTAAACTCTTTCTAATCTAACTCTTTTTTAAACCTTTATTTAAACTCTTCTTTACTTTTAAAAGCTTAAATTTAGACCTCTAATATCTCTCTACTACTTTATATATATTTGAAAATACTTCTACTAGTAAATAACTAAAAAGAATATAAATTACTTAGTTATAGACTAAGTTCTAGCTACTAGTACTAAGTATTAAAAGAGATAGAAGTAGAATTAGAAGAAGATTATATTAAAGAAACTTTTATTAACTTTAAAAGATTACTTTTTAAGTATAGCTATACTTAGAGAGATATTAGAATTAGAATAGTTCTTCTATATATAGGATATACCTTAGCTCCGAGCTTCTTATAATCTAATAGTAACTCTTTTTTAAAATCAGAAGACGAATAAGTCTTTAAGTATCTTAATTTAGACTCGAATTACTAAAGAGAATAAGGTAATATAATAATATTTAATAATAAGCTTATTTAACTAGCTAAAACCTTATCGACTTTAGTAAGAAGTCTTTCTTACTTTCTTTTACTTCTAGCTAGGCTAGAAGTCCTTTTTTTATTTAAACCTTTTAAATTAGATATAAATTAGTACGCTCTTAAAAGAATAGTAACCTCTTAGCTAAGTTACTACTATCTATAATATTATTAACTTTTCGTTTCTAACTTTACTCTAAATACCTGTCGAACTTAGTTTAGATAGAACTATACTCTTTTAGTAAATTCGAATTAGAGAATTCGAATCGGATACGAATTAGTACGCTCTTAAAGTAAGCTCTTAGCTAAGATATTACTACTACCTATAACGTTATCTCTTAATATTCGCTTCTAACTCTATTTTAAACTTTTTCTAATTTTACTTTAAACTTTTAATATTCTCCGATCTACTAGATAGATTAGACTATACTCTTTTAGTAAACGCGAATACTTACTTTTAATATAGAAGGACTAGAAACGAAGTCTCTTTTATAAGTATATATAAATACGATTTAGAACCGATATCTCGATATCTCGACTTCTTACTTATAATAAAATTAATAAATACGACAAATGTTATAACACTTATACTATTCTAATTCGACTCTAAATAATAAGATAGATAGACTTAGAGACGAGTCTTTTTTAAGAGAGAGAGATATAATAGCCTATTACCTAGGCTATTCTAGATAGCTAGGAGTACCTACTATATATAAGGTTTTAGCTATTATTATTATTTTATATTATCTGTTTTTAGAAAGGTTATATATATCTAGGCTTTTAGACGTACTTTGTAGAGTTCAGGCTTTTATATTAGCTGATATATATCGTTGTTTAGTTTTAAACTCTTTTTATATTATCTAAACCTCTTATATATAGTAGCTTACTCTCCTAGAATTAGAAAGAGCTAGTTTTTCCTTTTCTTCTATATTAGAGCCTAGTATCTACGTATGTTATTCTTCTGAATATACTCTTATATATCTCTTTAGTAGTAGTATATATTTCGTATTATTATATACTTTAAGAGAGCTAAGCACTTACTTATATTATAGTATTATATTAATAGAAAAGTATATGATTTTGCTTAAAGTAGAGCTTATAGATTCTATTAGCTATCGGCACGGATCTACTATTTAGCGAGCACGTGACCCGATATATCGATATATCATCAGTTAAGTTCTACTCGATACGATAATCGTCGGAGACTCCCTCGATATTTTATCGATAGTATCAGTGCCTAAGTCTAGATATAGAGAATTTCAAGGACTAGGATTTTTTTATTAATACTCAGATTTATATACTCTTTAAGAAGTATAGATACTAGATAAGTAACTACAAAAAAAAAGAAAACAAACCAAAATAAAATAAGAAAAAAAAAAAAATAAGAAAAAAAAAAAGGAAATTAAGAAAAAAAAGTCAAGGAATTCTAGAGTCTCGGGTTACTTGAGTCTATATTTTTGAGTTTTTGGTATATTTATAAGAGAGTTACTCTATAAGAAGTAGGAGAAGTTAGTAACTTTGGATATATTTTCTACTGATTCAGGCCTATGCGTACGGAGTAAGTACACCCTCTGTTACGTGCTTTACTTAGGTTTAGAACTTTAGAGGGTTTTAGTGTTAGCTGCAGGAGGTTTGATAAGTCTAGGGAGGAGATGGTATAGGTTTTTTTTTTGTAGGAAGGGGGTGTTTGAGAGTGTTTGCTGTCTGCTAGGGATATGTTACGCATAGGAGCGATGGAGGGTTGTCGATTTTTTTGAGGGGGGGGGGAGTTAGGATTAGGATTCAGATGAGGGTTTGTTTTATTTTAGGTTTGTATACTAGTTACTTAGGGTTTCCTGGGGTTTCTCTTTTGGGACTGCGTTAGACAGGGGTGGAGGAATTGAGAAATTAAGTGTGAGTTGTCTTTTTTTAGGGGTTAATGGTTTAGAGTGGGGAAGAGGTGGATTGGTTTAGTAAGACGGCTTGGTAAGATAAGTGGAGGTGAGAGGTTATGCGTGGTCTGGGAGGTCTGGTGAAGAGAATTAATAGACCAGTATTCTTCGTTTATATGTACCCCATTTCGCCGTACCGACTCGCTATGTAGTAACAGGGAGCAATCTTTATAGAAATGAGTTCTTTTTGTAGACTTAGTTTTCCTGAAGATATTCTCAGTAACAATTTTCAGATTTTCAGATAGTTAGTTCTCTTTGCGAAACTGTTCTGTTAAGACCTTTTTGTGGCTGCCGTATCGTTTCTAGGGAGTCTAACTCAAATATAGATATCTCACTTACTAATTTGGACATGCTTTTCTACTTCGTATAGATCTACGAGGCTCTATCTTAAAAAGTATCAAGTTAATTGTGTTGAGTATCTGCAAATAACACTTGTGATAAGAGGCAGGTCGCATGATGTTTTTCGTAAACGATGTTATATACGTAGGATTCATGCTTTGAGAACTCATTAGTTTTGTCAGGGAAAAGTGTAGGAGAGAGTGCGTTCATAAAAGTTAATTTATTGACTATAGAAATGTCTTGAGTGGTTTGAAGCAGAAATAGTAAGATTGTTCTTAATTGAAAGTGTTCCTTGGTATCAGTGAGGAAGTGGACATTATCTTTGAGAAAGAGAAATTGAAGCGCAGGTTGATTGAGGAAGTAGTAAGACTATAGTAGCCTGTGTCGTTGCTTAATTAACTTTTGTAGAGAAAAAGTATG
Organism: Hymenoscyphus infarciens; assembly: GCA_001414345.1. NCBI lineage: Eukaryota > Fungi > Ascomycota > Leotiomycetes > Helotiales > Helotiaceae > Hymenoscyphus > Hymenoscyphus infarciens. The sequence goes on along the minus strand of LLCB01000002.1, from coordinate 314,302 downwards.
CTCTATACTTTCGATTTTAGTGTTTTTGAAAGTGGAAGCTTAAAAGAAATCATAGGGAGCTTTCTGTCGTTTATTTGACACTTTTATTGTTTATGATTACCTTGTGTTAGCAATATATTGTGATGTCGACTATGTTGTGATAGAGTTTCTATTGTTTATGAGGATATTTTGCCCCTTGAAAATTCCGCCAGCCCTACAGCCATAAGCGAGAAACGACAGCACACCTAATAAGAAACAGCTCTCTTTAAACCCCTGTCTCTATATATGATCCGAAAGACAAAAGTAGTAAGCACTATGAACCTTTGAGGGGAGTCATAAAGTCCTTCAATACACCTATAACCAAAGCGGAATGGACAGCAGTACTTCCTTAAGAAGAGTAAGTTTAATAACACATGTCACGCTCAACTGATAACTTATAGGAAAGAAAAACAAAGACTCTGCTATCTCAATGCATTGCAAAATATTTGGTTAGGTATTGAGTAGTTCTATAAGACTTTACCTGAAAAGCCTTTTAGCTACTTTTTTTGCTTTAAAACAAACATTCGTGTTTTTAAGAGACACGCTTCTTCTGATCTCGATACGTGATGTCGATAGCTTTATATAGTTGCAAGGAGAACGCCAAGCAAGTGAGAATTCTGTTAGAAACTCCAGGAATGCAGTTGAGATTCAAATGTCTAAGTCCTTGGCGAGCAAGTTCGTTCCCGCTTCTAGCAACTAGAGAAGAAATAGAAAAAACAGAGGTCTTGCCCCCAATATCTCCAACTTCACAAACTTCCCAGAGGCCTGCCTCTCCAAAAAATGACTTGCTAATAAAACTACCAAAGAAAAACGGAAAGTAACAAACCATCACAAATTTTCAGACCAGATTGTAGAGGTAAAACCCGTTCGTTAATCCTTCTCCACAAAAACCTTTCTCACTGGGTATTTCCTAAAACCAACAGGGCTTGAAACGAGCCGTGAAAAAGCTGGAGGTAAAGAAAAGTCTTCCCCTTACAAAATATACAATACATTGTAAACGACAGTACAAGTTCGTTCGACACTAGAATCCCTAATCTTTTCCTGAAATGTCTCTGGAACTCATTACACTACTTCTTTTTGATACTAATAATTTCTGCCAACGAGCCTCACTTTGGAGTCGGTCATCTCATGGCTAAGCGGTGAAATAGTAGTGATAGACCGAGAAGATCATCAAAATACCCCTTTTCTCGCTCGCGTATAAAAGTAATTCTGAATGTTGGTTGCGTTTATATCAACTAGGACATTCGGCTTAGAGTAAGTTTATTCAATCCCTTTGTAGACCAATTTCACGAAACTTTATCTGTCTTGATCTGATTATTCTAGACCGTCTTAAATGGCCTAGGCCGTTAGATGTCGATTAGATGCTTATTATATCGAAACAATTGTCTTCTCAAACTATTGTACTAAGAGGTCTAGGAGGAAATTGTAAAATAGGGAGAATTACATATATGATAATAACCAAAGAGCGAGAAAAGAAGATATTAGAGGTTTAATAGACTGATAGGTCACTTCTTCAAAATTACCTCATACTCAGTGAATCTAATTAACAGTTCTAGGTATTCTTCCAAGATGAGTGGGCGTGAGAGAGCTGGACCCGAGAAGTTTTGTTTCATAGAGAGGGGTTGTAAATAAACACAGGAGAGTGTTTGAGGAGAAAGGACTCGTGAGATAGTTTGGATCTCGAGAGTACTCTGAGCTCACATGGAGGTATATTATACTCTCACTCACCACTTCTCAACTCCTCTTCAATCAAATCTACCAGAACTTAAAAAAAAAGCTCTCAATCAAAGAGATATGAAGATCAACTTTTACTGACGGAAGACTGTAGAACTACGTAGGGAGAGCCTAAATAAGATTATAGCTATATCCATAGAAAGAGTGTTGAGAAAGATATAAAAGAAATAAAGTGGAATCTTCTAACCTACCTTAGACCCCGTAATATGCCATGGAGACTATCGTTACTTGTAAAGTTAATGACCCGCGAAGTATATTTTCTGACCAGTCAGTAGTTGTTGTGGGGTGTACCACGTGACCCTTGGCACTAGTGGAGGAACCTATAGATAGCTTCGAACGCCTCGCGCTCTCTTCTCTCTTTAGACGTTTTATATACCACATATTCATCCCCTTAATTCTTCCTTTTAAGCCTCGACTAGGGCAACAACCGCGAAAAAAAACGATTCCTGTGATAGTAGTGTGGCCGCGACGCTACCCCTTGAGCATTCGGCATTTTCCGTGAAAGATTCTCAGACGATACTTGCTTTCTTTTCAAAGTCAGGGAAGGATTTAAGTACTCAAAATTTTTCTCCATATTCGACGGTAGGTATGCTTCCGACAGCAGAGCAATAGATACTCTAGACAATTCTGGTTGGCATTAACTTTCTCCTTGAATCATTTTTCACATTTTCAAATCATCGTCGAGTCTTTCAAGGTCAGTCTGGTGGTTTCGACGCTCTTTTTGGTTGCTCACTCTCATTTCTGTAACCTTCTGTATCTGTCCCCAGCTTCTAGGCTTGTGATCTGGCGTTTGCAGCATTCTCTTCAAAGATCTTAAGTAGTGTGAAAACCTGTTGATCGGCTTGCAAACTAGCTTCCCAAATATCAATGTCAGATTACTACATAAGAGGACAAGCTAGTTCTGGATCAGAGGCCGACAGTTTTTTCCAACCGCTTAAACATGCACCAGAAGCTTCTGAATACGCTCCGTGGAATTCTTTTATAGAAGCGATTGGACAAAACTCTACGGTTGATTTAGAGAACAAGGAAGGAACTAACACCCCTGGTAGGTAACTATAGAAACTTAAGACCGAGGAACACGGTTCCCTATCTATTCCTCTTAATACCTCAGCTCTACATCCTGCCCAACCGGTAGCAGGCTTACTCAAAATATGACCTGGTGAGATTTTGCAGCTTCAGTAACTTTACTTGCTCTCCATTACAGCTCGAATACCATAAATTTCAGAAGTGAGATTCTGGAAGCTCACTGCGAAGTTTATAATGTCGACTATACTAGTATCGCTATTTATTGGAAGACGAAGTTCTCTACCCGAAGATTGATTACCCACCATTAGAATGGAATTCCAACTTTTACATACACCTGACTCACCAAGAGCTGACAGCAGAATACACGATTCTCCACCTACTATCTGTTGCATTAAATTGCTGCCGAATACTCACCTAATATCAAAGCTTCCTCGTGCGGTTGAATCAAGCTTATAAAATGAATGAGAAACGACAAGATAGCTAGTTCTTCGCCCCAAAGAGCCCAAGACGAGAGACACTACCAGTTAGTTAATTTCTCACAGTCTTTTACGCACTGTAACCACATACTTCCCAATGAACTTCAGAGATAGTGGTTTCCGGTGGTATGTATTCGTCTTCTCAACCCCAGGAAGATACATATATAAACACTCTCTCTTTCTTCCCCTCCAAATCCCTCACTCCTCGCACCAAAGCCACCCCAAAAGCCACCACCCATCGGAACATGCACACAACAAACCCAGCCCCACGGTTCGCTTCCCAAACCCCAAACCTAAACTTCCCGACCAGCTCTCTCAACTCTCAAGATAGCTTATCAGTACCCCAGTCACCATAGCCCCCCTAGCCCAACTTAGCCGAGCCACCTACTCCACACCCTTCACATCCAAAGATAAGAAAGCCCGATTTTCACTACGCCTCTGTACTCCGCCGTGATTGTATCGTATTTCTAGCGCCCCTGCCTTGTCTATCTCTGCTCGCATGCTCACAGCCACGGTAGGGAGGGGGGGGGAAGCGAGGTGGGTTCATCTGCATGTCATTTACGGAGTATTACTCGCCTTGCCTTGCCTTGCCTTGCCGTGCTTTGAAAGTTAGTTTTGTACGATGATCTGGGGGCGGGGAAGTGGAGTGTGAATGAGCTGATGGGAATTGTGAATTCGATGTCAAGGACGGAGCAATGTTTTTTTTTGTTTTGGAATTTTATTGTAAGGTTGGATGGAGGGGGGGTGATGGGACGTTAGAGGAGGGAGATATAGGTAGGTAGATGGATAGTACGTCACGGTTATCTAAGTGTTTTCCGCGGCTTTGGGAACCAAAGAAATCCTACCGGGATCTTCGATATGATGTAGCTGTTGACTGTGACGTACCTTGAGTCTAGGCACTTGTATACCTGATGTCCACAACCATTATGAACATGCCAAGTACGAGGCTTGAGCTTGGCATGTTTGAATTAATTTTTGTTGTACAGTAAAAAAAAGAAATAGATGAGCTAAGTAAGAGGTATCCAAAGAAGGAATATATCTGTTTATATAACCAGAACTCGTGCACAGATCACGATAGTTTACAAAAGCAGGTAGGTCCCGATTCTTTTTTCCAAGAACCCACCGGATATCGCTCCCGCACACCAACACACCAACTCCTTGCGCAAAAAAAGTTTCCAATCCATTATATCAAATCCAAAAAAATCATCAAAAATTCAAGCCAAGTATTGCTTTATCGAGCTCCGTTGGGAAACTCTGCCTTTTCCTTCATCTCGTTCTCAGCAGCGATACCGTGTCGGTCTCCACCAATTCCAGTGTGCGCGGAAGACTCTGGCTCTGGGGAGTGCCCATTGAGCATCTCGCTGTGCTGTTGGATACCGTGACGATCCCTTGGGTTGACATTGCTCTCAGTTAGCTCAGGCTCATCCTTGGCTGGGGTCCAGGCAAGGTAATCTCTTCGGACCTCAACGTAATCGTAGGCGAATTCCCCGAGTTGGTCATCATCCATACCGAGAAGCTCAGCCTCTTCAGAAGCACGGAGGTGGAGACCTGGGATGAAGTTGATGGCATACGCGAGGGCTGCGGAGACAACAAAGGAATATGAGATGCAGGCAACGATGTAGGCGACTTGAATATAGAGTTGCTTGTAGTTGTGATTTAACCAGCCTCCGTTAATACCATTGTTGACACCATCGAGTCCAATAATGTAATCGGCCGCGAAAAGGGCGTTGAAAATAAGACCGACTACGCCGGCCACTCCGTGCTCAGCGAGGACATCCATACTATCGTCAATACGGATCCAGAACTTGACTGTGAATTGTTAGTTGAATTGCCAATTATAATCGAAAAACATATTGCTTACTCTTGGTGGAAAAATTGCAAATAGCACCAGCAGCAACTCCGAGGATGATTGATGCCCAAGGAGGAATGAAACCGGAAGCTGGAGTGGCAGCTACAAGTCCGGAAATGGCACCTGAACACCATCCGACCATGGACCACTTCCTCGCAAGACGGTAATCGAGAAGACACCAAGTGATGGAGCCGAACATGGCAGTCAAGCACTATTGGGAATTAGTCTTTGGTTTGGCAAAAGGCTGGCTTGGGGGTACTTACCGAGTTCCAGCAGGCCATGACAGCACGGAGGTTGGCTCCGAAAGCAGATCCTCCGTTGAACCCCAACCATCCAAACCAAAGCAAAATGGTACCGAGCGTAATCAGGGAAACGTTGTGTGGTCTGAAGTTCAACATCATCTTCTCTTGGCGTCTTCCAAGAACCATAGAGTATGCGAGAGCGGAACAACCGGAGACGATCTCGACAGGTCCACCTCCAGCATAGTCCAAAACACCGTATTTGAATGCCCACCCATTGACGTTCCACACCCAGCATGCGACTGGGCAGTAAACCAGAGTGGCCCAGAAGAATGTGAAAACCATGGCAGGAACCAGACGACCTCGCTCAGCGACGGCACCCATAACAATTGCAGCTGTGACAGCAGCGAATTGCATCTGTATATAGAATTAGCCGTGGTTTCATGGGTGCCGGATTTTGAGAAGCTTACCTGGTAAAAAGAATATAAGAGCTCCGGAATGAGTGGGGATCCTGGGGAAGGAGTTCCCAATGTGCCCTTCAACCCAAAGTGTTTAAGATTTCCGATATATCCATTTGTTGCCGACGAGCTGAATGCGAGAGAATAACCCCAAAAGTACCACTGGAAAGTCATTACGGAAAATGAGCCCATACATGCCCAGATCATGGACAGAGCAGACTTGCGTCGTGCGAGACCCGAGTATAGGAAACCTAGGCCCGGCACCATAATCAAGACCATACATGCTGATATCAGAATGTAAGCCTGATCACCAGAGGAAAACCATTGGTTCAGATTCTCGGTAGCTATAAGTCAATTTCGAGTCAGTTTTGCTCCATCTAGTTGATCGAATGATTCGCGAAAGCATGTGCGGAAAGAGATTGGGAAATGTCTGTCCATACCTGAGTCTCCACCATTTACTCCTGTGCCATTGTATTCTGTTGGCGCTCCTGTCCATGAGTAACTTGGGGCGTACGACATCGTGAAGGTGTTTGCCCTGGTTCAATTGAGAACCTCGTTCCAAATGGGCAACGGGAATGTAGATAAGGATGCCGAGGTCGGCCAGTCAAAGCTCGTTGTTGCAATGACGTCGTGATACGATAACCAATTTGGAGTTGAACAAAGAGTACAATATCGGGTAGAGAATTGTACCAGTACTGTACAAGCAACAAAGGAAGAAAGGGTGAAAGGAGGGTGTCCAAGAAAATGATTCGAGGGGGGTCCCAGTCGAGATAAAAGGAGGACGTCCTGTCCTATGGACGGGAGACTTGTCTACGCTAGCTACTCGAGTCTGCTGGAGATAAGTAGTAAAGAGGTTAGTTGCAATTAGTCGATACGCAGAGCAGACCACAATGCGTCCAAAATGATAGCTGGACCAACGAGAAGAAGTCGGGGATCGATATCTCTTTAGTACTCGTGCAGATCAGCCAGTGCAGGTGCAGTGCAGTGCCTGGCCTGGACAAATGCACACCACCCAGCTAGGTATAGGGTATAGGTAGGTAGCGAGTAACCAAGCCGGCGTGGTGGCGTGGAGGTCCTGATCCACCTACACCTACACCTACACCTACAGTACCCACGCAGAGACAAGAAGCCCCGGGATGAACTTAGAACTGACCCAGAGCAGATGTATTTCCAGTTTTGCTTTTCTTAGCCTTCCTTCCTTCCCCTTCCCTCCCTTGACAGCTGCAGCAAGCACTTCTTCCGGTGCATCGGGAACCACAGGGAACAGTACGAGTACAGCACAGCGTACGAGCAAGGCTACGAGGACGCCTTGGGGAGGTGGCCTTGCGACCTGCTTCCTCCCTGTCGATTTGTTCCCGGGTACAGTACCAAACTTCCCTGCTTGACCGCGCTGTCGACGTGGGACGTGGGACGTGGGATGAGATCAGTGAGAACCTGGAAGCGGGTGGCTGGTGAGCAGCCTGCAGCCTGCAGCCTCATTCGCTCGCTGCTTTTGGAAAGCCTCTCAAACTCCGGCTTCAGAAAAGGATCTAGAAGTAGAAGAATTGGAAACAATGCCTTCTATAGGGCGGGTATTTTAATTGGAGCCGGAATCATCTCAATCCTCTACATGGCAGGACCCGGCAGACAAGAAGTTGCTGAGGGATCACGAGACTTGGCATCGTTCGATTTGCTGGTGCAGCTTGATATGGCTGGATATGGCTGATACTGTATCGATACTATCAGTGGAGCGAGTTTTGTCCGCCGTGACACAAATCCCGAGGTCTGGAGAAACGCTGCCATTGGCCACGCGGTAAAAGCTTGGACCTGGATATAAAAATACACCATAAATATGTCAAGTAAAGTTGACAAGCGATGCAACCGACATCGCCGCCCTCTCCTGGGCTGTTTGACCGAAGTCGGCAAACACAATAACTGCACTTGGGGATAGAACGGTGTAAACGCTGTTGCAGCTCTGCACGACGAAGCACATTCTCCCCAAATCTACCCTACGCTAGCCATGGGCCCATGGCTAGTCCTGGAAGAAACCGGAGAAAAACTCTTCTCTCCAGCACCAATTTCCCAAACTCGATGCATGCCATATTTCCCCACTCAATGCAAGAGATTGCAAGAGATTGCAAGAGCGGCGGCAAGGCTGCGACTGGACTTGGTGGGGGAACATTGATGCATCACCAGATTTCAGGGGTCTCAATTTCCGCCCATCAGGTAATTCTTTTTTCTTTAGAATGTGGGGTACTCGGTACATGCACGATGTCTGGACTCTGAAAAGTGAAATTTGTTTCATGCTGGCATAACTCCCTATCAAAGACACAAGGCAAAGGTTTTTCATGAGACATATCGAAGTGCCGGATTTTGAAGGTTCAAGTTGACTTCAGCCCGGAAAGAATACTTTGTTTGTACTTTGTTACTTAATCACGAGCCAAAGTCAAAAGGTGGTGCTCGTGCTGAAGCTGGCAAGCTAAGCAGCTCTGAGCCTCTGAAAGCATAGCCTTGCCGATATCGCCGGCAGCATTACTCTATCAACAAACACCTATTACAAAGTACAACGTACCGCTATGTACAGACCCTGATCCTTCCAACCTTCCAAACTTCCCGGCCTTCGATATCTCATGCTCCTGCTCTCAAGAGGAAGGAATATGGCTTCTGTTCCACTTGAAATGATGATCGTATTCAGGTACCGGTACAACGAATTCGGTGCTGGGGTTGTTGTGATCCAACCCCTCCCCTCGTACAACCCAAACAAACCCCTTGTTTACAACAAGTTCATGTCCTGTTGCTCTCATGGGCTAACGAAATTTTCCAGCCGCACCTCATGGACAACGCCGGAAAATGATGTCAGGACTCAGGCGTGTGAGGTGAAAATGAAAAATACTTTTCACTTCGACTCAATCTCACGACAACCAGCGCTGCGAGAGGTCAGAGATAAGAGTCGCAAATCGCTTAATTTGGCATGGGCTAGATGGGCTAGGTTCCAAATAGAGAATAGTCTTATCAGTCGTCCAAAACAGCCAATGGGAGAGGCCGGTTGATTTCCAATGCTTCTGACAAAAGTGGAGGGCTGTGGATGCTGGCTGCCAAGCATGCAAGGTCCAAGCCTCTTTTGGCCCCATCCAAACTTCAAATAAGTGGGCTCACGGAAGGCTCGCGAAGGACAACAAAAGCGGCAGTAAATACTTCAGGTTAGTACTAGGGTTGTTGTTTTGGATTTCTAGGGAAATACAAATAGATTGTTTTAAACTCAGAACAATTGAAATTAACCCAACTTTAGAACAACTAAAGGCATAATGCCGCGTTTATTGTCCAACCGAGGGAGACTCTTTCCGAACTGCCTGAGCCTCCGAATGGATCGGAACCCGGGCCGTACCTTCGGCGCGTTGATGCGTTTGTCAAACCATGGCAAGAACCTCCCATCGCGTCATGTTCACGTGCACAACAAGCCTTCCTCCTTGAGATACTTCACAACACCACCTCCCTTCTCAGGCGGATATCTCACAAGTACACAAGTCACGCAATAATACTGGGTTCTCCTTGTTCTCAAGATTAACCCAGTACAACTACGCGCTGGTCACATGAAAGACTGCCACGAGACGGAAAGAAGCACAACTGCTACCACAAGCCACTGGGATCACGGAGCAGTCTTGCTTCACCAGAGCCGAAGTTAGCGAATCCAAGAGAAAATATCCCGGGGTCGTCTACATCCACCCTTACCTTGAATATCCAAATTCCAAATTCAAAGGCCAACAACGAGGCTGGCACCTGACCAAGAGCAAAGGGGACAACCTGAAAGAAAAACAATACCGACTGGACGGCCTCTCCGCTGACTGAAAACGCCTTTCATTGGAACATCAGCTAGTTCATCATCCAATAATATCTAGGCCCATGAGAACTTGAGATTAATAAAAGAAGAAAAAATACAATTCGGGCATTGGCAGAGACATCTAGTTCCCTCTCCAACCTTGTTGGATAGGAACAAAATCTCCCAAAATCAATATTCAGAACGAAAATTGTGGACGTTTCCGCTGTCTATTCTTTTGGTCTGCTGCTCTTGCAAAAGATTAAGATTATAGACATTGGTAGGTGTCGGACTGATCCAGGCGACGAGACCATTCGTGATTCTCCCAAACGGTCTTGGGCAGTATCATATTCACACCAGGAACACATTCCTATCCTCAGTCAGCCTGGGAACGTATTGAAGGCTCGAGAGGGACTTGGGCGAAGGAAAGCGCTTTGCGAAGTTTGTTGTCGCGTTGTAGCCAAATACAGCGAATACTTCCTGTCCCTTGCTTGGGGATGTTCGATGGCAAAACGGTGATTGCGCGAGATTCCTAACGGCCCATTGATGCCGCGCACGAGAAATCAACGCGTTGCGATTGGAAGATTGTTGTTGTCGAAGAGGAAGAAAAGCACGGAGGAGTCGCGTGGCCGAGGTGGCCTCGAGTTGCCTTGAGTAGCCTTGAGTAGCCTCGTCCGTGACAGCCTTACTCGAGCCTCGCATTGTCAAAGTCTCAATTTTTGGGCGCCGCTTTCTAAATCCAGAAAGCACCAGTGACGAGTGCGCTTGGGCTTCTTTTGGCTCTTGGTATTACTAACTCTCTGGAAAATATTCTCTCTGCAGCTAGGAAAGCTTTGAGCTCACCTACTGGGGAAAAGGCATGTGAGGAGCGAGTATTAGCCGAACAACAAGGTTCCCCCTTAAATAACCGAATCTGTCCAACAAAAAAGGAATCATGGACCACCAAGATGAAAGACAACATGAAGTGGGTGAGTCGGTGCAAGAGGGAGAGGAAGAGTAAGTAATATCACCTGGTGGTCCCATGTAGATTATTGAAAGGGCGGCACGAAGGTGTCGCCTGGAAGCACAGACACGTTTCTTTCATTCCCCGCTCCTGACCCAAAGCAACCCACCACCCCTAGACTGCCCAACAAACCCCATTTCTCAAACGTACCTTTGCTCACTAGAATTTGATCAGCACAATGGACCCAAAGCGCAATTTCAAGCAGGTGGATATTGGATGCTTCCACCGTCAAGCATCGCAAGAGCGCGTAAGGCAACACTCCCCCGCTGGAGAGTAAAGTCTGACTGACGGCCTGCAGTTCCCCCCCAGAGATGGAGTCCCACCACCAGACATTCCAGAGGTCGCCAAATGGAGGAACAACTTGTGCGCGCTCTCGCAAAGGTTCAACGTAAGTGTGATTGGAAATCTATCGAGGTGATGCTGATTGGCCTCCAAAGCTATTTTTCGTCGTTTGCGGAGATGAAATTCATGTCACCATCCCAAAGAACGTCGAGCACAAGCTTCCAGGCAAACCTGATCTAGTGATCCCGATTCCAGCGACGCTTGAATCATTTGGTGTCGAGGGCGTCATTGATTTCAATAACGGACATTATGCCAACCATATCATCTGCGGCAACTTAGGCAAGGAAGAGATCATCCTTCTTTCTTGTGATGATGGAGACGTCGTTGCATTTTATACCACGGCCATCTGGAATCGTATCAAGGTATTGGACCCGAAGCTTGGAAATGGCTCATCCGTTGATATCAAGCCGTGAGTACAAAGTTCCTTCTGCCCACGAATTACGCTAATTTGTACAGTCTATTTCATGAGAACGTTGGAATAAGCGCCTGGGGTTTGGCGATACACGAGAAATCACGGCTCATCGCAGTCTCTACCAATCTGCAACAGGTCCGCCTCTTTGCGTTTGCCACTAAACACAGACCCAGACAACTTGGGCCACAATCAATCGATTTACAGACACTAGTTGGCCCAGAGGCTTATGAAGAGCTGAATGTATCGCCCTTGTCGGCTGACGATCATCGGTACAATGGTTACAAATTCACATACCAAATGGGCATTGGAGCTCGTAATATTCCGAGCATTGCGTTTGTCGGCAATGCTGCTGGTGATGCAGAACTGATTCTTGCGTCGGATGTACATGGCTATTTGGTGAGGCTCCAAGCGATGTATCTTCTATATCCAGAAAAACAATTCTAATTATGTCTTAGTGGAAAGTCAAATTATGGGGTACGAGCATAAATGACCGCGCGGAGTTCTTCTTACAGGGTGCCCTTCGTGGAGATTGGTTAGTTTCTCATTCTTTTGTTGAGATGCCAAAGACTTTTGCTGATCTCGTAGGGGATGGTGTGTCTTAGTACTGCCTCCGGATAGCTTTAAGCTCGCACAAAGCGCACCAGAAGCTCTTGGACTTGAAGATCTCATCAGCGCGGTAAAATTTCGAAATCCGCAAGTTAACAACAGACTTGGAACATACATGGATATCAGGGATAGCGTTCTGGAGATAATTGATCAGACGACCCAAATTCGTCTCAACACCCCTGGGATGTATAAGCTCGAAAAGGAACCAGCAGACGGGGATTCCGACTCGGACGAAGAGGTTGTGCCAGGCACACCAGCAGAGTCTTCGCGCAGCCAAGCTGTCCCCCCTCCTCATCGAGTTTCAATCAATCTCACCCTAGACGCACTCGTCAATTCCGCCGTCGTGGACGCCAGAACTTGGGCCAGAAGTAGGGCTGGAAAAGAGAGATCCCTAAACCACGAATTCTTCCGTCAACTGGTAAATACAATACCCGCCAGAATACAAACCCGTGCGGACTGGAGAAGACTTGAAAGCCGCGCTCGCATGAATGTGCAGAACCAAGACGCCAACGCCCCAATTCCAGTCGAATCCACGCCGGAGTCTCTACAGGCATCAGAATTCCACCTCCCCGATGGCGCAACAATCTTCCGCACCTTTTCAGCTACGATTGAACTTATCCCTCCGACTCGCGGCCTTCCTAGGATGATTGCTACACATGTTATTCGTCACCCTCTTCGTCGTTTCCCCGAGTTCCTCGAACAATCGAATAGATTGAACATGTGCGTTCATATCGCACCTCTACACCTCATCGTCGTTGCCTCGCAAGCTGGTGATGCGGCTATTATCTCTTTGACTCGCATGGAGAGTGGTTTTTCGGGTTTGGGACCAGTTGTCGGGTTCAGAATTGAGCATCTGATTCCTTTCATCAAACATCAAGTCGCTGCGAAAGGCAGGAAACCTTTGTTGGGGGTTGCTGCCAGTAGGGTGTTTGGTGCGGGTGGAGTGCGGGTTGGAGGGGAGCCTGGGGGTGAGAGGTGGAGGATTTTGATGTATTACTCTAACCATATGGTCTTGAGTTATGAGGTTTGGAGAGGCGGCAATGGGGATGTGATGATTATTTAGGGGGGCAGGGGGTGGAAATAGGGGGGATGTTTGTGAGTTTGATACCCTGGGTGGGCAGTTTTTCCATGAAATGAATCGATGGTTTTTCTGAACATGAATTATGATTGTGAATTTCCGCTCAACAATGAATAGAAGATAGTATAAATTACTATTCAGGTACGTTTGTTTATTTCTTTACATTTTGTGCAATGGTTGCAGAAATTGAATGTACTGTAGAAAGACTAGCGTATACTGAAATAGAATTAAGAAGCTTAATTTATAAACAGTCGTGTAAGATCAGTTGTCAAATAAACTTCTTTTAAAGATTCAGAATAAACAAAATACTACAAAGAATCTTTGGTAAATATCAGCTCAAAGTAACGAAGTAGCCTTCCTATAATTTTATTTATCTAAGAAACGTGTTCCAAATTACTTCGAATAATTAGAATAGTTATAGCATCCTAAATACACTAAACTCTAAAGCAACTAAAAACTCGCAAATCCTAAAACGTAAAACACAGATAGAGGTTAGAAGAGTAAGAATTTTTAAAACTACTACTTAAAATCAGTCTAATATTTCTCACTACGTATTCTTATAACTCTATCTCCTCTTTTATCTTTATACTCTTAAGCTTTTTCTCTTTACTTCTTTCTTTAAGTATATTAGGAGAGGAGATGGGAGGAAGGGTAGAGAGAGTAAGAGAATAGTAGAGGAAATATATTTACTTCTCGTATAACTTTCATATAAAAAAGGCTAAGGAGGTATATTATGATATCGCTATTTATTATTTACTAGCTCTCTAGCTCTTCTTAGCTTCTTCTGACTTCCTTCTTTTCTTCTTCTTCTTCTTATATAAGAGTTATAATAAATAGGGTATAACTATAGAGGTATATTAGTACTTAATAGCTTATAAAAAGTAAAAGTATAAGAGCACGTATATAAGAGAGAGAGAAATAATAATAAAGTTTTACTCTATTTCCTACTTGAAAAATAATACTTTCTGATTTCTCTTTATTAAAAATTTAGTTTCTAGTAAAGTCATTTATTCTATTAAATTACTTAGAAGCTCTAGACAAATAGAACTGTATATAGCAAGATTAGATCCTTCTCAGGATGTTATATCTAGTAAGTTCGTTTCTTTGGGAAAGTTTTATGGAATTGCTAGAATAAGGACATCTAGCGTTTTTGGAGATTATGAAATTATTTAACAATGTAAGATCTTCGAAAGAACTAAAACAAGTAATTCATTTAGTCAAAGATAAGATCAAGAACGTTTACTTGACTACTGTTAATCTACTTCGAGTAATCTGGTTGTTCTTTCTGATGGATAATGTTTTGATATTATTACCTGGATTCGGAGACAAAAACAGTGCCTTTCTCTGGTACTTTGAAGAGTGGTTACTTGCTGTGGGAGGTGCACATTTCTCTGCACCCGGTCTCTCCTGCTGCTAGTTCCCCCTGGATTTCATTCAACTTGGGTCCGTTCGTCTTTTCTTTATTCTGAGGGTCGGGCCAGTCTCGTAATATTTGCGCCAGTGGGGTTCGAATTGTGGCGAGGCCATCCACTGTTCAACCTCGGTTTTGGTCTGTAAACCGAGGTACATCTTAATGACACGGAGCTTGTGAGCCAGAGGCTTTATTGGCTGAAGGAGCCATATGGAACTAAAAAGGAACATCTTGTGCTGGGTTATTACTTCTTTGTCCGAGAACCCCTTGAATTTAGAACCGCGGGTTAAACATTCCATTCCTTACAATTTTCGACACACTCGACCAGCTGATATACCTTGAATTCTCGAAGGGATTCCATTTACTCAAAATCACCGGACTGCTCGGGGTGAGCTTACAAACAGATCTTTTCACTGCTCATTTGACAACTTCGACTTGTCCAGGAACAATCTATAAAAGTTCGTTCCTCGTGGCTGATTTATATACTTTCTGGATCAACCTAAATCCTCATTCTAGCTCTGATTCTGAACCGGTAGCTCGAGCTCCAAATAGAGAGAACTATTTGTCCCGGAATATCAGAAGGCCTAGATTATTTCTAAAAGGTAAGATGGCTAATAGTCTGATAGGCAATATTGCCAGGAAGTGTCTACTCCGAAACTGACTTAGTAGAGTTAATTGGTTTCAAGTTCACTAAAAGATTGACCCAAAGGTCGGCTTTTACGAAGTTAGGCGGGAAGTATCTATACAATCCAAATCGTGAGAGGCGACGAGAAAGGATAATATATTTGCTTCACAAAGGAAACATCTCCCTTCCAATTCCCTGTTACTTTTCTTCCTGTTCCATGTCAAATCCAACAACTCTTTCTTTGATATGTTGCCAAAGATACCCCTTTAAATACTTGCAATTTGTGGTAGTTCAAGCAACGAAGCTGAAGTGATGCCATGTGTATCCAGCAAGATGAAAGGACTTCATGTCAAGTATTATTGCTGGCAAGATCTTGGTGGATGTCTTCATGAGTTGATGTGAGGTTGGCTCCCGTTGGTTGACTTCTATTAAACCTGGTTAGAGCTGAAAATTAGTCTTCTTGTTGACGCGCTGGCCCGAGGATGACGAAGACATCATTCTGACCTTCCAATACGCCCAGGCTCTGCCAAGTCTTCGAGTGTAGTGGATCGGTAGAAAAACGAGAGGCTAGAGATCTGAAACTTGTAGTGTATAAACACCTTAAAGTAATGTTGACAATCTAGCGTAGAGTTAAAAAAGGTCTTGCTGTCAATTCTTGGGGAAAGTTCTGCTACTCTGAAAATTCTTGTATCATTGTTTGGTGACATTGTTACTTAGCTAACCGGGATGTAGTGTCGACTATGAGATAAGATTTTCAACTTCGTTGTACAATTAAAGTGCATGACCGAAGCGCGCATAGGCGATTTGAATAGAAAAAGCTGGCTTGTATTGCTTAGTTTGAGGTAAGGAGGTTGCTTTAAGGATAGTAGTCCGGAGGGTTGGAATAGAGACCGTGTCTATATACCTAAAGTAGGCGACACCTTGAAGGGTCAACCCCACCTAGTTGATAGTTTTCACACCGAATCAAACTTCAGTGACACCACTTGCCTATGAGACGGAATGTGAAGGCCCAGCTTGAGCTACAGTAGAACTCGGAGGATTAGAAACGAAAACAATCCATATCAGTTATTCAGATACTCTTTTCTAGATGTCTTTGTTAATTGGTGATGCGCTCGGCCGCTTTGCATTTGTTGCAAGGGCGCGGTAAAAAGTGCGCTGTAATGCGTTGCAAAAAGGCGTCGGGTAAGCCTAGGGGTTCTTCAGGGAACCACTACTCCATATCAAATTTGGGGACCAAAAAGAACGTCGCGAGTAACCGCATAATCAACCGGTAAGGTACATGAATTTTTGTTGGCGGGTAACCCTCAAGTAAGCCACATAAATATTTGCGAAGTAAGCCGTCAATGAACGAGTAAGCCACAGGAATAGTTGGGGGCCAAAAGCAGGTTGCTAGTAAGCTGCCAATTGCCTAGTAAGCTAGATAATGCTTCAAACCACCCAGGCATAGATGTAGCTTGACACAATGCAACGGTAACTTGCTGTCCTCTGAGGGGATACGGAGGGGAGAACGTGATCAAAAAGCCCTGAAGTCTCAACCTGGCGCGAGCGCTGTATTTCGGTGGACTTACTTATAAATTAGCCCCCAGAATCTCTGTGGTAATCCTACCTATGGCTTCAGGGCACCGACGTCTTTTTACAGGGAGGGGGAGAATCAGAAGCCTTCATGACAGCGCATCACAGCGCATTACAATGCACTGCCCTTTTCCGTGTGAGTATGTTAGACACTGGTTGTATCTCTTTGGAAAAATACTAGTGAATGACGCAACTAGGTTGCGCTTTTTGCCTGCCATGAAATCTTTACGTGTACTGCTACTGCTGAAACATCTAATACTGTTGTTATTGTGTTGTAGAAAAACTTCTAGAAGATGGTCAGAAGATGGTCTCCCAGTTACTTCCTGATTTAAGAAACCCGATCCCAAGTTACTCAGCTGTTGTTGATCCTTCCATTAGCTCCTCGATTCTCCCTTGATTGCTCTCTTTTTCGTTTTTAGTTGCGGGCAGCGAGAAGAGAGATTGCCAAAAGAAATTCAAAGATATTCAAGAAGCACCGCGTTTAGAGGGGGAATAGTCATAAGCTAGATTTTCACGTAAAAATCTTCTAACCTATTGTTTATACTTTAACAAGACACATCCTATAAAAAATGTCGCCTCTTCTGAGATGTGGTAATTTTGATCTACTGTGTTTTCTCTATCAAACACATATATGCTATATCAGAAAACAACTCAATATACAATCCGCACTATTCCTAACCTAGTAAACCCACTAAGAGTTCTTGTATTGTAAAAATAGCGTACGAAAGAACCAAGAGTTCCAGCATATAAACTATAGGCATATCTAGAGAAACTGTAGAAGGAAAGAGGATGCTTCGAGATAACCACAAGGGAGGGTGGCCATTCCAAGGTGTGCAAAACACTCACTTCCCGGAGGTCTCTCTTTTCATAATGTGAACACAAAAAGTTTAGAGCAGATGCATGGGTGATGGCAACCAGTTTCCTCGATAAAATAATTGTGATGCTTATGTTGTACTTCTACCTTCGAAGTGCTTAGTGCTGTCGAAGTCTTCGCTTATTACGGGGGAAGAACCACTTGATCGGAGGTTTTTTTTTTGGAGTGCTTTGAAGAGACTGGGCGGATGAAGTTCAAGTAACGATTGTATGCGGAACACACCGTTCAGCCATCCACTGGACATCCGGAAGAAGACATGAGCCGGAAGCTCTCTCGTGCGAAGCAGCAATGAATTTGATATTTATATCTGCATCTTTGGAGATTTTTCATTTGAAATCGTTCTTGAGAAGTCGGGTCAATTTCTAATAATAAATTGCATTTATTTTGCCTCCTCCCTCTACTTTCATACATTAGCACCACACCAACAGTGGGTGCAGGAATTCCGTGCGCACAGGCCCAGGTTCTGCTAAGCTACACCAAAATCACCATATTTTTACTAACTTCTCCTACTAATTATAGAAGAACGCTCTATTAGATTTATATAAAACGAAGTATTAAGAGTAGTATAACCTAATACTTAAACCTCCTTAGCTTTTAATTAGGCTAGAGTAACTTAAAGTCTATGCTATAATAATCTCTTAGAGACTTTATTAGTAAAATATTAGCTTTTAAAATTATATACGTAGCTTAGGAGTTATAACTAAGTAGTTAGTTGGGAATATGCTCTTCTTATAAATCTCTACGTCTATGATCGTTGTTAGGATATGTTATACTATATATTTACTAGTTTATAAGGCTGTAAAGAGGGTGACTTTTGGTGTGTTTTCGGCTAAATTTAGAGGGTGCGCACGGAATTCCTGCACCCACTGTTGACACCAAAAGATTTTTGGTTATATAAAAATAAAATAGTCTCCATGGGACCTGAAACAAAGTCAAACCCAAGCAAAAAACTTAAACTACAAGATAGTGCTAAATAACAAGAAGAAATAGACGAGTAAAAGGACAAGTTTCTAATTCGTGTGGTGCCCGAGGATAACACCACAAGGCACCATTACCACGCTCAAGTAACATCAAAAAAAAGAAAAGAAAACAACAATTGACATTATGAGTCAATAAGACACACCTGCGTATTACACAACAAAAAGGAATTGGAAGTGAAGCGACATAAACTTGAAAAGGCCATGAGCCAAATTGGTAGGGCAGTAATGGAATATTTTTGGATCCAGACTCGGAATGCTAATTAGTAACTACTGTCAATGCTACACCAATTCTTCACTGCTTGCGATTCTTGCAAGTTCGAGAAAGCAAAGCGACTGATTATTGGGGATCACATCTTGACGACGAATTACAAGGTAGAGAAACTCGAAGGCTAGCTAGAATATCCAGAAGTCGCGAAAAGCATCTTCCTCCAACCCTAGTGTTTAGTATGCATACGAAAGAAAAGAACATACAATGAAACAGCAATAAACGAAGTGGTCATGTAGATTAAATCTGTATATCTAACTTTGAATAACCACATTGATTATTCAATACCCATTCTTGCATCGAAACGCCACACCGAGAGAAGCCTTCACAATTTAGCCTTCTGCCCCTCCTTCTCAGCCTCATCCCTCAAAACTCTCTTCAAAATCTTCCCGCTAGCATTCTTAGGAATCCCCTCCACAAACCTCACACCCCCAGTCAACCTCTTGAACTTGGCCAATCTTGTCGCACACCACTCTATCACCTCATCTTCCCGAATATCATTCTTTCCCGGTCTCCTAACAACATAAGCTCTCGGACATTCTGTGGCCTCATTAGTCCCACTTGCTCTCAAATCAACCCAACAAAACCAAAAGAAAAAAACAACTCACCATCACCGCCCACCTTAACCCCAATAACAGCCGCATCAACAATCCCCGGATGACCCAAAAGCACACTCTCAATCTCCGGTGGCGCAACCTGAAACCCTCTGACTTTAATGAGTTCCTTCTTTCGATCGACGATATACCATTTTTTGCTTTTTGCGGAACAGTAGACGATATCGCCTGTTTTTATGAAGTTTTCCGAGTCGAAACTTTCCGAGGTGGCGGTGGGGTTTTGGAAGTAGGATTTTATCACTGTTGGGCCGCGGATACATACTATGATGGTTTAGTGTTAAGGGAGCAGGAGGGAAGAAAGAGGGGCCTTACATTCTCCTGTTGTGTCGTAGGTTGTTATTTCTTTTCCGTTGTCGTCGATGAGTCTATGGGTTTAGTTATCTGCCTGTGGGGCTTACGGGAAGAGGAATTGGCTTACTTTGCTTCACAATTGGGTATTATGCGACCGATACTCCCTGTATCGTCGTTTTCGGGGTAGTAGAACATAGCAGCAACACAGCTCAACTCGGTCATTCCCCATACCCTAAAGAGGTTCCAAAATCAGTTCTTCCTCTCAACACATATCTGCCCAGAGTGGGCTCGAAGAGACCGCTTACTGCAAAACAAAACACCCATCCTGCAACAACTTCTTCAATGCTAATTGAGACTCCTTACTCAACGGCGCAGCCCCAACCATAACATTCCTCACACTCTTAAGAGAATACTTCTTCGTGACCGGACTCATAACAATCCCAATCGCAATCGGAGGAACGATAGCCCATTCGGTGATCTTGAATCTATCAGTTACCTCGAGGAATTCAGCCAATTCAAATCGTCGCATGATGACCGCTGGAGTTCCGGCTTTGAGAACTGTGGTGTGCGCCACTTTTTCGAAAGAAGAAAGATCAGTTTCATTGAGAAGGGAAGGGAGGAAAGGGGAACATACCTGGTACGCAAGCTGCGTGGAACATGGGGAGACAGAGTAAGCGTATTTGCTGCAATCATTAGCTCCTTGCCGCAGTAAACAAGACAAAGGGAGAGAAACCCACCTTCCAAGGCTTCGGATTAATCTCCTGCGTAAGCGTATGCTCAGCAACGAAATTTAAATGACTCAAATTAGCGGCTTTCGGTAATCCCGTCGTTCCAGAACCTGCATTTTATCAGCATAGTAATCCTCATCAAGAGAAGTTCTCTTCACTCCCAGAAAGCCGAATTGCCCAAAATCACGACATCAAAACCCCTCCAAATTGAGAAAAAGCAAACATACTAAACAACCTAGCAGCAGTAGTCTCCCCCGCCAACCGCTCATCATCAAACCGCTCCCATTCCCTCTCCCCATACTCCAGAAGAGCTCTCCAAGACCTAAAACCCTCCGGCAAAAGTTTCCCAAGAACATCAAAAATCCAAATCCTATCTTCAGAGATCTTACATTCCTTGCTCGCTTCAAGAATATTAGGAAGCATTTCCGGCTCCGTGAAAATGAATTTTGTCGCGGCGGTTTTGATATGGTGCGTTAGCTCGAAGGGTGTGTATGAGGGGTTGGTTCCTGAGAAGATGCCGCCGGCGGCAATTATTCCGAGGAAGAGGATTGGGTAGTATATCTTTATGGTGGTGTTAGTGGAATTAGGAGGATGATGAGAAGAGGGGGTAATGGTGGGATAAGGAGGGGACGAACATCATTGAATGAATGGATACAAACACAATCTCCTTTCTGGAGACCAGCTGCTTGGAGACCAGCAACGAGTTTTTTGACGAAGACTCGTGCTTGGTTTCGGGAAATTGAGTTTGAGGGATTTTGAGCATCGATGTACATCTGGCAGTAAATCAGTACCGAAATTGAAATATTGTGTTGGTGAGTTACGGGCTCATCTTGATCATAAGTGGCATCATCAAATATCCAAGACGGAATGTCCTTGTTTGGGATTGGTACTTTTTCTATAAGAGGAAAGAAGACCATGGTGGCGATTTTTGTGTTCGTTAGCTCAACCTAAAAGTTGGATGTAAGAATGAAAAGACAGTCTCGACAGTGTTGGAAAAGATGCCGGGGTGGTATTCTCGATTCGGCTAACTGCTCGGCACTGGTGGCCGTGTTACTGTACTGTGAATGCGGGGTTACAAGCAATGCCGTAGGGCTGTTCTGTCCTACCGTATCCAATCAAGCATCTTGATTCGTCAAGGAAATCGCTCCTTCGGGGATTTAGCCAATGAGTAGCTTCTATTCGTCTTCCCGGTACAAAGAAGTACGTACCGCGTAAGACCAATAACAGGGAAGTACGAAAACACCAAAGGTATTGTTGGATTCAAGCATCTGACAGGCGTAGCTTTCTAGAAACGAATAACTCTATTAGTATCTTACTGCAGCAAAATATACGAGACGAACAGAGACGGCTTAACGGTTCCGACTCGACCAATGATCGGAATACGCGTAAGAATTTCGGGACACGTATATCTCGGAGTTGACGAGATCTGTGAGAGGATACATAGACTTGAACGGGAGTATACATGATAGTACTAAGACTCTTATCATCCAGGTCACTGAGTAACCACCCCTCGGCCGAAACCAAGTCGTGATAGCTGTTCCGCCGTACGATCACCTGCCATCGATACCTCAACATTGGAAAGAACATTGTCACTCCCAACCTCCCGATCAAAATGCAAGATAACAACCTCATCATGAGGATTCTCTCCGATAAGCCATCTCTCATCCCCACAAATCTTTCCTTTCCCTAGCAATTGCTGCCAGAGATCATCTCTCAGAGATATCTCGTAACCAGGACCTATCATTTTGATCTTAGGTTTAATATTAATGGATATTGTTTCGAGCATGAAGCAATGTCTTGCGCTGAAGACCACGCCTGCATTTGCATCCATTGCCTCAGTTATTGTCAAATATGGGAACTCCTTTACTTGAGTTAGCTTCTCCGAATGGTAAAGTCATTAAATTCTTACCTCATGCCTCCAGCAGGGTGCCGTTCCAGGACTTCTATCGTCCGAATCGCGCTCACAGAAAGATAAGTTAACGTCGCCATCGGCCCCGCATTCATCCTCCCAATGTGGTCCAGATGCAAATGGTATTCCGGTGCTTTTCACTTTATGAAGTCTCGGATGAACATTACTGGACTGCGATCCAACAAGCCATCTGTGGTCCTCGGAGATAACATACACATTACTTTCATCCAATTCCAGTCCTCGAAATGTCGGACTTGAACGTTGTCTGATTCCGTAGAATCCCAGATCCGAGAACGTGAATCGACGAATGACGTTGGGTACCTCACCCTCCTTTGTGGGTTTACGATTGCCGGTTGGATCGGTACTTGGTCGGTAAGTTGACGGTCTTGAGATATCCCATATTGCTAGAACCTCGATGGGGTCATCTTCTCCCCAAGCGCTCCGGTTGGGTTGCCAGATGTATATTGCGTAGTGGTTCTTGTTGTGGGTGCTGTAGAATCGATCTCTTGAATTTAGTGGAAATCCCAGGAAATGAATTTTCCATTCATTCCTAGTCATGATTAGTTTGAGCTACTCGGAGGAAGCGCAATGAGAGAATGAACCTGAAGATAGCTTGAAATTTGCCACTTTGTGAATCGAGACATATATCATAAGAAGTCGTGAAATGCCGATGCACCTTTTCATACTCGTTGAGTTGATGGTAAGAGTCCGGTTCACACCATTCGACAATAAGAGTCTTCTCCTTGAGTCTGATTCTCCGGACGATTTTATTCTTCGAGTCAATTTCAATATCGTTCATTATTCTCCCGCTCAGATCATAAACAGCATAACTCTTCAATTCGGCCGACGGGAATACCAGAAGTCCATCATCATAGGTCCATAGTGTATCCGGATAATGAAACAGAGCTGTCTTTTCCTCAAATTGTAGATGCCGTCGCCACGGAACGACTGGATACGACCGAGACCAGGAAGGAACTAAGAATGATTTCCCCAAACCAGCTCGCTCAATGCCTCGAGGCCGACCAGACTGTAAATGGTGATACCGTCTGGCTACCCTCAGAAACTCCTCAGACCAGTTCTCATGTGTTGTCCAATCTTCGACGTGGCGCAACTCCTTGACTCTTGGGTAGTGTTGCAGCAGAAAGTGGTGGTTGAGTTCATTCTCCGTGAAAGCCTCGTAGAATTGCTTGTTGACGCGGCGGTTGGCAATCAGATCCTTGGGGGACAGCTGGTCTACAATCAAGAGGAATATCTCGCTCGGTAGGTCGGTGAGAATCATCTTCGGGGGGTTGAATTGAGGAGAACCAAGAGAAAGATCTTTGAGATGCCTGATTTGAGCTCGCACCTCTACTTAGTGATCACTTGATACACTTCTTTCGGAGCTTTCTTTCCGTCTGGCAACAACGAAAGTCTTGAAGACTAAGAAACTGGTTCTCGAACTGAAATGTATAAAGGATTCAAAAAAGGCAAAACGGATACATGATAATATTAGCAACTTTCAGTTTGGAGCTGATAACGGGCGATAAACCTGGAAGTCCGGCAGTCGGCAAGCGGCAAGCGGACAATAAAAGCAGCACTTAATTGGTAAAACTTTAAAGGATGATTTTACAATCGTGATGGCTGTTGGAAGCAAATGCAATATAATTATTGGATTTATCTAATTTACAAATTCCCCCCTTGCTGGTAGGTAGAAATGTCTCTTAGCAAGAAGCCGGTCTGGTCTGGTGCCGGTGAACGCCAGAAAGAAAGAGGGGGTTGCACGTCCCCTCCAGCTGCTGGGCCCGTTTCCCCGTCTCTACCCACCTTTAACCTCGCTATCTGTCGGGAAGAGCTTCGAGTCCAGTCCTGGTTCAAGAGGGTTCAGTTGGTTGATTGTTCCCTCTGCAACTCAACACCAAAAAATACAATTCACGAAATGCGTCGAGCTTTCACACGATCCCTCCCTGCAGCTGCAGCTGCAGCAAGAGCACGAGCTCCTCGCTGCTCACCGCAAGCCTTCAGAATGCCATCCTCGGCCGAAAACACCAAGATAGCTACGAGACGATTGCATGCCACAGCAAAACATTTGAAGCCTGCTTCAGCTCCAGCATATGCCACCGAAAACTATCCTACCTCCCACGAAAAGATTTCCGATGTCCAAGATACCCCATATTTTATCGACAACAAGTTCTTGAAGTCGGAGACTACTCAGTTCATTGACTTACACGACCCCGCTACAAACAACCTCGTCACAAGAGTCCCTCAGAGTACAGATGCCGAACTCAAGGCTGCGGTGGAGAGTGCAACAAAGGCTTTCCCGGCATGGAAGGCTACGAGTGTGATGGCTAGACAGCAGATCATGTTCAAGTTTACTCAGTTAGTACGGGAAAACTGGGACAGATTGGCTGCTAGTATTACTTTGGAACAGGGCAAGACATTTGCTGGTAGGATACACAATTGAAACCATGGGTTGGATAATTGCTAATTGATCCGCAGATGCCAAAGGCGATGTTCTCCGTGGTTTACAAGTTGCTGAGGGTGCTTGCAACATCCCACAACAAATGGTAGGAGAAGTCCTTGAGGTGGCTAAGGATATGGAAACAAGAAGTTACAGAGAGCCTCTAGGAGTCGTTGCTGCAATTTGCCCATTTAGTCAGTCAATTAGGAGTTTTGTTATGCTCATGCTGACACATTTCTAGACTTTCCCGCCATGATTCCATTATGGTCGATCCCAATTGCAACCGCAACCGGAAACTGCCTCATCCTCAAGCCCTCCGAACGAGACCCAGGTGCTGCCATCATTTTGGCCGAGCTTGCTGAAAAGGCTGGCATGCCACCCGGAGTTTTGAATATCGTTCACGGTGCTGCCAAGACTGTAGACTTTATCATTGATGAGCCTGCTATCAAAGCCATCAGTTTCGTTGGAAGCAACCGAGCCGGAGAATACATTTTCTCTCGAGGATCAGCAAACGGAAAGCGTGTCCAGGCTAACTTGGGCGCCAAGAACCACGCAGCCATTCTCCCAGATGCCAACAAACAACATGCCCTTAATTCAATTGTTGGTGCTGCCTTTGGCGCTGCTGGTCAGCGTTGTATGGCTTTGAGTACATTGGTAATGGTTGGCGAGACAAAGGAGTGGCTCACTGAGCTTGCTGAGAGTGCCAAATCACTCAAGGTTGATGGAGGTTTCGAAGCAGGTGCAGATCTTGGACCTGTTATCTCTCCCCAGAGTAAGGAGAGAATCGAGGCATTGATCGACAGTGCTGAGAAAGAGGGTGCCACTATTCTCTTGGACGGACGTGGGTTCAAACCAGCCAAATATCCTAACGGAAACTGGGTTGGCCCAACTATTATCACCAACGTTAAGCCACACATGAAATGTTATACCGAGGAGATCTTTGGTCCAGTTTTGGTGTGCTTGAACGTTGAATCTCTGGATGAGGCTATTGATCTTATTAATGCCAACGAGTACGGAAACGGTGTCGCTATTTTCACAAAATCCGGGGCTACAGCTACTGCATTCCAGAAGAACATTGAGGCTGGACAGGTTGGAATCAATGTACCAGTAAGTCTACCCCTTTCAACCCCTCCCCTTCCTCTGCTACATTACTACCGAAACACTAACATAACTCCCCAGATTCCCGTCCCCCTCCCGATGTTCTCCTTCACCGGAAACAAGAAATCCATCGCCGGTGGTGGAGCAAGTTACTTCTACGGAAAACCAGGACTCCAATTTTATACGCAACTGAAGACCGTCACTAGTTTATGGAGAAGCGAGGATGCTATCAGCAAGGCTGCGGATGTTTCTATGCCTACTCATTCTTAGTCGACGAAAACAAAAGCTGAGGGCATTACGTTAGAGCAGAGCCAGAATGTAAATATGAATGACTGGATGCTTTTGATCTCTCTATCTTCTGTTTTGAATTGTGAGGGAGCTGGGTTGTTGATTTCCTGGGTAAGAGGTTTGCTCCGGCAGCCACTCTACGAAAAGATTATACGAGACGATTTGGAACAATCGAATTTTATTATCTGAATAGTTTAGCAGAATTAGGAAACTTAATTTCTCAGTCTCCTAAACCTTCTCGAACAATGCTTTTCATTGTCTAGGGCTGATTCGCATAATTTAACACTTCTCTTACCTGTAAATGGGAGTTTAAGTCCCTCTGACATACGTGATTAAAGGTACTTGGACAAAATGCGTGGACATTTCCATCTATTCTAAACCCAACCAGAGTACCTTTACCACCCATATAACAAATCCTGACCTTAAAAGGAGTACAACGGTCGTCTAAGTTTACCCAAACATCAACCGCCTCAAAGATGGGCTGGCAGGAGTATTGTGGGGTTGTCCAGGTTCGAGAAGCTGCCAAAGACGGATTACTGCAGCTGGAAGTTTGTTGTGGGTTTCTTGGTTGTGACTTGGTTGGGAGCTGGGGAGAGAATCTGGTGAGAGTGGAAAGAAGTTATTCCTTCTTTTTCTAAAGTTATCTTTTTTTGCTTAAATTCATTCGGCACTTGGCCTTAATTAGGTGTGCCTGGAGAAGTAGTTGAAGTTCACTCTGTAGACAGCTATTTCAAGCAAGACTCTCGATCTTCTGGAAGACTTTTATTTGGGGTAGATTTCCACTCACGGAGGCTAGGTACGTCAGGAGACTTCAAGTCTCGACAATCTTCAGCATCTTGTATAATGTATTGCCTGTGGCAGCTACGAGGACTCGTTTTCGGAACACTTACTTGGAGCCCCAAGGGTCTAATATGGTTGGCATGAACCTTCGCTTAGCGGAAACTAAGGGGTTATATTTACCTATCTGATTTAGCAAACGAACCTGACCTAACTTAGCACGAAAGAAGTAGCTTTGAAACTCTCTTACAAAAAGAATTCCTCTATAGGAAACATCAATTTCCGTCCTTTCATCATCGACGCTTTCGTCACTTCGTCACTTCGACTTTTCGCTTTGTTGGGTGGTTGTTTCTGGGGAGTTCTTTTGCGCTTTTGCATCCTGTTTTCCTGTATTGCTGTTGGAAGTTAGTTTAGTACGATTGACATTCAGTTGTGGTAAATGAGGGAGTGGGGTAGCAATAGAGTCGATTCTGAAACTTCTAGATAATTCTAGCTGCGGGTCGAAACTTCGTTTCTTTTTAAAACATCAATTCCAATTGGAATGATAAGCTCTAGAAGATAAAGCCTCCGCAAAAAAACGAGGAATTTCTGGGAATTCGACATCTAACTCTCACTTCCTGCTTTTATAATCATGCTTACAATCTGCTGAAATCAAAGACACTTCCCCTCAGCTGGACTTCATGCCTTCCGAGATTATAGTCTCGCTATTATACAAAGCAACAGCATCATAGAATTCAACCTCGGTTCCTCTAATACAGGAGAACAGGAAGGTAGAAAGTCGTTCTATGGAATTTTTGCACGGTTGAAATAATTCGTCTATTTCGACAGTAAAAGGTGAAATGATTGTAAGAAATGGGCGTCATAATTGTTAGACAATTCTTGCTCAGAAATTCCTCTGGGTAGATGTATTTTCCTTGTAAGCAAGTAAGCAGCCAACGAGGAAAACTCATATGAATTACCTGAGTTCTTGTTGGACGGTCTCAACAGCCGCCCATGAGAGGCAAGGGTCTTGCCAATGCTTGGAAAAGAAAAAGTAGGTTACTATTCTAAAGAATAAATAGATGAGACACACGTCGTTGGTAATAGAGGGAAAAAAGCACAAAGGAAGTATGGGTTGGCGAAGGGAGGACGAAGATTTCGGGACTTCTAAATTTCACATTCTTTTCAATCTTAGGGAGAAGTGTGAAGGCGGCGAAAAAGCTTTCGCTACTCGATTGAGTCTAATTTACGTGTCTACACTCAATAGAGACCCCCCCTGTACCAATTCTTCGTATCCCACTCAGAATCTCGCCACTCGCCAGTCATAATGTCAGCATTATAAAAGCGTTGTCCTACAAAGGTCCGTTAGCAAAATTTCACACTGCAAACTAGAAAAAAGGGTGTAACGAGGACAAACTTACCACTCATACGCAGCAAATCCGACAAAAAGGCTCCATGACTGACAATAGCAACATGTACATCTCTATCCGCCTTCTCATAATTCATTCCCTTCCAGTGTCCACCCTCAAGTAACGTACGTCTCAACTCAACCAGGTCAGTCTGTACTCTATCCGCGCGACTTCTTCTGCAACAATCACATTTGATACAAGTATTCTCAGTATTAACCTCCCATCCGTCAGGTACAAGGTTCAAGTCAATTGGAAGATCGAGATCCTCAACAAGTTTCTCAAGTTCTTCCCGAGGAGCACCGGTGTTGCAGGCCTTATTTCCCCATTCTCGAAGATCGGGTAGAGCAACGATCTTTTTATTGGGACCAATGATGGGCAGGAAGGTGGCGACGGCGGTTTGTAGCGTACGTCTCATGGGGGAAGCAAAGATATAGTCGATTTCGTGGAGAAATGGGAACTTATGTGACGCGCTAAGACATTGGAGGAGACCAGTGGGTGTGAGAGCTGGGTTGTGGATGGATTTATATCCTGGTCTGCGGTACATGACGTTGTGCAGTGCCTATTTACTATCAGTTTCATTCCAAAATAATTTTTCATGGAGATGCAAAGGAGAATCACTTACCTCACCGTGTCTCATAAAATGAAACACAACCTTTGGTTCTTGTCTGGCTGGTAGAGAAGGGTTCAGAAGTTGAGGGGGAGTTGGAGAGATATACAATTTCACCGATCCCCCTTCTCGCTCCCAGGCCTGTTTAAGAAATAGATTGCCAGTCCCTGTCTTGGGAATAGGACGCAATATGGGATCATAACAAAGAATCTTCTGGACCCACAACGCGGTATTTCCAGTTTCAGTGTGGAATAGCGCCCATTCGTCATCGTCGTAATTTGGTTGTCGTTGTTGAATAGCCCAGTGATCCTCCACACATGTCTTTAGGGTGATCTTTCTGAAGAAATAATCGGCGGCTTCTTCACCAGTGTAGATCTTCTCATCTGGGGCTGCTACTGGATGTATGGGTTCGGGTCCTATCATCGTATCGGCGGTTACCTGCTTAAGAAGAATGGATGTTGCTTCGGGAATGGTGGTTTGGTGTTTTTTGGCGATGAAAGAAAGAAGTTGTGTCTTTGGGGGTTGTCTGAAGCAAGATTGGCGCTGCAACTGCGCTCTACGCGCTGGAATTGAAGTCGGGACGAACATTTTGGCATGCACGCCAGGTGGTTGTAAAGATCGAAAGTTGGAAGTGTGATTTGACTTCAAAGAAACGACGCATTGTTATAGAAGTAAGGCCGGGGTTTAGAGTGGGGCGATATTTATTGGAAGGCTAACAAGCGAGACTCTAAGCGAGACAGCAGGTGAGTGAATCATTTCGTGAACAATATGTGACGTATGAGTCAATTTGTAGCAAAGTGAAACTCATCAGATGTTCGTCTATCTTATAATATTAGTCTGTCAACTCTAAAATAATATAAACCTTTGAACGAAGTATTAGACAATACCCATTCAACGCCACTATTTTCCTGTAATTATTCTTTGTGACTGCCATTCTGTTTTTTAGTTCCCCAACCAGCTTAAACATCACAAACAAATAGAACTGTTCCAGCTTACAAAACCATATGGCAAAGTTTCTTATGCAATGTAGATCAAGGGATTCCAAGCTGTAGAGTAGTGTTTCTTCATTTAAATAACAGCTGTAGACTTTAGGATGCGTATCATAATTCAAAGTCGCGTTAAGAGTGAACATTCTTTATTCTTAGTTGGCGTCTCATGATAGTGAGCTTTCTACCTGGTAAATTCTACAAACTGAAAGCTACAGTAAGTTGCGAGTTAAGCTTCTCTTTTGACGATATTTTATAAACCGTGCGTTTTTAGAATTTTTTTCCCCCCTTATTTATTTAAGAAAACAGAAAACTAAAGTACTCTTTAAGATATAAGACCTAGCTAGAAAGAACTACTATATCTTCGAATACCTCCTCTCTATTTATTACCATACCTAAGTAAGTATACTAAGAATAAACTCAAAACCCCCTTTTCGTAAGAAAAATTTTCACACCCCTGTAATTCTGCTAAAACTATAAAAGATTTATCTAAGTGTCTGTTTTCTTCCTAAAAAGTTTATAGAGTAAGAAAGAGAGTATAGAGCTCTTATTAGCTGTTCTCGAGGATATAATAATATATGTTATTAATAAGTAAAGAGGGAAAGAGTGTCCAGGTAAAAAAAAAAAAAAAAAAACGCACGGTTTACAAAATATCGTCAAAAGGGAAGCTTAACTCGCAACTCACTGTAATAGAATTGTCAAGGCGCTCTCTAGTCTAACTTTCTGTGAGAAGAAGTGTACCAACTTCTCTTGAGCTATAAAAAATCTTAAAACATCCTAACAATCTTGAATGCGGGGTGGGAAACCCTTTATGTTTCGTTCGCCGCTGATGACCATAGCTTTAAGGTCATGATGGATGGGAGTATCAACTTCTTTAGATCTCAAAACTTAGAACCGTCAACTTCCTTCACTGTTATCCACCTAGCTTACCAATAAGTTTCTTTCCCATAGGAATAGCTGAACGTTACTCCACTGAAGCTCAAAAGATTGCCCATTTTGCGTCCTCATCGAAATATGGGGTTTGACTTCTGTCATTCATGAGTTCTAAAACGAAGCTGGGAAATAACATCACCTGCCATCGTTCTATGCTTTTGAAAAGTCTAATACATGGAAAGCCGCTGAGGACATTTACATCATCATCCAAAAACATGTGCCCATAAATTAATCTTCTGGTCTTCAGTCTCTAGCTATCTATTGAAGTTCCAAGTCACTTCTTGTCGGTGGCCTCAATTCAAACATTGCCTCAGGAGACGTTTTTCAAGATCACGTATCTTAAATCCCTCAGGTACAACCATTTGGTGGAAGATTCAAGACTGACAAATTCTGAAGACCTGATCTGCTTCCTCCGTCAACTCCGCCTCAAACAGAAAAACCCCTTTCCCCTCAAAAGCTCTTTTCAAACTGCCCGGCAAAAACTCAACTTTGTCCATATAAGACCCAGATGACATATTGAGCGCCCTACTTAAGCATCGGTATTCCAACTCAAAGGGTGTCCGAACAGCTCCGAAATCTCGCCACGAGGTTACCACAAAAGCAAATCTATCGTGATCGAGGATTACGGTATTGATTTGGTACTCAGTAAAGCAGGCGATGCACTGTTTCAAGCCTCTGCATGTTTCGCAAGGTCTATTGGGGTGGTTGAGACGACATTGTAGTAGTTGGCGTAGCCCTTCATCTTCTACGTGACCACATATATTCCAGGAGAAGTGCTCCCCGGGTGGCAACAGTATCCAGTTTTGGGTTCGTATCATGAACTTTCCATCGATAATTCGAGTGGTGTACTGACGCAATAAGGTTGAATCTCGAGAATATGATATCCCAACCTTTTGAAAGTACTTCAACTCGTCCGTGATATTTAAGCCTAAGCGATAACGCTTCATAAGCATATATCGACGGGAATAATTACAGTCACTCATACAAAAAGTGCGGAAGTCTAGTAGCGTGATTCCCCATGCAAACGTGCACCGTCGCTCCTGATTGATGTCGTCGAGGGTTCTAAAAGGATCGTGTATCATTTTACAGAAAAAACAGAAGATCATCGAAGAAATGTCTCGTTCGAGGAGAAGCAGGAATGCTTGTCTCTCTGCTTGGACAGGGTTCAAAGTTTTTTCGAAGCTGAATCTATAACTTGATTCAGGTTTGCCTATCAAGATTTCAGAGAAATGGATAGTCCCCAGTTTTTCGAGATTTGTTTTGCAGGTTATGGCTAAGAGTGCCGATGATGAAAGGGGTAGGAATGTTGTGATATAAGTCAGGATTTCGGCTGGCAATCTAGCCAAGTGTGAAGTTTGCTGTAGACATGGTGGCGGAGGCTGCGGCCGCGGAGTGGATTTTCGTCCAAGTATTCTTCCGAAGAGCTTCATAGTGGATGTAAATTGTTGGGAGAAACTGATGGAGAGAGAAATATTTTGCACGAGAGATTTAAAACTACTTCGTCCGCGCTAAGTTACGTTAGGTTCGATTGCTAAGTTAGTTAGGTAGGTAAATATGACGCGTAGTTTCCGCTAGGCGAGATTCACGCCAAGCAACTTCCATATTAGCCCAAGGAAGCGCTCCGAAAACGAGTCTACATTATTGCCGAGACTTGAAGTCGCCCGAAGTGCATGGGACAAAAATGCAGATACAGAATTGCTTCTTATTTTCCATGTGTATTTCAGCAACTCTAGAGCCAACGACTACTTAACTGGTAGGATTCCGACGGATACCATTTAGCTCATGGTAATTAACCATATACCTAGCACTTGTAGACAACTTCACCACGGTAAACCTTCGAACATCAAGTTTGATTCCAAGCCAAGACCCTTCACTCGAAGACGCTTACAAATGTTAAACACCATTATCTA
Organism: Hymenoscyphus infarciens; assembly: GCA_001414345.1. Taxonomy (NCBI): domain Eukaryota; kingdom Fungi; phylum Ascomycota; class Leotiomycetes; order Helotiales; family Helotiaceae; genus Hymenoscyphus; species Hymenoscyphus infarciens. The sequence continues at coordinate 281,575 of LLCB01000002.1, read as the reverse complement.
CCTCAAGATGAGAGAGACCCAAGTCAAGTATGGTGGCGAATGGTGCAAGGGAGGAGAGGAGTAATGTTGGAGATTGAACGAGAAGCCCCCCATGGATAGACAAACGGAGGGCCTGCACCGAACGAGTGAATGCGTTCAATTAACTCAACCCCTCTGTACTTGTCGGAGAGTTATAAACATAGGAACTAGCTACGAAGTTTCCAAACGAACGACAATGTTGACATTTACTCATGTTCTCAGTCTTTTTTAATCTCCTCAAAGAAGGAGTATGGTTTCAGAGTGCAACCTGAATTGGGGAGTGAGCATCCAGGAATTTTACCCTTCCAGCATTGTCATATTGGAAACAGTCGGAAGCTTTTAATCCCAATCTGATAACAGGTCAGTTCAATGCAGTTCTACAGTATACCTTTCTTTCCACCCTTCAAGACTCATTCCCGTCGTCAAAAGACAAAAGATGAAAGGCCATTCCAAGACAGAGAGCAGCGAATCGGGAAAGAAAAAGAGAAGTGGAAGTTCAAATCGACTAGATTGGAGATGGGACAGCGTCACTTAAATACGCTCCTCTTCGGTCCCTCCTAGGAAAGATGAAAGATCAAATCGTGCTCTGCAATGAAGCAAATGGCAAAAGAAGAAGAAAACATAATCCCAAAATTTTCCCAAAATTCCCCTTTGCATTTTCGGAAACCAAGAGCTGCTCCGCTTCCAGTCTATCACCACCATATTGTCCATCTCGGGTAGCATAACCTGAATCGTCTGCTCGAATACATCAACCATGGCGGTTGCATCGTGGCTCGGCACTTGTTTTTCGGACTCGAAGCTCGAACGCAAAGATCGCCGCGAAATACGAGATTGGACATGTCGCAGTACCGTAGTGTTTATGTTGTTATTGTGTTGCCGCCGAGCGAATTCCGTGCAGATGTAAACGGGTTAGCAAATACAAACAAAAAAGGGGTTCGAACTGAATGAACTTACCCCATCCGTATGAGAATCCCCAGAACTACCCTAAGGTAGAACTGAGGACGAATGGGGGGGAGAAGCCTAAGCCTCGCTCCTATCTAACACGTTAGCCAATCTTTTCAGCCAACCGTTCGATGGCTTTCTCTAGCCTAGTCACAGCTGGGTCAAGACGAGCCGAAGCTGCTTGATCGGAACCGTTCCTAGACAGCTTGTCGACCATATCAATGAGCAGGGCATTCTGTAGACGAAGCTGCTCGTTTTGCAACCAAAGTTCCACATCTCCGTCAAGCTTGTCATGGATGTCACCTAAAAGCTTCAATCCCATTTGAAGCTTTTCCTGATCAATGATAGGTTGGAGTTGTAGTGAAGTGGGAGGGGAAGGGGATTTGGGGTATACTTTCGTGTGAAACCATGGCCACAAACCGACGAGCCGTTCGAACCAGAAGGCAAGTGGCAAGAAACCCGCTACAGCATGGAGCCAATTACAGATTTGATCAGAGACGAAACCCATGATCGTGAATGGTTTTGACGTAGGTATAATACGTACAGAGAAAAAAAGTCCGCAATGCGAAAAGTGCTGTGTCACAAAGAGGAAAGAAGAGAATGGAAACAGCTGCGAGAACTGATAATATAGATGGCTGAAAACTTAAAAAATCCATAGGAATTTGCAACTCTGGACCTGGAAAAGAATTTGGGTCTTCGAGATAAACATGGGGTAAGGAAGTTCGACCATGCCGATCCCCACCAACCCCACAGTCTCGTTCGGCCGATAGCACTTGCTCAAAAGAAACCTTCCAAGAAAATCATTTCAAGCCATCTCTATTCGCTATGTGGGAATATAAAAAGAAGAAGAAAAATGAGTCGCACACACAATCCAGCAGCGCTACCCAATAACTCCATCAGATGCTCATTGAAAATCAGGCTCGCTTCATCACTTCATAAAATATGTGAGAACTCATGTGACCATATTAACGTCCTTCCTCTCCCCTCACCTACCTCCCAAACTCAAGACTCGGTACAATAACAGGCCCATACTTAGTAGGCGGACTAAACCCGCCATCCCCCTGCACCACAAAATCAACCGCAAGACTCAACTTCGCCAACCCCTGCTGTCCACTATGAATACTAGCCGCAGATCCAAATCCCTGACCGCCCGCACTAATAGCCTCCGGATCATACGCCACAAAGGCAACATAATTCCTTCGGCCCATAAGTTTCTTCATTTCTCTAGGTCCACCGTTGGTATCAGTTTGGAAGATTTCCATCATGTCTTCCTTTGTGTCTGAGACTTGGTTGGTGGTTTTCTGTCCGTTGGCGGGGACGTAGAGGGGCTTATTGTTGTGAAGCATCTTGAGGACGTACGAGGGGGGTGGTGCAGCAACAACGGCCGAGGAGATGATTTGGTACATTGTTTTGTGGTCGCTTGGGTGAGACGGGTCGTGGACCAGACCTGCGCCGCAGCAGTTTACATCTATGGACTTGATTAGCAAGATTTTGGTATCAGGATTGTGACTGTTTGACGTACCTCCTGACAAAAACGTCATGCGGATGCCTTTTTGATTCGAAATGGTTTGAAGGGTTCGAATCAAGTAGGTTCTCTCGAGATCTTTCGACTCATGGGTCCACATATCACGAAGTTCATCTGCGATATCGATATCTCCAAAGGTATTTAGTACTCCTCCCATGAGTCCGGATTTTCCGACTGCCTTTTTCACTTGGGTGAATCCAGAAGCGACGGCTTCTTTTCCACCCACAACACCTGCTACAGAACTAGTGACCTTGCCGAGAAGATTGTATGTTCCCGTGAAAGCTTTTTTGCCAGTTGCCATAGTGTGTGCAAGACTCTCCACTGTTTCCAGCCTGGGGTATACGATGGGCACGGATACCATCCAGATACAATGCTGAACACTCGGCGGTAACGTTGCAACTTTTGGAAATATACCCTGGTAAGTCGGACCAGCTAGAACTTGACGCTGGTTACGCTCCGATCGACAATCTGGTCCAACAACCACAACTGCTGGCCCAAGATATTTGACGAAGTGCCAACCTTGACCCGTAATGGTGAAAAGGTCAACATCAGTGCTAACGTTACGGAGAATCTCAAGTGTTGTATGGTGTTGGAATAGAAGGTACATCTCAATGCCGATACGTCCAATATTCTTGAACATATTGGAGGATTGCATGTACTCTGGGTAAGAGCCGAAGCCATCGAAACTAGTGATAGTCAGTTACTGTAGAAAGTCATCATTTAAAGACACTTACATATCATGATCGTCGATTTGTAGCACGTGTGGAATTTGCGCAAAGGCTTCTCTCAAATACGGCTGATCGAAATGGCTGGTGTAATAATGGAAATAGGAATGTGCCACATCTTCTTCGTGGCGTGCAGTCCAAGCTGCACTTTTTCGGTTATCTTTTCCACTCATTGCAAGCCATTGCCTGAGCAATGGAATTTCTTTCCATAATCTATCACCATAAATTTGATCACCTAATCCAAGTTGTACGTGGAAACCACCACATTCGACATTCTTTTGCAATATATCTTTCCACATGAAACCAATTCCACCAAGTTTAGAGCGCTCGGCCGCACTGGTATTCATGGCAAAATCATTACCAGAATGTGAAATAAACCTCCAGTTTGTTTCGTAACGGCCAGCAACCAAGAACTCATACCGGGTACAACCAAGGTGAGAAGTGATTGCATAGGTCCACTTATCGCCAGGTCCTTCACCCATCTGCAAATCTACATCATATCGATAAAATGTCCATCGCTGATGGGTGAAGATGGGATTTGGCTTGAGTTGACGTGGGTCAGGCGACAAATCAACACTCTGATGAATGTGAATTGTGGGTGGCTGTGGGCCATCTGTAACAAGCATAATTGTTCCTAACCACAAGCCCCTCTCCATATCCATATTTACATAGCGGAGATATGGTCCAAAGTAAACTCCATTGGTAGGCGCAATTTTGTACATGTCCACACCAGCACTTGGTGGGGGACCCGAGAAACCAGCTGCAGTGGGAGTTTGAGATGTCATGCTCATGATGCTCTCAGCATATCCAGGCGTATGAGGTGGGAACCCAGGCGACCCAATTGGTTTGCCAAATTGGCTCAGCCCGGGTGAAGCAAGAGGATTTCCATAGGTAGACATGGTGGGAGAAAGAGGAGCGGTATCATGATTGAGTGGCATTGGCCCTTTGGGAAATTCCCACTGTGTTGCTTGAGTCGGCAGATGGATGTAATAATACTGGCCAGAATTTTGATCCAAATGAGCAATCCATCCTTCGGGTAGAGGAGGCGGAGATGATGGACCAGCTCCTTGAAATGGGGATGAGTTTGCCATCGTTTGTGGGTGCTGCTGCTGTGGTTGTGCTTGCGGTTGTGGCTGCTGAATCTGCTGCTGCTGTTGGACGGGAATAGGTTGTTGGACTTGCTGTGGTTGAGAGGGTTGCAATCTAGGATCATTCGCAAAAGCGGGATGGCCTGGATGCTGCAATTCCGGAGACATCATCGCTGGCGCAATATTTGGTTTCGCCGCTGTGCTGATGGCTGCCGGAGCTGGGGCGCGACCTCCTTTCTCAGGAGGGTAGCTTGACGCATTGCTAGCGCCATTTGATCCAAGAGTCACACTAGAATAAGCTGGTGGAGGCGATGGTGACATTTGCATACGTTGAAAGTCTTGCTCAAAAGAATTAGTCTGTGGGATGGTTGTTTGGCTGCCACTTTGCTGCGCTGGTGGTGATGGTGACGTTGTTACTTCATTAAGGCCTTGGTAAACCGTGGGTGGACCATGGGGTGCGTTGTCTGGGGATTCTGTTGGAGTCCATGGTCGGGGTGCGTTTTGTTGCGGAGCAAGTCCTGGGGTCTGAGGGAGTTGCGGGACAGGAGGAGGTCCATATTGATTTGCTCTTTGAGAAGCAGCATTGTTGTGTTGTAGACTGCTCAAAGTAGCTGTTCCAGATATTCCTGCCGCCGCATATCGAGCTTCAATCCCCCCGCCAGCTGCCGGGTCGCCAGGACCAAGAATGGGAGTTTCTGGAGGTGGTGGAGAACCTCTGGTTGCCCTTGTGGTAGATGTAGATGCCGTGGACGAGAATCTATTCATTCCGCTGGGAACTGGCGCTGCCAAGTTATTATCTCTTCCTGAGGCTGGCTCCGGAGGAGGATTTGGTACGGGCGGTGGAAAGTATTGCTGATGGTATTCGGGATAAGGATTAGGGCCATCCGAGGGACGTCTGCCACCAGTCGAACCGGAACCAACTTTTGGTGGAGGTTTGGGGTCCCTGAGAGGTTTTGCAAACAACCCCTCCTTGTCAGGAAGCTCAGGACCTGGGGACTCGGGAAGAGGCTTTGGAGCCGTTCCACGCCTTTCTGCCAACCCCGGACCCTTTTTATCGATAGGACTCGTCATTAATCTTGGAGCTGTATCAATCGATTCTTTCCTTCCTCCTGCACCTGGCCTCAGTTGCTCTTGTCTCTTTCCTCCCCCTCCAGACCCAAACGAGGATTGAGAGGGGTTCCTGTCTTCGGGGTATGGGGCTCGGTGGGCTCGAGGCTCAGGGCGAGCTTGGAAGAGGTCTTCGTCGGACTCGTCGTCGTCGGGGTATGGCAGAGGGCTCGCAGAGCTCGATGCGCCAGGAGGCAGCGGAAATGTGAGTTTTGTCGACGACTGAGGAACTTTTCCACGCCCAGCAGATGATGAGGGTTGCGGACTGTTCGGCTTATGGATTCTCAGAGGCTCGACAGTAGGACTATCGCCGCCATTGTTCGGTCTGGAGAGGAAGAGCTCCTCATCAGGTCTTCCTTGCCGGCCTGCCATGGCCAGGTACGAGTTGTTGAATGATCCAATGAAGGAAGGATTCTGATGCGTGACGCACAAGGTGTTATTTTTGGAGACGTCAACGCGGGAGGCACAGATGGGGTTCGGATGGGATGCGGGGTGTATCAGGTCCAAGTGTTCAGGTTGTGCTTAGCCTTGGGGTCGCAAAAAAGGCGACCGCGATGAGGGGAAGATTATGGAGGGGTGATAATAGGATTTGGGCAGAGCTACAAACAAGTACAGCTGAGAGGTGAGATGGGAGGTGGGATGGGAGGTTTCGAGAGAGGCTCTGCTTAAGCACCCAGCTCGGATTCCCAGGAGGAGTGCTTGACGGATCATGGCACATCACATTGGGAACGATTGGGAGTTCTGCTGGACTGGGGCCTGCCGAGCCTGTTTCTGCTTCACCAGGCTTGCGCAAGGCTTGCGCAAGCGAAGGAGCTCGAAAGCTGGTGATTGGACGATGGTCCAGCGGCGTCATTTATTAACCATACAAACTGCTTGTGACTGTAGCCGCTCGATGGCTTGGTGGCCATATGGGGCAGTTTGGCTAAGCGCCGAGGGTAGCGGAGCACTTTCTCTGAATACCATCAATAGAAGACAATAGCGCTTTGACGAACAATATTGGCAGGTCAAGTTACTTTTTAGGGAGAGAGAAATGGCAAAGAGGAATGGCAGAGAGAAGAAACGGGACCTGGAGGTGAGGGAGCTCACTCTTCAGGCTACAAGCCACTTGGCGCTGACAGCATGAAAAAGTTGCTGTGAGGTGTGTAGTGCATGAATTCTCTGACCAAGATTGATAATAGAAGTGCTGTAGCTGATTACAGTGAAAGAAACTGGCGCAAATGCTTCCAAATTGGGTTGAGGGTATACTCGAGAACCGACCGGATAGTAAAGAGGCAAAGCTGGAAAGGCACCATTTTTTGACGCTCAAATCGGCAGGAATATTGTAAGTACCGGTACTTGGAATTAGATCCCCGTATTCATAACCATCGCCGGGACTACCGAGATGAAGAAGTTTTGGGAGAACCTTATGTACTTTTCCTGTATGGTGTTGAAACGCAGACTCTTCCAGGAGTGTTCGAAGTACCCTGGTCGCGATTTCCTGGAGTGGAAGATTGGAGATCGTCACGTGGCATAGTACACTTTTTCCCTGCGCAAGGGTCGGCCCGCGAGTCGGTGAACCCCTCCGTCTCTTTACCAGTATAAAATAATATAAAGTCTCAATGTTTCCATAGCCTGCTCTTCTCTTATTTTTTTATTAGAAACCCTCCTTGGAAGAAACTCGAGCTTCTCTTTCCAATCTCTTTCCGCTGCGGTACCTATACACGGAGTATCCAGTGCCTCTCTTTATCTTCAACTTACAAATACTACTCCTCTCCAGAAGTCTGGGGCTCTTTGCAGACGGTCTGCAAGAGATGGCAACGAGGCGAAAGATGTTTGGATCCCCCTACAGCCTCGCTGTGCTGTCACACTCAAGTTGAGGTCCAGATGCGTTATATATGGCATACTAGTAATGCTTCCCTGTCCTGCAACAAAGTCATTCCCATTTGTCTGCACAGCGAACCGGGCGGCGGCTGTGAATACACGATGGTTATACTTTGATTGCCCACGCTGGTTGTTTTGTCAGGTCTAGATCTCTCGTCTCAATTAGGGAAAGTGGGTTGGTTGAACGCATCCCGCCACCCAGCGAATATGGTTGATAAGAATAGAAATGGGACATTCATTTGACATGCGACATAGCATGGCATTTGGATATCCCATCCCATACAGTAACTGTTCGTCACTCTCACCACATAGGATAGGATTGCTTGCCGAGGTATCCGAGGCCCCCGAAAGTGCAGCTTTGAAGAAAAGCGCCGAGAGGGGACTACCACGTTGGAAGCTGGTGGAAGCGTGGAAGGAAGAAGCACATCGCCCGATGATTTAGATGAAGGCAAAAAATGAGTTCATTTTGATGCCGTACCCCCCCCCCGTTTGAGTTTCGTGGCCGTTTTTCTTCTTTCTCATCGACGATAATGCTTCGGAGTGTTGCTTGCCCGGACCTTGACCTCAACTGCTCTGCTCTCCAACAGGCGCGGTGTTGCTGCGTGCTACTTTGGAAGCCCAGTGAACCGGATCCAGAAGCAGTATCAATCGAATACTAAACAATAGCGAAAATCAACCATGCACCCGCTCAACCGTATGGTAGTCATCCATGGTGGCGACTGGAGAGAAGTTCCGTGGTACTTTCCCACATATATTTGTACTCTGTATACTGTTTTCCATCACAGCACTGTTGAAGATACTCGACTCGTATGGATGAGGGTACAATTATCCGCAGCCAGTAGGGCAACACGTCGGGAACGGCTCCGTGGTCATCTGTGCCCGATGGATGGAGGCCCAAGGAGAGCAGATGTTTGTCGATTGAGATCTTCCCTGTACCGCGGCTTCCTCTACTCTGTGCCGACGATACTGGTTTTCACCACTTTGCGGCGGGATCTCAAAGTTTGCCGTATAACTTTCTGTTTGGAAGCTGGTTACGGGCGAAGGCTCCGGTGGGATGATGAAAGATGTGAGATGCGAAAGCGTCCATTCCCATCCTCTACAGCAGTTTGGCATCACAATTCTTTGACTGCGGACCAAACACCCCGATTCCGAATCGGACTGTGCGTGAAAGCATCGATTAAATTCCTTGAAACCCAGAAGCGAGGCGCGGGGGTTCAAGGGGTTTTGTCGGTATTTCATTGACACACCATCCCCAACTGGCGTGCCCGGTGGCTCTCCATGACTCTAAGTAAGTAAGCAATGCGGCCCTGGCAGCTGCGGTGAGCCTGTTGCAACTTGCTACCTGCCTCGCCTGCCTAGTTCCAGCCTATGAGCAACCTTGGAGCCTTCTTCTAGGGTGCAAAACGGGGTCTATCGGTAGCGTTGATCGAAAATTAGAAGCCCATCGCAGCAAAGGAGACCCCGAGACGAATCTGATTCTGCTAGAGCGCTGACCACAAGGGCAAAAGCAGCGTTCGATATATCTCCTTTCAAGAGCTGGATTTCAAAACCTCATCCAAAATCCCGCTAGTGTCCTCCGGAAAAGCACACAACCACAGGAAAACACGCTTGGCTCCTCTGTAGACCTCTCCCTTCTTTCAAATCAGATGCGACGAGGTATCCGGGGACTGCCAGCAATTGCCCTTTCTCCCCGGAAGAGCTGAGACGCCGCGTTCGAGCGCCGCTTTTCTAACCCCCAGTCGATGGCCAGTTGATCCACATCTGGAAAGTCCCCTACGATGAAAGTGGGCATGGTGAAGAGCATGCCATGGGCACCAGTGTGCCGGCTCGAGGACTCCTACCGTACCAAATTCATGGCTTCTCTCCTCCAACGTCCTTTCTCCATTATTTCTTGCTGATATTCTTGTTTTGAGCCACGCACACGAAGGGCCATTTCTATTCACATTCTTCTTTTGACCTCGTTTCAACGGGTCACTCTCTCGGTTTCCCTCTCTACGACCGGCTTTCCTTTCCGCGAATCACTCGTGTACATAGATTCCGGAAATAATCTAGACCAGTTCATCAGGAGATCTAGACACGCCTTACTTACCACTACACGCTGCATGTAATTCATTCTCCTCAGCCGTGACTTCTTGCCACCATCCGCCAACTCGAGTCACCATTGCAACCTTCTGCGCCAATCCGCAGCGCTTGAGAACCTGTCGGAGATCGAGGTAGATAATCCCTGACGCCCATATCGAGACCTGCCTTTTCAATGTGGATTCACAATTGCATATCTCCTGTGTTGGATCCCCGCTGACTTTGCCAAAGCCTCACCTATCCTATCCGTCCATACCCACACACAATCGAATTTCAAAAGGATACTTCGCTATAGGTATTGCGGATACGCCATCATATCGAGACACAGTCCAGATCAGCCAAACCACCCGATCCAGGCAAATTATTTGAACGGGCAAGGGGCAGGCTCTTTTTGACACCCTGTTGAAGGAACTTTGCATGTGCCGTGGAACCTGAAAAGCAGTCGAGCAGTAGTATACACCGATGGTTTTTCAAAAACCGCAATCGCCATTCCCTTTACATCCAACTTCGCCCCCCTCGACTGGTTTTGGAAAGTAACCCAAGCAGAAATTTGAGAAAGCAAGGAAGGTCGTGGCTGTACATGAGAGCCCGTCTGGTCCATAACGAACACTACGGAAGACGCCATCTGAAATTCAAGCCCTGGACGATTTCCAGACGCAACCAACTGTATGACTGATCTCGCCGAAATATTTGCTGAGTTGGGCATCTCAAACTACCTTGAATCTTTTCTTGAACAAGGATTTGACAGCTGGAACACTATCCTCGACATTACTGAATCCGATTTCGATGCCCTTGGGGTGAAGCTTGGCCACCGAAGAAAGCTTCAGAGGAAAATCGCAAATTCAAGAGGCATTGCTTCTGAGACTGCACTGGGCTCTCCTCGACATACGCCCAACGACGAAAAGACTGAAGAACAAAAGACAGGAATTGTAAAGACAGAAAGCAAAGAAGGAAACGGGCAACAACAAGGAGCGAAACGAAAATATAGACGACACCCAAAGCCAGATGAAAATGCGCCTGAAAGGCCTCCATCCGCATATGTCATCTTCTCGAATAAAATGCGCGAAGAACTCAAAGGCAGAAATTTATCCTTCACGGAGATAGCGAAACTTGTAGGGGAAAATTGGCAAAACCTGTCGTCTGGGGAGAAGGATCCATATGAACAACAAGCCTTTTCGGCCAAGGAAAGATACAACGGGGAACTCGCAGAGTACAAAAAGACTGCAAACTATCGGGACTATTCACAGTATCTGGCCGATTTCAAAGCTAGACAAGCTCAGCAGCAGCAAGGTGCGTTTAGTACAATTTGTGGAGTGTTGGAATTGTATTGCTAATGACCCTAGGGCCAGATCTGGAAGTCGTCAAACGGCCAAAACTTGAAGCTAATCATAGCACCGCCAGCAGCGGAACTGCAAGTAGTACCACAAGCCTTGTGGGCGCTGAAACTCTGACGGTCCGGGCCAGGGTAGAATCGTCAGGTTCCACCAACGGGCAGTGGCAGCCTCCTAATGTCAATAACCCTCAATCTTCTACAAAGTCGAATTTCGGCCAAGGATCACCAAACGTCTCTTCGCCAGGTGTCCTATTAGGTTATCGAGATTCTATAACATCCTATGATCCTCAAACACATGAATTTCCCTGGCGAGAGGGGCAACGCGACGGTGGAAATAATACACAAAAACTTCCAACGCTCGCAAGCGTGTACGATCGGAATCCTAGTTATCCCGGCACTCCTGGTGCAGAAACATTGGGTTCGCTTCAACACACTCGTCGCACAGGACAAGGAAATCCCCCGCCTTTGTTGACATCGGAATCAACAAACCGATCGACGACCTCTACTGCGAGTACCGCTTCTTCGGCATTTTATACCCCACGTACTCCCCTAGATACTCCCTCAGACCGCCCTCCTTTGACACTTCCTTCCCTATTTTCGCAGAAATCAACTGGTTCTATGGACAGCCAGTTGTCACCCTTCCCTGCGCCATCTTTGTCGCCGCAGGCAGGGCATATGGCGCAACAGTCCCCAACTGGTAAGAGAGTGTTCTATGTTTCATCTGAGATTATAACTGATCAGTGATTTAGCAATTCCCCTTCCCGTTGATTATGGATCGTCAATTTCGATGGCCCCGATCCGGGGATACAATACTGCCCCACAGAATATTATCGGAGCAGATAGGCCTGATCCGAGAGTGCGAGAATACGCTCTGCAAAACCCAACAGAGGACAACAACAACCTAGATCCAGTCAGTGCACTTCTGAAAGCAGGTGAAATTGTCAACCGAAACAGCAGAGCCCAACCACCACCACCCCCGGGTTCTTAATATTTAGTGTGTGCATTAGTAACAACGATGAAAGTTGCTTGGAGATACCACCTTCGCATGGTTAAAGGTATTTCTGGCAACGATGAAATGATGGGACGGCGCTGGGGTTTTCATATGAACCTGCGTCTGGAGTTCTTCTTCTGACCTTATGATTCATGGTGTTCATGATTTTCAATATCAGGAAGAGCATTTTACCCCATTCTGTAGAGATGTGTGTGTATGACCGTGTAATAACTTGCATGGTCCTATATCAATACAATGAGCCATGATTTTCAACATCAGTAATGATACAAAGTGATCTTTTTTATCTCTTTAAACCGGCGAGTAAATGGAGATTGTGCATTGATTCATTTTAGTTGATTCAGTTACTGTTTACAAGTAGGTAGTAGTAGTATATATTATTGAAGTCACTAAAAGACCCTTACATAAAGTGGCACTCCTTTTTTTTTTTTTTTTTTTTTTTTTTTTTTTTTTTAATTTTTTTTTTTTTTTTTCTTTTCTTTTCTTTCTTTTCCTTTCTTTTTTTTTTTTTTTTTTTTTTTTTTTTTTTTATATTCAAATAGTCTTTTTAGCTGCCTAGAGCCGGCGCTATATAGACGCACTATTTATAGGGTTTTATCTAAAAGTAGCTTATATACTCCTTAGAGTGCCTATTACTAGGCCCGCTATATATATATACCTTCACGCTCCTGGCTTTATATCCTAGTAATAGCTTAGTATCTCCTTCTATTCCCTCTATTCTAATTCGAATTTAATGTTTTTAGTCGTTCTTATAGACGACTGATTTAGTACTTTATAATAGCTCTTAAAAAGGGCTTAGTTAGCTCTCCTCTATATAAGACTAATAACAATCGTCTTCTAGTATACTATCTTATATAGAACTATTCTCTAATATATCTCTAACCTAAGTTTCCTAGTTCTATCTTCTATTCTCTCTACTCTATAGTTCTATACCTCCTAAAAGGTATTTCGCCGCTTTATTATAATAGCACGAAATATACACAACTATAGAAGAGGTATATGGGAGTGCGTTTGGTAGAATGACGTATGTAAATACTAGGCTCTGATATAGAAGAAAAGGCTAAACTAGCCTTTCCTGACTCTAGGAGTAGGCTACTATATATAAGAGGTTTTAGATAATACAAAAGAGGTACGAAACCGAACAACGATATACGTCGGCTAATATAAAAGCTCGAACTCTACGAAGTACGTCTAAAAGTCTAGACGTATATAACCTTCTTAAATTAGATAATATAAAATAATAACTGCCGAAAGCTAATATATATAGTATATACTACGTAATATTAGCTATATAAGATAGTATACTGTTATATCCCCCTCTCTTGAAAAAGACTTGTTCCCGAGTCTGTCTATATTATTATTTAAGGCTGAATCGGGATGGCGTAAGTTGTTGTATTTATTATATTTGTTATAAGCGAAAAGGTAGTTTGTAGATACTTTATTTATTAAAATTATCATAAGCGAGATAAGATGTTAAGATGGGTTCTAAATCGTAATCGACCTAATTCGTAGATACTTGTAAAAGAGACTTCGTTTTTAATCCTTTAATATCAAAAGTAAGTATTTATGAAAAGAGTGTAGTCTAATCCTATCCAGTAGGTTAGAGAAAGTTCAAAGTTTAAAAAGTTCAAAAGTTTAGAGTAAAATCAGAAAAAGTTCAAAGCAGGAGTCAGATGGTGTTTAGTTAAGGTTAATAGCAATAACTTAATTAAAAGCTCACTTCTAGGTTTTGTCTTAATAGAGAGCGTATTTTAACTAATTCGCATCTAATTCGAAAAATTTACTAAAAGAGTATAGGTCTAAAAAAAGTTTAGAGTAAAATTAGAAGAAGTTTAAAGTAAACTCGAAGATTTAGAGTAGAATCAGAGGTTGTTTAGTTAAGAGGTAGTAATAACTTAGTTAAGAGCTTACTTTAAGAGTATATCGATTTATATCTGATTTAAATTCAACAAAAAGAGTATAAGTTCGTCTAAACTAAGGTTAGTAGGGACTCAAAGTGAAGTTAGAAATGTTGTAAGTAGTAATAACTTAGCTAAGAGGTTACTATCCTTTTAAGAGTATACTAATTTATATCTAAGTTAAATTCAAACAAAAAAGAACTTCTAGCCTAGCTAGAGGTAAAAAGAAGTAAAGAATATAAAGACTATAAGACTCTATACTAGAGTCGGTAGGGTTTTAGCTAGTTAAAAGAGTTGTTACTAAATGTTGAAAATATTATCTAATATTCAAGATAACAAAAAGAGGAGTTTTAGATAGTCAAAGGCGAAGTTGTTTCCGAAGTTATTAGAGTTTCGTTATCTAAAGTTTAAGATAATAAAAGCGGTAGTTTCAGCTAGTCAAATGAACTTAATACCAAAGTTATCGTAATATTAAAATTGTTATCTGACGTTCAGGATAATAATAGGTGGGGTTTTAGCTAGTCAAAAGCGAAGTTATAGCCGAGGTTATTAGAGTTGAAATTGTCGTCCGAGTATCCAGGGATAAAAAGGGATAGTTTTAGCTGGTCAAAAGACTTAATGCCGAATTTGAAAATGCTGTCCAAAGTTTAGAATAATAAAAAGGGGTATAGTTTCAGATACGATATTTATTAGTACTATTGTAGGAACTATGTTGCTTAGGCCTATAGGCCGCCTTGTTCCCTTTAAGGTACTTAAGAACTTAAATTATCTTCCAATTTCAAAGAAAGAGTCGCTGTCGGATCGTAGAGAGTTTGGAGCTAAGTTGGATAAGAAGAGGTATTCTGAACCGTAGTGCTAATATCTCATAACTTAGCGTTTTAGCGTATCTCTTTATCTATAGCTAAAAGATCGTTTACTATTTTAGTAAAGTTATAATTCTAGTATCTCTTAAAAGTAGCAGACGCGTTTTAAAGCTAAGGTATAATCTTATCTTATCTTATATATAAAAAAAGCGTTCCGATTCTAGTATCTCTTCAAGTATAGCTATACTCGAAAAGCAAACGTTTCTTTAGCGTAATCTTCTTCTTAATTCCACTTTCATCTCTTTTAACTTCTATCTCTTTCAACCTTTATACTAGCAGAGACTTGGTTTATAACCGCAGTCTTTTTAATCGTTCGCTAGTAGAGGTTCGAGAGAAGCTTAGTAGAGTCGGATAATGTTCGGTTAGGATTGATAGCGATAACTTAGCTAAGAGCTTACTTCTGAGTTTCGTCCTAGTAGAGAGCGTATTTTAACTGATTTATATCCGATTTGAGATTTAAGAGTTAGAGAGTAGTAGGAAGGTATTAGAGGCAGCTACCCGTAGCCGAAAGAGGTTTAAACGTGGGCTTTGAAAAGTAAAGGAGGATTTAAATAAGAGTTGGATTAGTGAGAGTTCAGAGGTGGGATTTTAACTTCGAAGTTCGCTTGTAATTTTGTTCTTCATCTTTCTAACTAATTGTTTTGTTCTTTATATTCTTTACCTCTATCTTGTCTATATATCGTCTATATTTAAAAAGTCTCTTCAAGACCTTTTGTGTTTGCTATACGGTTTCGGTTTAGAGAGTGTTTAGAGGTGTGATAGCATGCCATCCTGGATTATCATGTGACAGCTGGATTATCATATGACAGCACTACCCTGAATTGTCGGCATTCGTGAAACTGCTGATACCCCTAAGCAGTGCCGATACCCCTGATACCCCTGGAGCCGAGATTACGAATGACCGATACTTATACGAGCGAAGTGCCGAAGGTATTAATGTTCGACATTTATATATAGAAGGGATTAAGGTTTAGATGTTATATGTTTAGCTTTCCGAAGGATTAGAGGTTATATATTTAGCTTTTTGGCTCTTGTTGTTTAGTATTAGCTATATTAGGCAGGGCTCGGTTATTATTATTGTCGGAACTTAGAAGCTTCTGACCTTCTTATATATAGACGTTTATGTTTAGTATAGTAGAGGGATAGTTATTGTTTTCTTCTATATTAGAGCCTAGTATCTATATATGTTATTCTACTATATGTACTCCTATATACCTCTACTATAGTTGTATATATTTTGTACTATTATATAAAAATAATAACTCTTCTTCGCCGGTAATAGCCTTAATAATATCTCCTTTGAGCTTATTACTACTCTTTATTTAGAAGTCGATTCGCCCTCGATTTAGAATATTACGACGGTATTCTTAAATAGCTAGGTAATTAGAGACTACCTAGATAGCTAGTAATAGCAGGGTTTATTATCTATATAGATAGCTAGTGTAAATCGTGTTTTAGTATATATTAAGGGATTAGAATACGCTAAATATTTTCTAAGAGTTCTAATAACCTTAGATTTAGTAAATAAGTCGACTTATAATAGTTATCTAGAAGGCTTCTAAATCTAATCTTACCCCCCCCTCCCCCTCTAAATCGGCATCTTCGAAATATCGAACCTAGTTCCGCTATAAGGTGTTAAACGCTCTTCTAAAGCTACCCCTCTTTCTAAAAGCTGCTCAAATAGCACTCGTATACTAAGATTAAGAAGATCCTAACAAAACAATAGTCGAAGAGACTAGCGAGACTTCTTAAATACGAACTAGATACGGTTAGTTATATAAGCTTTAGAAGTAGAGAATTAAGAAACAAGGAATCGGCTAGCTAAGCTAGAAAGACGGATAAGCAAGCTTATAATTTAAAGTTAATAAAATACTTCGTCTTCTAACCCTCTCTAATCTAATCCTCTTTTGAACCCTTAATCGAACCCTCTTCTACTTCTAAGCCTAAATTTATACCTCTTTTAGCTATGAGTAGCTGCCTCTAATACCTTCTGATAACCCTCTTCTAGAGCTATCTCTCTTTTCAAAAGACTCTCTAAACTCTCTCTGATTTATAACCGTATACTAAGACCTAGAAGATCTTAATAAAACAATAAGTAAGACTTCTTAAATATAGATGATATATTAATAAGATAGTAGTATAAAAATAAAGGATAAAACGATTAGTTAGACGAGATAGATATAATTATAAGCGAACTATAAAGTTAATAAACACTCTATTTCTAAACCCTTACTAGTTTAACTCTCTTTTAAACCTTCGTTTAAACCCTCCTTTACTTTTTAAAGCCTATGTTTAGACCTCTTTTACTTATAGACCCTTGTTCTTAATAAACTTCCTATTACTTTCTAAATCTCGAATCGGATATAAATCGGTTAAAATACGCTTTCTATTAGAATAAAACTTAGAAGCGAGCTCTTAGCTAAGTTATCGTTGTTTCTTAACCGAACATTATCTAACTCTACTTTAAACTTTTCCTTTGAAAATATCTCTACTAGTAGATATTTAAAAAGACTACGGTTATAGACTAAGTCTCTACTAGTATAAAGGTTAAAAGAGAAGGAAGTAGAATTAGGAGAAGAATATACTAAAGAAACTTTTATCGACTTTAAAAGGTTACTTTTTAAGCATAGCTATACTTAGAGAGATACTAAAATTAGAAAGGTTCTTTTATATATAGAATAAAATAAGATTATACCTTAGCTCTAAAACACGTCTACTACTCTTAAGAGACACTAGAATTATAACTTTACTAAGATAGTAAACAATCTTTTAGCTATAGATAAGAAGGGATACCGAAGTACTAAATATTTAGAAACGACTACGCTTATTAATACTAGTACTTTAGTTTAAAAGAATACTCTTCTATTCTTATCTAGTTTAGCTTCGAACTCTCTATAATATAATAGCGAATCGTCCTCTACTTTAAAAGAGAAATAGGAATTAGAAGATAAATAAGTTCTTAAGTACTCTAAAGGGAATAAGGCGGCCTATAAGCCTAAGTAATATAGTTCCTATAATAGTATCGATAAATGTCGTATCTAAAACTACCCCTTTTATTATCTCTAGATACTTGGATAACAGTTTTTAACTTCGATAACTCGGTAATAAACTCTTTTAACTAGCTGAAACCCCTCTTATTATTATCCTAAACGTTAGATAACAATTTCAACTTTAATAACTTCGGTATCAACTTCGCCTTTGACAAGCCGAAACTTCTCCTTTTATTATCTCGAACTTCAGATAGCATTTTTAACATTCGGCAACAAACTTCGCCTTCGACTAGCCGAAACGCCACCGACTCTGATAAGGGTCTTATAGTCGTTACTTTCTTACTTTCTTTCACTTCTAGCAGAGCTAGAAGTTCTTTTTTTATCTAAATTCGACTCAGATATAAATTAGTACGCTCTTAAAAGAATAGTGACCTCTTAGCTAAGTTATTACTATCTATAACATTATTAACTTTTTCGTTTCTAACATTACTCTAAGTCCTTACCGACCTTAGTTTAGACGAACTTACTTTCTTTTATATCTAGTAGACTAGATGTTTTATTCGAATTCGAATCAGAGACGAATCAGTATACCCTCGAAGTAAACTCTTAGCTAAGATATCACTATTACCTATAACTTTACCTCTTAATATTCGCCTCTAACTCTAATCTAGATTCGCTTTTAACTTTATTTTAAACTTTTTTAAACCTATACTCTTTTAGTAATTCGAATTAGATATAAATTAGTACGCTCTCGAAGTAAGCTCTTAACTAAGTTATTACTATCTCTTAACTAAACGACTTCTAACTTTATTCTAAATTCGCCTCTATCTCTACTTTAAATTTTTTATACTTTTTAAACTTTTTAAACTTTGAACTTTTTCTAACTTACTAGATAGAATCGGACTATACTCTTTTAGCAAACGCGAATGCTTATACTTGATATTAAAGGATTAGAAACGAAGTCTCTTTTAGCTAGCATCTACGAAGTCGGTTACGATTTAGATCCTACTTAGTATCCTATAGACAATTTTTAGGGTTTACTATATTATCTAAGAGATTTTTATATCTAGAAGAGCTAAGACTATCTTAATATCTCTCTAAATAACTTAATATATAGGAATTAGATAAGAATTAGATAAAAGAGTTAAATTTATAAAACTCTATTAATACCCTCTAATTCTAGTTACCCTTGATAAGGAACTTATAATAAAAACCTGAGATAAAATACTAACTAGTAGGAATATTCGAAGTTAATAAAGTAAAGAACTAAGACCGAGTTACTACTAAAACAGAGCCTATATAGCCTCTCCTTCCTCTAACTTATTATCCTCCTCTCTACTCTCTTAAGCGTAAGAAGCCTAAATTAGCTCTTCCTCTACCTCCTTTTTATAAGTACGCTTCTTACCTTAGTAACCTCTCGTAACCGGCTTTGAAGAGAACGCTTATAAACTCTTTAGATAAGCCTCGAAGAGGACTCGAACCTAGGTTTAGACAGAGGTCTTACTCTCTATAGCACGGTGTAAGAACTGTTAAATATTAATAACTAAAACCCCTTTAATAAGTAAGAGATACTTATAATAACCTTAGCGCAAAGTACCTAAGTCTCCTCTAAGAGAGCGAACTATATCTCTAAGCTATTCTTTAGTACCTCTATACTAGTAACAACTAATACCTTATCTAAGGCCTTTATAGCCTTCTTAACCTCCCCCTTCTCCTTCTTACTCTAAAGCTTACTAAACTCCTTCTCGACAAACTATAATAACTATCTAAGTTAGAACGGATTTAGTATATATTTGAGATTAAACTTACTAGGATATATATAGTATTCTACTCTACGTAGTACCTACACTTCTTCGACTTTAGCTTCTTAAAAGCGTATATATAATCTCTATTCTAAGATTTTACTTAAAGACACTAAATATAGTAGACTTAGTAGATAGCTAGAAGCGTACTAGAAGAATATAGAAGAGGTATTTTACTATATTAGATTAGCTCTAAATCAGGTCTAATTAAGAAGAGAAGAACTTACTTTTATATATATATATATAATATATATATATATTCTAGGAGATAAGTTAGTATATAAGAATATACTTAATTAGAAGGTATTCTTACTATTTATATTATTTAAATAAAAAGAAAAAGAGAAGTTAGAATCGGAGAAAAGTCGCTTACTAATATACTACTTATAATAATAGCTATTGCTTTACAATTGTTATTTATTACTTAATAATTACTATTATAATATATAATAATAGTAAGAATATAACAACTCTATAACAGCGTACTACTTTCTATCTAATAGCTAATTATTAGCCTCTCTTCCGTTTGTATCCTATTATTATATAGAGTAGTAAATAAAGAGCGATTAGCTCTTAAATAATAATACTACTAGCTATCGACTCTACCTCGACTACTAAACACTATAATAGTAAGAAAAGTTATATTTTTCACGATAAAAAGACAAATAATACTTCGATCGACCTGATACTATACTAATCGACTACTAAAGACTCGGGACGAGTCTTTTTAAAGAAGAGGAGATATAATAGTATACTATTCTAGATTATTATATAATAGCTAGATTATTATATAATAGTACTACTCTAAATTGTTAGTATTTGTAAAACTACTAATACCTCTAAGTAGTGCTAATACCTCTAATACCTCTAAGGCCGAGATTACAAATAACTAATACTTATATAAGCGAAGTACTAAAGGTATTAATATCTAATATTCATATATAGAAGAGATTAAAGTTTAGATATTATATATTTAGCTTTCTAAAGAATCAAAGGTTATATATTTAGCTTTTCAGCTCTTATTATTTAGTATTAGCTATATTAAGTAGAGCTTAGTTATTATTATTATTAGAACTTAGAAGCTTCCGACCTTCTTATATATAGACGTTTATATTTAGTATAGTAGAGAGATAGTTATTATTTTCTTCTATATTAGAGCCTAGTATCTATACACGTCATTCTACTATACGCACTCCTATATACCTCTACTATAGTTGTATATATTTCGTACTATTATAAGAGAGTCTTTCGAAAAGAGAGTAGTCTTAGAAGGTTATTCAACGCCTTATAGCAGAACTAGTTCAATATGAAGTTAAAAAGAGAGAGAGAGAGATAAGAGTAGATTTGGAAGCTTTTATAATAACTATAGTATATCGACTTATTTACTAAACCTATATATAGTAGTCTCTATACGAAGAGAGTTATTAGAAGCCTCTAAAACACTTAGCGTATTCCTACTTCTTTAATATATAATATATGATTTTTACTAGCTATTTATATAGATACTAAACCCTAGTATTACTAGCTATCTAGGAGATCTCTAGAATCCTAGCTATTTAAGAATATTATTATCCTAGTCTAAATCTAAGCTAAGTTGTATTCGAAAATAAAAGAAGCGATAATAAGCTTGAAAGAGATATTATAAATACTATTACTAGCGAAGTAAAGTTTAGTCTTTTTATATAATAGTATAAAATATATATAACTATAAAAGAGGTATATAGAAGTACGTTTAGTAGAATAATATATGTAAATACTAGGCTCTAATATAGAAGAAAAGGCTAAACTAGCCTTTTCTAACTCTAGGAGTAGGCTACTATATATAAGAGGTTTCAGACGATATAAAAGAGGTACGAAACCGAATAACGATATACGTCGGCTAATATAAAAGCTCGAACTCTACGAAGTACGTCTGAAAGTCTAGATATATATAACCTTCTTAAATTAGATAATATAAAATAACAACTGCTAAAAGCTAATATATACGATATATACTACGTAATATCGGCTATATAGGACGACATACTATTATATTTATCTAAGAGCTACTAAATACGCTTCGAATATCTACTAATATAAATAGTAGAGAATTAGTTCTCTATAACTAACTAGAGAATCGGTTCTCTACTCTATAGTCCTATACCTCTTAAGAGGTATTTCGCTGCTTTATTAAAGCACTACTAAACGTACTTCGAATATTCTAATATAAATAGTAGAGAGTCTATTATCTAGTTATAAAAACCTCTCTACGTTTATACTTCTATTCGTACTATCTAGGCCCCTTCTAATTACTTTATTACTATTACTAGGGGTCTTTTACCTCTTCTAGTAATTCTCTTAACTTAAATATAGTATATACCGACTATATAGAATAACTGCCGCGGGTATCACCTCTAATCTTAGGTCGGTATATAGCCCTCGCCTTCTTAGAGTTATATATAATTCTATAATATATCTAGAGTAGAAGTTCTCTAGTGTCGGCGGATATATAGAATTGACTTTAGAGGCTTTCTTAATCAGTTCGTTTTAGTAGTCTATAGATACTATTATTAAGTAAATAAGCTATATAGGTCTTTTTCGTCGATATCTAGTATATTGCTATGTATAACATGGCTTCTTTGTAGAAGGTTGAGAGGCTAAAAACTCTAACGGTTGTAAAAAGGGGTATCGCCACGTCGCCTTTTTAACTTAAACTTAGCTCTGTAGACAGTTCTAGAGGCGAAATAGAACTGCTAGAGGTTCGTAGGATGCACCGCGTACAGGTGTTGAGTCTTCGTATCCCAAAGTGGCACTCTAATCAGAGAGTGAGTGTATGAATTTGGCGTTACTCAAACCGATTAGGAAGGTGGGGTTAATTCTGCCCGGGCGGTCAATCGGAACCTTAATGCTTTTTGTCGCAACTTGACTTTTTCCCCTCAACAAACAGAACGCTTTTCACAACTTCTTAAAACATTTTTTTCAATTTCAATAGGCATTTTAGACCAGAGATCGGACACCACCCCCCTCTGGCGACGACAACAGAAACCCTCCTTGTGCAGCATCATCACCACTCATAAACCGACATGGCGGGGTTGCAAGCCATCAAGTACGAGAGGGGCAAACTTCAAGTTCTCAATCAACTTCGTCTTCCACATGAATTCATCTACGATGATGTTTCGACTTGCGAGGAGGCGTTTGATTGCATCAAGGCGATGCGCGTGAGAGGTATATAATATTCTCAGGGCTCTCGATTGAGAGGACTTGCGGAGGCTAAGTTGGTTCAGGGGCCCCGGCTATTGCTATCGTTGCTGCATTGGCATTAGCTGTCGAGTTGGAGAATAAGAAGGATGGTAAGAAGTTCGTTTGAAGTTGGTATAGAAAGAGGCTTACAAAGTCCTAGCGGCAGGAGAACGGGTGGAAGTCGTCAAGTATATACATTCGAAGTTGGACTACCTCATGAAGAGCAGACCGACTGCAGTCGATCTTCACAACGCTATACAACTCCTCAAGACCAAGACTTTGCTCGCGACTTCTTCTCCTTCTTCTTTAGAACAACAAGCCGCTTGTGCCGAAGTCCGGAAGGTATTTATCGAAGCGGCGGAAAAGATCTTGGAGGATGATTATACCACGAACTTGGCTATTGGCAGATATGGTGCTGAATACTTGAGGAGACAACAGATGCCGGTGGACAGACCTGAGGATGCGGAGGATTATTTGAGATATTATACTACGAGTCCACCTGGAACGCAGGGATTGCCAGATAGGACTTACAGGAAGTTGAGTGTGTTGACACATTGCAATACTGGGTATGTTTGTTTTCGTTGGGCGAAATTGAGAATTGTCTCAATTTTGCGCTTCAAGCACTTCAAGTTTTTGTTTGGATACAAGAAAAGCTAACTCTTCCCAGCTCTCTCGCAACATCAGGCCACGGCACCGCACTAGGAATAATCCGAAGTCTTCATAAGATGAACTACCTCGAACACGCCTTTTGCACAGAAACCCGACCATACAACCAAGGATCTCGTTTAACCGCATTCGAGCTTGTCTACGAAAACATCCCCTCAACCCTCATCACCGATTCCATGGCCGGAGCACTCTTCGCACGAAAGAAGGACGAAAAGAACATCTCTGCTGTAATAGTTGGTGCCGACCGTGTAGTTCGGAACGGAGATACCGCAAACAAGATAGGAACATATACACTAGCAGTCCTCGCCAAAGCACATGGTATCAAATTCGTCGTTGCAGCACCTACCACCAGCATCGATCTCGAAACCCTGACCGGGGCAGATATCAAAATCGAAGACCGCAATAAAGCTGAACTTACGCAGATCACTGGTGCTGTAGTGAAAGATGGAA
Source organism: Hymenoscyphus infarciens (assembly GCA_001414345.1). NCBI lineage: Eukaryota > Fungi > Ascomycota > Leotiomycetes > Helotiales > Helotiaceae > Hymenoscyphus > Hymenoscyphus infarciens. Next base: position 258,001 of record LLCB01000002.1, on the reverse strand, counting down.
AGGTGGATGTGAATCACACTGAGAGGGTGGCTATCGCCGATCAGAGAATTGATGTCTGGAATCCTTCATTCGATGTCACACCTCATGATTTGATCGATGCTATCATCACGGAGAAAGGAGAAGTTGTCAGAAGTCCTAAAGGAACATTTGAATTCAAGACTATTATGCCGGAGAGATGGGCTGAGCAGGTTGAGGAGAGAGAGGAAGGGATTTTGAAGGCGGGGAAGGCTTTGAGTGATGATGGTACACAATTTCAAATGGAGAATATTTGAGGGGGTTCGGGTGCTGGGATATATTTTGAGATTTCAAGTGGATGAATGAGAGGCGGGGTTGGAGAGATTCAGTTTGAATCTATGGTTTTCTCCTTTGGGGGGGGGGGGCTTTTCTTGTTGATATTAAGCGAGCTTCGTACTCGGAATGCAAAAATGGGAAAGGAAGAGATGATGGATGGAATATCTGGGGGGGAAATTAACAATCTGCAATGTTAGATTGCCTGTTACTAGACTCTTTTCAATATGAGATCAACAGGTTCATTGTGTCTTACTCTACTAAGATTCGTTTTGACGATTTCGAGTTGGGCGAAGAAGCGGTTGTGTAATTTAAATTGTCCAAGTCAATTAGGATAATTTACATGAATTAACCTAGGCAACTGGAGCAACGAGCTAGGTAGACAGCTACGAACCTAAACGATTTAATGCCGCTTTACTGTCTATCGCGAGCCTCCATTGATGATGGATATTTCTCAGAAATGAACGACCGCTTTGGCTTAATGATTTTGACTATCGCGTCCAGAATATTCAAAATTTTTGATTTATGTGGTAGTTGTTTAAGAAGGAGCCAGGTTCAAGAAGGGGCCTAAAATAGCTTATCTCGGAGTTTAAGCTCCTCCCAGGCCCGGGCTTCAAGTTTTTGCCGTTTTTCACCTTTTACCTACTTAGTCAACATCAGGCGTGGCATCTAGGGTCTCTTCAAGGCACCGACACATTACATGGAAGCATACACACTCCAGTACTTTAAGCGACTTGAGTGATATGCTCCCACCCTGAGTTGCTTTTCCTTGCACTCGTATGCTTGCCTTTCCAAAAAACCAAGCGAGCCGCTCTCCTTCTTGGTTCGGTCGGCAGAATCATGCGCTTGAGACAACCACTGACAGAATCGCAGCATAAGCAGCAGCTACACCCATTGTCGCCAAGTTTGAAACCCTCAAATCTCTCGAGATCAAAATCGAAAACAATGCAATCGAAATCGAAATCGTGATCAAGCGCTCTCTTTTTGTTGTCTGGTTGGAAATAATGAGAAGTGCCTACCAAAACACAGCTCTTATCGCAGATCTCCTATCGCGCTTCGTAGTTGCGGTAGTAGCAAGTGCTTTTATGGTCTTGCCACTTATTTTGGGGAACCCGCGCTTCTGTACACGTTCTTCGTCTTCTTTGCTTTTATTGCGCGTTCGAAGTTGCTGGAGTGTTTTCTGGATTCCTCGACGGAAAGGATCATGTTCTGTTCGAGGACCGAGATGGACTCAGACGTGTCTTGTTTAGTAGCTTTCGTAAGGATGAAGTTCGCTTCTTTCTTTGTAATTATCTTCCTCGTCTATCAGCGAAAAGGTTTCCATTGCGAACACTTTGTTGAAGGCAGCTAGTGCTTCGTCCATTCTTGTGTAAGTATATACATACATTGTTATAGGCATATTTTGCGAACCATACTCTTTGAGCAACCTTCGGAGTTTGAGAACCATTGAATCCGTAACGAATTTTCCTTCGTTGAATACAGCGGAATCCCTTTGGCTATATTGGTGACCAAGCGCATCACGTCCCCCCTTGTTCTCATGACTGCCAGATCTAAGGCCAACCTGGTAAATCTGCCGGTCCAGCACAGAAATCTCTTCCTCTAGGAAATGGAGATTTACAAGGTGGCTTGTTTTGAATCGTCGGAAGCCATAAAGCCTCAGGTTGTTGCCGGCTGTACTATGTCTCCAGACCTTCTGAAATAAATGGCTACGAGGCTCGCTTAGAGAAGCGTGGGAGTCCGACTGCGGAGTAGTTCGAGCGTTGCTTCTCAGTATTAAATAAATGAATACAAAAAAGAGGAGTAACTCTGTCAAAAAGGTCTAAAAATAGTGGTATTTATGTCACGATTTCTCAAAATAGGGGTATTTGTGTCAATTGCCGTATATATATAGTGGCTACCACGCTGATTGCAACCGTTGCCAACTGCTGACCTTTTCCTTCCATCCAAAAATAATTATCCAAGACTCGTACTCCGTATAAAACTCCAGCACCTAACCAGCAAGAAAAGCGTTAAGTACGACGGAGTAACAATCTCAAATACCTATCTCTTCCAACCGGCAATACAAAATTACTTACTCTTCTCACAACCGGCTGAAAAGTGACCAACCAACCCAATCACTCCTCACAACCTCTCTACCTCCTCCGCCCCAGGCATTACCACCTCCCTGGCTCTTTCTGCTTCTTCTACTAATAAACCCCTCTTCATTCCATAAGCCCTCCACCCAACAAACGCACACAAAGCGCATCCAACCAAAAATGCACTCCCCAGCAAAATAACATTAACCGGCACTGGGTTCCCGCCAAAAACCTTATGGAGAAGCGCATCAAGTCCACTCTGACTAAAATTCATTACCCCCGCCAAACAAATAATCAACCCATACACCGTCCCAAAAGTGCGAAACCCAAAGACTTTTGCCGAGTAATCACTCACAGCAGTATAATAAAACGGCCGATAAAGAACGAAGAGGCAGATATTCGAATAAGCCGCCCACTCATAAGGGAGACAGCCTAGGATTCCGATCGTGGTCGCGATACTTACGAGGGCCGTGAGGACGAAGAATGTACTCGTGTTATCGAGGACCAATCCTATAAAAGGGATGGAGAGGATCCCTCCTAGTGGGAGGGCGATGTCGAAGAAGGTGTTTATTTCTACGGCCTTGTCGTAGGAGGAGAGGAGGTATTCGTATTGTGGACGTATCGTAGCGACGAAGAAGTTTATTCGGGTCATTTGGATGACGGTGAAGAGGGTGATGAGGATGAACCAGGGAGAGAGGATTTGTTGCGTTACCGTTTTTCCGTGGAGGGCTCCCCAGACTCCTGAGATGGCGTTTTTGCGCTCTTCTTGTTTGAGTTGTTTTCCTCCTGATTTGGAGCCTAGGAGATCGGTTATTTCGGATACCACTGATTGTCGGTTTTCGCGACTTTCTTCTCGGAGGAGGGCTGTGTGTTCGTCCATTTGATCGTCGTAGTTTGTGTCCACTTCCTCTACTTGCTTGACCAGCTCACCAACCGTCTTGTAAGACGATTTAGGCATGTAAAAAAGTTGGACGAGAAGAATGAGAGCGGGTACGATAAGGTAAACGAGGAAGAATCGTTTCGGAGTAAAGTTTTCCTCGCTCCACTGATAAATCATGCGGTACACAAGAAACACCGCACTAGAAGAATCAAAAGCACCCGTCAAAAGCGCCAGAATAAGACCGGAGTGCTTTGGGAAGGTATTCGACAGCTGAAACGATGAGATGAACACAAATGGTCCTCCAAGGGCGAGAAACAAATATCCAGGAATGAAACCGTCAAAAGGTAATTCCCATGCGAACGCAAAGAGCAGAGCTCCAATTGTCAACAAGAAACTCCCAATTATGCCACAAACCCGAGGTCCAAGAGTATCCAGTATAGCTCCAATCGGGAGAGCTGCCACATTTGTCCCCACGGCTGCAACGGTGAACATCAAGTTGAGATGTATTTCCTGATCATAACATGTCCGCACTCCCTTTTCCAACTCTTCTTCCGTGCAAAGATCTCGATATACATGTTCGCGAATGAGTACTGGTTTAAAGGCGGCATAACCAAAGACGATTCCAGCAGCGAATAGACAGTAAGTCACGGCGGTAATGACTTGTACTGCAGAATAAATCGGTCAGTGGACTGTCACAACCAGTTTTCAGGAACGACTCGAGATAAGGTGATCGATCACTCACATATTCTCTTCGCCTTTGGAACCTCAAAAGCACCAATTGCTTGCACACTTTCCTCCTCCACAGCAGGCGGAACCCATGACCCAGGAAGAGGACTGAAGCTCAGTTTACGATCTCGAGACCCCGTAGGTGAAGTTCCTCTCTCGGGCGAAAAGCGTTCTGGCGCAAGCGACTCGAAAGAGGTGACTCGTTGTAATAACGACATTGCTTGGTCTGGTCTACTCTTTCCGTCCGACTCCTGGCACCTTCACCCGTACGCTTGGACGTGTAAATTACACTTTTGGTTTTTGGGCTAAAGAAATGATTGGTCCTACTAGTATGTTGAGGTTGCGATTGCGTTGTCGAGAAGAAATAGTGTATTTCGAGTCCACCGAGTCCAAGCTTCCAAAAACGCGGGGTACAGTGGTTCCAGTTACGTCACGGCGGCTGGGTGAAGGAAAAAGCAAAGAAGAAGTAAATGTAAAACTAATTGTGAATCGAAGAGACTCTGACGCTGAAGGAAAAAAATACAGCCCCTCAGAACGACTCAAATTGGAAAAAAAGCTATTGGCAGACCAGAGGCAAAGACGGCAAAGATCAAAGCAAAAGGTGGAGACATAGAAAAACAACCCTGGTTCTTTGCATGAGCAAGAAAAACCACGCCCATTTGAGGCACAGGCCACCCCAACCTAAGGAACAAAGTCACAAAAATATATAAACAAATTCTATTGATTTTTAAAAGTGTTTTTAGAAATTGTATAAAGTGGAAGAGATTTCAAGTAAGTGGCGGGGGTCTCAAATGGGCGTGTTTTTCATCATGCCGGGGAAACCGTTCCTTCAATCCAGTCTGTATCAACTACCTAGGCACGATAAGCTAGTGGTAACCTAACCGATGCTGCTACTTGAGACACTTTTTTCCTTAAAAATTTACAGTACATCTCAACGGCAAACTCACAATAAAGGGATCCCAACATCAATGCACTCGCTTCCACGATGATATCCATCATCATATCATCCACAAATGCAAAGCTATGGCACCGAGAGAAAGAAAACTTGATACCAAACATCAGAATCCCTCAAAACCATTCGGACCCATGAAATTGCCAAAGAAAGCATTGTCGCTAAAGTAGTTTCCATCACCAACTCCGAGAGTCATTCCAATTGCTTGCTCAAAACCATCACCCATAGTATAGCCAAGTTCTAGGCCAAGCGAAGGATCGACGCTTCCGGGAGTCGTGCCATAGCTTTGCTGGGTTGACATTTGATTCGTCGAATCATAATCCGAAAACTGTGGGTGATGTTGTTGCCAATCGTTCGACGAGCCCGTATAGTGACCACCTTCACCTCGGGACTCACCTCGAGAATTGTTGGTTGCAACTTCGCTGAGGAGCTGGAGGTTGTTCGTTTGGCTGAAGTGTTGTTGCCCATTCGAAACTTGCCCATTCTGATCGCGACCCTTCGTATCTGGTTCATCAGATGGATGTGGAACCGAATCGGTAGTTAAGAGGGTTGAGGAAGAGCCAGGCTCCGCACGAGGTGCCGCCTTACCTTCTCGTTGACGATGAAACCATGTCTTCAGCATAAGAAGCACCATCAAAAATTTAGCAGACGGGCGTGATTTATCATCCGCGGCGGCTTGTCTGAAGAGCTCGACCAAGGTGTCTAGGTGCTGTTCAACCTTCATGTTATCCTTGTTGATAACCTTTCCTAACTCTGAGTTTGGAGTTGCTGCCGCGAAGTACATCTTGATGAGGACCACAACGGCGTACGCCACTCGAATGAAAATATAGATAGGAAGACATCTGATTGTCTCCACATCAAATCGGAAAAAGTTCTCCAGGATGCCATCAATCGACATCAAGCAGGTAGAGAGAGCATCGACATGAGCTGTAGTGAGCTTATCAACCTCTCCTCTCTCTCCTAATCCAGCAATGGTCTCTTCAGTAAACGGTGGCTTGAATTCTTCGACATTGTGATCAACATGCATGGCAACCTCATGAGCATACAGACTGACTACATGTTGGGTCAATTCAAGGTCAACTGGTTAGAAAGTCAGTGGTTGGTTCTCTGGTTGATACTTGAGGGGAAACTTACTCGACTGAACCCCAGGCGGTACCTGATCACTCCACTTCTCCAAGTCTCGCTCGAATCCTTTTAGGGCGTATTGGACCTTGGCGTCTGCAATGGTCACGGTGGCCATTGGGTCATCCATGGAAAATTGGGTACCCACTTCTTCTGCAATGTGTTGGCTGCGGACCCATTGGCAAAGAACTTTATCAGAAGGAGCTGCTTCGGGGGATGTTTCTAGGAACTCAATGCAATCAACCATAAAAGGACCCCAACGAATGAGGTTTGGTCGACGAAGACCCATGGATGCGGTGCAACACAAAAAGTAACAAGCCAACCATGCTCTTCTTGCTTCTGCGCTTTCTGGATCAGGATATGGTGTTCTTCGCCAGGGGTTGTCTCTCCACAGGCCAGCGTATTTGGTCTTTTTGGGCTTATTTCTCTTACCCATGCCAATATCAATTGCCATGACAGCCGCAACGTGAATAAGTTGATAGAACTTGAGCTCCTCAAAGTGTTCGGGAGGCCAATACCACAGTGTACTGATATGTAGAGCTTGGATCAATTCGAGGGTCTTCTCCCCATTAACAATAATACGCTCGGCATATATGCTCATCACTTCCTTGGTCAAAGTGCGTTGTAAGTTGGGAAATGTCATTCCGGAACTTGCACTGAGAATAGCAAGGAACAGTGTGGGTTTTGTCTTTCGGATGTCTGCCGCTGTGGTACCTGCTGGGAAGACGACGGCAGGGAGGTGATGTGCCATCTTTGTAACATAAGAATCAAACAATGTTGCCGCTTCTTCGGCTGAGAGCAAATTTCTATCCACCACATCGGCATACTCATGGGTTTGTGCAGCCTTTAGTGCCGATGAAGACTCGCTGACTCCTCCATATTGATGTAGACCGCTTGATTTATCTGCAGAAGATTTGGAACTACTACCATTTGGTAATGTTGGATCGATGGCTCCCGAAGACTCGCGTGTTTCCGTATGCTTTCTCTTCTGACCAGCCATTACCATTGGAGGAACGGATGGTGATTTGGAGGAGTACTGCTCAGGAACTCTTGGATACCCAGCAAATTCCGGCTGGGTGGATTGAGTAGTGGGCTGGGCAGTGAACAATTGACTGTAGCCGCCATTTGTAACTTGTTGGTACGGGTTGTGTGTAGTTTTAACGGCTGTCGCGTTTGGTTCAGCTTCATTTGCTCCATCGGGTTGAACTGCAGAGGCTACCCTGCCCTTCAACTGCGCAACGGTTCTCTCCAGTTCTGCGACACGGCTATCGGTCTTCTTTTGTCGTTTGCGACTCGGTGGATTGGTTTGACAAGGCTTGTTGGCTTTGGCGCATCTCTCGCAAGCTCCACCTGGGATTGGGCTTGCGATACATTTAACCTTCAGATCTGTAAGATGGAGCAGTTAGTAGAGCTCTATCTACCATACAGTGAAGGTAAGTCAATTGAATGATCGCGACTACTTACGTCGACACGGCTCACATGCTCTCGGTCGCTTCGAACCCTCTGGAGTGCCAGCGCCATTTTCTGACGTTGGCTGGGGAGGTTGAGGCGCATAGTGCGATGCTTCCTGGAGGGGAGGATATTGTTGCTGTTGTGGTGATTGAGGATTCGAGGGGTTTGCTGCGATGGGGGTGTGAAAGGTAGCTGGAGCGATTTGATTTGCGTGAGGCTGAGGATGAGAAGCTGCCAGCCTCGGGTCGATGTTTTGATTCATTGCGGAGCACCGTGGGAGGGAGCAGGCGACGGGATCGGTCGCGATGTTTCCGTTTTCCGTGGTTGACTGAAGGGGATGGCAAGCAAGGTGGTAAGGTAAGGGTTGATGGTTCCTTGGACGCCGAGGTTTTAGCGGCTCAGATAAAGACGCTAGCAGTGCTTTGTCAAGTAAGCGAGGGTAAGTAATCACTCTTGATCAATTAGTCATTATTCCAGTTACGTGTTTAGAGATGAGTTAGCTTTCCCTCGATTCACTTGTACTAATAATAATCTCAGTACTCAGTTAAGCAAGTAGTGTATGACTAAGAATCGCCCGTTTTCAATTGGGTTGTTCCAAGACCCCTGGGTTAATAGCCCTAAATTGTTCCAAAGCTTCGGGATCACCTCAATTACCCTAGAAAGCTGGCACAACGAGGGCAGGTACGAACCTGAGTTTTTTATTGCCACTTTTAAATGTCCATCGAAGTAAGTCAGAAGCACAGAAGAGTTAAGTTCAGAAGCGTGACCTCCACTGTGTGGCAGGCGCTAAAAGGTTCAAACGCGACTTGGTCTTGCACTGTGGAACACAGATGCTTCAATAATCGTGTATATTTCTATCAATATTCCAATGGATGCCAGTCCAGATGGCCTCCTGAAAAGGTGTTGGCGACATCAAGACGATACAGAGTGTCTGCAGGAAAACTCATGTAGCTGGTGCTCAGTGGTAAGGTTGTAAGTATCCGATTGAGACAACTATACTGATAAAAGCCCAGTCTTCAAGTTGTATACCCAACCGGTCACGTATACCCATTCTTGCGCCACTCTTTCACGCAAATATTTGCCCTTTTCAATCAGAGAGATGGGAATTGAGGTCTAGACCATTTGGAACGCGAGTCTCGACCATCACATTTCTGACATGCATCGTTACGATATTTGCAACGTTGGCAGCGCTGGTGGCCACTTTCATGGGCGTCAAGATTTCCAAGGTGGTAAGGAGGAAGTGGCAAAGCAGGGGAGAGGGATGGTGGAAGATATGGAAGAACTGTCGACCAAGGTGGAGGAGAAGGAATTCTGGATTGGCAGACGCCAATCGCGAAGACTCTACCAGGCCATTACTCCAGTAACTGGGGAAGAAGGCAGAATTTGAAAGATGGCGTTCCAATGACACCCTGAATTGCAACAACCTCAACCTCACCCAGAGCTCACAGGCGGGATGATTGCCACTTCATCGCCCTCCTTGATGACGAAGTCACTGTCGACATCAACATATTCGAGGTTGACCGTGACAAGACAACTTTCCAGCACCTTGAATTTCATCCCCGCATATCTTTCCTCAAGCTTATCAAATAATTCAGATAGCGGCAGAGGAGCTTGTAGATTCTCGGCCTCCATGGAAGTGTATGAATGGGCGGATGCGAAATAGATGACCTTGAACTGCGCAGCGGGTTTTGGGGCAGTTGACATGGTGGGGTTCTTGCATCAACTATCTTGACGAACAGTCAGCTTGGTTCTTGAAAGAAGCGTACGTAAAGTGATGTGCGGTTGAGCAGCGATGTCAGAGATCTTGGTGTTAGACCACATTGCCAGACAGCAAAAGCTGTCCAGCTTCAGGTAATACATGCTATGATTGTTCATCACACGATGCTAGGGTAGGGTTAGGCACAAGTGAAGATAGAGAATGTAAACATACCGAAGATATGAAGAGCTCCAGTTTGTCCTCTGATACTTGAACAGGGAGGAGGTACAGAGGAGGAGTCGAATTGGTGGTGTGGTGTGTTGCTTGGAGGGGGGAGAAATATTGTGGGGAGGTTTTCCTTTCTAATAAAAAGAACTGAGGGGCACGGACCATTTGTTCGCGTCACCCCGAGGTCTGGCTCAAAAAAGCATTTTTGGTCGTGGTGCCTCTGTAGACAATCAACAAGCTCGCATTGTATTTAATACAACGAGTGCCCTCCTCCTTTTTTCAGGTCTAGATATGTTACGAAGCATATCCACTTCTAAGCAGGCAAAAGATTCAGTTGTCTGCTGGCAATGTCTGGCAAGATGGCGTCAGGGAATGAAAGCGCCAGGAGCATCACGGAATCGTACCAAATTCCTGCAGAGACCATATAGCACCCCAGTATGTACCCATTGAAACGATATCTGAACTCTGTTTCCTACGGCCTATCTAATTCTAGATTTCAGGTTGATCTAGATGTTCAATCCAACCCCTCCAACATCGAATTTGGCAATCTAGGTCACCGGTGGCCCTCATCAAAAATTCGAGACCGCCTAAAGCAATGGGAGACTGAAAATTCAAATGCAGCAGCGGCTCTCGTTGCGCAGTCAATGGAAGATATTGCGCCATATGGCCACGCTATAAATATGCGCTCTGGGTCGGAGCTTCACACACAACTAGATGATAATTTGGAAGATGAGATGATTGAAGAATTTCGCCCCTTTGGAGAGCAGGACCTCGCAGATGTGGGCGGGAGGCGTACTTTCTTGCTACCCGGAGATCTAGTAGAGCTCAAGTAAGTCCACAAGGAGACGGACATTTCAATACCGCGGCCAAAACTAAAATAAATCTAGGATGATGGGGAACCAGCACCAGGAGCTTGCAATATTTGTCCGCGACTTGGGCCAGCAGAGCCAGTTCTATACCATGTCTGGTCAATGGGCACAACGAATGAACAGCCACCCAACTTTCTATGTACCAGGTTTCGTGGGACAAGAGGAGCTGGATGACATAATTCCCTTTTTACCAAAATCAGATGTTTCGGGAGACAAACTGAACAGACTGAATACATTCGAACAAGTTCTTCCTAGGGATATTGGCAGACCGGCTATCAGGAAAATGCTCGCCTTTTGGACAAAGGCAGATGAGGCTTTCGTCAAAATGGCTCCCAAAATCGAACTCGCACACCAAACCCTAGCTCATCCATTTCGAACAACCTATGCCACTCTTGATGAAATTGCCGACAAGATTTTGGGCAGTCACATCCCCAAGTTGCCTGGTGGAAAATATCCCAAGACTGTTTTATACGCGGTTCATCGCCGTCTTCTTTCGAACGATATCGGGGTCTATACTCAACAGAAAGGGACCTTGAGAGCGGGCGGTGAATATGGAATCGTGTCTAGGAATGAGGTACATGAAACTCGTTCCGTCACTCACTTTGTCCGCACCTATGTTACCGAGAAAGCGAAAGGAGCTCCCCCTCTCCGTCGGGGCCCACTGGAAGGCTTCACTGTCAAGTGCCAGCGTTTGATTGATAATAGTCGGAAGCACCGACAGTTTACTACGCATGGCATGGTTGGTCCTTCATCAGAAAAGTCCACTGGTGTTCAGTATCGAGAAGGATGTGTTCAGGAAAAGTTCACCCCTATTGAGAATCTATTTGTTCGATTTGTAGAATCGTGGGTAGGACTACAAAGTTTCAACAGAGGGGCGTCAACTTTGAATTCCGTCGGGTCTCATATTCTCCGCGCCATTGGCCGTTACGAAGACGTGAAAATGGACGTGAAGACTGGTTGGACCTTTTTACAAGAAATTGGGGTCATTCCTCCTTGGGAAACACGCGCCCCGTACGTGCTCAGACTCCCTCAAACTGGACAGCGATTGCAAACCGAAGCCAGTGTGCCTGGGAGAGGATTTGTTGAAGATAGATTGGCCGATATACGCAAGGACTGGGGCGATCTCCCTGCGTTTTGTATTGACGCTCCTGATGCCCACGAAATCGACGACGCCATTTCCATAGAGAAAACCGACAATGAAGATGAGCATTGGCTACACATTCATGTCGCTGATCCAGCATCGCATATGGACGTTAACGGTGCAGCTGCAGACTTTGCACAGAGGATGACGTCCACTACTTATCTTCCTGATCGCTCACTGGGTATGCTGGATTCTGAGATTGTTCAGTCGAAATTTAGTCTTGCTGGTGGGCGGAAACGGCCTTGTTTAACGTTCAGTGCAAAGCTAGATGCATATGGCAAGATTTTAGAATACGAGGTCTCTGCAGGTATTCTCAACAACGTATTCAATCTCACTCCAGAAGTTTTGGAGGAAATCAGCTTGGGAAAGGAGACATCTACGGGTGATACGATGATTCACACGGTTGGCGAAAGCCCTCCTACTCCCTCGGCCCCATCAAGGAGCATGTCTTCTGTCACCGATCTAATTGATCATCACGAGAGTTTGAAACTCCTGAGTCATTTCGGACAGCTTCGTTTGAGGTTATTGAGAAGCCAGGGCGGGATGTACTTCGGACCCAACAAATTCTCTGTTGCCGTTAATTTTCGTGGTCCTCAATGGGTTCAGTCCCTCCCTGGTCATAGTTGCTCCCACGCTGGCGACCCCACGATCCAGGTCGCTTCCAAAGGAGTGGGACGATCTAGAAATGGCACGTTCTCTTATCTAATGCATCTTGCGAGTGAGGTTTGCGCCAAATGGTGCAATGAGCGTGGTATTCCAACCATATATCGGGTCACTCCTCGCAATGGAAGCGCAGAGAGTGCACCAGACTACTTCAAAAGAGTTTTGGCTCCAATAATCAAAGAGGGAAAAGAGATCCCTGTCGGATATGAGTTAGAATATCAAACTTTGACAGGTCCCGCTCAACCCTCTACAACACCCGGACCGCATATCACGGTTGGTGCCGAGATGTTGACGAAATGCACAAGTCCTCTACGTAGGTATTCGGATTTGCTTGTCCATTGGCAGTTAGGTGCTGCGCTATTGGAAGAACATCGAATGGGTCACTCTCTGATCGGCAACAAGAAAGAGGTGATATTTCCATTTACCAACGCTCAAATCGACGACTTGCTACCGAGAATTGATACCCGCGAGAGGTTGATCAAAAAGGTTTCGAGGGACGCGGACATGGCTTGGTTCATGCAGTTCATCTTCCGAGCCTGGAAGTTCAAGGAAAGCGAACTTCCTCCCATGACCTTCATAGTCAAGGATGTAAGAAACCCGGATAAATTTGGCGAAACTGCATTTGGTTTAGTGACGCAGTTTGCAGCACCCGCACAAATGATAATCCCAGATTGGCTCGACGCGAAGGACGTAAAAGCTTCCGATGTGTTTGAAGTGGAAATCGCAGATGTTGACGTTGTCGAAGGTACACTCACTGTCGAGCCTACTCGACGAGTCGAATCGCTTTCTGAAAAGTAGCGTGGAGGAAAGGACTAAAATCTGGAGATGTAGAACAGCTAGTTCTCATACCCCGGGAGGGTAGCGCACCACTCCATGTATAAAAATCATGTACATTAACATATGTACATCAGCATATTTCCCACATCGGTAGGGAACGGAGTTCTGGAATTGTATATTAGAATAGACAACCACAAGACAAGTGGAATGAATTACAAGTAATGTTGCCAAGGGTGATTCTCATGTGGTTGCTACCGAGGTGTTTGAAAATATGAGATCAAGTACCGGTTGGGGAGGAATGTAATGAAGCACCGAGGCAACGAGACAGTTTTCAAACCTTACCACAAATAGCCAAGAGTAAACATTACTCTGTACACGATATGTATATTAACTTGTACTTTTCCATCTTTTCCATCATTCATCCATCCTCCTCATACTCTCTCACTATAACCGCATCTCTAATTTCTAAATCTCGCCTCTCAAATATCGGGAGAGAAACACTTGGAAAAACGCACACCCCCTCAACTATCTATCTACACATACGCACCATCATCAAAATGTACAACCGCCTCACACCCTTCTCTCTCCTCATCTCCTTCGTCGTGGGACAATCAGCCGTACCAATACAAGTCATCCCCAACCTCCAAAACATAAACCCCGTCGCTCCAGTACCCGCCATACCAGTGCTCCAAGGTGCACTTCCCTCTTTAACTCAGGGTGTGGTTCCTTTCCTTACCTCGAGGATTAGTGACAGAGGATCTTCATCTACAGCTCCCCTATCTAGCTTAGCTTCCTTAACAGCATCCCCGTCTTCTTCAGCCGATTCCTCATCTACTAGAAGTTCGAGTACAGCGACAGTAACGAGTTCAACGGAAACAAAAACGAGTTCAACGGAAACAAAAACGAGTTCAACGGAAACACAAACGAGTTCTATAACTATCTCGACGACGGATTCGACTGTTACTGTTAGTACTACTGCTACGACGACTCCTAGGACGCAGACTACATTGCCAGTTTCGGGGAATAGCACTATAACTACTGTTACTTCTCAAGGTGGTGGTGGGAACGGAGGGAATGGCGGGTCCATTGCTACTGGGGGGTCTAGTGATTCTGGGGGCGATGCAGGGAGGGGACAGAGGACGCCTGTTAGACCTAGTGCTGCTGTGCAGACAAATGGTGTTGATCTAGGACGGGGAAAGGCTTCTGTAAGTTTTTTTCCATTTCTTGTTGTGGTGTTTTTGGATTACAGTCTTGGGGGTTTTGGAGCCGGTGTTTTGGTGGGGGATGGGTTGAAGAGAAGAATGAGAGGGGCTAATATTTGATATAGGTTGAGACTATTTGTTTGTTGGTTGGTGCTGCGATGGGGAGCTTTGTTTTTGCTTAGGGGATGGGCGATGATTGGGTTCAGGGACGCAGAGAAGAAGGGGAACTTAATGTTTAATCGGTGGGGAATAGCTTGTTTGATTTCTTCCATCTGCATGTTTGGAGTCGGGGAGTTGTGGGTTTTTGATTTCTCGCTTGAGAGCGTTTTTGGGCTGAAATTGAGCGTTTTGGAGTCGAAATCTAATCCAATAGAGCATTGGGTAGGAAAGAACGGGAGGAGATAATTCTTGCGGATCTTGTACAACTATTATGTATGAGTAGTTAGTTGGTGTTATTGTTTATCGTATAGTTAATTCATTGATATAATTTTCTGAAAGGTTTTGGGAGAATTAGATGACTTGAAATAAAAAGTGACTTAATTATCCTTATCTGCATTTCATTTGAAGAATTTGCATCTTCTAAACTTTTGTTGTATTTTTACTGGATAACTATTGTTACGATGATAATTAGGAATCAACCAGATGAAACATTATTTTCCATGCAAATGAATCTGGCAGCAGAACGATGCCGTCGGCTCATTTGATCGCTTGATGAATACTGAAGGAAACTCAATCCCAGTTCGGGCTAGCTCCTCAGATTCCCTTCCATATACATGCTTTCTTGTCATCGAAGATGAGTCGCGGGGGTGCGATCTGGTGTCTATAAAACCACGTGGGCTTCGCAACACATGGTTGAAAGGGAGCATTGGTAGACCGGGTAAGTGGATTTCGCAAGATTTCGCAGATCAACAAATTAATTCAACGTAGGAAATATAAGCCACTGGCAGCAACTTTTTCAAACAATATCATACTGACGAAAGAACCAAAAGGCTGGAGACTTTCAAAGCCACCACTCAACTTTATCTACGCCTTCTTCCACGATCCCAGAGATCTATTTCTGCAACACCCCCTCTTACGAGCACCCAATCACGACCCAAAAACATCGCCGACTAGCTTTGTCAGCTTATTACTACTCGAGTACTGATCCCCGGACGGTCGAACGTGACGGCCACCCAATCACACACCCCTTTTTTTCGTCAAGGTCGTAAAATCCCCACCAATTGCTCGGGACCCCCAGCCATTCTTCACACCACTCAGCCTCCTCAGTCCCCGCTTCCTCAACAGGTAATTCGCCTCGCACGGCAAAGAGACGATCCTTCATAGGAAAATAGACTCAGTGGCGTCTTGGGGGCCACCTCGAGCTCGTCGGCCAAATCTCAGAAAACCCAATCATTGGACGTCCAGAGCGCCCGCTCTGGCAAGAGCTGGGCCGCAGTGCTGCATGGCTAGCAAGTTTTAGTTTGTCAAGATGAGGGTTATCATGTTCGAGGCATCCTGCGCAGTCGCGATGGCTTCTTCTCCTTTCTCTTTTTCTCTTTCCATACTCTCGTTGTTGTTTTGCTCGTACTAGTACTGTACCATTAATTCTCCCTCCTCCCATTACTCTTTTAAGCGCTTGCTTTGTGTGTCATTCTTCTCAACCCCTCTCTAGAATATCAAAACCAGAACAGTCGATCACACACTATGAAACTTTCCGACCTTTTCTTCTGCGGCTTCTTTGGTGTTGTGGCTGCAGGTCCTCATCATTTCGCGAAACAAACCACCACCGAGACGAAGAGTCATCCCACGCAGGTGGAATTGCGAGCAAGAGCATCAACGACCGTTCCGGCTCGTATTGAGAAACGGGTATTAGCACCTTCTAATTGTGGATGGATCAATGGTGTGGAAGCCTCGCCACTCGATTGTCTGGAGGGCGCTACTTGTATCATTGCACTGAGCGATAGCAAAGGATCCAAGATTAGTGCCGGAGGTTGCTGTGGGAGCACGGGTTGTGGGACATTTAGAACTGCATGTAGCGCATCAAGAGACGCTTGCGGTGATGCGTGCAAAGCCAATCCCGCGATTCTGTACTGCGACAACGAGGATGTTGGGACACTATGTGCTACATATTCGTACCCCGGAGGTCAGTCCGACTTAAGATGTGTGAAGACGAAGGGGAATACTCTGAATATTGCATTCACATACACCGGATTCTCAACTCCAGTGCCACTTCCGAGGTTGGCCGCGAACATCACGATTTGTAACACTGCGAATTCCGGGAAGTGTGCAGTAAGTTTGGATACCAGGACTCAGACTGTAAACACAGCAACTACAACAACGAAACCAATTACCACTTCTTTAAAGCCAACAACCTCAACAAACCCAACTTCCACAAACACGGACCCTACATCGGTGAGCAGTGAGATGAACAACTTCCCAAAGCCCGATACTTTGGAAACATTGCTAACTTCGACGGTTGATACAGAGTACTTCGACCCCAACCGAAACATCCCCACCACTTTCCGAAAAACCGCAGAGCAGTACAGGAGCAATAGTAGGTGGAGTGGTCGGAGGTGTAGGAGCCCTGGGGGCAATTTTGGGTGCCATCTTCTACGTACTTGTCTGGAAGAAGCGAGGAGCTCGAAAAAACGATCATCAGCCAATTCCGGCGGAATCAGACGACGCAAGTGGCGCACCAGGAAATCCTGCTTCGGGCGCTGCTATCAAAGCTGAATTACCTGCGACGGAATCTCGTCCGATATCAACTCATCCGGCCTCGTTCCATGACGATCCTGCAAAGAATACTCCAGAGCACTCGCCGGAAAGATATGAGATGAATGGAATACAGATGCAGCAACAACAACAGCCCTTGATCATGGAGTTGGACGCGAGTGAAGCACAACAACATAGGAGATGAACACAACGGCCGCTCAATACATTTCTTTTGCGTTCAATCCTCGTGGAAGTCTTGTACAGCCATGTTTCGTACAGAGCCTCGTCGAAGCGCATCACAAGGTTGCACCCGCATTTGAAACCTAATATCAGCTGGAAAAATCGCAACTAAAAATGTTGACAAGGATTCCTTGAGCCTGACTTGTCTTCTGCATATATAGGGAATGGGGAGATATGCGGGGAAAGAGGAGAAGAAGGTTCACCGCCGTTTCCACAGTCGGGTATTTGCTTCTTTCCATTGCTTTTTGGGACGCCCGAATATGATATAAGCGTGTTCGGGTGTGGGGAGGACGACTCAGAGCGGACCGAAACGGAATGATGCAGCTGCAGATAGCCGTTGCATGCAGGGTTTCTTCGTACATTCCGAGGGCTTCCTTCCGCGGGAGAAGTCGAAAAGAGTGGTCACAGAAGTCTGTCATATTTAACCCAAGCGACTAGGTGATGAAGACTCAGCCCTTCGTGGAGGGAAGAAGGATCGGTTATTTCAACCGGCATAGACGAGTAGAGACGGACCGAGAAAGGGGGTTTTTTGATATTGGGGAGATAGGGCTTTTAATACCATACCTACTTTTTGCCATTATTCTCTTCGTTCACGTTTCCTCCCGAATAGGTATGAGGGTCTCAGATGGTGAGTGCATCTTCTTGGCATACTGCATGAGCAGGTTCTGATAGATGGCTTCTCGAACAGCGTCAACGTTGTTCTAGCTGTTCTAGCCGTGGCGGGAATTGCTTCTGTCGGGTAGTCACGCCGCTGGGCGATGGACCGAGAGACACCAGAGACATGACGAAACCCTCTGCCAATCGCAAATCCAAAGCAAAACAATCAGCGTGGCGTGTACAAGAAGTTTATTGTGTGACGTTTGTGGTGGTTCTTCGTAAAACCCCACCGTTACACAAACGCTGGCAGTCTAGCTGCTGGCTCGGGAACACCTCGATGCAAAGGAAGCGATGACCTCCGACAGGCCAGCCTCCAAGTTGCTGGGATGGACGTCCGATCATCCTGAAATGCTTGAGGGGGTAGGACAGGAGTGATTATGGTGATGCCAACGGAATCGAGGGGGGCGGAGAGAAGCCCCGTTTCAACTCTGGTGCAGAATTTACAGCACACCCTCTTTGAGAAGAGGCCATTTCATAGGCGGGTTAGTGGTATTTCCCCACGTATGTATCGGGGCTTTGCTGCAGTCAGACTGAGCATGTTAGGGAAGAAATAGTAGGGGGAAGCCCTCATTCGGTCGCCTATGGAAATCAATGTCAGGAGATTTGGTAGAGGCGGGGTGAGAAAGAGTCAGCGAGGGATGTAAGATTCAAGCCAGTTTTTCACAAGGGTGGGATTTCGTAACTCGGTATCAGTATCAGAATATCAGAATATCATAATTATACATCTCCTGGGAATTGCAAGGAGTTAGAGTGCTACTTGACCTGCCTAACTAAGCATTTCATAGGTTAGGTTAGGTTAGGTTAGGTTAACTTAAGGTTCTCCGGACCTCGGCAGACTTTCTCACGATTCAAACGATAAAGAGACGAAACAATGCTTCATATTGGCTTGGTTACGGGACTTCAGACGTACCCTGTCCTGTCTTTCCCACAGACCTGACTAAGAACTCTTTCTGCTGGTCCTTCTCAAAAGAGACAATTGCGTGTCGTCTGTCAAATTGATTGCTCTCCTTCTCCTTCACCTTCAGCCACTATAGGTACTAGTAGGTGTTAGGTTGGGCGCTATCCTTGCCTTCCTTGCCTTGCCTTGCACACTACACTTCATCCCGCGTTGTCTTTCCCCACCATCAAGAGCGTCTCGTCCATCAACCTTCATCTGCGCTCTGCTCTGCTCTGCTCTGCAACACCACCTGATGAGTGAATCAGCGCAAGCGTAATCATCCTCGCCAGCCCCATTCCAAAAGGCTCATTTGCCCCCCTCATTCAGCGGCCTCGCCAAATCCTTCCTCTCCCACCTTCTCCCAAACAGATCGGACCAGACCAGCGGCCCTCACTTCGCTTCACAGTTGGGCTTTATAGTTCGCAGCTGCACCTCATCCTGCTCTCCACTCACGCAGACGCTCATCACTACTCCCTCCTGTGCATCATCGGCACCAGCAGCAGCAGCCAGCGCACCTAGTCATTTCAGTCCAGTTGCGCCGTATCTGCGCTCCCGAACTACCTACTCCCCCTCCTCATTCATCCGACCACACTACAACCTACAACCGAAAGACCCTACCTTGCCTGGACTACTCTGTCATCTTTCCCATTCCAACTTTGATAAAACCACCAACAATCCCTCGTCACACTCACAAGCAAGCACCATCTGCCACCAGAAACCACTCTCCGAATTGCCATCTTTATCTCATCTATGACATCGGTCCTCGCGCAAAACGAACGAGAAGCGCAACGCGATGCTGCACAATCCGTTGACCCCGCCCTACGATGACTCGACCACTGGCACATCCTTTGACATGGAGAGCGGCGTAAGAGTTGGATCCGAATCCACCACAGCCATATCAAACCAGGCACATAACTTGGTGGCATCGCCTGTGAGTGCCCTCAGTGCCAGCCCGGACGAACTGGAAGAGAGGTCGTATATGGAGGGTCTCGTCACAGCAGATTCCACAGACGACGACCAAGACATGTCGGATGGTGGTGCGGACCTGGCCATGGCGTTCTACCACCACCTGTTGGACACTGAAATGCACCAGCTGGGTGCCGACATCACGGGCCCTGATACCCAATACCCAACGAACACCCTGCAACACCCAACGAACATTCTGAACGACGATGGTCATCCCGAGTCATACCAAAGCCAACCTCAGTACAACGAAGAGCCTCTCGAAGCTATTCCCGTCCCTACCATGGGGGGACTTAATGTACCAGGGGCACCGGGAAATTCCAACCTGCCAGCAGCCATGTCAGAGGTTTCTCAGCAGTTGCAGCATCTTCAGGATGGTTTAGACATTGTGGAAGTGGACATGTCGTTGAATCAGCAAGCGGGATCTTTTGCCAACAACAGTACTCCACCCCTTCCCTTGTCCTCTACTTCTCATTTTCTCTCGCTGGTTCTCGCTCCTCAGTTGCCTGAATCCGTCTCACTAGCAGAGACTCCTCCTGATTTAGCTGCCCCATCACCAGCCTTGGGTTCATCGCATAATGAACTTCAATCTCATAATGAGGTACAGCCTATTGGTGGTGAGGGCACAGCACAATCGGATGCAGCAACTACAGCTGGAAGCGTGGAGCCGCTAGATCCTTGGCCAGATGCTGACCATCATGAAGTGGAAGATCACCTTAATTTGAGCTCCGGAGACTTTCTTTATCATTGGCACACGGATGCCGTCCGCCGACCCGAACAATACAACAAGCGCAGAGGTCCAAATTTGACTTCAATCATCAAACACAGAAATAGTGCACACGAACCTATACCGCCAGTACGTCGATGTGATCTTCGAGGTGAAGAATGCGATTTCCAACGAATCAATTGGACCGAGCTTGGTGTCTTGAGACGAGAGGCCAAAGTAGTTCGGGCCCGTTTTTACCATAACTATACAAACCTGTCCAGTAGGCATCTACCATTTGTGAGTATCACAAACCCGTTGAGCAAAACTTTCATTCTAACATTTTTAGCCACGAGAACAAGGCATGATGCCATTTGATTCTGAGAATTACTTCAAATTTCGACGAATGGATTTTGCTCGCCAGGTCCGGCTGTGCCATTTCCAACTCCGAAATGTCATGGCCTGTGCTTCACGTGGCCATGTATTCTATGCGGGCAAGTCAAAGGTGCTCCAGTGGAATCCTTCGAGCATTAATAATTCCACTCGTTCATCATCCGTGGCTATGGACTTGACAAATCCCACGGTTCAACCATTTCATTCCCAATCGGGTGAAGGCATGCAAGTTTCCACGCTGGCCACCGCTCACGATGTTCTTGTTGCTGGTGGCTTCGCTGGCGAGTATGCCTTGGTAAACTTAAGGGCACACAAAGATACCAAGCATACTGAAGGACTTGTTGTTACCGAAGATTCAAACGCCATTACAAACCATGTCCAGGTTCACACATTACGAGGCTCCTCCCTCCCTGTAGCAGCATTCTCATCCAACGACAGCGGTTTCCGTATCTTGGATGTTAATACCAACAAATTCATTTCCGAAAAGAAGTATGAGGACGCATTGAATTGTAGTGCAATTTCACCAGATCAACGCCTTCGGGTATGTGTGGGAGACACGACTGATGTCTTGATTACCCATGCCGACACTGGAGAGATTCTTCAAAGACTGGACGGTCATCGTGATTATGGTTTTGCCTGCGACTGGGCAGATGACGGCTGGACAGTAGCGACAGGAAATCAAGACATGCAGGTCAAGATCTGGGACGCGAGAAATTGGTCTCGACCAGTTACTTCGATTGCAGCGGAGATGGCTGGAGTACGGAAGCTGAAATTCTCTCCAGTCGGTTCCGGAAAGAAAGTTCTGGTTGCAGCGGAGCCAGCGGATATCATAAGCGTGATTGATGCTCAGACTTTCCAGACCAAGCAGACACTTAATTTCTTTGGTGAAATTGGTGGCGTCGACTTCACGAATGATGGGCAGGACCTATTTGTCGCTATCTGCGATAATATGAGGGGAGGTATCATGCAATTCGAGCGCTGTGGTTTCGCTGGTGAAGCACAGCACCGGTGGAGACATGAACGAGATATGGCATTGTCTCCACGACGGATGCATAGACATCCCGAAGAAGAGATGCCTAGAAAGTCGACTGGCTGGGACTGGATCTCTGACGAGGATGAAATTGTGAGTCATCCAAAGTCTCGCGGAACAACTGCCCACCGACAGAGAAAGGCTGCCGGCTTGGGGGTCACAATTGGACATTTCTAATTACATAACGAAGAGGGAGCATTGTACAGCTTGAGCTCCTTCCCACACCACGGCTGAGATACCCCTGGCTTGGGGTGGTCTCTCTCAACTCACATACGAGATCATGATACACTACATCGGCGCTCTTTTTTTCTTTTCTTGTTTTTTTCTTTTTCAATGATACCATGGGGATCTTGTGGATGGAAGGGAGGAAACATTTTGGAGTCAACAGGCACTGGTATAAGGGCAAGGGACAGGAAACACATATGGGTTGGTTGCTATGTCGTCCTCATACCCATTTGTTATTCATGATGAAAGCTGCATCTTTTCTCATTCGTTACAAATTTCGGATTGAATTGTGCTAGTTACGATTTTCTAAGGTGGGGGGGGGGTTTCTCAGGGGTTTTGCTTTTTCTCAGGTGGCACTTTCTGGCGTTTCATTGGCTGGGGGCCGGGCCTTTAGGCACTACTCGCTACTAGCTTCATTCTCTTGTTGAAATTACGAAAATGCCCTTTTTGTGTGGTTGGGGAGTGTGGCATGATGGGGTGGTTCATGGAATGCTGGATGGTGGGGAAAAGGGTGGGGATACCATGGGATGGGGCAATGGTGTAACGATGCTACTTCTTATAGTGCTGAGGGTTCAACGAGATATGCATACGATTCAGAATGCAATATGAAATGATTACTTCTGTTTTTGTGATGATGTGATGAGCATGGTAAGCGTATAATGCAGGATAAAATCAAATTCGTTCTCAGGTGAGAATGGATAGTAGGAGTTGGATGGATTGCTTTAATAACCTACGAAGGGCGGCAATACAGTGCACATATCAGGGCCTGAGTCTCTCCTCGCAGCTCCGTTGCCACTTTACTGTTGTTCCGCTCATCCTTATCCACTGTATTCCTAAACATATCTTCTAAATGATATTACAGAGTTAAGCTTTCCTCTTGACGATATTTTATAAACTGTGCGTTTTTTAGAAAATGTTATTTATTTTAGAAAACAGAAAACTAAAGTACTCTTTAAGATATAAGACCTAGCTAGAAATAACTGCTATATCTTCTTATATACTCTCTCTATTTATTACTATATCGAAGTAAGTATAATCTAAATAAACCTAATTCTTAGAAAACCTCTTTTTATAAGAAAGATTTTCATACCTTAGTAAAGTTTAGATATATATAAAAGTATCCGTTTTCTTCTTAAAAAGTTCATAAAGTAAGAAAGAAGGTATAGAGCTCTTGTTAGCTATTCTCGAGGATATAATAACATACGTTATTATTAAGTAAAGAGAGAAAGAGTATCTAGGATAAGAAATTTTCTAAAAACGCACGGTTTATAAAATATCGTCAAAAGGGAAGCTTAACTCGTAACTCACTGTATGCGCATTGGTTGGAAGAATAAAATTAAGTGTAAATGGAAATGCTAAATATAAAATTTCTGGATATGATGAAGAGCGCCCGATATTATTTGTCGTATAATTACTCCATAAATTACATTGTACTAGAAGTTTAGAGTAGTTGAATAAAAGCACTATATTTTTGGATAACAAATTAACTATTTCACTTTCATTTAAATCAAGCATTCCAAATCTTTTAGGGCATCGATATTCATCACTCACATGAACTATGCGCGAACTCATATTGTTTCGTTGTCTACCTGCTGTTTGAATAATGAAACTCGGTACCGGAAATGTGAAGGTTCGATAGACTTTCAAAGCTAGCTCCTTCTGACAGCAAATGACCCGGTATATACAGCATTAGTGTAGTAAGAAGACTAAAGCCCATCCAAAAGATAAAAAAGGAAATACAAATCGAAAAGCGATTGTTCACTCTCTGCTGACATATTCTCTGCAATCATTGCACAATTCTTATCCGATAACCTTGTTACTGCTGATGATGGTGTCCGGTCCAGGAAGGGACCTTCGTATATGCTATCAAGATCCTGTGCGTGGATATCTTCATTTTCCGATCGACAGTTTGCAAAGAGGTTCGAAGACATGGGGCAGTTTTGAAACTTACACCACAGCCACTCCAGATCAACTCGGCGTAGTATCCGAGGAGTCTTTGTGAGGGACTGATAAGCGAAAGCGATCCAGGGGTGTAGACTACTCTCCCGAGTAATTATTTCCAACCCTAGACATTCTAATTAGCAAAGAGTGTGATGACGGTAAGATAATATTCTAACCTTCATAGACGGAAGCCCTGTTGCGGGAAGGACACGTGACCACACTAGTGGCGGACCTACAGATGTAGATAGTACGAGTGCTCCGCACTCTCCTCTTCTCTCTTTAGACGTTTATTACTACACTATATAAGAGATTACTTTCACGTATTTTATTAGGCCTAGCTATAAGCTCTTAATCTATAATCTGTCCCTTATACTATATAGTAGTAATACTCTAAATTCGAACTATATATAATCCCTTTAAAATTATTAAGCCTCTACCTTCTACTAACTATATTATAACCTATAACTCTTACCTCTCCCTCTCTTATCTACTTCCTAATCTTATAATTCAAATACTTAATTAGAATCTAGCTATTAGTATATACGCTATCTAGTAATAAGTATAACCGTCTCCTAGATCTCTAGTAGGTTAGTAAGAAAGACAAAGGATACCTCTCTTATACCTATTCTACTCTATATATATATATTACTTATAATTTATATAAGAAAGTCTTAGAAAGGAGAAGTACTAGTAAAACTTAAACCTAAAAAAATTCTCAACAAATATAATAGCTACTATAACAAATAAGATAGATACTAAAAGAACGATAGATATATAAAAGAGCCTACTCTAAGAGTTCTAGTAGAATCGGCCTTATCTTTAACATTATTAGAACGATCTATTATACCTAAAAACCCCTTTTCTAAGCTCCTTAAAGCTCTACTAAGTACCCTAGCTCTATAAGTCTTATAAACTCTATTAGCTCCTTATATATACTATTTATAAGATATATCTATTATACTAGTTAACCCTTATATCCTAAGAGCCCTTAGTCCCGTTTCTACAAGCTCTAGTAGACTTAATAAGATTAGAGCGCTTATATATTAGAGACTAGTATCTAAAAAAGATAAGGAAGAAGCGAATCTTAATAATAATCTAGATATTATAATTACTAAATATTAAGAAGAGAGAGCCCTTAGTATTCTTAAAGACTTAACTATTATTAGTAGAGACGATATTTTAAGCTTTACTATAATTAGAGAAGAGCCTATAACACTATCCTCTTCTAGCTCTACTCTAAGTTACTCTAGCTTAATCCCTAGCTCTAACACTTACTTTAAGACCTTTAAACTAGTAGACATTACTACTATGTTTAATCCTATACCTTAGATAGCTTTTATATTATATTAATTAAAGCCTCTTTTATTAGATTAAGAGTCTATTAATTTAGACTTCTTTAATAAGATTAATAAGCTTCTAACCCTACTTTTAAATAGTAGACCTATTATAATAGTAGAACCTAAGGTACTATATACTAGGCAGCTTTAGTAAAAAGATATTATAATTATCGATTTTATAATAAATAAGATAGCTAAGGATATTACTAGGTATATAAACCTCTAACTACTTATTATAAATAAGAACCTAGAAGACGTAGAGTTAGTATTTAACCTACTAAGAGACAATCTCTTAAATAATCTTAAGACTAGTATAATATAACTATTTAAATTATTAAATAGCCTAGCTATAGAAGATAAATTTATAATACTTCTTATCTATTTCTAACCTAGACTAGAATAGGTAAACTCTTATCTTAGTAAATCTCTACCTAGAACCTCTTATTAATCTCTTTATTAATCCTCTTATAGATCCTCTTATAGATATAAGTAATAAGACTCTAATAACTAATAATAATATTAACTATATCTTAAGATAAGAGACATTAAATATAATAGTAAGATACTAGTTACTTTATAGTTTAGCTAGGTTAAGGGATTTATATAGATCTATAATAAGAAGATAATATTAAGCCTTATATCTTAAGCCTTAATAAACGACGTCTAGGTCTAGTATAATAGACTTATACTAAATACTAAGACCTAAATACTTTTAAACTATAATAAGCTTAGAAGCTAGATAAGTAAACAGTTTTAAAAGGATATATTAATACTACTTACTTAAGCTAATAAAGAAGAATTTTAGTTTAAATTCAAAGACTAATACCCTCTTTAGACATATATAGCAAAGAAGTAATTACTCTATATTAAAGCTAAGTCTACTAATAAAGACTACTTAATACGTAGAATTTATACTAGACTCAACTCTATACTAGACTCTATAATTATACTAAAGCTATTTAGTAATATATTAGAATTTCTTAAAAAGAAGGTATATATAATAGAGTCTATAGTATAAGCATCTTAGACTATCTAAAACAAGAAATTCAAGATACTTAATAAAGAGAATAAAGTATTAAAGAAAAAGTTTAAGAAGTCTAAATTGTATAATAAAGGTTAATTAAGTAAGAGTAACTAAAAGAATTATATAGAATAGAAGCAAGATAATAGAAGGGTTAATAATAACTTTAAAAGACGTAATAATAACAACTTTAAGAGATATAATAACAGATATAGTTAAAACCCTTAAGGTAATTATTAAGATAGTAGAGATAAGTAACTCTTTAATCCCTTTATTCTATAATAATTTAAGTAGCTTAGATTTAGTCTACTAGTAGCCTAGTCTTAGTAATTTAGTAGATAGTCTTTTAATTCTCTATATACTTAAAACTACTAGATACCTCTACTAATATAGCCTATATAGTCTACGTAACTAAGATTTATACTAAGAGCGGCTACTTAATTTATATAGAGATAGTAGTAATAGTAACAGCTACTTTAACCCTCTTTAAGAAACGGTTAAAAGTAGTTATAGTAACCTATAAGTACTACTATAGTCCTAGTATACTTTAGAGAAGCTAAACCTTTAGACCTAGTAGCTATAAATAAGTATATATATTAGATAATTATTAGTACTTTAGATAGATTTAAGACTAATCTATATATTAGTTTAGACGATTTAGATTTAGAAAACGAATATAGCAGTCGTTCTAGAGTAGTAAGCCGCTTATAAGAATTCCTATTATAACCTTATTACCTAATATTAATATTATAGTATAATAGGAAAATTATATATCTTTACTATTACCTAATCTAGACCTATTACTAGTCTTAGTACTAGAAAGCCTAAAAAAATTTAAAAATAATAAACTATCTAAAATAAGCTATCTAGCTAAAATATCACCTATTCTATTTACGCCTAGTATTTTACTAATATTAGCTGCTCTACCTAATTCTCCTATACTATAAGAAACAGATATAATATATATACCCTCTTCTACTACTCTACTTCCTCTATCTTCTACGAATCTATTAATAAAGAGTCTAGTAACCCTATTACTCTTAGATATATTAATTAAAGAGATAATTAAGATAGACGCCTTATTAGATAGTATAGAGTTCTTAGATAAGTTATTATATACTAATTAACTATATAAAAGAGCTAAAAAGATCGTAGTCTCTAATATAAAATAGAAGAGTAATAATAAGTACTTTATAAATAGTACTTAGTATTACTACTATATAAATATAAAGTACGTCCTTACTACTTTATTAGGCTAGGATATCGAATTTTACATAAACACTAGTTTAGGTATAAATCTTATAGCTAAATATATAGTAGATTATTTCTTCTTATATATTAAGATAGAAGAAGAGCTAAATATAGTTAGTCTTTTAAGTATTAAGAAAGACGCTTAAAGGCTTTAAAATTTTATAAAGATTCTCTTTACTATCTATAATACCTTTAGGTAAGAGTTCCTCTTTAAAGTAGAATTCTATATTATTAATAAGCTAGGCTATAATATGCTTATAAGCACTTCGTTTCTAAAACTAAATCACTTAAACTTCTATTAAGTAAAAGAACATAGTATCGATTATCTAGATTACTATAGCTATAAATTCTATATCTCCTATCTATTAGATTAAGAAGAAAAGGAGCTTAAATATATAAGTATCTATATAATAGAGAATACTATTATTAATACTATATAGAGCTAGAATATCAGCGTTTATTATAATAAGAAGTTACTAGTATTAGTATAAGAGTATATAGTTAGACTATATTAGAAAAGTAGCTTAATACTAAGCTAATTTAGTAGCCTTATATGTATAATTACTAATAGAGATTAAAAACCTCTTATATTTATAAACCTTAGTAACGCTCTTATAAGGATTATAAAAGAATAGTTACTAGGGTTCTTTAAGCTATTAGACGAACTGCTTTTAGCTAATTATTTAGTATATCTTAATCTTATTAATATATTTAAAGGACTACCTCTAATACTAGAATAACCTAAAAATAAGTATCCTAATAGTTAGCCTTATCTTATATAACTAATTAATAATCTAATTAACATTTCTTAAGCTAATATTAGACTAGAATAGAGTAAAGAATATTAAGCTAAGGTTAGAGACATTATCTAAAGTAAAGCTAAGCTATTCTATAATAAGTTAGATTACTTTAATAATAGAATCGAGATACCTATCTCTTTTAAGAAAGAGATAGATATTAAAGACCTAAAACAAGCTCTTTATAGTCTATTAAAAAAGGATAAGGAAGTAATAGACAGTATTATTAACCTATTAATCGAGGTAGGCGTTATTAAAAAAGTGTTTTTAAGAGAACCTTTACTAGCCTCTATACTAGTATTTATAGTATAGTATAATAGAAAACCTTATATAGTAGTAGATTTAAGAAGAATTAACACTAAACTATATATAGACGCTTAGCTCTTACCTAAGTAGAATAATATACTATAAGCGATATATAGTACGACTATGTTTTCTATACTTAATATAATAAAGAGCTTTTTCTAGTAATCGACCTATCTTAAGGATAAATAGAAGTAGACCTTTATAACACTTTATAGAGGCTAAGAAAGACTAACTATTAGCACTATAAGGCTAGCTATATTACCTACCTTCTTCTAGTATTATATAGAAGACACGTTTAAAGATATACTCTAGTAATTCGTATATATATTTATTAATAATACTATTATCTTTTCAAAGACTTTAGAAGAATATCTAGTCTATTTAAAGTAAGTACTCTACTACCTTATAGAGTTAGAGGTTACTCTTTTACTATTAAAATACTACTTTACTTAATTAGAATTATAAGTATTAGGCTATTAAGTATTATAATATAGTCTATATATAATAGAAGATAAAGTCGAAGTAATAAGAGTAATAAAGTTTCTCTATACCTTATTTAACTTAGAAAAGGGCCTTAAGCTATTTAGATACTATTATAAATTTATTACTTATTACTTAGCTATTATAATACTATTAATTAAGCTAAAAACCTTAGAGTTTAAAGGCTCCTCGATTTCTAGTAAAGAACATAATACCTATTTAAGACGTATAATAAAGTCCTTTATAATAGACTTAGAGTTAGCTAAATTACTTAATAATAGTAAATCCGTATAAGAGAAGCTTAAAGATAAGCTATACTCTATATCTATACTAGTATTTCTAGACTTTATAAAGCCTTTTAAGCTATATATAGATAGAAGTAAAGAGATGGGTTATAAAGTAGTATTATATTAGGTAAATAATAAAGGAGTTAAGTATCTTATCTTATACCTTTCTAAGTTATTATCGTTAGTAGAGAAAAGATACTAGCTAATAGAGTTAAAGACTAGTATACTTATTTAAGCTTTAGAAAAGTTATTATAATACCTAAATAGTAACGATTTTATAATAGTTACTAATTACTAAGCTATTACTAATATATTTAAAGATAATAGCCCTATTAAGAGTAAAAGGTTAATCTAGCTATAAAACTAGTAATTGTTTTTATCTTATTATAAATAGTATATAAATATTATTTACTATATAAGTAAGACTTATATTAATATAGACACTCTATTAAGATTACCTTATAAAGAGCTAAAACTATTATTCTAAAAGAAGGCTATAATTAAATCTAATATATATTTTATATAAGCCTTTCTATTTAAAGTTATAACCTTGTCTATATCTAAAGAATTACTATTAGAAGTTATAAAGTAGCTACTCTTAGACCGATCTCTAAAGCTTATATTCGCCTAGATATTAAAATAATATATAGATAGTAAACATACTAAAGCACTAGTAACTACCTTAGAAGGCTTTTGTTTTAAGCCTACTAAGAAGCTACTATTCTTTAATAAGCTTCTTTATATACTAAAGGTATATCTAGGAAAGTTCTTATCTCTTATTTATAATAATAAGAGCTACTTTAGAATTAAAAGAATTTATTAATATATAAAAGGTTATATCTTTTATCTTAGATTATATTAAGAGATTATAAAATATATAAAGAGCTACTTAGTATATTAATAAGTAAAGCCTTCTAATACTCTACTTTAGAGGTCTCTTTAACTAATTAAATATCTTATAGTACTCTTAAAAGTACTATCTTTAGATTTTATAAATAACCTTTTAATCTCTACCTAGGGTAATAACAAGATACTAGCTATTATTTATAAGTGTTTAAAGGTAGTAAAGCTCTTAGTAGGTAAGGATACTAATACTACTAAGGATTAGGCTATCTAATACTTTAAATAGGTCTACGTAGATTAAGGTCTATCTAATAGTATAATATCTAATTATAACTCTAAGTTTTAATTAACGTTCTAGTATAAGCTTTTTAAGCTTATAAAAGTCGATCTAAGCTTTACTACTACCTATTATTCAGCAGGTAACAGTTAGATAGAGTATACTAATTAAACCGTAGTCTATATCTTATAATATACTATTAGCAGAGTATATAACTAGTCGACTTAGAAGGACCTTATATCTTTTATCTAGCTATTACTTAACTCCTTTATTAACGCCTTTACTAGAGTAACGCTCTTCTTCTTACTATATAGCTAGGATATAAAGACAGAGCTTAGTACTAATATTAGAGAGGATATTCTAGACTTCTTAACTTATTATAAATCGTTATAAGACTAAGTAGAATAGTTAGTTAAGATAGTCTAAGCCTATATAAAGATATACTATAATAATAAACATACTCTCTTAAAATTTAATAGTATAGTATACTTATAAATAGTAAAGAAATAAGATAAGAGTTACTATCTTTAAAATTATATAAAACTATTCTTTTAGAGATTAGGACTCTTTAAGATTATATAGTTAGTAGACAACCTCGCCTTTAAAATTAAGCTACTAAATTAGCTTAAGATTTACTCTATTATATCTATTAAATACTTAGAACTAGTAAATAATAATCTATATACTTATTCTTAACTTAAGCTAAGACTAATTACTATTAATAAGAAGGAAAGGTTTATTATTAAGAATATCCTAGAATAAAAAATATATAAACCTTTAAAAAGGCAACGCTAATTATACTATAAGATTAAGTAGCTAGGCTATAAGGAAACTACTTAGAAGCTAGTATTAATAATATAAGATTAAGCTAAATTAGTTATATTAGTCTATAAAAAGAAAAGAAAGAAGAATATACGTTCTAAGTCTAAAGCCTTCTTATAATAGAGTAAAGCCTTCTTATAATAAGACAAAGCCTTCTTATATTAAGATAAAAGCCTTCTTATAATAGAGTAAAGCCTCTTTATAATAGAATAACGTCTAAAAAGACGTTAAACTACGTTTTAGTACCAGTTATACTCTCTAAGAAGAATAAACTAGTAAGATCTATAAGTATCTATACTTATAGTATCTATAACTATTTCTAGTAAAAGGCTTATAAGCCTTCTCTAAAGAAGTAGATACTCCTCTATTTTTTTATTTTATTCTTATAAGCTATAATTACTTAAATTTTATATATTATATTAATTTTAATCGTTTATTAGAAATTCACCTTTACTATTTAGTAGTAATATTAAATTTATATAATACTAATTAGTTAATACTTAATTTTTAGCTTTAATATTATTATACTCTACTAAGGAATTTATTCTCTTATTAACTCTATATTATAATAAATTTAACTTAATAATATAAATATATATAACTTTTTTATATTATATTCCTTTTAATCTATTAATCTAAGAATCTTAATTACCTTAATTATAAACCTCTTAGATTAACCTTCTATTATTAATATAGTAGATAATTACTTTACTAAGCAGGTCTTTATAGACGACCTAAACTAGGTCTACTATAAGATCGACTTTATAGCTTACTCTACTATAATAAGTAACTACTAACTTCTTAAAGATATACTCTCTAGTGTACTTAGTTCTAATAATAACTCTAAAAGTAAAGTTAAAACCTCTATAGTTAGTAATAATAACCTTTCTACTCTTAGTAATATAATACTATTCTTAGAATAATAAATTATAATAGATACTACTATTAGTACCTTAATTAATAATAAAGCCTATACTTATAATACTATCTATAATATAATTACTATAATAACTTAGTATAATAAGTTAAGTACTATTATCTCTCTACCTATTTATAAACTTAATAATAGTAAATATAAATTTACTCTAGCTACTAACGAGTCTACTATTATAATCTAGTCTAATAAAGGAGCTATTATTAAAGCTAGCTATATATTAGAAGTACTCTCTATCGCTATTAAGAGTTAGAGCTCTACTAATAATAATACAAAGAAGCTTACTACTACTACTAGTAGTTAGAACTCTACTAGTAATAATATAAAGGAACTTACTACTACTACTAGTAGTTAAGACTCTATTAGTAATAATATAAAAGAACTTACTACTACTACTAGTAGTTAAAACTCTACTAGTAATAGACCTACTACTATTACTAATAGTTAGAATACTAAAGCTACTAACAGAGATTCTAAACCTAAGGACAAAATAGTTATTACTTATAATAAATAAAAGAGTAAGAAGTTAAGATTTATCTAACTAGAATATATCCTACTTAAGAAATAATAGAAGATTCCTAAAGTTATAGAGATAAGAGCTAAATTTAAGACTATATTTACTATAAATAGTAAGCTATACTATCTCTTTAACTAAGTTAAGTTATCTAATAATAATAGTATTCTAGCCTCTTTAAAGTAACTTTATTTTTAGTACTTAGAACCTTATATCTACTTTAATATAGAGCTTACTCTTAATAGTAAGCAAATATAAGATAATAAGAACGTCTTTTATAAAAAGAGATTTAATACCTCTAACTATACTTACTTTAAGACTTATCTTAATTAGAGAGCCTATATTATTAAAGACTTTATATATTAAAACCTTAATAAATATAACCTACTAGCTACCTTCTTAAAGCTAGACTTTAAAAAGCTAGAAGATATAAAAATTATTACTATTAATATTAAAATAAATATAATTAATATTACTAGTACTAATATCTCTCTTATAGTTAATCTAAACTATAGTTAGATAATATAATAATTTATTAATAAAGTTAAGACTACTTAAATAGAAAAGAGTATCTTTAAATTTATATTTATTATTAATAATTACTATAATAACCTTTCTCTTATTAATACTAAAATTAAAGCTAATAAGAAAAAGAACTCTAATAACTTCTAAATTAAAAACACGCCTATTTCTAGCTAATTAGATATAAGTAATCTATTCTAGATTCTAGAATAGATACTCTTAAGAGTTATAAGTAAACACCTATATTATATTCTTATATTCTATAACTATAAGTATATATATATACTTCTAGCTTATACTATTTATAATAAATTTAAGATCGTAGCTAAGAAAGCTATAGATTAGTAATTAGATAAATTTACTATAGCTATTTCCTATATTTATAACTTAAGTAAAAAGCTATTATAATATAATTATAATAAAGATAAAGCCTAGATTACTACTATTAATATATAGTACTATATCTATAAGAATTCTAAAAAAGGTAATTATGTTAAAGTCTAATTCCTTAATCTTAAAACTATACTATATATTAAATATAAAAGACTTAATACTAAGAATAAGTATTATTTTAGTAAAGAAGTCTTAAATAATAAGAATAAATCTAATAATAATACTAGAGAATAGATCTATAGTATAAATAGTAGCAAAATAATTATTAAAAGTAATAAGAAGGAAAAAGCTAAGATAAAGAACCTACTAAAATAGTAAATAGAAGAATAATAAGCTACTATTATAAGAATTATTACTAATATACTATTCTCTCTAAGTATAATCTTAATTACCTTATATACTAGAAAGGATCCACTATAGTAAGACTCTAATAGTAAGTAAGTTACTACTTATTTTAATATTCTAATATTAAATATTACTAATATACTTTCTACCTATTTTATAAATACCTTTAATAAGATAAAACCTATACATAAGATTAAGGTTACTTCTAAGATTTTAATATAGTTCTAAAATAATATTATTTAAAGCCTTAATAATAGAAGAGTATTAGTAAAAGAGAATAAGCTATCCTACGCCCTAATATACTATATAAAGCTATTTATAAACTTTAACCTTCTAATCTTTTAAGAAATCATAGACTTTTTTACTAAGTACTATAGTAGACCTTTCTTAGATAAATTTCTTTAGAAGGTAATTATAAAGTTTAATCCTAACTATTAGGTTAAATATAAGAAGTTATAAGAGCTATATATACTATTTATTAACATTTAAGGCTATATAGTATCTTATAAGATAGATTAAATAGAAACTCTTTTTATATTAGGTTACTATAATCCTAATATAAAGAACTAAGTCCTTTTTATATATCCTATAAATAAGAGAGTAGATAATCTTACTAAAAAGATAGATAAGATCTTCTTATTACTTAGTATTAAAAAGACGGTTATTTACCTTAGTAGTTTATTAGTAGAAAAGAATAAACTTCTTAATTACTATATATTAAAGGACTTTAAGTCCTATATCGAAGATATATTAGCTTTATTATAAGGTTTTATTAAATACCTTATCTATAAAGCTATTTAAAAAGTTAAAACAAATAAGAAGGTAAGAGATTAGAGATATCTAGTATATATATAGAAGTTTAGCTTTTAGAAGTATATCTTTAACCTAATTAGTAGATTAGCTAAAAAAGTCATAGAATTCTAAGCTTTTAAAACATATACTTAAGAAGTCCTTTATAACCTTAATAACCTAGACTTAAAGCTTTTAGCTTATATAAACACTCTTAATAAGGCTATATAGAGAGTTATTATAAGAGTAGATATTATTATAACTATACTAGTAATTACCTTATAATTAAGAGCCTAAGAATAGATAAGTAAATTATTTAGATTTAATATAAATAAATCTAGTATAATAAATCTAACTATTATAATTACTCTAACCACTAGTCTTAAGTTTAAGATATATAGTATAAACGATAATATTAAATAGATATATTATTATTTAGTCTTAAAGATAGATAAGAAAGCTTAGAATCCTAGTATAAAGTATCTTAATAATACTATCTTAAAATGTTATAAGTATAGTAAGTATTATCTTATATACTTAAACTATTAAAGCTAAATATACAATAGTATTATTTAGAAATTTATTAATAAAGAATACTACTATAGTAAAATAATTAACGCTACTACCTACTATAGTTTACTTTTAAGCGATTATATAATAAAAGAGGTTAATAAGGAAATTTTTAACCTTAATACTTAATTTATTATAGTATAAGTATAAGGTAGTACTTCTAATATTAAAGCTAAAAGTACTTCTATTTTTAATAAGAACTATATTAATATTAGTAATAAGTAGATATAATATATTAAATAAAAGCTTAAGTAGTATAAGATTAAGTACTTTAAGACTACTTATATCTACTATTATAAAGTAGAAGTTAAAGCTATGGTTATTAACCTTAAATATCTCAATAACCTAGGTTATATCTTATATATTACTAAAGTTACTTAAAGTATAACATTTAACATCTTAATACTTAGTATTCTAGCTAGTATAAAGATTTTAGAATAGTATAGTAACATAAAGTATATATTAGTATTAATTATCTAATACGTTTACTTACTTATAGTATTTATCTTAGACTATATTCTTAAGCTAAAGTTATATAGCTATAATGTTTTCTAGGATAATATATAGATAATATAACACTTTAATATTAGTTATATCTACTAATTATAATATTATATAAAAGATTATAGATATACTACTAATACTTAGATAGTAAATACTAAAAACTATAGTAGATATAATTAATATAGCTATCTTTAAGCTACTTATATAAATAATAAGGCCTTAAAATATAACCTTTATAATTATATTAGTTATAGAAAGAATATATACCTTTATACTAAGAATAAGAAAGATAATAGTATTAATATGTTTAACTAAATATATAAGTACTATAGATTAGTATATTATATTATTATAGAGAAGCTAGATAACTATAAGTAATATAACTATAAGTATACCTTTTAAGAATACTTATATATATAATATATAAAGTATAAGAAATTTAATTATTATAAGTTAATATATATAAATATAGTTAAATATACTACTTATAGTTTAGAAGATTATATTAAAGAGAGCTATAGAATAGCTTATAGTAAAGCTAGAAAGGTAATATAATATATACTTAGTATATAGCCTAGTAATTGCGACTATATTCTTTCTCTTAATAATAAGAAGGAACTAGCTATAATAATAGATAATAATTAAGACGCCTTAGTAATAATAAGCAAGCCTTTACTATAGTCTAAAATTCTACCTACTCTTATAGAGGTATATAAATACTTATAGATATAAATAGATATAGTACTTATAAAGAGCAATATAATTATTAGTAATTTAAGCTAAAGACTACTACTAATAAGATTTATTAAGTTAAATTCTAAGTAATTTATTATATACTTAGTCTCTATTATTCTCTAAAATATAATAATTATACTACTAGCTTTAGGAAATAAGATTACTTTTAAGATTAATAATTAGACTTATATTATAAACTAGAAATAGAAGCTACTTTTAGATAATAAGGAAAAGATAATTAAATTATAGATCTTAGAAATATTTAGTAAACTAAGTAACTATACTTTCTAGAGACTTCGTAGTATTAATTAAGACTCTTAGATAAATCTAACTATTACTACTTTAGCTATTATTCTTTAAAAGGATAATAGGTTATTAGATTCTAATACTACCTCTAGATAGAATATAGAGATTAAGACTTAGAATATAGAGATCGAGATCTAGAATATAGATATTAAGTTTTAAAATTTAGAGATCGAGACTTATAATATAGATATTAAGACTAAGGATATAGAGATTAAGAAGTCTATAAGAACTTTACCTAAATTAGCTGCTAAATCTACTTCTCCTCTAGCTAAGGCTCTAGTCTCTTATACGCCTAATGTCTTTAGTAAATAAGTCTTTAAGCTATATATTATATACTTTAACTTTATAAATAAGCTAGACGTTCTCTAAAAGAACTTATACTACGTCTAGTTCTCTAATAAGTATATTATAACTAACGTTAGTAGAAGTATAATTAATTATCCTAGTCTTATAGATTTAATATAGTATTAAATATCTATTCTCTAAAAAGGAACTTATTAATATACTTATAAAGAGGCTTATAAGTAAGGTATATAGAACTATATTCGAAAGTGCTAAGATAGAGCTTATTAAGAGCGATTTTACTATAAATACTCTTATATTTTTCCTTTATCTACTTATAGATATACTAATTAAGTTAAAGATTACTTTAAAATAACTAGATCTTATTATTTATATAACTAACGCTTCTACTACTTTTTAGGTTATCTAGGACAGTAGTTATAATTTATATACTACTAACTATATCTTATAGATTTAAGTAGATAGTATCTATTATAAGGTTATATAACTAATTATAACTACTATAGATTAAATAAAAGCTTAAGAGATAGAAGCTAAGAAGCAACGATTAGCTATCTTATACTATAGAATTAATATCTATAATAGAATAACTATAGCTAAGGTACTAGGCTTTAATAATAGATTTTTTAATAAATTAGAGAATAAGGATAAAGGAGAGGATAATATAGAGAAGGATAAGGATAGATTAGAAGATACTATAAAGAAGTTAAGAGATAAGAAGCTAAATAAGGTCTAATATTAACTTATATTTAGTATCTCTTTTTATAACTTTAAAGGAAGACGCTTTTTTAAGAGAGGTATATTATAAAAAGGATATATAACTATACTAGTAGCGGACCTATAGATGTAGATAGTATAAGTGCTTCGTACTCTCCTCTTCTCTCTTTAGACGTTTATTACTATACTATATAAGAGATTACTTTTACGTATTTTATCGAGCTTAGCTATAAGCTTCTAATCTGTAATCTATCTCTTATACTATAAGCCTCTACGAGGGAACATCTCTACGCGACTAAATCGATTTTTTAGAAATAAAACTATAACTATATACTATATCGATAAGCAGATAATTATAATCGATTCCTAAGAGTCTCTTCTCCTAATAGTATCGAGAGCTTTAGCAACGTAGCCCGTTGTTAAGAGGAAAGACGCGGATAGACGCGTTTATAGTAATTACCTCCTAGCTAAAGTATAATAACTTAAGGTGTATAGTAACTATAGTGCTAAAGGAAAGAAGAGAGTAGTACCTAATACTATTATAATCCTCTTCTTTGATTTAGTTATTAAATACCTCTCTACGCTAGAAGTATAGAGTAATTAGAGCTAGCTATAGTAGGCTATTTAGTAACTCTAGGTAGACTTTAAAGCTTATAGTATATACTAAAACGTGTTAATCTAGAAGCTTTTAAGCAAAGGTAAAGGAGCTTAAAAGTAGTAGTAGAGCTAGAGTACGTCTGCTAATATACTAACCTATACGTCTATTACTAGAAGTGCTAGTACTAGTAATAGTATTAGTTCTACTACCTACGTGTCCTCTTCTACTATAAGAGCCTCTACCCTCGATAGCCTTACTATAAAAGAGATATATATACTTATTAACTATAATATTACTAAGAAGTGTCTACGAGCTCTTCTAAAGCTATCTGAAAAGCTTCTATAGTAGGTAAATAAAGCTATTACTATAGTACTTAGCGTATACTCTAGCTATAATAATAATAGTATACGCTCTACTACGAAGATACTAGCTACTTTAAAGTAGATAGAAACTACTAGGCTAATAAATAGTAGAGACGTCTTCCTCTACGCCTATAATTCTATAATAGTAGAGAAGATAGTATACTATAAAGAAGAATAGATAGGCTTTCTAGAAGAGAAGGCCGCGGTCCTAGTACTAATATAGAGAGTAGTAGTATCTTTAATACTATAATAGCCTAGTTCTGGTTTCAGACCTGTCACGTGACTCTTTCACTGCCTAGTAGAATCCTATATATTAGTATTATTTAGAGCTATCTTCGCTCTTTACCTTTAGTTTTCGCATTAATAACTATAAATAGACTACTTCTCTACTCTACTCCTACCTTATTATTATATTAAACTAAAGGTTATTCTTCTTATTAGGCTTCTTAACCTTACTTCTATTCTAGCCTCTCTACTACTAACTCTACGAACCTTTTTAAAAACGGCTTCCTAGACCTCTTACTAGTAACTCTCGAATTAACACCTAGCTTAAGACTCTTATCTAGCTTCAGATTCTCTTCTTCTAGTATCTAACCTCCTTCTAGTATTAGACCTCTTTCTAGTATCTAACCTCCCTCTAGCTTTAGATCCCCTCCTTCTAGTATCTAACCCCTCTTTAGTATTAGACCCTCTTCTAGTATCTAACCCCTCTCTAGTATCTTTGGATCCCTCTCTCTCTAGCGTCTATAAACCCTCTCTCTCTCTCTTTAAATAGCTAGTATCTAACT
The DNA here is from genome assembly GCA_001414345.1 of Hymenoscyphus infarciens. Taxonomy (NCBI): domain Eukaryota; kingdom Fungi; phylum Ascomycota; class Leotiomycetes; order Helotiales; family Helotiaceae; genus Hymenoscyphus; species Hymenoscyphus infarciens. Next base: position 218,349 of record LLCB01000002.1, on the reverse strand, counting down.
ACTTTAATAATAGACTCTAATATTATATACTAGGTATATAACTTTAGCTCTCTTATTAAAAAGAAACATTAATACGCTTATATAATCGACGTTTTAATAAGATAGCTTATCTAGCTTATTATTAGTTAATCTAAGCCTTCTACTATTAAAAAGCCTCTCTATACTCTAATAAGAGAAGCCTTTTAAGTAGACCTCTTTGCTTTTAGCTATATTATTTTCTAATAACTTTTAAAGCCTTCTCCTCCTCCTTCTGATATTATAAAAGCTAATATTTCGAAAGCTCTTAAAGCCTATACTTTAGAAATCAATAAAATCGTAGAAGTATATACTAGTTGTTTAGTAGATTATATAGATTAGTATTAGAGAGCGAATATAGAGGGTTTTAGGCAACTTAGCGTATAGCTAGTATCTTACTACTCTTATAGAGCTAGTATCTTACTACTCTTACAAAGCTAGTATCTTATAGCTGTCTTAGTAGAAGAAAGAGTATAGACTAGGACTAGTAGATATATAGATATATAAGTATACGGGTTTCTATAGAGCTCGAGAGTAAGCTCTACTAAAGAGAGGGAAATATAATAGCCTAGTTCTAGTTTTAGACCTGTTACGTAACTCTTTTACTACTTAGTAGAATCCTATATATTAGCATCGTTTAGAGCTATCTTCGCTCTTTACCTTTAGTTTTCGCGTTAATAACTACGAATAGACTACTTCTCTACTCTACTCCTGCCTTATTATTATAAATACCGATTAAATTAGTAGATATAAGAGACTAGAAGGCTATAGCTAAAAAGCTATATACTACTAACCTAACTCTTATCTAGAGTCTAGAAGAGATCTTAGACATTAGATAGCTTTCTAAATAAAAGCTAGAAAAGAATACTAATACTATTATAGTAGAATTCTATAATATAGAGATCGTTAATATCTATATTAAAGCATATAAAGTAGTATAGAAAAGAGCTCCTAAGTTTATATAATAGTATAACTAAAAGGCCTAAGTTATCTAATACTTCTACTACTATAAATACGACTATATAGTACGTATATATAAAGCTAAGCGAAAGTGCGGCTTCTATACTATAGACTATAATACTAAGGACTACGTAAGAGATAAAACTACTTATAAGTATACTAACTATAAACTTCTATATATAGTATTCTCGAAGGACTATAAATTCTATAGCTAGGCTATAGAGAGAGTTAAGAATAAGAGAAAGCGCTTATAGCTATAACTACTGTTTCTAGTAAGGCTAGTCCTTATACTATTAGTCTTCTAGTAGAGAAGTAGAGCTACTATACTAGATAAAGAAGCTCTAGAGAAAGAAAGTAACCTATTCGTAGGACTCTCTACTCTCTCTCTCTAAGCTAAACCCACTGCCTAAGACGCTTATAAGAATGTCTAAATAGAAGAAGAAGTAGTAGAGGTAGATAAGGCACCTCTAGTAATAGAAGGAATTATAGAGAGACTAAGGAAGAAGAGAGTAGAAGCGAGGATAGCTCTATAAAAGCCTATCTTACTTAAACCCTCTATCTTCGCTACTCTTACTAATCTACCTACTACTTAACAACTATTTATAGTACTAACTAACTTAAGTAACATCTTCGGTTAAAATAGCTAGTCTTTTAGAACTCTAAATATACTAACCTAGTAGCTTAAGCTCTAATATAGAAAATTCAATAGCTCTCTTATAAAGCTTAGAGAAGATAGAAACGTTAGTAATAGATATACTATAGTAACTAAGAGTAATAAAAGAGTAGTAAAGAAGATATACTTTAAGTCTATATCTAAAGTTAAATAGGCCTAGCTTACTAAGAATAGAAGATATAATAGCCTATTATAGGAATATAATAAGGTGATTATAGAAACTATTACCTTAAAAGCGAATGCTAACTATATAGGTATAGAGTTAGTACTAGAATTAGAAGAGTCTAATATTTTAAGTATACTCTCTAGCTTAGACATCTTATCGAACGCTCTCTTTATAGACGTCTTAACTACTAAGACTATATAGTACTAAACCTCTCTTTAAATTAATTAATAAGTATATACTAATACTTAACTCTTTCTATTCTATAATATAACGTCTAAAAATTATATAACGTAATAAATCTACTACTTAGAAATAAAAAGGTCTAGAAGTATAATATTATAGTAATATAGGAACTATAGCTTAATAGTTATAATAAGAAACTTATATATAACCTATTCTAAGGAAGATTTAAGGCTTTTATAAGTAGATAGAGTAAGCTACTTATATACTTTCTTATAAATAGAAAGATTAATCCTACGTTAATAAGAGTTACTAGTAAAAGCGACTACTTATACTTACTTTATATTATATTAAAAATAGAAGATAGTAATTAGATTATCTCTATTTATAATATTTATAACCTCTATTAGTAAGACGACATATATAATAAAGAGAAGTAGACTAGAATTCTAATATAATTAGTTCTCCTAGAATTAGACGTAGTACTTAAAAAGTTTAAAAATAATAAATAAGTAGTAGTAGAGAACTTTAATTTATACTTTAATTTATACTTTAAAGAATAGTTTAAGGATTTACTATTACCTATATATAGAGGTATAAGAAGAGCTTAGGCTAAGGCTCTTTTAAGTATTATTAGAGAAAGATACCTAGAACTCGTATTACTAAAAGGCCTAGTTACTAGACCCTGATCTAATATTCGCTTAAGGCTAATTAAGACTACTCTAGATTTATACTAGTATAACTCTAGTCTTATAAACTTTATATAGTTATATAGAGTTTAAAAAGACTTAGATATAGCTATAGACTATGTCCTAGTTAAGACGATCCTTCTTATTAATTATACGCCTATACTAGTAACTATTATAAGAGATTTTAAAAAGATAGATATTAAATTATTTAATATAATACTTTATACGCTACTATTAGACACTTCTAGTATATATACTACTTCGGACTTAGATATAGTAACTAATTATATAATTAGAGCGGTCTAAATAACAGTAGAGACTTCTACTCTATATTATACTATTACTCTTAAATTAATACCTAGATTTATAGAGGAATATAAGAATATAATCTATAAAGTTAAGTAAGTATAAAAGAGATAGAATAAATATAGTAATAAGTAAGACCTAAGAGTATTCTAGAAAGCTAAATAAACGAGGAAAAGGCTAATAGCGATTACTTAAAAAGATATTCATAGGAATAAGGTATTAGACGTAAGAGATAAGAAGAGACTATAGGCTTTAGCGAGGTAGATAAGAATAAGAGGATCCTAAGCCCTTATCTTTATATCTAACTTAAAAAAGAGAGATAGTATAATAGTAGAAGATACGTAGGTAAAAGCTAAATTATTATACTATACCTTTTTCCTATTACCTCTTAAACTAGACCTTATAAATATATACTTCTACCTATATTACTTCTCTAAAGAACCTTAGACCTCTATCTAGGAGTATAAGGTTAGAACGGTAATCTAAGAGATAGTATTAGATAAGGCTCTAGAAGAGGACGGAATACTAAATAGAGCTATATAAATAGCTACTAGTATTCTTACTCTATACCTTACTAAAATCTTTAATAAGTCTATAGAATTATAATATTATCTTAAAGACTTTAAAAAGTCTATTATAGTTATATTATATAAACCTAGAAAAGAATCCTATACTAAATCTAAATTATATTATTCTATTACTCTAATAAACATTATAGGTAAAGTCATAGACTTAGTACTTATAAAGAGAATATAGTATTATACTAAAAAGCATTTTATACTACTAATAATATATATAAGTAGATGTAAATAATCGTCTTATAAGTATAAGATATACTTACTACTTAAAAAGGTATACTTAGTATAGAGAAAGAGAAAAGTAGTAAGCCTTTTTATACTTAATATCTTAAGAGCTTTTAACTATACGTCTTATAAGCGATTAATTTATAATATAAGAAAGAGAGGCCTATCTCTTAAAGTAATATACTAGATATCTAGTTATCTTATAAGAAGAACTACTTAAATTAAGCTATTTAAGAGTATAAGCAACGTATACGAAGTACTAACTAGTATTCTCTAAGGCTTATCTCTTTTCTCTATCTTCTACCTCTTTTATAATATAGATCTTATTAATATTAGAAGAGAATACGATTTATCTACTAGATATATTAACGATATATGCTTTCTAGTAGAAGGCTATAGTATAGAGTCTATAGTTTAAAAGCTATAAATTATATACTATAAAGCTAATAATTAGACTTGTAAACACGCTTCCTTATTTACTCTTACTAAATATAAACTTATCTACTTTATCTATAAGAGTAATAAGAGGTGTATTTATAACGAATTCCGACTGATTAACTTAGGTTAAGAACGGATTATTAAAGCTAAAACCTATGCTTAATACTTAGAAGTTATCTTTAACTCTAAACTAAATAGTATAAGATATATAGAATATATTAAAGTTAAGGTTAAAAAGTCGATATAGGCTTTAAGCTATATTACTAGATCTACGTAGAGAGTATTAATAAGTGATATAATTATACTTATTAAAGCGATTATTATACTATAAATGCTTTTTACTAGCTTAACGTAGTAGATATCGAACCTGTTAGTATAAAGAAGAAAGACATATTAGAAGAAAATAATCTAAACATTAAATACTCTTTAAAAGAAGGTATTATATATAGTGACTAGAGCCTTCTAAACTATAGTAGTAGTAGTTCTTAAAGCTAAGACCGATTTCCTTCTAATTAATATCTAGCTAGACTATATAAGCATAATTACTATAAACTGAATTAAGGCCTCGTCTATATATATACGTATCTTAATACTTTAAGAGAGAGGAACTATTAGAGATAGCCTAGCTTATCTCTTCTCTCTTTAAGAGCTTAAATGTAAAGTATAAATACTAATTAGATAACGATAATAAGAAAGGATTAAAAAGAAGGTCTCTATTATTACTAAACTATAATAGAATCCCTCTAACGTCTAAATCGCCTTAGACGCTAAAATAGCTATATAAGAATATAATAAGATTAGAAACGAATCTCGCTTTATATATATATAAGTCTTTATAGACAGTAGCGATATTAATAATAGAGTTAGTATAGCTATATAGGAACTATATAGATAGTAGGAGTATAAAGTAGATATTAGGCTAAGTGATTAATTTATAGTTTATAGTACTAAACTTATAGGTATATAGATAGCCTTAAGTATAGCGAATAGAGGAGGAAGAGTTATGAAAAAGATTACGATCTTTACTAATAACTAAGCTACTATTATCTCCTCTATAAGATCTAGAAACTAGTCTAAGTAGATTATTCTATAAAGGATATACTACCTATGTTATATTCTAAGAATAAAGAAAGTAGAAGTAACGATTTAGTAGATCCTAGTATATATAGATGTCTTAGGTAATAAAAAGGCTAACGAGCTTACTAAGTAAGCTACTAGTTAGCGATTAAAAGAGAATAAGGAGAAGAGGCTACTAAAGTCTCTAGAATAGTATATAAAATAGCTCTTATAGCTCTTATTCTCTTATAAAAGAATGATTAATATAGTAGCCTAGTCTTTCTAGTATCGAAGGTAGGACCTTAGAAATACCGGTCTATTATATAAAAAATAATAGATAAAGAAAGAGACTTTACTATTTTACTATACTTAATAACTATACTAAAACCTTATAAAAGCTGAATTATTATTACTAATCTAGATAAGGACTAAGAAGATTAGGCTAAACAGATATCTATATAAGATTAAAAGAGAAGACTCTCTATAGTATAATTATAACTAATTATATTAAACTATTAAATATATACTCGAGGAATACGAAGACTTTGAAGAATTATAATATAAGTATATAGGTGTAGATTACGCTAGTAATGCTAGAGTATTCCTAACCGACACCGAACTTATTCTAAAGACTATATCTTTTATGCTTATAAGTAGACTTTTAGCCTAATTCGTAGTATACGCTAAATTATATTTGCCTTTGTAAAAGGGTAAAAGAAAGAGGGATTGCTAGAGTAGTATTTTAACGATTATTATCTATACTAACTAAGCTCTTAAGAGGGCTATTATATTATAACATAATATATACTAGATTAGAAGGCGAGGTTAGGATAGAGGTTATACTTAGAGTTTAGATATTTGATTTATTTAATTTATAAGTCTCTTTTATCTTTCTTTTATTAGCCTTAGATACGGAGCCGACGGCTTATAACTATATCTATAGACTAGACCTAAATAGTGTGTCTGTATAGCGCTGCTAAGCAGCTAAATAGACTAGTTGAAATTAAAAAAAAAAAAAAAAGAAAAAACCTTCATAGACGTCATCAATCTTGGAATTTTGTATACCATCGTTCTCAGGTGTATCCATGATGTAGACCTGATTTGGCAGTGGAGCCATCTTTTCACCTTCAGTCGGTGGTGGCTGTTGAGATCTAGATTCCTCCATGGGATGTCGTTGCTCCAATCTAGGTGGAGTTCTCACAACCATGCCCTCGGGTGTAGGTGGATTTACTATTTAAATTATTAGAACATGAACCGCAAAATCCCGGAAACAGCTTGCTTGATAACTTACTGAAATCCAGCTGATTCAAGTCCGAAATCGAAGAGCAGGATGCCAATTTCTTCAATTTGATTTCTGAAATGACAGTCCCCTGCCAAATCACCTCACTTTCTTTGCCCTCGTTCTCGCGTTTTCGTTTCCGCTGGAGGGCATAGTCTGACTCTTCTTTTGAGAGATATTTTCTTGAGCCCCAGTTTTTGAGACGGGTTGTGTATTGCATTTTCCTGTTGAGTTTCAGCAAGGAAAAGCCCCTGGTGTGAAGACATACGATGCGATGAAGTTGTGATTCTTTTCCATGTGTTCCATTATCTCTCGGAGGGTGGTGGAGAGGTAGAGTGATTGGATGAGAGGCTTGTGAGTTTCCCAGTCGCTTTCGGAAGGGGCCATGGCTGCTGAGAATGGAGCTTAGAAACACTTCGATTTGGAATTGAAGATTGGAAGGAGGGATTGACACGAAGGAACAATGAAAACATGATCAGTTGCTTTCATATGAGGTGTGAGGTGCAAAGAGTAAGGCGCCCAATGCCGTCTGTGAGGTTATAATTGGATATTGCGAGAATGACTTGCATACAATTCCCAATTTCGCCTCCATAAAACATCAGTGTGTTCGAACTGATTGGGCTTTGACAAAATGTTGCCCCACTTTTTGCTAGGTGTGTTGTGTTACCATCCTGTATGACCAGGCAAGGAAACGCAACAACTTCTCTAGGAGAAGCACCACAGCTCCTAATTTCTGTAGATGGCAGTTGTATTCCTTCAATTGAGAAGTTATGAAATATTCCTCAGTCAGGACAAAAGTTGGCAAGCAACCCAGAAGTGATAATCGTCTCGTTGATTTCATTCAACTCTTCATTCAATGCATTCGCGCGAGTCTTGACATCGCTAGCCGTTCTGAGAGAGATGGCTGCTGGATCGTTCCAATCGGTCGTAGAATCCGTAGGTTCTTTAGATTCAAAAAGCTGAATTTTTGTTGCCAAATCCTTTGCGTGGTTGTATAGCTTCTTGGAGTATGTCAAAAACATAACCATGTACATTGGAGCCAAGACTGAGGGGGGAGGACTAAATCCACCAATCTTGAGCACTGGGATCTTTAAATTTGCGGCTGCTTGGGCGGGTGTTTTCGCGAACCCCTTTTGACGGACACAGATCGCGATATGTTTCAAGAACTGCTCCCAAATGTTTATAAGTCGCAAATGACAAGAGAGCATTAGGAGTATAGATGAATGATCGAGTCTAGATGCTGGAGGTGTGGTGCGATTGTCAGACCTAGAGGTCTCTCGGGAATTGCAATCATTTGTTGCTATCGCGTCCATCCCTGCGCTACGTGAAGTGTTCGAGGTACCGGTATTTTGGCCTGACGCAGACTCAATGAACGTTTCCATAAATGGAGGGTATATGTCAATAAGTTCTTGATTTGAAGTGAACATATCCTCGAGACTGAAATCGGAGAGGTCTTTGTTGTCCATTTGAGCTTCTTGGTCGTTGGACAGACTCTCGTGTATTGATTGGGGAGGCATCTTTTCCCCGACAGTGAAAAGATTAATGCTTAACTCGGAGAGACGTCGAATCAGGGTGCTTGGTGCTTGAAGAAGTGTCTTCAGCTCCGGATTCCAAGTGGATTTGGGCTGGCCGTCTAGCGTCCATAAGCTGTGTGACGCTTCATCATTGCCATGGCCAAAGGTGCGACTCTGTCTTGTGAGGTCCGGAGGTTGAACCGGGTCATACCTTTCTTGAGATTGACAGTGTGGAATCTCAGGTACCATTTGATCAAAGTTCAGAAATGGACTTTCGTTGTTCATCTCGAGATCCACAAATGCAAAATCGGCACAGGGGTATTGGCCTGATACAGTCGAGTTCCAGGGTGTAGAAGCATCATCTACCCATGATTCTCCGTTGCCGATGAAGGAAATCGAAGAGTTTATAGAAGTATCATTTTCTATCGTTATATAAGCGTTGCAAACCACAGTTTAAGGGAAATAATACCTGCTTGAGGGGCTACCTCAGTAGTTCTCCTTCTTTTGACACCCTTGGTTGTTGATGTATATATACTATGTTCAAATTGATTGATTGAAGCCTCAGACTCGGAAGTATTTCCTTTCCTCTGTCGGAAAGGACTGAATGCGCAAGGCACTCTTGCCTTGGAACATCTTTGGCAGGAGCTCTCATCGGGTTGTTTTGGGCACCGAAGCTTGTGGGAGTGACACCGATCGCACGCCGATCGTAGCCGAATTTCATCAACCATATTTGCCGGTCTATCGAGCACAATCAATAAAGTCAACTGTTCTGGAGAAGCGCTCTGGACCTCTCCTATGGAGTATCATACAAGACAGTAATCAGATAAGAGCACAATGTTGAGCGGGTGGAAGATAGGAGAACAGGCACGACTACTTCCACTTCGGCACTCCAGACGCCGAATTGAGGCACAGGACAGGGGCTCCGCCCAAAAGAAATACTAGGCCACTTTTAGGATCAAATGAGGTCTCAAAAATACAAGAAAAATTTGAATAAACTCTAGAGAAGATGATTAAACTTCTGTCAAATCATGAGAGGATTCGACAAGTTGGGTTGCGGTTGCAATTTCCATGTACCGCAAATCGGCGCGAATTCGCCTCACTCGTGGGTAGAGTTCGGCGTTCAACTCTCTGCGGAGAAAACTCGTCGCGTTTCCTCATACGAATCTTCGAACTCCAATCACCTCGAATATTCTTGCAGAGCGGTATGTCACTGGCTTGTTTCGAGACGCCAGGCCAAGTCTAGATTAACTCCTGATGTTCTTGCTAAGAACTGACCAAAATCTTTGCTAAAAGTTTATCCACCTCGATGTCGAGGGACGAGGTTGAGGAAGGAGCCTGAGATGGAAGGAACTACCATAGGCGAACAAGTCCTGTTAGCTTACCCGTAACACTGTTTGGCTCGATTATGGCTTACTCGATGTTGTTTGGATTACTCGATGTTGTTTGGATTACTCGATGTTGTTTGGATTACTGGTATCCCTTGATGTCGTCCTCCTGCGTACCTATTAACAACACTTGTCTGGAACTTGTGCTAGATAGGGTTTCCCGGGGAATTAAATACATCGTTCGTTAAACAAACACATTTGATTCTTCTGGCCCTTCTTCATTTATCAAGTCCTTGAGCATTTATGCCTCAGGCTCCTCTATTTTTCCATATGCATATGTCATGTTCATTTCTTCGACGCTGTCGAGTTTTTCGAAGGGCTTTGATATCTTCATAAGTCTCTTGGAAGTATCAGCCTCGGACCTTCCTCCGGAAGAAGTAAATTTATTTCTCTTCTCGAAGTTTTCATTACTAAAGTTAATTATTATACCGCCACAGATGGCTTTTAATGTTAGTCGTAGAGTAAAACAAAAAGTTATAAAAGAGTATGTTTTTTCAATTATTCTGAGATTCAAAGAGTACATGAGACAGGCCTAACTCCTTCTCCCATACTATATTATTAGACTTTCTTAAGAGTCTTGAGATATTTCTTTAGCCCATCAGTCCACCGTTTATCGCAGCTTACTCTCACATCTCAGCTCTACTTTTCATATAGCCTGAAGAATTGGAACTAGGCGCTATAGAACCACTTCTTAAGTGGGAAGGAGGCCTGCTACCCTAGTTCGACGGCATTCCACTTGGACTTGCTTGCCTAACACTTGAATATAAGTCGTAAGAAGGCCCTCTACTTCTATTATCGGAATAATAATAGGAATTGGGACTTGGCCTAAGAGAACTATTTGCTGCAGAAGAATGCAGAGCGCTACTCTCAGAATGTGTATAGCTTTTGTTGTTTGCAATGTCTCTAGAACGTGAACTGCTTCGTAAAGGGTCGGTTATAAAAGGTGTTGAATTATGCTTTATACCTTTATAGTTTCTATTACTCGAAACTGATCCAGAACGTGAGCTTCCTCGTGGAGGTGAACTGTATCGCTATGGACTGGCTGGAGATCTACCTCTTGCACGTGAGCGGTCTCGTGGTGGAGATGGATTTCGTAGAGTTGGAAAAGTCATTACAGATACGGGTACATATCTAGGACCTGACAAGGTACGTGGAACCGATCTAGAGCGAGAACGTCTCTTTTCTATAAAATGTTTATTAAACAGCTTAGGTGCATCCCAAGGTCGATTTACTCTTCCGTACTGCCATATATTTGGATTTCCCGGCACCTGGTAATAAGGACCCCAATTGGCCTCGTTAGGATTGGGGACTCGCACGCAATATCCACCACCTTGAAATCCCAAAGGCAACATCTTCATGTGACACAAAATGTGTGTAATTTGAGTGATAACCTTTGTATATGCTCTCGCGAAACTCGAAAGTTTCCCATTAGAGGCCGCTGTTTCTGTGTAGATGCTCCTTTGCCTATGAACGCTGTTCTATTTTCTCATCTTCTGATAGTAGAGAAGATAATCTTTCTCGTGCTGCCATGTCTCTGTCGTATACAATGGGCACCCGAATATCAGGGCTAGAAGCTTGTTGTGAATAAGTTGGATATGAGGATGCTTCTCCAGCGTTGTATTGACTTTGAGGGATGTGTTGACTTTGAGACATCAAACTTATCCTCCCGTTATTCGTTGCCATAGCAGTAATGAAGCTCTCAAGAACGGTTCGAGTAGAGTCTCCTAGCCCACTAGCACCCACGTTCTATTTAACTTTCAGCCAGTAGTTGTAGAATAAACTTTAGTGAAGAAATTACACCTCCACTAGTTGTTCTTCTGTTGGTTAGGCCACCAGAGACCATACCTTGAAGTTTATTGTCGAGTCTCTGTTTTTGGCGCGGTGGAGATGGAGTTGTTTTTTGTGGCATAGTTATCTTAGTCGCCGTACGTCGGACGCTACGCTATAGAGGAGAATCGAGTTTACAAGGAGTAAGAGAAAGAAACAGAGGTTACTCCGTTTATATACACTTTGTCAAATCTAAAATGATTCAAGCCAGGTAGTTGGTAAGTGATTGCCGAAGGAAGTGAGATACCTAGTCACTTTCTAGTCCGAATAAATTGACGAAAGTCTGGTCTATTCTTGAAACTATAAATCTTTCAGCTCTAAATACATAATAGTTTCTAACTTCAGTTGCGTGCCATGGTCGAAAGAATAACCTAACCTCCCTTTTAACCTCGCTTATCCCCCGTAAATTCACCTTAAGATAATAGAATTTCAATATTGAGACAGCGGCGAAAACAGAATCAGTGGCAATTCTTGAGCTCGGCCATTTTTACCTAAACCCTAAGGATGAAACGATTGAGAATCAACGGTGTAAAAACTACTTAACAAATTACTATTCAGACTAAGCCTCTATAACGCTCGTAGAAGAGAAAACCCGAAAAGGCTTAGAACTTCGACGGTATTACTTTTAAAAGTTTAATACTTTATTTTTATTTTTATTTTTTTATATATATATTTAAATAGTCTTTTTAGCTGCCTAAAGCCGGCGCTATGTAAACGTACTTATTTATAGAGTTTTATCTAAAAGTAGCTTATATACTTCTTAGAGTATCTATTACTAGGCCTACTATATATATATACCTCTACGCTCTCGGCTTTATATCCTAGTAATAGCTTAGTATCTTCTTCTATTCTCTCTATTCTAATTCGAATTTAATGTTTTTAGTCGTTCTTATAGACAACTGATTTAGTTCTTTATAATAGCTCTTATAAGAGCTTAGTTAGCTCTTCTCTATATAGAACTAATAATAATCGTCTTCTAGTATACTGTCTTATATAGAACTATTCTCTAATATATCTCTAATCTAAGTTTCCTAGTTCTATCTTCTATTCTCTCTACTCTATAGTCTTATACCTTCTAAGAGGTATTTCGCTACTTTATCTAAGAGCTATTAAACGCGCTTCGAATATCTACTAATATAAATAGTAGAGAATCGATTCTCTATAACTACTAGAGAATTAGTTCTCTACTCTATAGTTCTATACCTTCTAAGAGGTATCTTACTACTTTATTAAAACACTATTAAATATACTTTAAATAACTACTAATATAAATAGTAGAGAATCTATTATCTAGTTATAAAAACCTCTCTATATCTATACTCCTATTTATACTATCTAGGCCTCTTCTAATTACTCTATTACTATTATTAAGAGTCTTTTACCTCTTCTAGTAATTCTCTTAACTTAAATATAGTATATACTAACTATATAGAATAACTACTATAAGTATTACCTCTAATCTTAGGTTAGTATATAGCTCTTACTTTCTTAAAGTCGTATATAATTCCGTAGTATATCTAGAGTAGAAGTCTTCTAGTATTAGTAGATATATAGAATCGACTTTAGAGGCTTTCTTAATTAGTTCGTTTTAGTAGTCTATAGATACTACTATTAAGTAAATAAGCTATATAAGTCTTTTTCGCTAATATCTAGTATATTACTATATATAACGTAGCTTCTTTATAGAAGATTAAGAGGCCTAAAACTCTAATAGTTATAAAAAGAGATATTACTACGTTGCTTTTTAACTTAAACTTAGCTCTATAAACAGTTCTAAAGATAAGATAGAACTACTAGTAGTTCGTAGAATATACTATATATAGATATTAAGTCTTCGTATTCTAAAGTTTAATACTTAGTCTCGGTTTCGTCTTATTTAGTAAAATATTATTATATATTATCTTTAGCTCTAAAACTAAAATCATATTCGCTTATCTCTTTCTTATTATTATTCTATTATTTTCAATTTCAAAGCTACGTTTTAGAGAGTTTAGAAGAGGCTTAGAGTATTAAATACTCTCTTAGACTTATTTCACCTTTTATTTACTTTTAAACTACGTAGTTCCTCTTAGTAGCTAGGTAAAAATAGTAAAAAAGAAGATAAAAACATATAATAATAGGTATTCGCTAGTGGTTATCTACTTAACTACTAATCTACTAATCTAAGGCTTATATATAATAGAGTAGCTAATTCTCCGCACTCTAGACGTATACTAGCTTTTGATTAGCTAAGACTCCCGGGTTCTCGAATCTAGAATCCTAAGTATAAGAAACGCGTTTACGTAGTTAATATAGAATATACGTTTTATAGCCGTAGAAAACGAGGTTACGTAGCTAATACTACTTTTATACTACTAAAAACTAAGAGTTGTAATTTAATAAGTAAATATCAGTCTATTATTACGCGCTCTTAGAACTCGAGGAGTATATATCTCTTCTTACTTTATAAAAAACACGTGTAGAAGCTATATACTTTAGAATAGCTTATAAGATATCGCTGAATAGTATTTAGCCTAATACTAATAATAGTCCTAGTTTACGATCTCTAAACTAAGTCTAAAAGTCGGCTCTAGTACTAACGCTAGCTTAACTTTCTCGTTTACTAGTCCTAGATATAAGTGGTTCTAAGAGAATGAAACTATATTCGCGAATTAATAAAAATAGTAATAGTTGTCGCTACTATATTTTATCTTACTTTTCTATCTAACTCTTCGATCTATCTCTATCTAAACTCACTTCTTAGCTCTTCTCTTTCTAGTCACATAAGGAACTAGTCTTAAATAGTAATTAGTAATATTAAAAATATTTAAGTATATTATCTTATTTCTTCTAATAATTAATCTAACTTAGTTTAGTTAGTAGAACTATAATTCTCTTATTCTTTTTCACTATAAGTTTAGTTATTATAACTATAGAAAATTTCCTAGGACACTTATATATAAACAAGTTCTATTAAGTAACTTCGTTAATTATAAGAAATATCTAGACTAGTTATTTAGCTCTTAAATTCTAAGTCTAAGGTCGAGCTCTATTTTAAAAGCCTTTATATTAAACTAGAAAGTAGTTGTAATATTTCTCTACTAGCTCTAATCGTAAGATTTTTATAATAGAGGAAATTATTTAAGTACTAAAAGTTTAATTATTCTTATTAATACTATACTTTATCTTAAGATAATAGATTTATACGATAATATTCTTAATACTCTAGAGAAGATAGTAGCTACTAAAAATAATTTAAGTTCTACGAGCGTTCTTTAGATTAAATTAATAAAATAATAAGAAAGAAACGCTATTATAAATTATCTATTTAATAGAGTAGATACGAATTAATTATATTATTATTTTATCTATAGTAGAGGTTTTATCTAAGTAGTCTATAAAGTTAAGCTAATAGAGTTACTAGCGCTTTAGCTATACTTAGATATTAGACAACTATTACTAAGAGAAGAAAAGAACTAGTTTAGAAAGCCTAGAGAATATAAGTATAAGTATAAGTGATTAAGCGAAGGAGACTTCTATACTAGACAAGTATACTACTTAGTAAAGAAGACTAGTTAATTCTAACTATATATTATAGATATATTTGATTTTCTAGCACTTCTAATCGAGATAAGAAATATAATTTACTTATATATTATTCTCTTAAATACTACGCTTAAACTAGGAAAGACTCTATTTTAGATACTATAAGATAGGCTTTATAATACTTTATTACTTATAATTAATAGATTAGCTACGAAACCTAGCTGCTATTTAGATATAATTATTTCTATATCAACTCTCTATATAGCTAAGAACTTCTATTTATACTCGGAGTAATAGAAGTAGAATTAACTATTAACTAGTATTCTATAGTTAAATAGGAAGATAGTATTCTTAAGAAGCTTAGTAGTTCAAGTAAGCTAAGAGTACTATATCTACGCTTCTTCTCTAGTAGTAATATATTTAATATTAAACTCGGTGATTATAATATATAGGTTTTATATCTAAATCTTAAAAACTATTCACTTAAATACGTTAAGTCTAAGACTAGACTCTATAAGAAGCTTATATAACTTATAGGATTTAATAAACTTCTATAACTTCGAGGATTAATAAGTGTAACTTACGAGTTTTATAAGAATATACTAAGAATAAGGTCTAAATAGCCTAGAACTAAAGCGTTTCTTAATAAAACTCTTATCTAGCTAAAGATTATTAGTCTAGTTTTTATACGAAGTAAGAACCTAAAAATAAGTTCTATCTTATACTCTAATAGTAATATAGAAAGATAGTAGAGCTATTATTACTAATCTCTTAATCTTCTTTATTTATATAGCTCTATTTATTTGATTTTAATATTCTATATCTATATTTAAACTCTATAATATTCTAGTAACTACTACTAGTATCTTAAATCGAGAACGTAATATATTACTAGATATTAGAATTCTTTAACTTACTTACTTCCTTCTTTATAAGTAACTATAATTCCTTATCTTTCTTAATCTCTAGAGAAGTTACCTCTGTCTCTACTTCTACTCTCTTCTTATCTTACTTCTCGATTCTCGCTTTTTTAGCCTCGAAGCTTCTATCGCTATTTAGTATCGGAGATATAATAAGCTAATCACCTAGTAGTCTAAATTGAGATAATATAATAGTAATATACGATCTAGTACTACTTTTAACATTCTCGTAGAAGATAGTTAGCTTGTTATTAATATCGCTATTCTATTCTCCGAATATAATAAAGTTAGTAGAAATGCTCTTCTTTTTTATTCTTCGTATAAGCTTAATAAGTTTCTTCTCGTCTTTAGAAAGAGAGCTATAGGTTTTAATACTAACTATTATACTATCTATTAGTATAATTATAGCTCTTACCTTTTTAGTAAAGAGACCGGACTAGTAGAATAGAGAAGAGTATCCGAGAGTATATAGATAAAGGTAGCGGTATAAACTAATAAGTACTAGTTAGATTACATAGCTATATATTAACTATAGTAGTAGCGAGTTCACCTCGAATATACCTTTTTACTCTCTATTCTACCTCTTTTAAGACGCTATTATAGCGACGTAATAAACTCTTAAAAGAGTCAAAACCCTAGTATAATAGCTATAGTAATAGTATAGCCTTACTTACGCTACGAGTCGTCTTTGCTAATTACTAATTAGACTACTCTTATATAAATATATATATTAGTTAAGCTACTAAACTCTATTAAAGAAAACATAACTAGAATATAACTTTTAAGAAAAATATATAAATATATAGATATTTATTATATCAAATCTTCTTTAATCTATTAGTACTCTTTAATACTAAATATTATAAATAAAGGTCTAAAAGACATTAGATAGTTATAGTAGCTTAGCTACTATAACTCTTAGATAAATCTATATAGAATATATAGATATTTAATATATTTAATCTTCTTAAATCTATTAATACTCTTTTATACTAAGTATTATAAATAAAAGTCTAAAAAACGTTAGTTAGTTATAGTAGCTTAGCTACTATAACTATTAGATAAATCTATATAGAATATATAGATATTTATTATATTAAATCTTCTTTAATCTATTAGTACTCTTTAATACTAAATATTATAAATAAAGGTCTAAAAGACATTAGATAGTTATAGTAGCTTAGCTACTATAACTCTTAGATAAATCTATATAGAATATATAGATATTTAATATATTTAATCTTCTTAAATCTATTAATACTCTTTTATACTAAGTATTATAAATAAAAGTCTAAAAAACGTTAGTTAGTTATAGTAGCTTAGCTACTATAACTATTAGATAAATCTATATAGAATATATAGATATTTATTATATTAAATCTTCTTTAATCTATTAATACTCTTTTATACTAAATATTATAAATAAAGTTCTAAAAAACATTAGATAGTTATAGTAGCTAAGCTACTATAACTATTAGATAAACCTATATAGAATATATAGATATTTATCTATTAATACTCTTCTATACTAAATATTATAAATAAATATCTAAAAAGCTTTAAATAGTTATAGTAGCTTAGCTACTATAACTATTATATAAATCTATATAGAATATATAGATATTTAATATATTTAATCTTTTTAAATCTATTAATGCTTTTATATACTAAATATTATTAAAATTAGCTAAAAAACGTTAGATAGTTATAGTAGCTTAGCTACTATAACTATTATATAAATTTATATAGAATATATAGAGATTTAATATATTTAATCTTTTTAAATCTATTAATACTTTTATATACTAAATATTATTAAAAATATCTAAAAAACGTTAGATAGTTATAGTAGCTTATATAATAGTATACTATCCTAGATAGCTAGGAGTATCTGTTATATATAAGGTTTTAGTAGTTATTATCTTATATTATCTATTTTAGGAAGGTTACGTAGGTTCGGGCTTTTATATTAGCCGACGTATAACGTTAGTCGGTTTCGGACCTTTTAGTCCGAACCTCTTATATATAGCAGCCTACTCTTAGAGTAGAAGAGAGATAGTTTTTCCTTTTCTTCTATATTAGAGCCTAGTATCTACGTATATTATTCTATTAAACATACTTCTATATACCTCTTTTATAGTAGTATATATTTCGTACTATTATATAAAAAGGAAAAACTCTACTTCGCTAGTAATAGCATTTATAATATATCTTTCAAGCTTATCGTTACTTCTTTTATTTCGAATATAACTTAGCCTAGATTCAGACTAGGATAATAATATTCTTAAATAGCTAGGTAATTAGAAACTACCTAGATAGCTAGTAATATTAGGGTTTAGTATCGGTTTTAGATAGCTAGTAAAAAGCGTGTTTTATACGTTAAGGAAGTAGGAATACGCTAAGTGCTCTAGAGGCTTCTAATAACCCTCTCTATATAAAGACTGCTATATATAGGTTCAGTGAATAAGTCGACTATTACTAAAAGTTATTACGAAGGCTTCCGAATCTGCTCTTACCTCTCTCTCTCTCTATTCGACATTATATTAATAGTTCTACTAAATAGTATTAAGCTATCTTCCAGGGCTACCTCTCTTTCTAAAAGCCGCCTAAATAGCATCTATATACTAAAACTTAGAAGATCTCGACGAAATAATAATAATAATAATCGAAGAGACTAGCGAGACTTCTTAAATATAGACTAGATATAGTCGGTTATATAGGCTTTAGAAGTAGAAAATTAAGAAATAAAGGATTAGCTAGCTAAGCTAGAAAAGAAAGTAAGCGAACTTATAAGTTAATAAATCGCTTTGCTTATAAACTCTCTCTAATCCGACTCTCTTCTGCTTCTAAGCTTAAATTTATACCTCTTTCGGCTATAGACAGCTGCTTCTAATACCTTCTAAAATTCCTCCTCTATCTAATATAGTACTAAAGCCTCTTCGAATACCTTCTAACTTTAACGAAAAAGTAAGATAACTAAAAAGATTAAACTTTTAAATAATAGTATTTTACCTATATACTAATAATAGAAGATATTAGTATAAGATAGACTCTATATAAATACTAACTACTATAGTTTACCTCTAATATATAAAGCTCTTATTTAGAGTATAATAACTAGACTAGCTAGGAACTATCTAAAGCCTAGATACGAGTTAGAGTTAGACCTTACTTTTAAAGATTAAGAAGATATAGTTACTCTTTTAGATACTTACTTTTTAACTGGTTACGAAATAGAGGATGCTTAGAATGCTTTCGTAGCCTTATAGATAAATAATACTAGAGAAACTTTTACTAATTTCAAGAGTCGCTTTTCAAGTATAGCTATACTTAGAAGTATACTAGAATTAGAATAGTTCTTTTAAATATAGAATAAGATTATACTATAGCTCTAAAACTTAGCTATTTTAAGAAAGAGATAATAGAACTATAACTTTATCGAGATAGTATCTAATCTTTTAGCTTTAGATAAAGAGATATACTAAAACGCTAAGTTATGTAATATTAGTACTTTAGTCTAAAATACCTCCTTCTTATCTAATCTAGCTTTAAACTCCTTATAATCTAATAACGAATCTTCTTCTACTTCTAAAGTAGAATTGGAATTAGAAGATAAATAAGTTCTTAAGTACTCTAATTTAAGAAGGGAATAAGGTAATATAATAACTTCGGTAATAACTTCGCCTTTAACTAGCTAAAACTTAATAACTTTGAAAACAACTTCGCTTTTAACTACCTAAAAGCCTACTAACTCTAATTAGAGTCTTACTTTCTTTTAGTTCTAGCTAGGCTAGAATTTCTTTTCGAATTCGAATTAGATACGAATTAGTACGCTCTCGAAGTAAGCTCTTAACTGAGTTATCACTGTTACTCTTAACGTCACCTCTTAACTAAACGACCTCTAACTCGACTCTAATTTCGCCTTCGACTTTTAAACTTTTTCTAATTTTACTTTAAACTTTTAAACTTTTAAACTTTAGACTTTTTACTTTTTCTAACCTACTAGACAGATTAGACTACACTCTTTTAACAAACGCGAATACTTGCTTTTAATATTAAAGGATTAGAAACAAAGTCTCTTTATAAGTATTAACGAATACGATTTAGTACTAATATCTTAACTTCTCGCTTATAACAAAAACAATAAAATATAACAAATATTATAACACTTATACTACTCTAATTCGACCTTGAATAATAAGAGATAGAAGACTTAGAATAAGTCTTTTTCAAGAGAGAGAGATATAATAGTATACTATTCTAAATAGCTAGAAGTACCTACTATATATAAGGTTTTAGTAGTTATTATCTTATATTATCTATTTTAGGAAGGTTACGTAGGTTCAGGCTTTTATATTAGCCGACGTATAACGTTAGTCGGTTTCGGACCTTTTAGTCTAAACCTCTTATATATAGTAGTCTACTCTTAGAGTAGAAGAGAGATAGTTTTTCCTTTTCTTCTATATTAGAGCCTAGTATCTACGTATATTATTCTGCTAAACGCACTTCTATATACCTCTTTTGTAGTAGTATATATTTCGTGCCGTTATAGCTTAGCTACTACTATTATTAGATAAACTATATAGATATTTAATATACTTAACTTTTTTAATCTATTAATACTTATATATACTAAATATTATAAATAAAGGTCTATAAAACGTTAGATACTTATATTAGCTTAGCTATTATAAATCTATTTTAACTATTTATTATACAAATATAATAAGTTATATTAAATCTAAATTTTTATCTAAATATATATCTTATCTTAGCTTTTATAAGAAATTTAAATTAATTATAATACTAAAAGCTACTATAGTTTACTTTCTACTTCTTTTAGCTTTACTTCTTAGAACTATCTATATATTAGTTATATAACCTTATTTATATAGTCTTTTTCTCTAATATTTATATTAATAATAAATATTAATTAGTTCTCTTTTTATTATAAGAAAACTAGACTAGTTATACTACTAATTAGATAAATAACTATTAATATATAAGATAGTTTTATAAGAAACCTCTCTTTCTCTTATCTCTTTATCTAGCTCTCTTTCTTCTAGCTTATATATTACGTTATTTAAGAGGTATCTTAAACTCTACTTTGAATTAGTAATTAGTAGAGTATAATTATTTAGTATAGAAGATATATAAAAGTAAGGTATATATAAGTATAGCTAGTAAACGAATCTATTTCTATTTTAGCTAGCTTTAATCTACTTTTCTAAGAGACGCTTAATTATTATTCTAATACTAATATAATATATACTAGCTTATATAAGAGCTATCTTTTATAGTATATAGATCTTTTAGTAAATAAATATTATTAATAAGAGGAAATAATATATTCTAATTATCGAGACTTATACTAAAGAGTAAAAGAAGGTTAAAAAGGAGACTCTAGTAGTAGACGACGTTATATAGTAGAGCTTTAAGTCTATTATAGTAAAAGAGGTATAAAAAATTTTAAAATTAGAGTAGTAGAAGTGGGAGCGGTTAAATACTAGCGTAGGCTAGTTAGACTTTAGCCTAGGTTAGATAGAATCTAGTACTAATTAGATATAGTATAAGCGTAGAGGTGTTATTATATATACCTTACTTTTATATATTAGTAAAGGTAACTCGTGGCGTAAGTAAGGCTATGCTATTATTATAGCTATTATACTAGGGTTTTAACTCTTTTAAGAGTTTATTACGTTACTATAACAGCGTTTTAAAAGAGGCATAGTAGAGGTGGCTCTGCTATACTAGAGGTAAGCGAGTTTACGAACCTCTACTACCTTCGTAAACCTCTATATTTAAGTTAATATTAGAAAGATTAAGTAGGAGTTTAATCGCTAATCTCGTAGTAGTCTGTTCTATAGAAAGCTTTTAAATAGTTGTTAGCAGAGCAACTCTATCGTTTCGAGGACTCTATTCGTATATAACCTATGCTAATAACGCTAGGCAGCTGCTCTAAGGCTACGAGTCTTCCGAGCAGATCTTCAACGACGCCCGCGAGATTCTGAATAGTTAACTCTTATGCTATTACTTAATTCGTACTCTTCTCTATAATAGCACGTCCTATGCCGTTTGTCACTACCGCGTTCGCTCGCTAGTTCGAATAGTAAATGTCGTTTACGCCTATCTTACGAGGCTGCTTCCTCTGAAGATTGTCGCACTAGGGATATAACAAAAACGTAGTAGATTAATAGGAGCATATAACGTGGCACAGGTTAGCTCGGTTAGTGACTGAGCAACCGATTTAGTGCCTTAGGGCTATATAACATTGTCTATCGCAAAAGATGATATCTAGGTTTAGATGTCAGTATTGTCACGGGCAGGAACCGACAAAGGAACTCTTATAAGCTTCTCTTACGCAAAATCTAACTATGATAGATGATTAGATAGCAAAGAGAATAGGGATTAAGTATTAAGGAAGGAAGAAGAGAAGGGGAAGTGGAAGGGGAAGTGGAAGGGGAAGCGGTGGTTGTTATATATTATTTGAGAGTTTTCATTGATTTTCACGGTCTATATTAATCGAGCGTGAAACTTTGAACATTGGAGCTGAAGTGAGAATGCAGTAATGAAACTGAATGTTTTAGTATCTTAGACTGAAATGATCTGCGCTCCTCAACTCCCCCTCTTAAGTCCTGAAACTGGATGGTCTCTAACAGAAACAGATAAGACGGTATATTAAATATAGAAGGCTCCGTTGAGTATGTAATTGTTTATTTTTTCCTGGCCTTCCCCTGTGCAGTCTTCGTAGGTTGTCTCTTCAATACGCCCTGAGGTTTTGCAGAGCTTCTAGCTGTTAGATTGCTTACAACCTTCCGCTCCGGTTTTGATCGGACTGCACGTTTCGAAGGGTCTGTAGAAGCCGACTTGGCTGGATCCTTAGCTATGCTAGAGACAGGTGGCTGTATCCGTTTGCTTCTGCGCGGAGTTACACGGTCAGGCGGAGGCGAGGGCTGCGGTTCTGCTGTATCTACACTAGAAGACAATAGTAAGCCATCAGAGGATACCTTTTGTGAGATGTTCAGTCGCCGTTGAGGCCCCTTTCTCTTTCCAGCGGCTTTTGTGACCTTTGATAAATGGACTGGGCCAAGAGATGCGTTTGCCGGCTGCCCATCTTTATGGGAGGCCTTTCTCTTACTTGGCAGCAATGCCTGCCCCGTCGTAGCACGAAGAACCCGTTTACCCGAACTGGGGGGAGGTGAATTCGGCGATGAGGGAGAGCGTTCGCCGTCGCCATTCTCTGATCCGACTAAAGCAATGTCTGCGGGCGGTCCTTGTTGAGATGAATTTAAGGCGCTAGACACCTGGCGATGATTTGATTGAACGGGAGAAGGAGACCCAAAAATTCGTATGGCAGGTGCATCATGGCTGCCGTTCACAAGTGGGTTCGTTGGAACAGGATCATCGCCCATCTCCTCACGAACCATCTCCTCGAAAGGCTGTTCATGCTTCCACGACATTCCAGGTAGTACACCCCATCTTTTGTTCCAGATCCCTCGCTTAGTCCACGTGTTCTTGATATTCTCGTACGCCCTCGTATTAATGTCTGCAGTATTAGCGCCTTCACCATTCGCGGATTCTTGGATTCGTTTACGCTCTTTTGATATCTGATAGACGAATTGATAGTATGGACGTGAAGCCTCGCGTTCACGCTCCCGTCGCTTCTCGTCATCGCTTTTCGGCCGCCTCGGTTTCGGCTGCGGCTTTGGGAAAAAGGAAAAAAGAGGAGGTGAGAGTGAGTCCGTCTCCGACTCCGACTCAAGCTCGAGCGGTTCTTCGTGTTTCCACCGCCCAGAAGCGAACTTGTTCCACTTGTCGTTCCAGATGCCTTGCTCGACCCAGCGCTTCTTGACGATTTCGCTGGCCTCTTCCTTGAAGGTATACAAATCTGCAAGGGTTAACTCCCTCCAACTCGTACTCGGATCTGCATTCCAAATCCGCCTCCTCTCTTCTTCTACCTGAGCTGAGAATTGTTTGCGTGGTTCTGAGGCCTCGCGCTCCCCTGCCAGCTGCATTCGTCGCTGCTGGCGGCGCTCCTCACTGGGAGGAATTGGACTGGCAGATCGAGTCGTCGTACCGGATGGATTCGATGTATATGGTGGTGGAGAATGGCTAAACCGCTGCCTCTCGCGATCAAGTCGAAGCGGATCCCCCTCTAATCCTGCTAGAGCTCTCTGAGCCCTAGCCAACCCATCCCCTCGAAGAGTATCAGCAAAGCCAGCCATGGATGGTTGTTATCGTTGAGCAGTAGACGCGGGATCGTGATGTGTAGGGAAGGTTGAGTAAAAAGATTTATTGTGGGAGAAGAAAGCGAATTTCGATGGAAAAGCGTTCTAACAAGCTGGTGGCGGAGGTTGGAATGACTCGGAACACCCGCCTTCGGCTTCGGGCCGCGGCGGTTACACAGTCGATCTGGATCATTGGCTATGCGTCCTCTACTGTCAACCGGCTTGGAGCATGACCTCCATCAGGGCGTCTATGTGATTGGCAAGTGCGGGGTATATTCAGACAGATAACGCTCGGCAGCACCACCTTTGCATCGAATCGCTGACCACTAAAACAGCGCGTTCATCAGTTGCTCCTGTTGATCATAAAAGAGATGGCTACGAATATGGTAGGCAATCATTCTACTCCAAAACCCGCTTGTTGCCTTCCCTTCACGCTTAGACTTCGTCCTCTTCTTGACTTTTATCCACCTTCGTCCCTCATTTCGGCATTTTTGCTCGTTTTATCGCACTAGTATGGCTCGTCCTTGTCCTCATCCTCTTGCCTTGTTTTCCCTCCGTCCCTATCATAAAAACGAGCGAGCCGACCATAATGTTTCAACATTATCCGATAGTACACTGGCTCTCGACGTCGGTTTCCATCTACGCGGAAAATCGTCTAAAACTCTTGCAACACTAGGGCGAGGTGTTGATGCCGACATCTACGTGGAAGGATCTGGCATCTCAAGGGTCCAATGCTCATTCGAAATCGATTTAGATACCGGCGTCGTTATGCTTTACGACAGATCGTTCGCTAACTCGACTCAAGTTTTTGGTGAAAATGCCACGCCGTTCGAGCGTGAACGCGACCAGCGTAAAGTCCTCGTACAGAAGGACCTCAACACAATAATTGGAATGGGTGGTGAGCGGCGTGACCTCGTTCAATTCGAATTGGAATGGCATCAAGATCCTACACAAACGGCGGAGACCATTAAGGATTACGATGCCCTGCCCTGCGGTCGAGTAGAGAACCCACGCCTCGCTCGAACTGTGGACGAGGCGCTAACCGATCTGCCATCTCGACGGGAGACCAGACCCCACACGCCAGGACAGCGGCAGCTGAAGATGAGATATGTGCCAGTGGTAGGAGGGAAGCTCGGATCTGGGCAGTTTGGAACCGTACACAAAGCCATCGACGTGGACTCAGGGAAGTTCATGGCCGTCAAGATACTAGAGCGACCTACGAGAGCATCAAAGCAAGAAGGTTGGAGGCAATCATTGTATTATGCTTTAAAGCGTGAAGTCGAAACTCTTTCTGAGATTAGCCATGTAAGCAAGTCTTCAACCTTATACACAAGAAACTGATATCCGTGCTAGCCACATATCGTCGATTATATCGCGTCACAAGGCTGGGACGAACAGAAGGTAGAGATATTTATGGGCCTGAAAGAAGGGACCTTGGAATCATTAATTGAGAGCGGAGCTGATGCGTCTGCCGTTGCGGACTCCGTCTTCCCACAAATGCTACAGGCGCTTGACTGTATTGCATGGAAGGGCATCGTTCATCGAGATGTGAAGCCAGAGAACATTCTCTATATATCGCAGCCGGACGGTCAATATCTGTTCCAGCTAGGAGATTTTGGACTCTGCAATCGTATTGTTGATGCCGCAACATTTGCCGGTAGCCGCCTTTACATGCCTCCAGAGATGTTTCAGGAAGGGAGTCAAACACATAAATTAGACGTTTGGTCACTCTTTGTCACGATGCTGTGGATATTGGATGCAGGAAAGTTTCGTCAGAGGTGTAATATGTTTAAGACTATCGCGGAGGTTCAGCGGGCCGTTTTGTCTGCAGCATCCAACGTGGATTCGGTCTCAAAGATTCGGGAAATGGCAATCGTTAACCCAGAAGAACGTGCTTCTGCAGCACAGATGCTTGTCAAGTACTTCGACGGAGCAGGACTTAGCACTCCACGGAATCAGGTCCCAGCTCTCACCACTAGTCCTTCTCCCACAATCGCTACCGCTAGAGCTCCGCCCCCAGCTCCTTCCTCCCTGACAACTCGGACTACACAAACAAAACCGAGAGGCTTACAAATGAATGCGAATATATTTGCAGCCGCTCAGTACCGTGTCGAGAAAGCGCGTGACCCTCTTCAAGCAAAACCTTTGCGCCGGCTACAAGAGATCCGCCCAAAAACAACAGGTTAAGTGTTAATGTCTGGGAAATAGAGCGACTGGGATTAGATTATTGGTAAATGCAACAGGTTATTTGTCTTTCATAGTTATTCGGAGTTTAATAGCGAGGAATATTAGTGCGGGAATAGCAGAGGCAGGTTAGGAGGGTCAACTATTCAGAAACCCAGGAGCGGTTCAAATATCAAAGTTCGAATTTCATAGCTATACGGAAAGGATCCTCTACTTTTCTAATATCGAAATCACATGTGAAAGCTTGCTAAAAACTTTTGTTAAATATACCGAGTACGAGATAAATGAGTTACGCTAACTAACCTCTATAAAAAAGAGACGAGGAAGATTATACTATAACTATAGAAGATTGAGATTATAAAAGATATAGAGATTTTTAATTTATAAGGTTTTTAAGAATAATTTTATATCTCTCTTTATACTTATAAAGAATACGTAGAGGACTATATATTATAATATAAGATTCTTAAATAGCTAGCTAACTAGCTTAGAGGCTTCTAACTATCTAGTTAACTAGAGGTCCGAGTTCTAACTTCGTTAGATAATAGCTATATCTATTATAGATACCTCTTATCTAAAGCTCTTTAACTTGAAGATATATAATAAATAGTCTATATCTAGCTCTATCTATAGCGGTTTATAAGATAATTAGCTAATAGCCGTAGTATCTAGTACTAAAAGGCTATAATAATAAAATAAAGAAATAAAGAAATAAAGATAATATAGAAAACTAGGAAGCTAGGAAATAAAGAAATAATACTAGCTCTACTTCTTTATTTAAGAGTATTTCTAGAGATATATATTAGTATTAAATTACCTAATTAGGAAAGGCTTACTTTAAGAAAAGGTTCTTAAATATACTTCTTAGTAGTAACTACTTCTAGATCTGAATTCTAGCTAAATCCCGAGGAGTATATTATCTTATATACTTATTTATACTTCTTCTTTAAAATACTATATTTAGATTAGTATATATAATCCTTTTTAAGTAGATTATTATTCTAAGCTATAAAGATAGTAAAGATAGAAAGCGTAAGAGTACTATTACTTACTTCTCTACTCTCTCTTTAATCTTTTATAAATTTAAGAAGAGTATAGACCTCGTTATTAGACTAAGAGTAATTTTTCCTACTTTATAATTAGCTAAGAGAAGGTAACTTCTAAGTATCTTATATCTCTTATATAACTTAAACTAATAGTAGTAGTTAAGTATTATCTAGTAATTTAGACGAATTTAGAGATATTATAAGTTAAGCCTTCTTTTTAGCCTTTTTAGTAGGCTTTTAGTTAAGTATATTAAAGAATTTATTAGATATAAGTAAGAGAGAGAAGAGAGAGAGATTTATTACTTTATATAAGATAATATAATACTAAATAGCTCTAGTAGTAGTAGAACGATTATTTAGTAAAAATACTAAAATCTACTAATATTAATTATTAATATAGTAATAGATACTCTAGAATATATACTAATATATATACTACGAGCTAAACGATTACTTAATAAATTAAGAAATAATTAATAATATATACTAACTTATACGAGGTTTCTATTTAAGACTTCTTATTAAATATCTATATATATATTTAAGTAATTTATTTAAGCTAAATAGGCTCTTATCTATATTATTTATTAAATTATATTCTAGAATTATAAGCTCTAAATTATTCTCGTTATTATATATTAATTCTTTAAATTATAATCTAGAAGTATAATATTTTTATCTTATTAATTATCTAGAATAATAAGTATAGTAAGTAATAAAGGTACTATAACTTAAAATAAGTCGATAAATACGCTACTTCTACTACTAGAACTACATAAATACCTAGATATAAAACTTACTTATTTAATAACGCTTTACTTATACTAAGGCTTATTAAATTATCTAAAAGTAAGAAATTCGATTTTAAAGTAAAATATTTAAAAAAGTATAAAAACTAGTATAGAGTACTACTATAAGACTAGATCTGTTTTAATATAAATCTTCTTATTACTATACTTATTATAATAGAGAGAGATAGTAATTATTTAATTTATTTATAATCTAATATCTAAGATACTCTAATTCTATAGACTAAAGAGAAAGAATAAACTTAAAATTCTATCTTATTCTTAGAATTAGTATCTTTCTAATTATTCTTACTCTCTCTCTTAAATATAATAATATTATCTATATTAGTATTATCTAAGTCTTTATTACTAACTATATTACTATTTCTAAACTAGTATTTATAACTTTAAGTATAATCTCTTAAATATAGTAAGTATATATTAATAAAATAAATATAAAGTTTAGAAAAATCTTAAAAAGTTCTCTTATAATAATCTAGAATTAAGTATCTAAGTAGTACTATAATAGATGTTTTTTTTATAGAATAATATATATTAATTAAAAGTATCTCTTTTAGTAAACTAAGTAAATTAAGTTAAAGTATAGTTACTTTTATCTCTAAAGTAATATAGATACTAAAAACTAAATAATATAGCTTTATAAGCCTTTTCTAGGTTATAATATATAGACTTCTAATAAAGATAAAGTATATAATAACTTTCTTAATTAAACTTATTAAGAAACTAGCTAAGTAAAGAGTACTTATAATAAAATTAAGAGATAAATATAGATTATTATATGTTTAAATAATATTAATATAGTAGATAGCTTCTTAAAAACTATTCTAAAAAGTAAATCTTCTTATAATTATTCTAGAGATATTAAGTTAAATTCTAAATATACTTCTTAAAATAAGCGAAAATTAATTTTTAAGTCTAAGTTCTCTAATTAAGCTTTATAATAGTATCTTTCTCTCTCTATCTTCTATTATAGAGTTTTTTACTCTTTTAAGCCTTAGTCTAATAATAAAAGCAGAGCTTAGAAGATAGTAAGTATTTTATCTTTACTATAAAGTCTTTCTAGTAATTCTCTTACTTATAAGCTATTAAATAATTCTTCTTAAATTAATACTTATTATCTTATTTCTACTTCTTAGTAATATAGAAGTAGATATAGCTAAGATAATTAAGAGTAGATAAGCTTTTTATTTAGATACTATATATTAGATAATCGCTGTTTTAAAGCTCTTCTCTAGAGTAGTAAAGAATAAAAGGCTCTAGATTACCTACTTTATAAAGAGATTCTAAAAGCTTAGTCTCTAGTAATCTATCTATAGTTCTTAAGAATATCTAGAAATAAGACGTAATATAGTAATAGTTTAGAAAAGAGCTAATAGATATAAACTTAAACTCTATTAAAAGCCTATTATTAGTATAAGTTAGAATCTTAAGCTTTCTATTATTAATCTATTTTTATATTCTCTTAGAGTCTATATTTTAAAAGTATTCTTATTAATACTACTTATCTATCTAGGAATACTACTAATTATAATAACTTTTCTATTACTATACTACTATCTAGTATTTTTTAGCTAAATAGTCATTTATATTCGTATCTTAAACTCTATTATAAAGTTCCTACTTAATAGACTATAGTTAAAAGTATTCTAAGCTATCTAGAATTCTCTAGTTCTCTTTAAATAGTAAAGTAAGATTAGTTACTTATAAGTTAAGATTAAGGCTTATTTCGTATAATTTTTAAATATAGTTCTTTTATTATTCTTCTCTATTTACTATGTCTTATATATTAATAGCTAAGATATTAGAAATATAGTACTTCACTATTACTTTAGTATTATATAATAGTAGTTACTTATATTAATTAGTACTAATTTTAATATTATCTTAGAAGTTAGTCTAATATCTTTAAAGATTAGAGTATATATTATCTACTATATTTACTATTATTTACTAGAGATTATATATTTTAAGTATATTATAGAATCTAATATAGTATCTAAGTTTAATAAGCTTATAAACTAGCGTATTATATAATAATACTCTTAATTCTAAAACTATTCTATCTCTTTAATATTTCTAAAGTATTAAAATATTTTTCTTTTCTCTTTTAATCTTAAATAATATACTATACTTATAAGTAAAAATATATAAGTATTAGAGATTACTTTACTCTTTTAAAACTCTAAAGATATTATTAGCGAAGGCTATTCTAAGAAAGTAAGTAATAGAGTATTAACTATAGTATAGATAATCTTTACAGAATATAATCTATTTATATTAGCTAGCTTTATTCTTCTTCTTTTTATTCTAACGTTTTCTTTTATTATATTAGAAGCGAACTTTAAGAATAAGTTCTATACTCTCTTTTAGAGAACAAAGACTAATTAATTTATATTTCTTATAATATAGTACTTAGTTACTTTCTTAATAAGTCGAAGACTTTATTATAATAGTATAAAATATATATAACTATAGAAGAGGTATATAGGAGTATATTTAGTAGAATGACGTATATAAATACTAGGTACTAATATAGAAGAAAAGGCTAAATTAGCCTTTTCTAACTCTAGAAGAGTAGACTACTATATATAAGAGGTTTAGACGATATAAAAGAGGTACGAAACTAAATAACGATATACGTTAGCTAATATAAAAGCCTAAACTCTACTAAGTACGTCTGAAAGTCTAGATAGACGTACGAACGTACGTAACCTTTCTAAATTAGATAATATAAAACAATAATAGCTAAAAGCTAAATATATAGCTAAAAGCTAAATATACTATAGCTAAACCTTATATATAGCAGATACTTCTAGCTATCTAAGATAGCCTAGATAATAGGCTATTATATTTATAAGAGATCTTAATCTTATACTAGTATATATTAGTAGTAATAGTATAAAGCTTATTTATAGTTATTATCGTAGATATTAAAACTAGTACTTATTATAAGACTTATTATAATACTATAAAGATTCTAGGAGTTATTAAATATCGAGCTAATTAGTAAGATATTTCTTTTTATAAATAAGTATAAGACTCTTCTCTCGAAGCTCTATCTTAATATACTATAATTATTTATAAGCTTAATTAAAGTAGAAGTTTATATATAAATATCTCTTAGATCTTATCTATAGTTTTTATAGAGATAAAATTCTCTATTTCTCTTTAGTAAATAGATTTAAATATATACTAAGTATTCTTTAATAATCTTAATATTATATACTCTTTAATTCTTCTAATTAAAGTTTAGAACTCTTAGTCTTTAAATATATAAAAGAGTCTTTTAGATAGAATTAGCTCTTCTTTCTATAAGTATTCGTTTATATTCTTTTAGGCTTAGATATAAAATCTTTAGAACTAGTCTATCTAATAGTATAACGGCACGAAATATATATAACTATAGTAGAGGCATATAAGAGTACATATAACAGAATAACGTATATAGATACTAGGCTCTAATATAGAAGAAAAGGAAAAACTATCCCTCTTCTACTCTAAGAGTAGGCTACTATATATAAGAGGTTCAGATAATATAAAAGGGTCTAAAACTAACTAACGTTATACGTTAGCTAATATAAAAGCTCGAACCTATATAACCTTTCTAAAACAGATAATATAAGATAATAACTACTAAAACCCTATATATAGTAGGTACTCCTAGCTATCTAGGATAATAGTAAACTATTATATCCCTCTCTCTTAAAAAAGACTCGTTCTCGAGTCTATCTCTCTTATTATTTAGAGTTAAATCAAGATACTATAATATTATTATCGAGGTTAAAGCATTTATTATATTTATTAATTTTATTATAAGTAAGAAGGTAGATTAGAGTCTAAATTAAATTATAGCTAATTTAGTTTAAAGATTAATTATATTTTATTATAAGTAAGATAAGATATCGACTTTAAGTCTAAATTATAACTAAACTAATTTATAGATACTTATAAAAGAGAGATTTCGTTTCTAATCCTTTAATATTAAAGTAAGTATTTATGTTTACTAAAAGAGTATAGTCTAATCTAACTAGTAGGTTAGAAAAAGTTTAAAATAAAATTAAAAAAAGTTTAAAACAGAAAAAGTTTAAAGTAGAGTCAAAGGCGAATATAGAGTAGCGTTAGAAGTCGTTTAGTTAAGAGGTAATAATAACTTAGTTAAGAGCTTACTTTAAGAGCGTACTAATTTATATCTAATTCGAATTTAAATAAAAAAAGGACTTCTAGCCTAGCTAGAAGTAAAAAGAAAGTAAGAAAGAATATAAAGACTATAAGACTCTAATTAGAGTTAGTAGTGTTTTAGCTAGTTAAAAGAGTTTATTACTAAATATTAAAGAGTTTTACTATCTAAAGTTTAAGATAATAAAAGGGGTAGTTTTAGCTAGTTAAAGAAGTTATTACTAAAGTTATTAAAGTTAAAACTATTATTTAAAGTCTAGAATAATAAAGAGGTAGGTTTAGCTAGTTAAAAGAGTTATTACTAAATTTAAAAATGCTATCTAATATTCGAGATAGTAAAAGGAGGAGTTTTAGCTAGTTAAAAGCGAAGTTATAGCCGAGTTATTAAAGTTTCGCTATTCGAAGTTCGAGATAATAAAAAGAGTAGTTTTAGATAGTTAAAAGCAAAGTTATTATCGAAGTTTATTAAATTATCTAAGGTTTAGAATAATAAAAGGAGTAGTTTTAGATATAGTAGTATCTAAGTTCAGATATCTAGTTATATAAAACTATATTACTTAGGCTTATAGGCCGCCTCGTTCCTTTTAGAGTACTTAAGGACTTATTTATCTTCCGATTTTAAAGAAGAGTTGCTATTATATTATAGGAGATTTAGTACTAAACTAGATAAGAATAGAGAGGTATTCTTTTAAACTAGAGTACTAATTTCGAATAATTTCGTCGTTTCTAAATATTTAGCTTTAGTATCCCTTCTTATCTATAGCTAAAAGATCGTTTACTATTTTAGTAAAGTTATAATTCTAGCGTCTCTTAAGCGTAGTAGACAGGTTTTAGAGCTAAGGTATAATCTTATTCTATATATAAAAGAAGCGTTCTAATTCTAGTATCTCTCTAAGTATAGCTATACTTAAAAAACGAACGTTTCTTTAATATAATCTTATTCTTAATTCCACTTCTATCTCTTTTAACCTTTATACTAGTAAGGACTCGATCTATAACTATAGTTATAGTCTTTTAGTTTAAGAGAAGTTTAAAGTAGAGTTAGATAATATTTAGTTAGGATTAACAAAGATAGTAATAACTTAGCTAAGAGCTTACTTCTAAGGTTTATTCTAATAGAAAGCGTATTTTAACTAATTTATATCCGATTTAAGAGTAGTAGTAGGAAGGTATTAAGAGTAGCTACTCGTAGCTAAAAGAGGTATAAATTTAAGCTTAGAAGTAAGAGAGAGTTTAATTAAGAGTTTAAAAGAGGATTAGATTAAGAAGGGTTTAAAGTAGCGATTTATTAATTCAAAATATAAGGTCGCTTATCTATCTTTCTAGCTTAGCTAACTAATTCCTTATTTCTTAATTCTCTACTTCTAAAGCTTATATAACTAACTATATCTAGTCTATATTTAAGAAGTCCTACTAGTCTCTTTAACTATTATTTTGTTGAGATCTTTTAAATCTTAGTATATAAGTACTATTTAAGCAGCTTTTAAAAAGAGAGGTAGCCTTAGAAGAGGGTTATCGCTTAATACTACTTAGTAGAACTAAATTCAACTATCTTCGTTATCTATTTATAAGGATCTAAAAGCCTTTTAAGTATCCTCTATCTTATAACTAGTTAAAAAGTAGATATCTAAAAGAGTAACTATCTCTTCTTAATCTTAGAAAGTATTCTAAACCGATTCTAACTTATATCTAGGCTCTAAGTAGTTCCTAGCTAGTCTAGTTATTATATCTTAAATAAGAGCTTTATATATTAGAGGTAAACTATAGTAGTTAGCATTTATATAAAGTCTATCTTATACTAATATCTTCTATTATTAGTATATAAGTAAAATACTATTATTTTAAAGGTTTAATCTTTTTAGTTATCTTACTTTTTTATTAAGATTAAAGAGTATTCGAAGAGGCTTTAGTACTATATTATATAAGTTAGAAAGTATTAGAGCTAGCTATGTCTCTTAAGAGAGAGAGGTTTAAATTAGAGCTTTTAAAAGTAAAGGAGAGTCGAATAAGAGTCGGATTAGAGAGAGTTTAGAGATAGGAAGGTTATTAACTTTAAAGTTCGCTTATAATTTTATTCTCTATCTTTCTAATTAATTGTTTTATTCTTTATATATCTTTTACCTCTATCTCGTCTACCTATTATCTATATATTATCTAAATTTAGGAAGGTTGTCTTTAAGAGCTAAGCTCTTATTATTTTAGCGTATAGTTACGAGTTAGAGAGAGTTTAAAGAGTCTTTCGAAAAGAGAAGGTAGCCTTAGAAGGTTATTCAACGCCTCGTAGTAGAACTGTCGACATAATATCGATTTAAGAGAGAGGAGGTAAGATTAGATTTAAAAGCCTTCTAGATAACTATTATAAGTTAACTTATTTACTAAACCTAGGGTTATTAAGACTCTCGAGAATACTTAGCGTATTCTAATCTCTTAACGTGTCTATAATACGATTTTTACTAGTAATCTATATAGATACTAAACTCTAATATTACTAGCCGTCTAAGTAGTCTCTAATTACTCGGCTATTTAAGGATATTATTATAATATTCTAAATTAAGAGTAAATCGACTTCTAAATAAAGAGTAGTAATAAGCTTAAAGAAGATATTATTAAGGCTGTTACTAGTAAAGAAGAGTTTTTCCTTTTTATATAATAATACGAAATATATATAACTATAGTAGAGGTATATAAAAGTACGTATAGTAGAATAACGTATATAGA
Source organism: Hymenoscyphus infarciens (assembly GCA_001414345.1). NCBI lineage: Eukaryota > Fungi > Ascomycota > Leotiomycetes > Helotiales > Helotiaceae > Hymenoscyphus > Hymenoscyphus infarciens. The sequence goes on along the minus strand of LLCB01000002.1, from coordinate 183,452 downwards.
TACTAGGCTCTAATATAGAAGAAAAGGAAAAACTATCCCTCTTCTACTCTAAGAGTAGGCTACTATATATAAGAGGTTCAGATAGTATAAAAGGGTCTAAAACCGACTAACGTTATACGTTAGCTAATATAAAAGCCTGAACCTATATAACCTTTCTAAAACAGATAATATAAGATAATAACTACTAAAACCTCATATATAGTAGATACTCCTAGCTATCTAGGATAACAGCATACTATTATAAATAGAGATATTTATATTAAGTTAGAGAGACGATTCTCTAGTTCTATTATATCTCTATTAATACTCTCTCTCTCTTCTTAGTCTTCTTAATACTAATTACTATAATCTCGCGACGAACTATTATATTCGATAATAGTAATAGTTAATTATTAATAGTTATAATAATAGTAACTAGTATATAAGCTAAGCTTAGTAGCGGGAAATAATAGAAACTTACTATTCTCTCTAATTTTACTAATTAGAACTTATATAAAGTAGCTTTTCTATTTCTTTACTTCTTCTCTCTTATAAAAGTTAACTAATATATATGCTAAGACTCGCTTATATATATATATCTAAGAGTAATATATATAACTAACGAGAAAGCTATATAGCTTTAGAGACCTTTAGACTACTACTATATATCTTTAATACTCTAAGTACTAAAGAATATACTAAGCTATCTTTACTTTAGAGAGTAATATACTATAAATCTAAAAACCTAAAAGTAAATAGAAGGCGCTATAGCTTTAGAAGCTATTAGGCTTATACTATATAGCTCTAGCGCTCTAAGCGCTAAAGGATATACTAAGCTATATTTACTTTAGAGAGTAGTACGCTATAAATCAGAAAGTAAATAGAAGGCGCTATAGCTTCAGAGGCCTTTAGACTTCTATAATATAGCTCTAGCGCTCTAAGCGCTGAAGGACGCCTCTACCTGCTTATCCTTTAGAAAGTAGTCCTCGAAGTTGTAGCGCCTCCTATGTGTTTTCAGGTTTATAGCGTACTTTTAAGCTCTTATCACACTTCTCTGATGCTCTAGCCGCCGAAGCTGCCTTTCCAGGGCCTAGCCTGAAAACTAGAAACCAGAATACCGTTCTCCCTTTCTACAAAAACTAAAGTTATCTGAGGCTGGTGTACACGTAGAGCGAGGACTTAGCCCAATTCCCCTCAGTCTATGGTCGTATGTAGCAGCCTTATACCTATTTGTGTTTATATATATCAATTAAGAAAGGGTGGTTCAACCACAGGGATTGTGCTGAGAGGGTGAAGGCCGCGACCGTTTCTCGGCTCCTCCGCTACCTCTGTTGAAAATGATAATTATAGAAGGAACATCGAAATAAAAGAATTCTTATTTTAGTCAAATAAGTAGAAACCTAGTGTACTAAGAAACCAGCTCATAAACTGGAAAAGAGGGGAAATTCATCCAGGAAAAAAACCCTAACATCCCCTCTTGAGAAAACCACCAGATTTCACCCTCACTTAACCTGAACAAAGTTTCCTCCTCGAAACACTGGATAAAGTCCGTGTCTACTAACTCAAATGCTCACCATTTTCGATACAATAAGGAGTTGTTTTCGAATGGGGTAAGGAAGTGGCATCATGTACGATAGTGAGCCGATTAATCCCTGTACAGTTCAGTGGCAAAGTGAGGGGAATTCGAAAGATTCTGGTCTAGAATTTTATGGGATTCCATTGAAGATCATGGGTGTCGAAATACCCACGCAGTAGGCCAGATCGGTACCTGAATGCTTTACCACTATTGAAATTGGGGTGAGTCGCACTTGTAGCTGAGGTTGTTGATGGAGGAGTGGAAAGTGTGTTGTATGCAAGATTCTAAAGTAAAAAAGCATGTGGATATCCAAGTTCCGTGATGACTTGACAACAACATCCCCAATACATTCATCGAACAAGAATTGTTGCAAATAGCAAAGTGGTCAGACCAAGAATAAAACCTCGAACGACATTTCCAAGATTTGTTCCAGACTCTTCGGCGCCGAGATTTAGGCTATATGCATGTGTTTGCGCAAACTTTTGTTGCACATCGCGATCAACAGCTGAAAATGTCTCAGATGGAAAACTAATTTATCCAGAACCTTAATGTTGGGATGAAAACCAGACACGTGAAATATTGAGGCAATTTTGAAGCTGTGAAGGCTAGACCCGAGGCTAATGTGGGACTTCCAATTCTCGACGTATCTACAAGTAGTCAGCTTATTAGATCTCCAGAAAGGGAATTGAGTATTGTATGGCTTTTGACTCCAGGAAATGAAATGCCATGGCAAATGACAGGCGCTGGTGGGCGAAATGCAAGAGCGGAAGTCGATGCATTAGTGAGGGGTTGCATTGACGGGCCCACATCAGATAAAGGATATGGTTTGAAGAACGTATAAGCAGCGAATCTCGTAATGGGATGATGGATTGGCTGGCTCGGGCTGGCTGACAACCATGTCGTGCTTCTCAAAAGAGGGTGTGGAGGACAGCGAACCACGACAGACAATTCTGAGCGGGGAAGTGAGAGATGGAGCGAGATGCCTTGGATATGCACAACTGGGGGAACTCGAGGGGATATGTGTAGGTTTGAATGCAAAATGACGATCTAAAATGACTTGCTGGGCCCTTGTCTTTTTAGCAGTATCGGCATTTTGAAAGAGGAAAGGTGAAATATAAATTGGTCAGACCCCCCTCTTGCGCTGGAACTGTTCGAAAATGGCTATTGAATATCTTCTTCGCCATAACTCCGCGGCTGCAGAAGCAGATCACAAGCCCCCCCAGCCTCCAGGTCTCACCCACGGTGGTTTTTGTTCGAACGCTAGAAATCGTTACTGGTTGTGTGTCAAGATTCTCTCATCTTCTGACCCGTGGACACTGCTCCTTTTGGCAATCTTCATTTCTTACTCGCCACTTGGTTATCTCGACGGGGGAGTAGCTAATTCCGTTAAGTGGACAATACTTTGGAGAGTGGCAAATTGGCCAGGTCAAGAAGTGATTATCAGGGACTTTCAAGGGGGCTCTTCCCCATCGCTCCCCGCTTTCCAGGTGCCTCTTCAGGGTGTGAGTGCATTGCGTGGGGTAAACGGATCCTCGGTGCCAAAAGTCGGGAGCTCAATCCACATACCATTTGGAGTAGGATCCCCTTTCTGCCTCTGTACAACCGGTCCGGAAGCTCCCCGAAGACAGACACGACATTTGTGTGATTTTTGCATACCGACGAAACGTGGGACGACATCTGGCGAGCACGGTAAATAGCCATCGACACTCGAGGGTCACACGACGTTCGAACACTGCAGAAGTGGTTGTTATTACGTTGAAGTGGCAAGTACGGGTACACATACAAAAAGGGGAGATACGAGACGAGGTCAAAACATACGGACAGCAAAAGAAGAACGACTAATAAGCGAGCGGAGAGCCCTCCAGTTGACGCAAGTGAGCCTCGGCAAGCGATAAGAGTATTGGTATACCGTACCCCGCCATCGCTTTTGGTGCGTTGCTCTCTACTCCGTACATGGGAAAAGCAGAAGCTGTGGGAATGAAAGGTTGGTACGTGTTCGCTCTGCTGTCAGTTTTCCGGACCAAGACGCTACCCACAATGTCTCTTTCTTACTACCCAGCCAGCGGTGAGTGGTGGTCATGTACTTGATACCTAAGTAGGATAGCTGGTCCAGATGCCGACCCTAAAGAGGCCTAACTAGAAGCACTAGCTGACGATAATTAGGTACCTAAACTCAATGCCAGCCCAGCCAGCCCAGCCTCTCGCCTATACTTATTCACGGACAATCGGGCCTCAAGCCTCGACGACAAAGGCACCTTTACAAGCCAGAAGAGGCTGCTCTTGTACACAACTCTTGTACTCTACGAAATCTTCCGGTATAAAAAAAGGGTCCTTTCAGCAGTGCTTTGATGGAGTAGCTGGTGAGCGGTACTGGTAGCCGGTTGTCTTTGTCGTCCCAACCTCGGCTTTTCCTCGCTATTCCTCGCCCCGAGATTCTAGTAACCGTCCCAACAGCACAGCAGTGTGAATAGCACAGCTTTCTTTACATTACACAACGCCTGTATAATATACTATTTGTCCCATTCACACCCGCGCGGCACTCGTCCACCAGGCATACAATACAGGCTAAAGATTCACGCCGGAACAATCCGAATTAGTTTGTGGTGGACCGGACCCCTTGGATTTAAAGCTCCCTTCTTTGCATACCACCTGCATTTCACCCCCCCCCCAGCACCTCCATCTCATCCACATCTACACCCGCCCACACAACCACCAGTGACCAGACTCAACCTTTTACATCGTCTCCACTAAACAGCACGCCCCTGCTGCAAATGCTGCCACGCCTGCACTCCAAAGTGTTTTCCAGCCCATCTGACCAACAATCTCACGATACACTGACCGAGAATATGCCCACCTGCCACCACACATTACATCTCGCGCGCCCAGAGCGGTGGTTGTTACTCTAACCAAGAAAACATTCCAGCAGATATCCTCACCGCATAGCTCAGCATACGCTACAAGGACTCCTACGCCTCGTGCGTCCTTTATAACTCGAAATGTCTCTTACAGGTCCGCCTTCAGAGACTCCAAACTCCTCTCACTCGGACAATATGCCATACGTCCACGATTCCGCCGATACCTTTTCATACACCCTGCCCCCTCGTCCGAACCCCTCAGCCGATGCTGGACTTGCGATGGATACTCAGAACGTTGACCCGAGTGCCTTGCCTCTGTCGCCGAATAGTCTCGACGTATTTACCATCGGGCCCATCACTGCCCTCAAATTACTTTGCGCAGGCATCGAAGCCTTGGTGAGAGTAACCGGAGATGTCCCACCTACACCTCCTCCCACCCACTCGACACCACCGAATATGCGAGGCATGCAAGCCGAGAAGGAGAATATAATTAGGAGCAATTCATACAAGAATTTAGCGGAGCTAAACAAACGTCCCAGGACGCCATCCGATTCCAGCGATTGTTCAGATATCGACGGAGTTATACTTCGAAAACGAAATACCCTAAGGAGCCCTGCTCTCACACCTACTGAGCCACATATTATCATTGGTGATAACGCGGAACCTCTAAATGTTCAACATAGCGCCATTACTCGAAAATTCTACTCGAAGCAACCTCCTCCTATCTCTCTTGAAGATTACCTCATGCGAATTCATAAATTTTGCCCCATGTCTACAGCTGTGTATTTGGCAACTAGCTATTATATACACAAGTTGGCAGTTGATGAAAGGGCGATTCCAGTCACACGCCGAAACAGTCACCGATTACTCCTCGCAGGACTCCGTGTTGCTATGAAGGCCCTCGAAGATTTGAGCTATCCACATGCGCGATTTGCAAAGGTTGGAGGGGTCAGTGAGGGGGAGTTAGCAAGATTAGAAATCAGTTTCTGTTTCTTGACGAACTTCGAATTCAAAACAAGCAAAGAAAGACTTTTGGATCATGCCATTAGTCTGAAGGAGATATCGTCACTGCAAGGATCAGTGAACTTCGTCCCAAGGATGCCGTTAAAGCAGAAACGAAGGCTGAACGGTTGAGGCTAAGATGAATATAAAAAGTCTTCTAAAATGCGATTGGATATGATTAGATGAGCGCTCACGCGTTGGCGAGATTAAAGGTTTCACATGAGACGAGGATTGATGCCATCATTTTTATTTTGGAAGAGCATCGGCGGCTTGAAGTCTTGGACATTTGGTTAGAAACGTACCAAGTTGCATTGTATGGCTTGGCTATGGGAAGCATGGCGTTTGGAGAGGTCTGTTTTCTCTCTTGTGGCATCTAGCATACTTGCATGATTTGGGAATGGGCGTTCTGATGACAGACCCAGAATGGTACATAGTCTGCTTATTGTTTTATACCCTTTGGTTCTACTCCTTCTAGGCTCGTTAGCCTTATTAATTATCTGATGCTTATATATTCGTATCTATGCCTCTGATAATCCTGACGTTTGATTTCGGAGATAACTTGCTTGACAAGGATGTTCGTCCGACCACCTCTTCCTAGCCAGATTTGTTGACTTTTCTCGATTAATCAAAACATAGAAACATTGATTCGATGAGATGAAAGTTCGCTTTGTGTCGGCTTTTCAAGTTCTACAAGGTGGTTGTAGGAAGTCCCCAAGCCTTTTCAACCCCGCAATTCGACATAAGATAGGCACACCAACATCATCCCACCTTCCCCATACAATAAGCCTCACGGCTACGTCCAGGTACATTAATACACTAAAGCAGACGCCTTCAAGCCTTCTAGAACGAAGTGCGAACACACTACAAATCAGCCCAGCCCTCCCTCGATCCATCGCAAGTATGGCATCCTACGAAAACATCCTCGCGGGGAAATACCCCGCGAAAGCGCATGCCAGAAAGGTAGTCGAGTATATGCGAAAGCAGGGAAAAACTGTCAATGGTGTGCTCTACTTGGAAGGCCAGAAGACGAAGATGATTGAGGATAACGATGGAGAAGCCCCTTTTAGGTTCGTTCATCTCTTTCTATCAACCCTCTGAAGAATTGTCTTGCTAACTCCCTTGCGCCAGACAACGACGATACTTCTTCTACCTCACCGGGTGCCAGCTCCCAGATGCCTACTTCACATACGATATCGATGCCGATAAATCCACCCTCTACATCCCTCCCATTGATGCCGACTCCGTCATCTGGTCTGGTCTCCCTATGTCCGTGGAGGAAGCCCTCTCCCTCTACGATGTAGATGCCGTTTCCACCTCCCCTGAAGTCCCAGCCGTCCTGGCACATCCCCGCGAACACCCCTCTATTTATACAATCAAAGACCAAGTTAGTGATCACATCACCTTCCTCGAATTCGAGAACAAGGACTTTGAGCTTCTCAAGGAAGCAATTGAGGAATGCAGGGTGATTAAGGATGATTATGAGGTTGCGTTGATGAAGAAGGCCAATGAGATTAGTACTTTGGCGCATACAAAAGTGTTGCAGATGGTGAAGACCGCGAAGAATGAGAGAGAGCTGTATGGAGCTTTTTTGGCGACTTCTATCGCGAATGGATGTCCCGAGCAGGCATATCATTCTATTGTTGCTAGTGGAACGGCGGCGGCTACTTTGCATTACGTTGATAATGCGAAGCCGTTGGATGGAAAGCTGAATTTGTTGGTGGATGCTGCGGGAGAGGTGGACTGCTATGCTGCTGATATTGTGAGCTCTACTGATGCCGTTTGCTTTTGCGGGAAAGGGGAAATATGCTAACTAGAAACTGAACAGACAAGAACATTCCCCATCTCCGGAAAGTTTTCCAAAGAAAGTCGAGAAATCTACGATATCGTCCTTCACATGCAACACGTCTGCATAAATCTGCTAAAAGCCGGTGCCATATGGGATGACATTCATATCACCGCCCACGAACTCGCTATCGAGGGTCTCCTCAAGCTCGGAATATTACAAGGTGACAAGGAAGCTATTCTAAAGGCCAGAACGAGTGTAGCTTTCATGCCACATGGCCTGGGCCATTATTTGGGAATGGATACCCATGACACTGGTGGACATGCAAACTATGCGGATCCCGACTCGATGTTTAGGTATTTGAGAGTTAGGGGACCGGTTCCGTCGGGGAGTGTTATTACTGTTGAGCCTGGTGTATGTTTTCCCCTACCTCTCCAGTTTCGCATACTAACAAACGTAAAGATCTACTTCTGCCGCTTCATCATCGAACCTTATCTCACGGACCCTGTCCATTCGCAATACATCAACACAGATGTCCTGGAGAAGTACTGGTTGGTTGGAGGCGTTAGAATTGAGGATGATATTTTGGTTACGGAGGGTGGATATGAGAATTTGACGACGGCTGTCAAGGATCCCGATGAGTTGGAGAGAATCATCAGGAAAGGTTTGTAGATGTTGAGAAGCGAGCGATTGGGAAAGGGGAGAGGATCTTTAGATGAATTTGATGAATGAATGAACCTCTATTCCTATTAATTTGTGCAGGCGCAAGTATATGTCAACTGGATTGACTAGTTCGAGGATTCATTTTTGGCAAGCCTGGTTATTCCGTGGGCCTCTCTCTATTCGAGGGTATGTTGGTACCGCAACCTAACACTCCATGAAGATTGGCATCCAAGGAAGCTTCATCTTTGGAGTTTTTGTTTTTGTTTTGGAAATTCATCACTTTTTTTTCTTACACCCTGGGAGAATTCAGCTATTCCATTGGAAGACACATGACTGGTGGGATATCTTCAGCATCCTTCCGATAATCGGGGCAAATTATCCCAGGAGGTTGGGAGCGTTGATGTTCCCACCCTCTCCCTGTCTAACTTTTAGGGAGTAAGCTGTTAGTAAGCTGCAAGTTGGCTGCAACTAGAATATGACGTATTCAACCAACTCGCAAAAGTTCCTCGTCCAGCCTAAAGTGAGAACTTGAAGATGGTGGATAGAGAGCTCAAGCAGAGAAAATGTTGAAAAATACAAGGAGTTGGATGGCGGGGGTTACTTCTCGCTATTGGGGGTTTTGGGGGGGATGAAATAAGGGTTTTGCTGTTGAATGATGAATTATTATTAAAGTTATGGAAAACGTTCGCTTGTTTACCGTTGAGAAAGAGAGAAAATGGAGGGTGCTCTATTGCTGTCCCTAGCCCATTGTATAACCCATCGAAGAACATCTGGAGTTTTTGACCACTTGGCTCTTGAGCAACCCCCCCCCCCCCCCCACATACAGCCATCTGCGGGCTTCTTATCTATGGGAACAGGGAGATAAATACTTTGCATTCACACTTCAAGAGGGGACACCGGTTTAAAGAAAGTGCAATGTAATTAAGCCCAGACTTGGTTGGCTCCAAAGTTGCCTTGGTATCTGCTATCTCCTGCGACTTGCTCTATTCTGCTGCCCGATCAGAGGAATAAGCGATGGGTTTGGATTTGGGGTTTCGAAGATCACCCTGGTTAGGTCGGGGCTTCCCCTTCCGCTCTGGAGGAGAGGACGGAAGTCATTCTTGATGTACGGAACTCTGTCTGAAGGAGAATGAAGGGACGAATAGGGAAGTTTTTGGAATCGGGGGGGGGGGGGGTTATACTTTGAGCTTGTTCTTTTTAGGTGTTCGGTTGGGAAGTGACTCCGAGAAGGGCTGCATGACCCTCCATCTAGCAGAGCTTGCATTGTTAATCTATTGTTTTGCGAGGTTTCTTTGTTGAATCGTTTCACAGAAGCCCGATCCTTTAATAGAGTGGAGGCCGTGAAGGAAAAGTCGATATATTCATCTCTTTATCTTGAGGCTTCAATAAAGACATTGTTGTCTTTTACATGGATATTCCCTTCGGCTCTTCCCTCTGATTTGTTTACTCAAAAATGAAACACTACGGAAATTATGAAGAAACAGAGTATCGACATATTTATATGAAGGTTATGAAGGTCAAGCTTCCAAGTTTGTACAAACCATACCTGCCACATTATCTTTAGCCTTTGAAACTTACTCACTCACTAAGCTTTATTCCAGGACTCGAAAATGTGCCGTCGTTACAAATTAGTTTGGGAGTGTGACTGCGACTACCAGGGAGAACAGCCAGTCGTTTGTTGTCCAACCTCTGGTTATGTGCAAGTCAGCCCCGATACTCCCCCACATAACCCAAAGTTAGCTTGGATTGAGGCATCAGAAACCGATATTGATCCTCGCTACCTTGCTTGTTTTGGAACCACTTGGGAAAATCCCCTTGAGTTGGAGATGAAACGGACTTGCTACGATTGTCCGGTACCATCCGACACTGGGGATGAGTACGCCATGCCGTTTAATTTGGGCAAGGAATTGTGTTTAGAGTTACTTACATCAGATGCTGGGTTAGCGAAACTTTTATCACAGTACGACCTCTCAGTCAACTTCTACAAACGTGTCAGCTGGAGATCTCTCTACGAGCAGTCAAGATGGCGGGGAGCTCTATCTATACGAGATCTAGGATACGTTAATGGTGCAACCAACGCTGTAGTGGCTTTCTTAAGCAGGGTTGGAAAGACCCGAACACACTTCGTCTTAGAAGTGCTGCCAGAAGCCCTCTCATTAAACGTAGCAAAAGCACAAGATTTACTTGTCTTCCTCAAGGAAACACTTGCCTACAACCTCCTCTTGACCAAGGACGCTGAAGCTTCAAGAACTAAGGCACTTCTAACCAAGGTTGCGCTAGAGACGCTCGAGAAGGAGGATCGAGAATGCTTCGTTTGCATTACTAATTTCGGCGAGGAGAAGGATAGTGTTAGTGAGGATGCGGTGGAAACACCTTGTCATCATACCATCGGTGAAGTTTGCGCCAAAAAATGGTTCGTCCAAGAGAATCACATCACATGCCCCGTCTGTCGCACCAGTCTCCCAAGGTCCCTATACAGCTATCCTGAGGGCGTCACCGAGAGGATACCCACCCCATCGTGGTTGGTAATCCTACGTCGTGGTATAAATCTGGGTCACTTATTGGAGCTACTCAATGGTATTGATGACATACCCGGGGCATTTCTGCAGACTCAAGTCGCCTGATTTCTCGTACTCAACTGCGTAACCAGATATTACCCATTGGAAAACCCCGCTAGACCCCTCGATATCGTATAGGTGTTACCTGCGCTATTCTAGGAATTAATGACCTGGATCCGGATTAAAACCCCTTGTCTGTCGAAGTCATACCCGATCTGGTTCCATATGTGTGAAACACTCCCGTTATTCTGGGCGTCAATGAGAGCATTTACCTAGGTAGGTAATCCTAAGTATACCCCCTTCCCCCATTAATATATACACCATCACCTCTTAAATTTTAGACATATGCATTACAAATCCTTAGTGGAAAAAGTGAGACTATAAAAGAAGGCGATCAGAGAAAGCGGGGACACTCCAACATATTCGCTAAGCGACCCCTCCCTCCCCCTGAAGATCAACTACGCCAGAATGACTCCTCTAAGTTCTTTGCACTATTTTAACGACGCACGAGAACCCTATTCAACTAAGTAGAGCGTTTGCGTTGGGTTAGGTTGGATTGATCGCAGTCAGTCCGGCTAAGCATATAGGACAAGGATGCTTTATGTCGGTCTAGCCGGGTCATAATGCTTGAGATTTTTTCTTCTTTCCAGCCCCAAACCAAACGTTTCGCCATCGATAACTCCGAAAGAACCCCGAGAGGTTCAACAATAGCCTCGAGCTCAGAAACTGTCAAAACAGCTTCCGTTAGGATAACAACAAGCTCATTAACAGGTATCATCGATGTTCGGCAGGATTTTATGCCATTAAGAAATTGATTGGTAGCAGAAAGACATGTTCTAAGGTCCTCAATTTGTGACAACAAACGATAGAGAGACTCTGGAGTATCAATGACACTGCATTTGACCTTGTGAAGCACCCAAAGAACCTTTCCAGCCCCCGCAAGAAGGCCAACCACTGACGCAGTGACACTGAAAGGATCCACCAAGAACAGACAAGCGAAAAGAACTGTGGGAAAAAAACTGGAACAGGAAGGCCATTCAATTTGAGGTTCTCCATTGTGTAGCCTCGTTTCCCTAGAAGTGCTCGGCCACAACCCTCGGTAATGCAGTCTCACGATAGTGCTGACGGAGTAGGTTGCACAACCATCATGAAATCTGGTTGCATATATACTTGACCGGAATTGCGACGAATTCTTCAGGAAGCTGCGGGAGATAGTGCATGAGAGTAAGGTCTTCTTGCAATCTGATGACTCCCCATACCATCGCCATGCTCTCGAGCTTGAATTTCTTTCTGCTGAGCCAAAGGTTTAATTTGGGTAGAAGTCCACCCTTTAAGTGGAGACTACTGCAATCTTTATATAAGGATATGTCTCTTTCCAGTAATAAACGAGTAGAATCTTTTTGGAGTCAAACGTCGTTCGCTTAAAGTTCTAAATCACCAAGGAGCAATTTCAATCGCGAGCGGCTACTACTGCAAGAACAAGGAATAAGCTCCATTAACTCGAACTCAAAATATAGAGTCTAGTCTAGCACTATTATCACTCTGAATGTTGGCTTCCACTCCACGTGATTTCTTTTTAACTTGTATTTCGCCGACAAAAGGTGGTGAAGAATGGTAATCTTCCGAAGAACTCGCTTATGGTGTCTTTGGTGCTTTACTTAGCTGAGCTGCTCGCTGCATTTCCCTTACAGTTTCCTTCGACGGCCTTAAAACTCAGATATCTCTTCCGAAGTTCTGATTCATGATCACTTCTACCAGTTGAGTCACAAAAATTACTACCCGAAGAATTTATAGTGACACACGCTTATCCTTCTTTTTTTACTATCTACTATCTACTCCGTATGTTGCAACTTCTATAAAGCCCACTTGGTCTAGTGGTTGTGACACTGGTCTTATATTTATGCATGACAATCCTCCCAAGGATCGATTCTTGTAGTGGATATTTTCCTTTTTGTTCCTTTTTTTTGTTCAATTGCTTTGGTTTGCAGTGTTGGCTACGCTTTCATTTCTTTTGCAAGTTGGGTAGTAAGTAATTCTGTGTGAGTCAACTTTGGTGGAAATTAAAAGCTAAGGTGTGATGACTGAAGAGCACAAGCACGAGGAAGCAAACCTCAGTCTCATAATAGCAAAGCCACTCTAAAGTTATTCACAACTTCTCAACAACCAAGTTCCACAACCGCTTCAACGACAGCTGTCCGTCCCCCCTTTACAGCCTCAATCGCCTCCCTCAATACACTCGCCAGATGATCTGTCCTCTCCACCTTGCCTTCGAAACACCATCCACCACTCGCAGCCTTCGCAATCCCCGCGAAATCCGGTCCAGCAATCTCAATATTCAATTCCCTATTCGAAACCTTCGATCCAAGTCCGTCTGGATGGACAAGCAACATACTTTTCCTCGGGGCATTCCACCCTTTGTTATTCAGAACAATGGTAAGGATAGGTAAATTATATCGTTGAGAGATCCAGTAAACACTCGTCGGAACGCTGAATAGAAATGTTCCATCGCCGACGATTTGGACAACGAATTTCGAGTTGGCGACACCGTGGAGATGGGTAGATGCGAGTTTTATTCCCAATGCACCACCGCCGGACCATCCCAGACCTCCTCCTCCACAGTTTAGCCAGCTTCCTGGAAGGGTGGCTCGAATGTTGTCCCCTACGAAACCGGTGTTCGTTACGGCTTCTATGGCCCAGATTGTGTCGTGGGGAACGAGGTTACGAAGTGTGGCGCACAGGTGTCCAGTTCCGAAGGTACCATTTTCTTTGGGTTGTGCTTGAATAGAGATGTTGGTCATACGGGTATTGTAGGAAGTCAGTAGTTGTTCCCATTTTTGGGTGTACTTGGCTGAGTAGTGAGTCAGTGAGACTGAGGTGGAGATATAAGTATTGAGCTGCGTGAGGGCTGTGAAGGAATCTGCTGAGAATCGGGCGAGTGCTGCAATATAAAAAACAGGCATTTGGCGTTTTAATACATCTGTGTCAACGTGGAAGATTTGAGCTGTTTCGAATGGGTGGTTGTGTGTGTTGATCCACGGAACGTCTAAATTTTTGAATCAGTAAGCGAACTAGGGATGGAAAGGGGGAGACATACCGCAGTCAAGAACTAAGATCACATCTGCGGTTTTGACACAATCATCGATACCATATCTCAGCCCCAGCCATGCTGGGTGATCTGCTGGAAAGCACATATCACTTCCTCCAGTATCCAAAACTCTCAGACCCTTAACTGTATCAGCAAGCTTCACAAGAGCTCCAACAGAGTCATGATTTCGTCCACTATAACCCGTAACGACAAGCGGTTCCCTAGCACCGATAAAAGCCTCCCCAAGTCTTTTGACAGCACTCTCAGTCAAAGCAGCCGGTTCGACCGGATTCCACTGTTCCTGCTTGAGTTGATAGGGAGTCAAATCCTCCTCCATAACTTCTCTCGCACCACACAAATATACAGGTCCGGCTGGATCACTAGTAGCAAACTGTAAAGCTCGATTAACCATCTGCTTGACATTCTTGCCACTCTTAATTTCCGCACTATACCGACAATACTGCTTTATGATTTCCTGTTGATTGGGGACATCTTGGATCCAGTGGATATATTCTGTTCGGGAACCTCGCATCTCGCCTTCGATTGTGAATGGAGAAAGTCCGGCGAATATCAAAACGGGTGCACGACCGCACGACGCGTTGTGAACTGCTGCTCCTAATCCTTGAGTTCCCACATCAACGTGAACTATTACGCATTGTGGTTTTCTGGTTAAACGGGCGAAGCCATCGGCCATTGAAAGAGCTACCATCTATTTCCAAATTAGTTTCTATCTGAAATGGGTAGTTTTGGTGTTATGATACCTCATTCGGACATGTGATAACTCGGGGGAATTGGCCATCTTTCTCCTGTTGTCCTTTTACCATCGCTTCTATGATAGAGGGATGGTCGGAACCTAAATTGACGAAACAATGGGTGACGCCGGCCAAGGAGATGTCAATTCAAAGTTCAAGTGATAGATACAGCTCTATCAACTCACCTCCCATAATGCTTCGAAGAAGGCAAACTATTTGTAAGTTAGTATGGGATCCACTTTGAACTGTTTGCAGAACTGGGAGTCAATTGGAATAATCGCCAAAAGAAACAAGGAACGGACGGAATGCAGATTTGAGATTGAGTGAATGAACTCACAGAAGCTGTGTACATATTGAGAAGGTGATATGCGAAAAGTGGGGTGGTGTGTTTTATGAAATGGTAACCTGTCAATTGAATCGAAGTCAAGGAGAAGAAAAAGAGTTCACAGGGAGTTGTGAGCAAGAATTAAAGACTTTGAGAAAACAGAAGTTCCTGTCAACTGCAAAGTAAGCAAGTAAGCAGTTGGCAATTGAAAAAATAACCTGGTGGTAACTTCCGAGTGACATAGACGTCGAAGTGTTCTGACAAGGATGTAAGTGGGAAGGCGGGGTTGGCGGGGGTTCTATCCTCGGCTCTGTTTGCCGGCTTTTAAGTTCCATGGCAGTCACTTGACTTCATCAAACTATCTATATTCACGGAAATGTACCGAGGATACAGGTACTGTACTATTTAATTACTGTGCTGTTTGAAGATTTACTACTGCTGCAAACCTGCCCTCGCACAGATGTGGAGAAATTCCGCCTCCTTTGCGCGGTTAGTACTTATAATAGTGAGTGAGCCCTGCAGTACGCTAAGAGAGTCTGCCAGTGCGTTGTGGTCCTTTTCGCAGGTAGATATAATCGAGAAGTCGAGTTTCCCTATGTTAACCTCCTCAAAAAAGTACTTCAAATTCTGCTCAAGCCAAGAATGTAAACTCGAGCAATAGTCGTCGTTGTGATATCTCTTTCTTGACACTTGGTCTACTTTGTTTACAAATTGTGGAATTGACTAAATTCCTCTAGACATATCTTAAAAATAACGGTAATTGACACTTTTGTGCTCTAAATAATCGTAAATGCCTAAAATATCCTCTAAATTAATTGAAAAGTGACTATTTTATCTCTAAACGAAATACTCCCTAAAATTAGATTTGAAAAAAAAGAGTGGTTCTAGTTCTAAATAAGAGACATTTTGGTCAGAAATTTACTTCGTTTTTATTTATTTATTCCTCTCTTCACTTCTCAAGACTTTTATTATTTACTTCCTTTTTATACTTATTTTTTCTAATACAACTTACTATCTTTCTTCCTATCTTATAGATTGTTTCTTACTCTTTCCTATAGCCTAATAGTCGTAATAGTTAAAGTGATATAAGGTAAAAGTAGTTTTTTTTATTAAACTAGAGTAGGAAATACTATTATAATAGAATAATTACTATTAAATTAAATTAAAAGGATTACTTATATACTTATAAAAGCTCTTTTTTAACAATAGTCTTATTTCATCTACTTCTCACTTGAAAGTTTAGGATAGTAATGTTCTTAAGTACTACTTGAGTATCTTAACTTTGCTCTACTTAAAAACAAGTATAGAAACTTACTATAACACTAGAAAGTAGTGAATACTAAATGAAATAATTATCTCTTTTTTCTGACTAGGATGCTCTTAATTTAGAGCATGTTTTAGGTATTTACTATGATTTAGAGAACAAAAGTGTTAATAACTGTAAAAATAAACAAGCTAGTCTTAAACAAAACTTCAACTAATATAATTATCTGAGACTTTCTCACTTAATTATATCAAATAACTATTTTCTAGGTATACTAAGTATTTATCTAGTGTTTTAAATTTTTTAAATTTTTACTACAAGTTAAAGTTGAAACTACTAGACTCACAGCCTACTAGTCTAGCATAATTGGGTCCATTTTAAAATTGGGGAATAAAGTATCCCAAAACGAAGCAGAAATGCGCCAAACTCAACTCAATAACAAAGAATAAAGTGTTTGTGGCACGTCGTATCTTGAGGTCTGTTTTACCACCCGTAGACGCTTTGCCATTTGTGATTACATACCAGTTCGCACTTCCGATGGTAAAACGTCAAAGGTAGGCACCTTCCTTGAATTGCCAACTAGTTTACTTTGCGGAAACTCCACCAGTTATCAATAACAACCCAGTAAAGTGCGGAGGGAATTATAGTCTCTACTTCATATTCCACCTTACCACATCCAAGTCCCAACACCTAACACGCTGGTGTTTCAAACCCCCAAAATACCTTTTTTATCTCTCGGTTATTCCGAGAAGCAGCTCAGAAACACTTTCATTTCCTTTAAAACCAAGTTTCATCAAAGTTCAAACACTTTTTAATTTGCGTTTCAAGACAAGCTATTGTTCGGATCTCAAAACAAAATACCAGGAAAACACTCCATGTCTACGACAAAAGAGGGATTGCGCGAGGCGAGACTAATTTTCTCGTAGACACTAACAAAGAAAGAAATGAAAACTTATCCTTATATGTCTCCGTTGCCTAATATCAACACTCCAACATGTCATTTAACGTACATTTTCCCTTCGTCATTCCCTGCATTCCCAATCCGGTCTTCTGTAAAGAAGACCCGTCGTCTGGTTGCCTAACTTACCCCTCTTTTCCTCGCCCCCCCACCAAATTCCACCTTCATCTCGTCGTCTTTTCCCTCATCTCGCATCTCGCATCTCGCATCTCTTGACCTCTTAAAATCTCCTCTCGGTGAATAAATTCCCCTCACTACTCACAATCTTCCCCATCGTCCTGATATCACGACCCATCCAATTCCACACCAGTGCCTACCACGGTACCACCCCCTGTACCCCCCTAGGACGAAAAGAAAAGTAAATCCAAAAAACAAAAGTGCTGACCAAAACCAAACCTGAACCAAAACCAACAATCCACCCTCTCCTCGCCACCGGTGGCACCCATGCTTCCCATCACCTAACTCTCACCATCCTTGCAACCATCCTCCCACCTAAATTATACGTACACCACCAAACAGCAACCCCACCACCTCCGACATCGCAAGCCCAGCGTAAAAAACAACCCCCATATGACGAGAGAAAAGCTCCAAGTTGGTAAATCTCCAACTAGGTAGGTACCAATCCAAACATCCAAACATCCAAACACCCAAACACCCAAACTCTATACTCTCAACCTAAACTATAGTACTAAGTAGCCTCCCCTCAAATCCACCTAACCTCACTTAACAAATATGAACTTAAAAAAAAATAAAAATATTACCCTTTCATTATAATTCTCTTCTCATCTCCTCATCTCCTCATCTCCTCATCTTCTCCCCCTCAAACTCAGACTCAAACTCAGACTCGAACTCAAACTCAACTCAACTCAACTCAACTCAACTCATCTTCTCATCTCCTCCTCACTCAGACTCAGTTCTCAAACATCTCGCACAAAACAACCTTCCCTCCTTCTCGACTTTACTAATTTTAAGTTTAGATAGTCGTTCAGCTGATTCAGCTGATCCCCCCCCCCCTATTCCCAATCCAGGAATCCCATCACAAGACGAGAAAAGAAAAGAAGTAAAGTAAATCCCGGTTAATCACGATTAAGCACCTGATTAGTCAGTCGGTGGTAGAGAAAAGGAACTCGCGATGTAAAATTTTTTGCAAGAGAGAAGTTTAAGACCTAACTAAATCTGAAGAATACTCTCAGATGAGGTGGGGAAGCCACATGGAAGAAAGGTGGATGATCGGGTCGTGCACGGATGACTGTGTCATTTCCCAACTCTCGAAAGTAAGTCAAAAATCTGAAAAAGGAAGAGGGAGGGGTGGGTGAACGAGATCACCTGATGGAGAAATCAGGCTTCCGTCCCTTCAAGTTCAAAGTTCAAAATTCAAGTTCAAAATTCAAGTTCAAAATTCAAGTTCCAAAGTCCAAATTCCAATATTCACATTATAGCAGACGAGGAAAAAGGTATTTCGCGGGAAAATAATATATATATTCCATTCATTCGCGAGAGGATGTAGATCAAAAATCCATCTAATCTAATCAACAAAAAAAAAGATTCTCAACAGTAAAATCCACCATTAAAAAAAAAGAGATCTTGAAGCCTCATTTCTTTTTTTTTGTTTGGTTCTGTTATTCCCACTCCCTCCTCCCCCCCAAAAAAGAGAAAAAGAGTGTAAGGCTTTCAAACAACATATTGGTTAAAAGAAACATAACAGGCAAAAGCAAATTCGCTAGCTATTTAAAAAACAAAAAACAAATACAAAAAAGATTCCGCATCATCCTCCAAGTCTTGAAAAAACGACAATGTGAAGAATGGGGTATTAGGGAATCGCAAATGGCTGTAAAAAAACAATAAAATAACAAGGTTGGTATACGGAACGCAAATCCAAATCATGAAAATTGAGTTTTGGTCTTGATCTATTCCCATCGGTAAAGTCCATCATCGTACGCAACTCTGTGTCGTCGATGTCCCGGTCCAACGCTAGCTCTCCGCTTTGGGAGTTGTCGCTCACGAAGGCGGCGTTTCATCGCCTCTTCGCTCTCCTGCTCCCTTCTCTTGGAGTGACGATCCTCTCGGATGGCAAGGCCACCAAACATCGTTGGTAGCATGTCAGCTTGCTCCACGACCGTGACAGCTGGTGCTCGGTGTGGGATTTGGGTGTTGTGTCTTCTTAATGGAGGTGCCATTGAGACGAGTGGGACTACTGGTCGGTTTCTGATCTCCTCATCTTGACGACGGATGAATTCCTCTTTTCGTCGACGGTCTTCGCGCTCTTTTTCTTTCTCGAGCTTGATTTGGACTTCGATGTCTCTTCGAAGTTGACGTTCTTGCTCCCGTTGCGCGTGTAGTCGGTTGGCTTCTTCCTCTTCTCGGCGGAGGCGGGAGTTGAAGGAGGTGTGTGAGTTGGATGGAGAGTCCCAGATAACGTTTCGGGTACGAGAATAGTCGCGAGAATTTCTTGGAGTGAGACGATCCCCAACTACGGCACCGATTGATGGGTTTCGGCGGAGTGGTCGCTCATCTACAATTACAGGTCGGCCACGTTCACGCTCGTAAGAGCGGAATGGTGGTGAGATTGGCGAAGAGGGAGCCGTAAAAGTATGGGAATAATGTTGTGGTGGAGTACGAGGAGTTGGGGGTGAGTCAACAATGACAATTCTCTCTGTCTTGCGGTGTTGACGAGTTGGACGAAGAGGTGAGGCGTGTTTGCTGTGTCTCGGTCGATGGCCAAATGATTCAGAAGATGAGTGTCTGCGATGAGACGAAGCCGGAGAGCGAGGAGGAGTAAATGGACGTTGTCGAGGTTGAGGTGGATTCAATAGTTGCTCGGTGGTGAGCTCGCCCCAACCGATATTTCGCATTGGCTCTTCCACTATGCTGGCGGTTAAGCATGGATGAGACGGGCTTCCGTATTCACAGTTTCGTATTCTCCGGAAAGAAACGATGTGTCCGTCTGGGTAACGGTCTGTGTAGATGGTTGTGACACACATTGTGGCGGTTGAAACGTATGTAGGCCTTTGAGCGGCGGATGATCGAGGGGTTGTTGATGTGTGTAGATGTGTTCTTGGAAGTGAAAGTTCGCGGGTGGTTGATGGTGGTGATTGTAAACTGTGGTGGGAGATGAGGTCCTCTTTATGAAGTCTTCCCAAGGAATGTTTGTCAGTCGCCTGGCTCAGGATAGAATTGTAATGGAATGCCTGTGTCTATTCGGTGTCCGAAAGACATGAAGAGGACATGTGGAGGATATGGGTCGGTTCTTATAAATTTCGAAGGGAGGGAACTATACTTGTCGAGGTAATCGAGGCGATGCTATGTTGCTTGTTGCTGTAGTGATTGTTTGTGTACCCAAGGCTGTGACTTTGCAAGACTTGTGAGGTACTGGTATTGGGAGTGAAGATTTAAGGACAGATGAATGTATCTATCTGCCTATGAATTGAGATGGATGTGAAATGGAATGATGATAGGAGAGGTCTAGATAGTGGGGATATGCCTGATATATATATCAAATGAGGTGTATGGTCAATGTCTCTCTTTCTTGCAGGCTGTCTGCCTAGTTTTTTAGTGACCTGACAGGGTGCGGCGTATGACTGTGAGGGCTCTGGACTGGGGTCGCGGTCAAGTAAGTGGGGATCGGGGGGCTTGGAATTGGAGTTGGAATTGGAGTTGGACTTGGACTTGGAGTTGGACCACCAACTTGGGATCAAGGGTGGCATTTGGGATTTCTCCCCTTCCCATGCAATACAATACCATACATGCCATGTCATGCCATGCACCTTCTTGCTGTTACTGTTGCTGTTGCTGCCCGCACAGAGCACACCCGCCGCCGTGATACCACTAGGTACCACCCCTGGCCCTTACCGATGATCCAGAGGGGGACCATCGTGGACATCGGGGAGGAGTTGGTCTTCGGCGAGTGGGCGAAAGGGGAGGAGAGAAACAACCACAGGTCCATCTGGCGCCACACCCACTCAGATAGTCAGACAGTCACAGCCTGGAGAGGCTGAGTGGGTGCAGGACCAGTCACAAGAGAAGCTGCTCTTCTGTGAGAACTGGAACTGCACGGAAAAGGCACAGTACAGGAGGGCACCTGCATGTCCCCAGGAACTCTGTGAAACTTTGCCCTTTTTCTCCAACTCGGCCTTTGGCAGGACTGGCGACGTCTGTCTGATGATGATGGCGTCTCCCTGCGTGAGAAGGGCTTCGTACCGCCAGAGGGCATTTGTTGGGAATTTAGAGTGATGATGGACAACTCGAGAGTCGAGACGACGCCATGGTGTTGCTAGATTTGGTGGCCGGGACCGCTTCGGCTCTTCGTACCGAAATAGCTTCTCAAGAACGGCTACCTACTGTATTTTTCTTCTCTTAGATGCTTCAACATGGCATTTCGGCGCGAACTCACACATCATCTATTCTTCGTACCAATATCTTCAGCCTCACGTGTGGGAGAGTTTCGAGTTATTCTGGCAGGTCTCCACCAGACCCGGCGTCCCTTAGGGTTAGCCTATCGAAGATGGCTTGTCGAGGGCTTGTCTGACAAGCCGGTCAAGTGGGAGGCCAAGCATGTCTGCATCTGCTGTCCCTGACCGAAAAGCAGATGTGGGATCACATCGCTTCAACCTGCGTCCTGTTGGATGCCAAATGGGTGCTAGATGCATCTACAACACCCGTATTTCTTCAATCTTCAATCTTCAACCTTCAATCCTTCTAACCGCAATGTGGCCATGGATGATGGACCACGCAAGCACCGAGTAGCACAAGCTTAAACACCAACAACATCTGCGACACCTCCTGCCATTGTGTTGTACATTATACATTGACACTGCATTGCAGCCGCCCAATGCTTTGCCTGTCCTGGCAAATGCCATCCTGACAATTGCATGGTATTCCCCATACCTAGTGGTTGGAAGTATTAATTATCTGTCGAGTATCTGGCGTAGTGAAGCAGTGAGATCTTTGATTTCCACATCAACACAGCCTCAGTAATCCTCCTCCACCACAACACCACTCAGTCACGCTAAAACACCAACCCCCTGGAACGCGAATCACCACGCTGCGCTTGACCGATTTGCTCAAAAGGGATCTCCGAGTCTCGAGCGGCGAACGCCAGTAAAGGAACGCCGCCTCCGCCACGACATGCTGTTGACAGAGCTTAGGTCCTGTATTGCAGCAGTCGACAGCCTCTTCTTTGCAGTAGCCAATTCTCCAATAATCGCCATCGTCATCATTACCATCACACTAATTGGGGAATCCGTATCTCGAGTCCTGCATCCAGGGACTGCAGTGCACTCCACACAATCCGACCCTCCGTTGATGAAGAGGCTCGTTCGGTCCCTGCTCATCTCACCCTACTACCAACACAACCACGGATTTCGCTTTCCTACCATTTCACCAGTTTATTCAGCAGCAAACTAGTCTCAGCTTCACATCTAGGTAGGAAAATAGAAATGAAAATGGAAAATGAAAAATGTCGCTGCTTGCGCGTCCCGTGTTCACCATTCCGTACACTTTTATTTTCAATAACCCTAATTTTGTACGTCGAACTAGCAATCAATCTGTCATTATCCCTCCCCATCAAGATGCAAGCAACCATCTCTACCTGGAACGATGACTCGAACTCGCCATCATTTTTGTCTCACAAATGACAAGCACATGACGAAGTCCTCGCTATGTCATCAGGAAATCCGGAGGGCAGTCAGTCAGTCCTACGAGAATCGGAGGACGATGCACGCGATGTACGTGGTGGGTAAGAGTACATGGATACAAGCGCTTTCGAATCAGCCTTACAAGGCGTTCTCCTCCCTTCGCTAAAAGAAGGAAGGCCAAGGACTCATGCGGAGGAGGGAAAGCGGTCCACTTACTTGTTCGGGTTGATGGACCGAGTGGTTTCATGAAGTCTAGATTTGCGGTTTTTGTGTTGCGGTTTTTGTGTTTTGAGTTTTTGTGTTGCGGTTTTTGTGTTGCGGTTTTTGTGTTGCGGTTTTTGTGTTGCGGTTTTTGTGTTTGTGTTTGTGTTTATGTTACTCGGGTATCCCGAATTGATTCTTTGATCAACCATAAGTTGAGGATGAGGCCATCTCGTGGTGGACCTTGAAAGTGGCAGCACCCCGTAAAAACTTGCCTGTTCATTGTTCCAACTTTCTCAGGCAATCAAGTAATTACCCTGGCGCAAGTTAAGATATCCACCCACCCAATCTGTCCCAAAGTATCACCTCCGCACTACGAGGACGACGAGGCAAAAGGGTTAGTATTCTAGTATGCCATGTTACCACCGTTATGCGCCCCGTGGTGAGACATACCCATCTCCGTGTCGTGTACCGGGTACTGCATAAATTCCATTCCTGCATGCCTTTTTTCGTTGATTATTATCTTTCGAAAATAAAACGGTTTAAAAATTGATGCCCACGAGGATGGAAGAGCGCGGCTGGGGCTGGGTTGTGAGCGTGTGAAGATCTGTAGACTAGATACCTATGTAATGTTACTTTTCTTGCGTGGTTGCCGCGTAAGAGCTGAAACTTGGCGGTTACATTTCCAGAGATGTGGCACAAAAGATTTTCATATCTTTATATTTATAATAAGTGCGGCTCTTTTACAGTTAACCGGTTCTAACCAAAAAAGAAGAAGAGGTATATTTAGGATACTCTTCGAAGAGCTGTATTTCTTACTCTAGCTCTCTCTTTTTCTAGCTTCGCTAGAAAAAAAGCAGAAACCGTACGCATGATTTAAATCAGTATCTAGAGTAATTAAGTAGTATTTTAAGGTTTAATTGTAATTATAATAGTATAATAAATATAAGCAATTAATTAGCTATAATTAAATAAACCCTAAACAGTTATATATAATCTATATATACTAGCTATTATCTATTTAATATATATTTAAATATATATTAAATGCATTTCCTCTTCTAGCTAATTTTGTTTATATCTATTTCATTTAGTTATATAGTAAACTATATATTACCTTATTATATTGTTTATTATAATACTTTTAGCTTTAATTAGTTACTGCGTAAGAGCTGAAACTTAATAGGTACATTTCTAGAGATATAGTATAAAATTTTTATATCTTTATATTTATAATAAGTATAACTATTTTATAGTTAACCGGTTTTTACTAAAAAAGAAGAAGAGGTATATTTAAGATACTCTTTAAAGAGCTATATTTCAGTATCTAGAGTAATTAAGTAGTCTTTTAGGGTTTAATTATAATTATAATAGCATAATAAATATAAGTAATTAATTAGATATACTTAAATAAACCCTAAACAGTTATATATAATCTATATTTACTAGCTATTACCTACCTAATATATATTTAAATATATATTAAATGTATCTTCTCTTCTAGCTAATTTTATTTATATCTATTTCATTTAGTTATATAGTAAACTATATACTACCTTATTATATTGTTTATTATAATACTTTTAGCTTTAATATTACAACACTTGGTCTTATTTATAATGTTAGTTCACGTTCTTTTTTTAAATTGAGTGGTGTAGAGCTAGATAACGATGAAATATATTCTGTTTCTAGTAAAGTCTGAGATGGAAGTTTATTAGAAGTTAGTCATAGTGTAACAATAGGTAATATATTATATACTATGTATGGTATATGATTGATATTAACATCTAGGCTGTGTTATCTTTGCGGTTCTACTTTCTTTTGTCTCCATTTGGGAAAAGGGAGGTGTTGAAGATACATTGTTCATATGGATATGATTTTAAATGCGAGGGTGTTGCTCCCCTATACTACAACGAAGATGAGAGTTGAATCTGTTGTTTGTGTTTTCATGGCTTGGGTATGGTGTGTTACTTCGCGGATCTTATGAGAAGAGGTAATGAGGGAGGAAAGAGAGAGGAGAAAGATGTAGAGTTTATATCAGTTACCACCAGGTGATGGAGCGGATGATCGAACGGAGATCTGGAACTCCAATTTCTCGCGTCCATTTTAGACTTGAGGTGGGGCTTTGAGCCACCTTGTTTATTACATGGAAAGTGGTGATGTTGACTTACTCGTTTGGGTTAATTGTTACCTCGAATCGCTTCATGCTTCTTGATTATTTACTTCCCCTGGACGTTTTCGCAGAGTCATAGACACAGAAGAAGATTCTGAAAGAAGCTGAGAAAGACTTTGGACCGATGAACGAATTTTAAAAGTGCAAAATTGAAATTGATTAATCTTTTACTGGAATAACCGATGATCGATCGGTATACACGACCATCTTTCCATTTCCATTTCCATTTCCGTTTCCATCAGAATCAACATTGCTATCAGTACCTCTCAACTCTCAACTCGAGACTCTAAACTCTACAATGCTTCTCTACTCTTCCACCCACCAATTTCAATGCAAGAATCAGATTTCGTCACATACCAGATCTAGACTTCCCAACTCTAGACTTCAAACCCCTTGTTGCATTCGTTTCTCGAATCAAATACTGCAGCTGCAATGTCACTTCATCCAAACCCTCCACCGCCATCCTCTCAGGTATCCCTATTCGCGTGCACATTCTAAGTACATCGCATACACTCACACACACAAGTGCAAATAACAAAGATCGTCACCACTCGAGACTTGAGACTCGAGACTCCAGACCCCGAAGTTCTAGAGTCAAAATCTGCATCGTCACTTCATCAACACCCTTCCAGCTTCATATCCATATTCTTTGATACCCCCTCTTCCTCATGCACACGCATACACACATTTGAACAACCTCAACCTAAACATACACCACATACACACAAACACAGCATCTACACTCCCAGTTTCACTCCCTTCCATCTCACCACACGCTTTTACCCTCCATCCTTTTTTTTCGAGGTGTCTCTTTCAAGAAATCGAGGGTGTGGTGTTCTTATCAGATCTTCATTTTCTTCAAGGAGGGTGGGCGTTGCATACTCCCGACCTCTCAGAGAGAGAAAAAACCTGCCGATTTAAGACACCCCAGCTTCCACAAGCACCTGTTAAAAAGTTATAAGACCCAGTGCACTTCTTTGAAAGAGATCTAGAGATCGATTAGTATTTTTGTTATATTTTTGCGAAATCTTTTAGCCGCGTGATACATTGTGATATAGTGTGAAGATTAAGGAAGGTTTTAGTAGGGCGGCCGTGCCTCAGAACGGAAGGTTATTTCTCCCCCTGGGAGCCGACGCGGGGGGAAGGGGAGCCGAGATTCTGCTTGAATCTCGATCAAGGAACTGACGATCGAGATTCAATTGAGTGCCGTACTCGGAAATGCCGATGGAAGATTGCTGTTGTTGTTGCATGTGCTTCTCTGGTTGTTTGAGGAAAGAGGGAAAGAGGAAAGGGAGGAGAGAGTAAGAGTAGAGTGAGTGTGAGCGGACACCAGGCACAAGAGTGTGTACCCCGGTCAATCAAGTGAAGCCTGATCAAGAGACGATTGCAAATTTGAGAGTTTGCTCTCCACAACCTTTCTGTGTTGTCGTTAACTATACATTTTATGGAGGAAACTCAGGAACGTGAGCTTTGAGCTAAAATTATACGCAAAGTGTAAAAAAGGAGAGATGCAATGGTATGGAATGAATGCCCCTACCAGAAATACATCAAGGAGAGTCGTAGCCATTGCTCCACGAACACCCACTGGCTCTTCAAGAAGGTTTAGAGGAAATACCCTCAGATAATATTTGTAGCCAATTGTCCTTGGGCTACTAGAAGACGAGTAGGTAGCCGCGAATTAACGACCAATCTCCTGCGTCTTCCAAACCGCCAAGCCATAGGAGGAAAACGGGAAGAAAAAGAATAGATCGAAAAAAAAGTATGCATGAGGGTTTTCAAGCACACTTTTACCACATAGCTCACTTGTTCAATCCATCCATGGAACCTATGAAAACAACCGTTTCCTCTAATATCATATGTACAATCTCAATTCCCAAACTCCCTTTCACATCTTCCCCTCTATCTCTGCGCAAGCACCTCATCGGTAACTCGTTGTGGCTCGGATACCTCTGCTTCTGCTCCTTTCGCGTGCAATGGATATGTGGTTTCTGGGAGTGACTCGAGGTGTTCGCGGTGGTGCTCGTTGGCCTGGATGAAAGTTAGTTATTGTCTGCCCAAAAGACTCGGAAGGACCCCGCCAATCGCAATTGGTTCCCATCCAAATTCGTGCATAGGCGACTACTTACAAAAGGATTGCCACAATATTCGCACATGCATATTTGAGGTTTGTCGGTATTGATGAAGATTCTGGGGTGTCCCAACGCTCCACCACCTCCGTTACAAGATACAATTCGGTCGTGTGTCCAGTGGACTGGCTGCTGATGGATCAACCCAATGGCAGCTTGAGGCATGGGCTTGTAATTATTAGTATGTGATTCAATATAAATCTGCGAACCTGGATGATATACCTGTGCGCTCATAATGGTTTGTTCAAACCTTGGTCCTGACATTGCCTTGGCCCTAGGATTCTGGCTCTTGGACCAGGTAGCTAGTCTGTTCGGCGCCTGCGAGGTTCGTAGACTCTCTGCATCCTCTACATTCTCCTGTAATGCCGCAGATGATTGTGGCGATTCGCTTGGTAGTTCGTTGGTCTTGGAGACATTTGGGACCTGCTTTGGGGGTTTCGAGTCGTTGACCACCTCCTTATCATTGGCGGTAAAGGCATAACTTCTGCGGGCAGCGACCTGAGCCCTTCTCGACAATTGCCATACGGCTCTTGATCGCACGGTGGGAAGCATGGTGGTGATGGTTCAATTGCTTGTGGTTGTTGAACTTCACTCGTCGTCGCGGAATTTGGAGCTCGGGGACTTTTGATTACATAATTATGGAGGGGCCTGGGCTCGCGAACAAGGTTTACAG
The DNA here is from genome assembly GCA_001414345.1 of Hymenoscyphus infarciens. Lineage (NCBI taxonomy): Eukaryota > Fungi > Ascomycota > Leotiomycetes > Helotiales > Helotiaceae > Hymenoscyphus > Hymenoscyphus infarciens. Next base: position 155,846 of record LLCB01000002.1, on the reverse strand, counting down.
CCCAAACATTTCTTGATTCTCATACCACTCGCACTCAACCAAGTGGAGGTCATGAAAGACTTTGAACCGAACAACTAACGCAACAGCTGGAGCAGGCAGGCAGATGAACAGGACACATCCAACTTGATCGATATTTGCATTTCGTAATTCGGGGTTATTCATCTCCATCGCCATCATGGCGAGCGCAAGTACGCCTGGCAGCGTGCCAAAGGCCATGTCCTCACGGCTCTTGACCATGAAATTCATGCAAAGAGCCGCTGCATCTCCCGCATCACCATCGCCCTCGACACCAGAAGAACCTCCAAATAAGCGCCGGAAGAAGGGGGGAGATTCGTCGCCTTCGACCTTTAGCGTCGATGCTTTAGCGGACCAGAGAGCTGTACAGAAAGCACTTGCGGAAGAGGAGGCAATACGTCAAGTTGCTCTCGAGAGACAGGCTGCGGAAGCTGGTGATACGAGATGGGTTCTAAGCTTCGAGGACGATAGCCGGTTGGCGGTCTCTCCCACGTTGGCATTACGGGTGGTTCAGACAGGCTATGCCAATCTCGACAGTATATCACCATACCAAGTCAGATCTGTGGAGGAGGGACTAGAAGACAAACCTATCATGGTGGGCCGGCGGAGCTTTGGAAAATTCAATCGTCTTCTCGAGGTAATTCATCCTGGGTGTTATTTTGCCATCTTGCTAACAATTGCGCAGAAGCAACAGGACCCCACGCTAGAGGACTCCGACGATTCCGATGAAAATGAAAGCGAAGGGTCAGCAAACGATTCTGACGGCGATTCAGATGACCCAATGAATAATCTCATCAAGACTTCTCGCGCGGAAGCTGCTCAACGTTCAAAGGCAGATCGTAAATCGAAGAAGAAGGCAGAAAAATCGAAGACGGCGGAACTGGCGAAGCAACGGAAGAAAAAGGACATTAACTTGAATGGGTTGACAAGTCTGTCTGGCAAACCCGCTCCAGTTGCAGCTCAAGGGCCCTGCTACGGGTGTGGTGGACCTCATATGCAATCGCGATGCCCAGAAAATAAGAGGAGACATCCTGGGGGAGATGATGGGCGTCAAAGAAAATCACAAAGGACACGGTGAACAGTGATACTCCCCGAGTTGATACTAATTAAATTGATCGGCGCTGCTTTTGAATTGGGCACGGGGGAATTGCAGCCGACGCGGGGTACAGTGAACATACCATCAGTTATGCCCAAGCAAGCAGAAGTGTCCGAAGCTTGAATACGCCGAGAAACCATCTAAGTGGTTGGCGAATACGATACACTCTGATTCAATTGTATATCCGAGAAGTAAATAACATTTGGTTTTTACTGAAATTACAGACCGCACAATTTCCATTCTCGATCCCAAATGAACCCTCTCACACATAGATTTCATCGTTATACTTCTCTGCAATTCTATCAATCTCCCTCTTTTCTCTTCCCAGCTTGTGTCAACTTCCAAGTCAGTTACCCGCATAAGGTCCCTCATTTTCCCTTGGCGAGCTATTCCAAAAGGTTTCTGGTCGTGTTTCAATTAACCACGAAAAAGAGGCGAAAATCGTGCATGAGAAGCATCAACAAAACATCCGATAAGTTACGAGGTGGGGGGTTGCCAAGTTGGAAATCAGGAACGGACCATCTCTTTGCTTTAAACTTTTAGTTTTCGGAATTTTCAGGAAAGAGGTATGGAGCTGGTGGATGGGTGATATGGAGGTATGAAACTATGAAACGGCCCTTCCAAGACTTTTGATGGCGTACTCTTCTCGATATTGAATCGGAAAGGAGAAGAGATGAAGGGATAGGGGCCCCGTTTTTACGGGAGTTTGAGGAGGGTGCGATTTGCAACAAATGATTTTCTTCTTGGTTGAGGGGAAGTGAGGGATTGAGGGTTTGGGGATGTATAAGAGGGTGTGTTCCTGCTTGAGCTTGAGGCGGTGAGTGTTGTTTGTCTGGATATTTGGCTGATTTTGGTTTTTGTCTCGGGACTTTGCTTTTCCAAGTTAGTTAGTTTTGTTATTTTCTTTTTTCGCGTTTTCTTTCTAGAAATTTTTTTGCTGCAAGTGCGAGGCATATGTTTCAATGGGGTTTGTTTTTCGTAATGCCAGAAACAGCCGGATTGAGAGTGCTCTGTTGTGTTTGTTATAGATTGCCATTTTTGTTTTCCACCCGTCGGGAGTCTAGGGTTAGAACTGTTTGATGTCTCAAAACTTTCCAGATTGGGAATTGCGATGTGCAACAGAAGTCCTGTTTATCCCATGCCCTGGTATGTATCATATTTCTTATTCCTATCCGTCCCAGACTTCATTTTCTCGGTGCCTTTTTTTAGCGATCATGTATATTCGAGATCGGGTGTTGGATGCTTGTGAAGAGCATGGCTTGGGAAATCTTGGTGGTTCTTGTGATGTTGCTTGAATACTTATTTCCTGCGATATCAATTGTATCTCATCTCTAGCCCCTCGTTTCCTTACACAATTCCACAGATGGAGTAACATGAAATGATACAATAAAGAACTGTCTACTATATCGAGTCGAGCTGGCCTTCAGTCCTTTTACCGGCGTCTATGTTTCTCCGTACAAATAACGAGCCGAAAAACAAAGCGGGCAAGTAAACATCGGCGCTTTACTTAAGATCGTCTTTATCCGCCGTGATTTGGAAATAACTTCACTCACGTGCATTGTCCAAACCCCGAAGTAGAATGCACCCCGGAAATACGAATCTTTTCAGTCTGACTCATGACCTTAAAAAACGATAACTAAAGAAATTTTCTGAAATTCTGTTAAAAACATAAATGCCTATCTCAAAATGACGTCGAAATTCGATACTACCAAAGATGCTGATGCTCCGCGAACCATAAACCCCACTCCGGAAGAACTGAAGTCTTCCTCATACGGCAATGCAAATATCCAAGCCGCTCTAGAAGCACTTCATCAGGATGGCTTTGTGGTGCTCAAGTCAGTTGTTGATGTCGAACACGTTGATCACATAAACTCTTGCAAGGGTAAAGAGGCGGATGATTTGCTGAAGAACAACACCAAAGCCTTCAACCAGGGCGTAAACTGTTCGTGCTCTCCCCCTACAACCTCGGATGCTAATCTTGGCAAGCAAACATTCTCCAGGGACCACCTATAAAGGATGCAGAGTATCTCTACGATGACGTATTCTTCAATCCATTCGTGATTCAAATCATGAATGCGTATGTACAACCGGACATTCCCAAGATTATTAACCTATTGGGACCAGATATCTTGGAGCGAATCCTATCTGGAACTTTATGACCGGCAACAATGCTCTGCCCAACACGGACGGTCTTCGTCAACCAGTACACAAAGATATTATCTTCCTCCATCCACAAGTACTACAAGAATTTCCTGAAGCATCTTAAATTTACTAAACCGTGAATAGTGTCCCTTCTTCGTAATTGCCAAAATTCCACTATGCTCCTTCAACAAGACAACTGGATCTACAGAATCCCATACAACCAGTGCCGACCAGCAAGTCACAACCGCTGAAACCAAATTAGCAAATGCAAGATTGAGAGTTGGTGAACCCATGACATTTCTCCGGGATGATGTGAGAGAAGAGAGGCGTAAAGTGAGACCTCCAATTCAGCCTGAATGCAAGAAAGGGGACATCATGTTGAGAGATTTGAGGACGTGGCACGCGGGAATGCCCAATGAGAGTGATCACTATCGAATTATGCTGGCACTCGGCTATCAAGTTGGTACCCCTTTTCGTGTCGCACAAATCTCCACACTCTAGTTCGCCGAGCTCATAACACCAGGGCTTGTTCTTTGTAGAGCTGACGACGCGATGAAAAGGCTCAGTGGTTTCCTAACCATACCCTACGATCAAAGTTGCCTTTGAGTCAGGGTAACTTTTTTATGAAGCATGGTGGACAGCCAGTAGAGGTTCGAGCTGATCTCTTGCCTGATGAGACGGACTTTGGCATTGTAAACGACGATTTTTCGTTTCGACCTTCGGTCTGATGATGGTGTATTAAGTTGCTCTCAGATGCAGAAAGGAATTCTCAGTTGAATCACTGGGCACCGTCCTTACAGAAAACCAACCCAAATAACGATATACAGTAGAATCAACATACTCTAAATAACCTAATACATAAGTATTTGAGGTACTTTTGAATACACGCTGCCCCCCACAAAAAACCAAGCACGCATCGCAACGTTTGTTGCACCTCGCACCCCGTTCCACTCTTTGACAATTCATGGTAACTTCCACCTCCCATCCGTCTGCCAACCCCTCATCCTTCTAGGATCCAGTGAAAAATCTCCGAGAGACCCAGTTTTCAAATTGGTGACACTCAAAATCCCAAGGCTTCGGCAGTAAAGTGACAACATCGCTTGGTTAAAATGTCTCGATCCTCCTCCTTTCATCCGAGAGTTTGTCATTTAGGGCTGAGTTTTTTGACCAATGAGAAGCTTGAGAGAATACAACGCATGAAAACATCTTCCTAGTTCAAGATTTTTTGTGGAGTGGCGAATTATATGGTTGGTAAGAGGGCATGAAAGTTAAGGGATATTACACGTGATTATAGCATGTGGAGTACACTTAAAATCGTTTAGACTTGCCGGTTCGCAGATCTCAGCTTTCGATTGTATTAAAATGTAAGTCAAGAGGCTTTAGTTTAGGCGCACGTCTTGTGTTCAGCATTCTCCCAACGGATTCTGTGAAAAGGGCACCACAACACAAACTAATTATCGAAGAGATTTCTTGGTTCTTAATCTAGCACTGGTTTTTTTCAATTTGCGGGTGATTTATGCCACCGTTTCAAGTACTCCTATGGGTTAGTGACATAGGGAAACCCCGGTCCTTTCATGCGACTCGTCTTCCGAGAAGAGAATTATGAAGAAAATTATTGGGTAATAAAACATATGAAAAATGAGACCATGAACTCCTTCCAAAGAAGTCCTGTGCTTTTCAGTTGATGCTTGCTTCTAGCACACTCAGAGTACTGACCGAGACCTCCAAATGATAACAAAGTCCATGAGGGTCCATTTAGTAGGATATCTATGACCCCCAAACAGCCTAGAAATGGATCGGTGATCTCGCCAACTGCAACCGCAAGAGCATCTGGTCCAACAAGCTGTCCCAAATCCTTCAAAGAACTTGTGAGGGTGGTAGAGGCACTACCCAGGCCTGCGAGACCACCCAAAGGACTGCTATCTCTTTTCGAAATGCCACTTTCATACCCTTTACCGTTGAGAACAGGCGCTAATGGACCGGTATTATCAGCAACAAGTGCGGCGAGAATCGCTTGCTTGACTCCGTCACGGGGATTAGAGCCACAAGACCACCGTCTTTCTTGACGCGACGATTCCGTCCTTTTCCACTAAATATCGGGCTGATTGGATCGGTAAGTACTCTAACCATGGGCGCGAGTGTTGTGAGAAGTCCAGAGATTAAACTAGTTACGGGATCTTATCTTCGTTCGAGGTCGTGAGTAGGACTTGGGTTGATATCGTCTTTCGCTAGAATCCCATCATCTCCTCTCTTCAACACTCCTCCTAACCCCCCCCCCCCCCCCCCCCCCCCCCCCCCCCCCCCCCACGCCACCAAGGGCACCCGAAAGCAATTGAAGGAGATCGGTGACCTCATCAAGTTCCATCGGCTGCCGCGTTGCAAGTCCCTTTGTTGGAAGAGCCTCACCATCTTCCCCTTTTATCACAGGAAAGGTCGTACTGAATGTAATTCGTTGTCTTGCCCTAGTCGAGGCTTAAAAGAAGGTAGATTTAATATGATTAATGTATAGTATATAAAACGTCTGCTTAAGAGAGAGGAGAGTGCGGAGCACTTTCGTAACTATATATAGGTCCGCTAGGTTACGTGTGTACCCTATAATATGCCCTTCTAAAAGAAAGGTTAGCTCTAAGGACTAAAAAGAAATAATAAAGCTATAATCCGTCTTCTAGTCCTTAAGTAAGGTTCCTCTCTAAGCATAGTACCTTGGTATAGGTATAAATAACCTAGGGCTTTTAAGCTACCTATTCTCCTATACTAGTTTACTAATTAGAGAAAGGCTTCGAGGAATCTACACCTTAGCTAGCGTATATATAACTAGTCTCTTCTAAGTTACTCGAGAACGCTTTAAACTATGCCTTATAAACGTATTCTACTAGCCTGTACTATGTCTTAGAGGGGTGTAATAACTATAAGGAGTAAGAAGTTAGTAGCGAAGCTATCGAGTAGGTATGTTAGGCGGTTGCTATAGCAACGTTGAAGAGAAGAGGAGAGGAGAGGAGAGCTTCTGAGTCTTAGAGGTTAACATTAGAGCGGAGGTGTAAGAGGACTAGGTAGATCGAAGGCTTGGCGAGGTAGGATAGATCAGAAGATTCAAGACTTAAGGAGTTCGTAGATGTAGGTTTCGAACTTTCGTAGAGTAGGTAGGGTAGATCGAAGACTCGGGACTTAAGTTCGCAGATGTAGGTTACAAAGCGGAGTGAATTAAGTAGATTAAAGATTTAGTAAGGTAGAGTAGATCAAAGACTCGGGACTTAAAGAGAAGTTCGTAGATATAGGTTTCAAACTTTTATAGAGTAGATTAAAGATTTAGAAGATTCGAGACTAAAAGAGGAGTTCGTAGATATAGGTTATAGAGCGGAGTAAATTGAGGTATAGGAGAGTAGTGCTTTTCGTCGTGCTTACTACTAATCGAGCTTCCTAGGAGACGGTTATACGCCCTATACAAGGTCGTACTAGTAAGGGCTAGTATTCAATTTAAGTATACAAGTATAAGATTATAGTAGGGGTGAGAGGTAGAAGTGAGAATTAGCGATAGAGTATTTACAGAAGTACGAGGGTTCGTTTAATAAAGGCTTAATAGAATCGAATTATAGCATTGCTACTATATCATAGGAAAGGTCGTACTAAATGTAATTCGTTGTCTTACCCTAGTCGAGGCTTAAAAGAAGGTAGATTCAATATAATTAATATATGGTATATAAAACGTCTACTTAAGAGAGAGGAGAGTGCGGAGCACTTTCGTAACTATATACAGGTCCGCTAGGTTACGTGTGCACCCCATAACACCTTTCAACACACCACCCGGAGCCAAGTCACCACCGAGGGGACCAAGAAGCGCACTGAGAGCTCCAAGCGCCTCAAGCTGTCCGCTTTCAATATCTTCATTGTCCCTTCCTTTCAAAACCCCTCCTGAGTTTGCTAGTGCTGCACCACCAGTAAGGGAGCTTAGCGGTCCAGGAACCTCCCCGAGACCTTCAGTAAGTGCTCCGAGGTCTTGAAGTTGCCGCTTAGAGTGGGCTAGCTCCTTGTTTGAATCTGTCGCCTCAGAATACGCCCCATTCTATGAGAAGACATGTTAGTTAAGTATCTGAAAAACATTTTGACGGTGAACTTACTGGATGCCCCAAGAAGGAGTACAGTCGTCAGTTGCATGATGTGATCGGGCTCGTTGGGTGTCTGGTGATAGAAACGAGATGCTCTGATCTTGCTTTCCTTTGCAGCGAGAAAGTTCGCAGAGAAGGGGTATTTATACCCAATGACATGATTCCTGTACACCTTCGCCATCGGGTATTGTCCCAAGTAACATGCTTTGTAGGCGAGGTCCCAATCTGTACTAGCAGCATTTGATCTGAGCAAATCTTCGTATCGATAATTACGTAGATCAATTCCCAATAGTACCCCTTGCGGCGAACCCGTCCAATAATGATGTGGCCATAACAAAAATAATTATTAGACATAGTGAAGTAAACTAGATCAGATGCCAAGAGGGCGAAACAAGTTTTGCCTAGAACTTCTAAGAAGACCCCCAAGCTTGCTTCAGCCCCGAAAGTTCTGGATCAAGTCCTAGAATATATTGGTAGAGTCAGATGCATTGTTTTGTCTCAGCAGAAGATCCAAACAGGTTAAGAATATAACGTAATGAGTGATGAAACAACGATCACAGTGATACAAATGGCGCCTGTGCAATGGTTCAAAGTAGATAGCCTCTGACGTGTGATAGATCTTGGGTGAATGCACTAGACAAGACATCAATCTCCCGACTCGGTAATTTATTATGGCGAGCGCATCCGAGGCCGACACCGACTTATAAATCAACACAGATGAGTTTAACTAGCACAAAACAAAAACAAGCTAGACATCAGATATTGAACCACAACATCAAAAATGGCACCGCATTGCTCGCTTTACCAGAAGCTTCACAAGTCAGTATACGAAGAGATCAAAGAGGTTGCACCCGAGGACGACCTCGACTCGGAGTACTCCGAAAACACACCAGCAGCAACTCGACGCTCCTGGCTTCCAAAATTATCAACCATCCTCCTACTGATCCTCCTGGCAATATTCGCCTCCACCTCACTGTATCTCTCCATTAAACTCGACCACGTCCTCAAAGAGCAACATGGATATTCCACTGACTGGGGTATGGAAATCCTTACTAGCTCTTTAGAGGCTTCACTGACCCTTCAAAGCCCCGGCAAAAAAATCTCTTAAGATGACCCAGCAAATGTACACCTCCACATTCCGATTCAATGAAAGCTCAGACTCCGTGTTTAATGAATATGGCCCCGATGATACCGTATACGCCGGAGAACCATCTCCTGAGATTGACGAAGCATGGCACGCGCTCTTGAAAGGTAAGTTTACACTTGTAATCCCACAACATCGTAAATACTAACAGCATTCAAGGACAGTATTTACTCATATCCGAGGGAGAAGCTATGAAACTGGATAAGCATGGTCTCGTTGAGGGCGATTACATGGCTGAGTAAGTAAGTTTGTGCCGACGAGAGGTAACAAGCTGATAAAACTCAGGACCGAAGTAATGCACTCTTTGCACTGCTTGAATTCAATTCGAAAAGCACTTAGACCGGATTATTACATCCCATACGACCCTACCAAGCTACCCAGCGGCTTCCAACAAACCCATATCAGTAAGAAAATAGTCCAAGCACGCGATAGTAAGAGTGGTTCTAACATTTGTGTGCAGATCACTGCATCGAGCAGATTCGACAAAACATACAATGTGCGCTTGACTTAACACCAGTACCACTCTTACTGTTCGGACAGGATGAGCATCAGCTCTACATTGGAGAGCCCCAGATGCATACATGCCGCGATTGGGATGCTTTCAGAGAATGGTACACTGAGAAGGGAGAAGAAATAGGAAATGTTGACTCATCGGCATCTTAACATATAGGGAGAGAAATGATTATTTGGTATGCAAGCAGATTGGACGAATGATGTATTGCGGTCAGGACCGTATTGTTATTCGCTTGAATAACCTTCAGTCTGCACAATCAACGATAGATGCCCATAGTCTGCAGTATTGAAACTAAAATACGAGTCAATTTCCGTCGCTTGGCGGTTCCAGTCAAAAAGTTTTATGTGTATTTTGAAAATGCTAAGGACGCATTGGTGCCACCAAATCCAAAACTATTTGACAAAGAAACACGCACTTCTTTTTCCTGGGCAGAAGATGGAATATAGTTGCAGCGGAAGCTAGTGTCTACGTTCTTTAGGTTGAGTGTCGGAGGCATAATATTCTGCGGGATTTTAGCTGGCCGACATTTGGCTGGGGGCGAACAGCGACGGAAATACCTTCTTGGTTGCCAATATAGCAAAAATCGCCTCAACTGCTCCAGCAGCTCCCAACAAATGGCCAATAGAACCTTTGGTACTGCTCACGTTGACATCAGAACCGCGGTTGAAGCCATGCTCCCCTAGCATGAGTGACTGAATTGCGGCGTTCTCGGCAGCATCTCCGAGTGGTGTGCTTGTTGCGTGTGCGTTGATGTAGTCAATCTGGTCGGGTCTGATGCCTGCATTCTTCAGGGCTCTTTTCATAGCTAGCAGAGCCCCATATCCATCTTCTTTTGGGGCTGTCATATGGTGAGCGTCTCCACTACATCCATATCCTCGGACTTCTGCATATATGTTTGCCCCACGGGCCTTTGCATGTTCCAATTCTTCCAATACCACCACCCCTGCACCTTCAGCAATCACAAAACCAGCTCTATCTTTGTCAAAAGGACGAGATGAGGACTGAGGGTCGTCGTTGTACGAGGACGAAAGCGACCTTGACCTCGCAAATCCCGCAAGCGCGAGTGGATGGATACAAGACTCGGATCCTCCAGCTATCATAACATCAGAGTCCCCAAAAGCAATAAAGCGTGAGGCGTCTCCAATGGCATGGGCCCCGGTTGTGCAAGCAGTCGTGACGGAATGGTTTGGTCCTTGCAGTCCATATTTCATGGAGATATGCCCAGCACCAAGATTGATAAGAAGCTGAGGCACAAATAGCGGCGACACCTTCTTGTAACCCTACGCACGGTTCTCAGCAATGATTCCAGAATATCGACCAGCCAGTCCTGATCAGCCGGAGCCGCTCACATGCTGCTCAAAAGCTACACTGGTGTTGTACAGCTCTTCGAGGTTTCCAATGCCGCTGCCCAAACATACGCCTGTTGTTTCCTTCTCTTCTTGCGTATGCGGTCTCCATCCAGCATCATCGAGGGCCATCTCAGTCGCGGCAACCGCATATTGGGTAAATTGAGCCATCCGCCGTTCCTCCCCTTTGGCCAGCCAGTCTGATGCTTGCCACCTGCCATCCTCTCTCTTGCCATGAGGCACTACACCAGCAACGGTGCTGGGCAATTGTTGCCATCGTGCTTGAGGTTCGAGGTCTGCAATGCTGGTGATTCCGCAATGACCAGCCAGGAGTCGTGTCCAAGTTTGTCGAACGCCCACCCCAAGTGGCGTTATGGCTCCGAGGCCCGTTACTACCACACGTCGCATCGTCTCGCCATGTTATCTTGATGTGCGGGGGAGAAAAGGGATTGAAATTGTTCAAGAATTGTGAGGTCGAGCTCGCTGGTCAAGTGTCCAACAGGCAGTGAAGTTCGCCTCGGCAGTTTGAACTGCCGTTCCATCAAATTGCTATTCTCACCCCGGAAACTTATTAACCCCAATTACCCTTACCTCCTCTTTTCCTCAGACACGGTCAGACAACACCACACGGAGTATCACGAACATACAATTCAATCTGTCTGACAAGTTCTCCCAATCCGTCGCAGGTGATTATGCTAACACAATTCCAGTTCCAGGACCCCAATTCTCATCCAATTGATAAAAATCTCTCATATCGGTTGGACAACATGGTGGTTATATACCGCCCGCATTTGCCCTCTTCCTTGATAGTGACGATCAAATTTGTTTCAACTTTTCAACGCTTCGATCCGCAAACTTTGCTAGTTGCTTTACCATTGGCGCCAAAAAGTCCGTGGACAAGGTTTGTCTCATGTTTCATTTTGTCGAAAAACATCTGTGTGGGAAGCATGTTTCTTCCCCACACTGGCGAGTGCATAATTCGAGATCGTGCCTGGTGCAGCGTCTTTCGTTTCGAGCAATTGACTTTGGTTTTGTATCGTTATCAGCCAGAACCTTGACAACAATGGAACCAATAGGTTGACTTGCATTTCTTCGGGTCTAAAAAGTTCCACCCAAAGCTTGGCTGGTCTAATCAGAGCTATTCCATGGAAGTGCCTATTCTACCCCCTAAGTTCATTAGTTGAAAGTTTCTTTACACTACCGAAGCCCTATCATTTCCCCCTTTCAGTATCTCGTGACCTACAGACTGTTAGATCAATTCACCGTAAAAGTATAATACCCCTGTTTAAGGTTATGGGGCTTTTTTACTTACAGCTCTCATAAAGTTTTGTCACCAAAATGATGGTTTCAGGTGAGTTTGGGTTAGTGTAAAAGCAGTGCTCATTTATCCTTTTTAGGGTGCATTATGAGAACAGTCTGTACCTTCAAGCGAATCTCTGTTAAGAGGCTTATCTGAATTCCCCGCCTTGTTCCCTACATTGTGCATTAAGTAGGTTAGAGAGTTCCCGGCTATCCACGCCACACTATTCATGGCCAGATTGTGCCAGATTGTACACCAGTTCATTTCTTATATACATTCATGCCTTACTCCCATGGATCTCCAGACCGTTGATCGTTCTCTGTGTCGCCGAGTCTTTCACCAAAAATGGCCTTACAGTTCGAAGCAAAGCCGTCAGGTACGGCTTTTGCAAAGACACGATCGAATCCCAAGTACAAAAACAATCCAACCTACGCGGATGATAAAGATTGGGACCCAAAGATGGAGGAAGTGTATGTCAACACACGGGAGGCGAAATTTGCGGGGCAGTCAACAGGATATGAGAGATCAGACCCAGTAACAGATCTCAAGAATCGTCTGTCTATGTGGGGTGAGGATCACAACTCGGAATACAATATCATGTACTGACGTCCCTTTTCTAGATCCCAATCTTCCAGCAGATAACCCAGAGGTCAAAGTTAAAGAGACCTCGTCGTTTGATGACGATGTACTATCACTCAAGGAAATCGAAGACTCGCCTTACCCAGAAGTGAGAGCAGCAGTACGAAATTATGATGAAGATGTACCGTGTAACACAATTCGAGCTTGGACTATTGGCCTTGCCCTGGTATTCCTGGGAGCTTCGATGAACACATTATTCTCTCTCCGAGCACCATCAATTGGTCTTGGTGCTTTGGTCGCCCAAATTATTGCTTGGCCAATGGGACACGGGTATGTGGTCTTGCTCTTCAGAAATTACCTAGATCTGCCATCACAAGCTAACTTGAACAAAGATGGGCGAGAGTTATGCCAAAGAGGCAATTCAAAACTTTTGGAATTAAGTGGTCATTGAACCCTGGTCCCTTTAACATCAAAGAACACTCAATCATTGTCGTGATGGCGGGTGTCAGTTTCAGCGCGGCCTATGCTACCGATATTATCCTCGCTCAAATTGCTTTCTACAAGCAAGATTTTGGCTTGACATTCCAACTCATGTTGACAATTTCGACCCAGTCTGTGGGCTATGGAATCGCTGGTATTCTGCGACCATATCTAGTGTAAGACTGATCTTTTGGAGCAGCAACCCCAGTACTAGTCAAGCAAAAGCTAACATTTTCTAGCTATCCCGCAGCAATGATTTGGCCCGGAAACCTGGTGAGCGTTACATTGATGAATGCGATGTACGAAAAGGAAGCAAAACCAGATCCCACCATTATTGGAGGGAAAATGCCACGCTATCGATGGTTCGCGTACGTTTGTGCTGGAGCCTTCATCTACTATTTCATTCCAGGTTTCCTTGCTCAGTTCTTGAGCATTTTTGCTTTTGCTACATGGGCTGCTCCAAACAACGTCATCGTCAACCAATTATTCGGCGGCACATCTGGATTGTCAATCTTGCCAATCACATTTGACTGGACCCAGATTTCCGTAAGTTCCTTACTCTTTCGCTTTCATCTCCTTTTCCAAAATAGAACGAAAATGCTAATTACTCCAAAGGGGTTTGTGGGCTCTCCTCTCATCCCACCATGGTTCTCGATTGCCAACACCTTGATTGGTGTCGTCACATTCTACATATTTGGAGCTACCACTTTGCATTACACCAACACCTGGGACGCAAAATATCTTCCCATGAGCGACAGTGGGACATATGACAACGTCGGGGAAACATACAATGTTACTAGAATCCTGAATCCGGATTTTACCTTGAACGAAAAGGCATATGCGGAATACTCGCCACTTTTCATTTCAACAACCTTTGCCCTGGCATATGGGCTTTCATTTGCTGCCATTGCATCGCTCATAGTTTACACTTATCTGCACCATGGCAAACAAATCTGGCGGCAATTCCGTAATAGCAAGGGAGAAGACGCCGATGTCCATATGAAAATGATGATGAAGTACCCAGAAGCTCCAACTTGGTGGTACATGGCTTTATTCGCACTTATGGTCGTTCTGAGTCTTGTGACAGTATTAGCATTTGATACCAAACTGACTTGGTGGGCCTTCTTCCTCGCCATGGCCATTTCTTTTGGATTTTCCCTGCCCATTGGAATTATCCAGGCAATCACCAATACTCAAATTGGTCTTAACGTCTTGACCGAATTTGTTTTTGGATATGTTCAACCCGGTCGTCCTCTCGCTCTTATGATATTCAAAACATATGGATACATTACAATGTAGGCCTTTTACTTCAACCCCACCCTCTTTGCTCCCGCTAATTCACAACATAGGTCACAAGCGCTTAGTTTCACTTCGGATTTAAAATTTGGTCATTACATGAAGGTAAAAGATGTTCTTCCGTTCTGTTCAATTTCCATTGAAAAAAAACCCGCTAACTGTTGAAACAGATCCCACCTCGAACAATGTTCATGTGTCAAGTCGTCGCCACGACCCTCTCATGCTTCATCCAAATTGCTGTCTTGAACTTTGCCCTCACGAACATTAAAGACGTTTGCACACCTCACCAGGAGCAACATTTCACTTGTCCTGGTGGAAAAGTGTTCTTCTCTGGTCAGTACCTCTATTAAAAATCACACATGCAACAAACTAACTTACTATAGCATCGATTATTTGGGGATTGATTGGCCCAGCTCGCATGTTCTCGCCAGGCCAAATCTACTCCAGCCTTTTCTGGTTCTTTGGAGTTGGTTTTTTTACACCGATTATCTTCTACTTTGCAGCAAAGAAGTGGCCTGCCTCACCCATCAAATACCTTATGGCACCCTTGATCTTTGGAGGTTCCGCCAGTATCCCTCCGGCCACTCCACTCAACTATCTTTCCTGGGGTATCGTCGGTTTTGTCTTCCAAAAAGTCATCAGACGAAAGTACTTCGGCTGGTGGGCAAGATTGAACTACTTAACAAGTAGTGGTCTTGACTTAGGTCTCGCTTTGAGCACGCTGTTCATATTCTTCGCATTCACGCTGAACAGTATTGAAGCTCCCAAGTGGTGGGGTAATACCATTACAACCGCAACGATGGATTCGCAGGGCACAGCTATTCAAGCTGTCATTCCTAAGGGAGAACACTTTGGGCCGCCTACTGGGTCCTGGAGATAGAGGCTTTTTAATTTGTAGCGATCGTAATTTCGGGGGAGCGTGTATTTTGGTGTGGCGCATACTTTGTTTCCTATCTTACTTCTATAGAACTTGTAATCCATTTTTTTGATCCACAAACCTTCTTTAAACTTCCAAACTATATACTTTCATTACCTATCTGCAACTGGCATGTGAGATGGCATACAGGTGGTTCCAAGTTAATTCATCACACGCAATACCGGTCATTACTCTCGGTCACCCAATTAGACTAAAAATCATCCCAAATTATCTCGGACAATTAAATTCATTGTTCGAGAATGTTTAAAGGATTTTTAGACTTTATTGTCCTTGCCATCTCGAATAAAGGTTATTAGTACCCGAAAACATCTCGCACCATAAGATAAAGAACCTAAATGGTAAATAGAAATCGCCAAACTTCTTACATAAGGAAGAGAAATGAGCGAAACTCTGCCAACACCTACTTTACTTTTGAACAGTTGGAATAATGTATAAATATCGTTCGAGAAGCTTTGGGAGAAGTAGAAAGTCGTTTCTCAAATCTCCTAACTACTCTAGGACAATGTTTGCAGCTTTGTGAGACTTACTTGAGTAATGAGAAAGGAGCCGTTCGCAGAGTTTTGCTCACTTCTCTTACTACAGCTACCTGCCTTCCTTATCTGAAATCCGGGACATTAAACATCCTTTCAAATTCCATACACCATTCCCTCTTCTGAGCCCACTTTCCCCAGACAAAGTCTCGTCCAGCCACCTTCAATTCCCCTTTCGCCGTTGACACCATCTCGCCATACAATCTTCATCCCTGGAGTGGCTTTTCCCCACTCGTTCTACCACTCTTCCCACAGCTTATTCGTGTTCTCCCGTTCTGCCTCTCCATCGTGGAAACTCAGGACTGCCACCCGAATCTCCCGAGCGAAGAATTGGTCTATATTCAATCTAGACATTGCAGCTCTAGTGTTTTGAAATTGTTCGGGGATGTAGACCTTGTTAACCAAATCAGTATTCGAAGAGAGAAGTTCAACTTGTCAGTTGAAAGTGAGTTTTGCTTACCCTTTGTTCACTCCCAACCTGAATAATCAAGAACTGCACATCTGGACCCTCCGGTCTTGCCCTTATAAAACCCACCATCCGATTCAACGTCCCATCCCTCGCTCCAAAATACATCATCACAACTTTCTTAGCATTGAAATTACCAATCCAATCCATGGTCTTGAAAAAATTACGCTGTTGAAAATCAAGTGCTGTCTCAGGGAACGGAAATTTCAACTCTTTAGAAGTTTCGTCCAAAACTTCAGGTGGGGTAGTAACTTGTACAAATCCAAATGGACCCTCTCTCCTCTTTTGGAAAGATCCCAAGCGAAGCAACGTCCGGTTTTACTAGGAGCTGATAAACTAATTACCACTGCGTTTGAAGGATCGGCATCTTCCTCTGTCCAAGGCCCAGTACCGAAAGGATGGATGGGCTTCATCCCATTCTTCCCAGAAAGATGTGGTAGTTCAGGTGACGACCAGTTTGCCCATACGTGTTGGAATAACGTGTTCCAAATCATTGCATCACTCTTTGCTATTGAGTGAATAACAGGGGGTATTTGGATGGATTGATAGGTATTGTAGACTTGGCTTAAAGCGCTGCGATGGGGGCTAGTTTATAGCCAGCGATCTTCGAGTATGTGGGGTGTGAGTTGAAGGTTGAGGGGTAGAGAGGTTGTAGGTCAAAATCTCCAGAATAGTTCTCCTTGGTTGGCTGTAGTACTCGAGAGAACGCCGGAGTAGCCCCATGCCGGTACGATTCCCCATGCTGCCGGGTCGTTGTATGGCGACGGAGAGTTTTGGGGTACGGGGTATGCATCCCACCTGTTGAACGTGTTAGTGAAACATTCGATGCAAATCCACATCAGTTGGTCGTTACTCACCAGCACCCTTCTCTCTCATTGTGTGAACTATTCTTGGATATCGTAGTTATTTTCTAGAAGCTTTAGGAAAATGAAGAAATTGAGCCTTTGATTATCCAAAGGACAACACCTTTTGTCTATACTAGACTATTTCAAATAATAAGATTGATGGGTGCCGGAGAGTAATGACATCGACTTACTCCAAAGAGATCCTTTCCAAGAAAAACAAAATTATGGCGAAGAGAAAACTGACCAATGCATAAAATCCCCCAGTCTCGTATTGCGCAGATTATGAGATGTAAGACTGATCAAGAAAGTTCGCACACGAATGGAAGAAGGTGCCAAATCCCCAAGTGTCTTGTCAAGTGTGAAAAGTTGCATGCACGACTTTGATACCACGTGGACATCTATTTTGAGACAGAATTCAAGACTTGAATAAAAGTTTACCTGTATAATTTCACCCCTTCTTGTATTCATTTAAGAAGCATAGGCAGCAGTCGCTACAGCGGTACCTCCGTATTTGGGGCGAGATTTGACATCGAAAGTGGAGAATATACGTATATGATGATAAACCACGAGTTTTTGGTTGTCTTAATGAAAACGGCCGATGCTTTTCATGATTTGCCAATATCCTGGAGAAGAATCATAGTTCGACCCCAAGAGCTGCTTCAAGTTTCGGAGAAATAGAGTACGATTCCCCTTCCAAGTTGCCACATGGTCTTTCTGGAGTGGAATAAACCGACAACAAGGGTGAAAAGCGATGGCTGCTTTGCTGGATAATTCTGAGTGACTTGAACTTCAAGCGCTTTAGACTACAAAGAAATTGCCAGAGAAATTCCACGTACAGAAAACATTCATCAGAACTCAAGACTAGACAAGCTGTACAAGAAACAGGCAACCAAAAGGAAGATACAAAAGTAGCAAAGACATGTGTAGCAATATTGCCAGGTGGTAGGTCCCTCCCTACCTATACCTAGCCTCATTTTGGCATAGCTCTGGAGACATCAATCTGGAACTTTCCATCCAAAAGCAACTCAAATAAGATATGGCATGCAATGCTATAAAATGATAACTCGAAATAGGAAATCAAAACTGAAGTTACTGGTTGCTGGTTTGTGGTCAAGTGACGTTGAGTTTATTGTGAGATTAATTAGTGAGGCTGGGGGAAGAGTAACCGAGGATGTACCGATGAGACCCCACTAGCACGGCGAATGCAATTCTTGGAAAGCTGGACGCACCTCGAGTACTATCTCTGCGACTCATCATTCTATTCATTTCGGCTCCTCATCAGGCAATTGTATGACACAGACTCCCATGTACCCTTAGGTGGTACGACAAACACCCAAAGCATGAGATAAAGCAGCTACACCCGCTGCCAATTCAAGATGGCATCCCCAACCACCAGGATGGCAGAAACCACACCTCTTATCCAGAATCGAGCCCCCAACGGCCCAAGCTCGCCAGAATCCCAAAGGAAAACTAGCAGGAATGTTACCTTCAGCGCGAATCCCTCTGTAATATCGATAGACGGACCAAACCCAAACTCTCCTTTTTCTCAAGGTCAAGGTCAAGGTCAAAATGCAGCATCAATAACGTCAGGAAATGCTCCTCCTACCTCCCAGCAACCGATGCTCTCAAGTCGAAACAGCAAACTTCGACGCCGAAATAGTCACGGATCTCCACTCGTTAATCTACCTACTGTGCCAATCTCGAAAATTGGCCCTCAGCGAACGACCAAAAATGCCCAAAAGCTCAAGCTGCTTCCAAACCCCGAGTTTGGTGACGATGGACCCGACGAAGAAAGCGGTCGAGACGTCTACTCGCAGTACACTCGAATTAAAGATCCAACCGCCCGACGAGATGCTGCCAGGCTGGGCAAGGCAGATAGGGATAGACTTCCTCGAGTCACAGCGTATTGCACAGCGAATAAATACCAGTTGGATGGATTGATGCGGTTCCTCAAGGGAAGAGGCAAAACCAAGCATGCGGCTCCGAAACTTTTCGACGAATGCATATACACCCCTTATAATTACGGCCGGGCAACCCCCGATCGAGTGCTGGAAGTGCAATCCATGCCAGCACAGATGAGGGAGAGGAGGCATTCGGACAGTGCCATTGAGGTTTTGGACAACAATAAACAGAGACGAGAAGATCTGATCGACCTTCACACTGAGGGTGGAGACACGAGTTTAGGCAATGGAGATACGGATTTGAACAATCATCCCCACTCAGAGCTTGTGGAGCGACGGATCGAAGAAGAGGTGATACATGCGGAAAATAATCTCGACTTTGATATCCAAGTACACACCCCGGAAGTCTTTCTCTTTGACTATGGTGTGGTTGTTATATGGGGCATGTCACTGAAGGAAGAGCAACGCTTTCTCAAGGAAATTGCAAAATTTGAGAGTGAAAAGCTTGCCCCAGATGACGTGGAGACTGAGAGCTTCAACTTTTACTACACCAAAGAATACCAAGCGCGGATTTATAACGATTTTATTACTCTACGAGAAAAGACTAATTACATGACGAAATTGGCAATTTCTCATGCTCTCGCGCAGAGTGTCAAGGTATGTCATGTTTTCCTACTCTACTTTCAACAAAACGAAATGTTGTTGTGTCCTAGACTCTCATTTCATCCTAACTTTATTGTAGACTTCATTATTCGAAGCACTCGTAGACGAGACTATTGCAACCTGCAAGGACATTCCAACGCAAATTGCTCTCACTGGTGCCATTTCTTTATCACGGACGCAAATCAACATGCAAATCGGCGAGTTATTCATTCTACGAATTAACATCCATCTAAACGGCTCCGTGCTTGATACCCCTGAGCTCTTCTGGGTAGAGCCACAATTAGAGCCCGTCTACACGGCGGTCAGGAGTTATCTGGAAATGGACCAGAGAGTAGGACTACTAACCGAGAGGTTGGACGTCATTGCGGATTTGCTGGCCGTGTTAAAAGATCAATTATCGCATGGCCATGGAGAAAAATTGGAGTGGATTGGTATATTCCCCTAATTGGATCCTATCCGAGCACGAAACTAATTGTAAATCACAGTGATCATTCTCATCGCCGCTGAGATTCTCGTTGCGGCTGTAAATATTGTTGTAGACTTGTATGCTGGGGTAGATTAAGGGAGCCAACAAGGATAGAGTGAACGTGTAAGAAAAGATGTTTTTTCTGTGTGTCCATGTGCATATTCCAGCGTTGGAGTTCTTTTTTGGGATATGGCTATTGACGTGGCTTTCTGGGTAATTTGCTGAGGGAAAGTGGAGAAAGTGATGGCTGTGTTGGGGGTGCGAGTATAATATATGTTCTACCAGTACCTAGAACTTAATTGTATGATATACTTGGGAATACTTGTTGTGAATTTGATGATGATTTAGTCTTGAGTGGGCTCTTAGACCGCGCCAAAGTTAGAACGAGAGCTACATTTACTGCGCGAGGGGCTTAACTTCTTAAGGAAATGTGCTACAGAAGTATGTACGTAACATGTTTTTGTAAATTCCCAGTCTGTCTTGCTAATAAAATGCTATGTGCGTCGATGGAGTTGTGGGAATGTAGTAGAATTATTCTGGCGTAGCTGATTCTAGAGACAGGGCACCTGTTGTGTTGGCGGTCAGTGAAAACAGTGTCTCGGAGAAGCACTGATTATTCCAAGCCACTTCGCGCGGACAATGAAGAGTTAAAATTTGTTATTCTTCTAAACAACAAGAAAGCAAATACTGTTAGCAGCCATGTGTACCACTTAGCGAATTTGGGGTGGGGTGTTCTCCCCTTTTCTTTCCCTGAATCACCGAATCAAGGAAGCCGTCAGTTGCTTTGAATCATGGTCTCACTTTGTTATTGGGGTTTGGAAAGTGCACATGTATGTAAGAGTGATTTAAGATGAATGTGGGAAGTTATTGTATTTGGAGAGCTATGTAATTAAGATTCATTGGGATTGCCGGGGGTGTTCTACCAAAATAGGTAAGATCATGGCCTATCTATCCCGGTAACTCCTGGAATATTGGGGGCATCTTGAAGAATATCCATCAAGTCTCGTGCGCGATCAACACTGAAGAATGCTAACCACGCGGGTGTGGGTTTCCTGTCGTCGAAATACTCGTATTGGTACCTCGGAAGACGGGTCCGACAAAAAGGGCAGTGTTCATGTTTATCTTGAATAAACCATCTGTGAGCACAAAACGAACCGAGGGTATGATGGCAGGGTGTCTCAACCGCTTCTTCGTAATCACCCTCTTCGTTCTTCTCTCCGAGCGTATCCTTGCAAATGAAACATTCCTCTTTCTTAATACTCCCTAGAGAAACTTTGGTCAGAAGCGCTGGTTTGATTCGCGAAATAAATTCATCGTCCCTGGCGAGGAGTGCGTTGAGAGCAAGATTGGTTTTGAGAAAAGTCTCCATCGCTCTTACCTGCTTCAAGGTTAACAAGAAATCTTCTGAGAAGATTTCTTTGTTGAAGTGTGTTCGAAAATGTGCTTGTGCTCCATCGGCTTTTTCTAACAAACACTCGATACTGTCGAGGAGGGAGTTGAGCCATTCTAGATCTTCTGGCGAGATATCTCCAAACCATCTCAGTTCCTCGTAGGTGGATCTCCAGTTGAGACCTTCACAAAACCGTAGGACATTTGGGTAAAGCCGCACCGAAATAGTTACTCGATTCGTTCTGAGCATCTTCATGCACAGGCTGCTGCCCTTCTGTAGGTTCATGGCAAAGTTCGGAAAATCGTCGCAATCATTTGTGGGTATGCGAAGACAGCTGTAGCAGTTCCGCTTGAGTTCCAGCTTGATGGGATTTTCCCAAGTAGTTCCAAAACATCCAAGATGTTGGGAATCGATGTCGGTTTGTGATGCCTTTAACCAGCGAGCTTTGGGGAGACTTGGAGGAGTATCGTCGTTGTCGAGAAACTCAGAGGTTGGGCAGCAAATGACGGGGTGTTTTTGATCTTTTCGTTCGCAGTCACATTGCCAGAAGAATTGGTAGCGACGGCACATTTTCAAAATTGTTGGTAGACTAGGGAGGGAAATGAGTATTTGGAAGGTGTTTGTTGTGTTGATTGATGGTTATTGGAGTAGCTATTCCAAGTGCTTAAATAGACTAGGCTGGCCGCGTGAGTATGGTCGAGGGCAATTCACTCGAGATAGAAACAAACACATAGACACTATTTCTTCACCGAGGGTTCTTTTTCACTCAGGTAAAGATTAGCAATACCTTTATTCACACATTCAAGGAACCCTATTCAGGTTTCCTTTCAGAAATACTCGCGTCAATCACTGGTTGGGATCTATTGAAGTTGTAAAGAACACCGCAGATCAATTGAGCCCAGCAGAGAGACGAGTCACCTAATACGAAAGATCTTGAACGTGAAAATGCAAAAAGCAAAACCAAACAGCGAGAGTGAGAGATAAAGCATCTTAAACAAGACAGTATGAACACCAAAGATATAAACAATACCGGGTATTTACTCCACAAATCCTACTATACATTCCCTCATTTCTTTCCCTTCTTCCTCCACTCCTTCTCCCTAGCATAAGCCTTCTGTTCCCTCCCCTCCTCGCCTTGAATCTCAGCCACAAGTCTCTTATACTTCTTCTCATAAGCCTCATCTTTCTCCCTCTTCTCACGCAAGCTTTCTCTTGCAATGACACTAGCATCCTTCCGCAGGTCACGCATAGCACCCTTCTTCTCCCGCTTATACTCTTTGCGGAGTTTGGCGGCTTCAGTCCGTTCTTGATCTGGGTCGTAATGTCTATCTGGGTTATAGGTTTCCTCGAATTTGGGAATGGCGGTTTTGATGGCGAGGGGTCGGTGGTGGTGGAGTTCTAGAGGTCGACGGGCTAGAGTGGCTGTTTTGACAGCAATGGCTAGGGTTTTGTTGAGTTTTGTGATGGTTTTCTGAGGATTTATTAGTAATTGGACTTGACATGAAGAGTTGAGGTATAGACTTACTTGGGTACTTGGCGGGAGAATTGACCAACAGCTCTCCTTCCCAAAGTGTTGCAGTATCTTGATTACGGGTTCAAAAAGTTCTGTGAAAGAAGATTTCTCCGCCCACGTTTCTGCAGCGACTCCAAGGAGCGCGAGATTTGTGTCTAATATCGCTATCTTCAATGATCCCTCATCATCCTCAGAAAGATTTTGTCCGACACAATCAAAGAGAGTAAGGCGTCTCGATGATTTTGAAACGCTTTCTATCCGAGCAGATGTTTTCGGCTCATGATAAGGGAAATTACCCGGTAATTTTACCAGCTTCTTGGGAGCAAGAGCACAAAGAGTATTCTCAATAAAGCTTACAAGTTCTGGTACATATCGCTTAGATAGTCGTAGATAGTGTAATGACAATGTGCACATATATGCCCCAGTTGCATAATCAGATAAAGTTTGCGGTATCTTCAATCCCAAATATCTGCTCATGCTTAAAATTGCAGGAGTAACCACTTGGTGGAAATGATCGGATGTTGAAAAGACACTTCCGATGGCGGTGAGGATTATCAAGTCTCCCGGTGTGGGAGCTAACGAACGATTTTCATGAAGATCCTCGAGGTGACTCCGGAAAGAATTGGCGATGTCCAGAGGATAAGTTTTGGCCAGAGAATGGATGTGGCGAATGATGTTTTCCAGAACGGAAAATGGAGGATGAGGTGACTGGTTCGCGAGGTATGAAATGTGATCAATAAGTGACACAGAAAAATCGCGTAGCTTCCCCTTGTTATCGCTGTTGAGTTTTGGGTGATAAAGAGCTCTGATCCGTTGTACGACTGTTGGGAGATCCAGAAGAGCAATTCCTTTTGTTACTTCGAGAAGCTCTTCGTGAGACTGTGGGCATTTGAACGTATAGGCCAGGTTCCCACTTACACCATTTTTCTCGGGAAGTTCTACTTCTGGGATTGGGGCATTTGCTCCTGTAAGAAACTCTGGTCGTTTTGCCTCTTCTTCTGTCAACAGCCCCTTCAAAAATTCAGTATCCTCGTCATCATCTGCTTCCTGTTCTTCGTCTCCTTCATCGCCAGAGGATTCGTCTTCAGAGACTTCCAGGTCAGACCCACTTGCAACTAAATCATCGTCAATTACAAAATCATCCTCGTCCTCCACGCCCAATTCGCTCATGGCGGGACGTGTTTTAATTCCAGAGCCCAGTCCGAAATCCTCCTCTTCATCCTCTTCCTCCTCAGCAAGTACATTATTATCAACCGCATCTTCCTCATCACTGCTCTGTGGTTCTCCCTGCATGCGGCGTTGTCGCTTCTCCTCTAACTGACGGAGCTTCCTGGATTCCGCCTCTACTCTCTCATCCTCCGTTTTAGATGGTTCTGTAGGCTTAGAGCGTGCGTCCAGGGCCAGCTGTCTCAACCGTAAATCATACTCTTTGTCGAATTTGATTTTATCCGTCCCATTCAACAGAGCAGCGCGGTCTGGATGCATTCCCGGCATAATTGGAGGTGGTACAGGTTTGGCTTTTGGCCCGAGGCCTCGTAGAAGTGCATGAATGCTACTCATTTCCTTGTCCAATTCTTCCCTAAGATCCTCGTCGTCGTCTTTGGCCGCCTGCCGCTCGTATTTGTGTTGTTTAGATTTCGCAATTAATTCTGTCATAACTTCTTGCTTCGACTTTTTTCTCTCTGGCCTATCCTCGCCTTCCTCTTCGTCGTCCTCTTCACCCTCTGCACCTGGCGATCGACGTCGTTTTCGGGCTCGTCGTTCATCGTCTGAAGGATGATCTTCTGCATCCGATAATTCCAAATCCTCTTCGTCAAAATCGTCAGCAAGAGCTGGGCCGTCCAGAGAAAGGGATTGTCCCATGTGCGTGAGTTCTCCTTGCATATCATCGTCCTCCAAATCAAATGCTGAATGTTTGTGGTGCCGTTGTTTCTCGAGCGTGAATCGTTCCAACATCTTTTCTTCGGGCGCCATTGAGGGGTCATTCTCTCCAAAGCGCTTATCCACAATTCCTCCCACCTTCCTGCGTCGCTGCACATCGAGTTCGTAGGCCTTGGTAAGCTATGGATTGGATTAGAATTGTGCGCTTGCGTGACGATATTTTGGACTTACTCTCTCCTCGGCAAGACCCTTTTGTAAACCCGGCCGTCGCACAGTTGCATTTACCTTGCCCTTGTTTGTGGTGACTTCGAATTTGGGCGCTTTTCCAGATAACTTAAATTCAAATGGATTGAACTGTTCCCGAATTCCATCGAGGGCAACCTTTTTCCCCACCCTCTTTTCCTTGTTAACTCCATTTTGCGCATTTTGTTTTCTCTGTTTCTTCGATTGCTGTGGTCCTACTAGTCCTTGCTCCCTCAGGGAGGCCTTTAACCTCTTGAGTTGTGAAGGAGGCATCTTGCGGGTTTGTATTTCAAATAGTTTGAGAGGGAAATTTTTTATCAGTCTTGTTATCGGGCGCCAAGACTACTCTAGTGGCAGAATTAGGCGGTCAGAACTCCTCTTTTACAGCCTTGCGCCGCCTTGTCAAACCTCACATTGTCCAACATTCATTCGCCTTGAAATCGAATGCCAATATCGCTTCAATGACGATGGCTTCGCGCCTGCGAGCTGCGGAAAAACGCACGTTCTACCTCGGGATGGGACTCGGAGCCTGCACCGTTACAGGACTGAACCTATACAAAATGGCGCCTCTCTCGCGACCAGCCCAAGACCGTCTATTCTTCTTGGGAATTGGTTTGGGAGCATGCGCTGTCGTGGGACTCATGCGACACCTTCTTGAGAATTATCGCGATGCAGCTGCACTACCCCCCTCAGAAAACAAAACTCAATATATTGATCAGAAGGTAGAGGATTCCTTGAAAGTCTCAACGCTCGACAAGCTTCTCGACAGCACAAATTACTCGATTCAGGAAACGACGGCAATTATAATCTGCGAGCGTGCAATCTACGACAGGACGTCACTCGATACCATTCTTCACTACATCACTCGACCAGACTATGATACCAGAGAGAAGAGCATCAAGACATTGTCCTTCATGGTCCATCAATGTATGTCAAAGACTTCACTCGCGCTTGCATTTATACTGATACCACTTTTTAGCAACAATACACCTTATCAATAGACCCGACACCTATTCCGCCCTAGTAAAATCCCTCGAATATAGTCTTGCCGATTATGAGCACAATCCATATGATATCGAGTGGGACAACTGGCAATTACGAGATGGTGTTGAACAGGAATGTCTGTTACTTTTGAGTCAACTGGTCGATAAATTCGGCGTTCAAGGTATAATCAAGGCCCGGTTTGTCGAACGCTTCTTAGGCAAGGAACCATGGGGCAACGACGATTGTGAACGACAAGTAAACTTCCTCCAATCCTTGCGAACACAAAATCGGCTCAACGGCCTTACCCTTCCCTTAATCAGAGACGTAACTGGGCGGAAACAGCTCTCCAAGGCAAAACTTCTACCTTTGGATTTCGAATGGGATCTACCAAGCTCAAGTGATGTGAGAATGACAAATGGCGAGGGAACGGCAGGGGAAGACTTTGACGGAATGTTCGTAGAAGGTGGCCGAAGACGAAGAGACCAAAGCTCGGAGGAAGACTCTATCCGCAGAAGACATCGAGAAGCAATGGTGTTGAATGATGGAACGAGACCACTTGGAAGAGACGATATCATTCAACGAGCGAGTTGAAAAATTACACAGCTCTTTCGACCCTCTATATCACCAAACACGGCCTTTCCCTCCAACCAAGCCTTGCTTTGAAATAAGCCAGTTCTGAAAAGCAAACCCAAAACAGGAGAAGATCAAGACTGCATTTCTAGAAAATGCATGCTGGGGCTCAACAAACCTTCAGAGCATTCTACTCCACTCTGACCATTTGATTGTCAAATAGGCCCGTTTGGCCACGACGCAAAGTGAAGTTTGTAAGAAATCTTCCAACACTACCACACATGCGTGAGGCATCAATTTGGAATAAACAAAGCGATGAAACCTTTGAAACCAACTTCAAGTTTTTCCAAATAGTTGATAGCAGGTCAGTCATCCGGGAATACCATCCGGATGGATTGCCGGAAACCGGGTCGGGTCGGGTCGGGTCGGGTATGGCCAAGTTGAACCTGCCACTTGTAGGTGTTAATGGATGATATTTATCAAGCGCGAAAAAACTCTTAATAATAGTGATTAAATGCATCGCCAATAGCAATAAAGGATTGCTTTTTGAAGCATTTCTGTACTTGTCCAGTCTCGTGAGAGTCCAAGCTACATCCATGAGAAAATAGTGCTAGAGGTCCAGGAACAATTGAATCGATTGTATCAAAACACTTGGAGAAGTATAAAGTAATTGTTCGTATAATCAATTTAATGGAAGGTCTATACCTTTAAAACACACCCCAACCTTTGCAAACACAATAATGGCAACAACTAATAGCTTCCCAATAGTTATCTACTCTCAGTCCAACTAGTCTTTTCTTCCGAAGCCAAAGTGCTGCCATTTCCGGGAGTTTCTCGGCTCGGCATCAGAAGCCGATTCTTCGGAGCGGGGCGTTTCCCCGGGTTTGATCCAGTCAACAAACCCCTAAAAAAGATGACCAATTAGCGTATTTACTCCACCGCCTCTATAGGTAAACTTTCGTCCTACAGCATTTGTAGGTGTTCTCTATAACTATGCATTCATTCTATAACTATGCATAGCCGGATGGGAAAACATCTACTTTCTCACCAGAATTTGTCAGTCCTACGCGGCAAAACGACGAGTTTGTCAGCATCCAGTCTAGACAGCGATTGTCAAATCGCGCCCTAAAATGATGGCACATCCTTGCGCATTACTCGCTCACAGTCTGATTGGTTTCCACTGCCTGATAGTGGGCTTTTATAACCTTCCGGAGCTCCATCGGCCCCTGTTATCGGTGCACCCGACCTACCTTACCTAAATATTCCGATACAGAGTTCAAGTCTCACCTCACCTCACACTCCAAAGAATTTCTTTCTCGAACCATCTCAGGTCATCTGCCAGGGTGTCAACATCTCCCCCCCCCCCCCATCCCCCATTTATCAACCATTTCCTCCATCCTCTTCCACGAGACTTGAATCTCTCCTTCTAGATCTTTCATCCCATTTCAAGCCCTCCAAATCCTCTATCAACACCTTCATCCCTCACAATGTCCGCCACCAGAACCTTCGCCCGCGCGGCAGTCAAGTCCACACCCTCGACCTCTGCCCTGAGAACCTCAACTCGCAGCAAGGCCTTTGCCCTCCCACGCCAGACTTTCCGCCAGCAATCGCGACGAGGTTACGCCTCTGAGCCTGCCGCAAAATCATCTTCCGGTCTCTTCATTGGAATCGGAGCCCTTGCTCTCGCAGGTGCTGCCGGCTTCTACTTCTACGGCAACGGCTCTTTGCTCTCAGGTTCCTCGGGCGAGACCAAGGGTATCTTCGAGCCAAAGCAGGAGGATTACCAAAAGGTCTACGACCAGATCGCCGCACGATTGGAGGAGAAGGACGACTATGATGATGGAAGCTACGGACCAGTCTTGGTACGATTGGCATGGCATTGCAGCGGTACCTACGACAAGGAGACTGGAACCGGAGGAAGCAATGGTGCAACCATGAGATTCGCCCCAGAGGGTGACCACGGTGCCAACGCTGGTTTGGTCTCTGCTCGCGACTTCCTTGAGCCAATTAAGCGTAAGCCCACTCTTCTGCGTACCTGCGATAGCAATTGACAATTGAAATAGAGGCCAACCCATGGATCAGCTACTCTGATCTCTGGATTCTTGGAGGTGTCTGTGCCATCCAAGAGATGATGGGACCCCAAATTCCATACCGCCCAGGACGAAAAGATAAGGATATCGCTGCTTGCACACCTGACGGACGTCTCCCAGATGCCAGCCAAGGAAACAAGCACTTGCGAGATATCTTCTACCGAATGGGATTCAATGACCAGGAGATCGTTGCTCTTTCTGGAGCTCACGCTTTGGGTCGTTGCCACACCACTCGCAGTGGATTTGAGGGACCATGGACATTCTCGCCAACCGTTGTTACCAACGATTACTACAAGTTGCTCTTGAGCGAGAAGTGGCAATGGAAGAACTGGAAGGGTCCTAAGCAAGTATGTTATCCAAAGGACTCTTGTGATTGATGATTGCTAACAAACTCAATAGCTCGAAGACAAGAAGACCAAGTCTCTCATGATGCTTCCTACCGATATTGCTCTTGTTTCCGACAAGTCATTCAAGCAATGGGTCGACAAATACGCCAAGGACAACGACCTCTTCTTCAAGGATTTCTCCTCTGTCATCGTCAAGCTTTTCGAGCTTGGTGTACCTTTCGCCGAGACCACCACCCCAATGTCTCTCAAGCCAACCAACTAATTCCGCCGTTATAAGATACCCAAACGTACACGATCCATCCTTTGAGATGAGCAATAGACGTTTAGATGGATACCACATAGAAAGAAAGCGTGCTTTAGAAGATAAATGCGTGGAGGGGAGGATCAGTTGAGGATGGCATATGGCCTTCTGCCGCTGGGTTCGTTTTCCGACGTGGGGTTGTAATATGGATTTCGGGGTTGTATTTTTCGTGCTCTCTGCTTTTCATAGCATAGTTGTCATCTGTTTCCTTGTTTTCTCATCCTCTCCTGAATGTAAAACTACCATGATAGCGATTCACGGAATGCCATACCTATTTAAATACTCTTTGCCGAGTTTGCTTCCTTTCGCCTGGTGTGATGTGTTGGTACTGAAGCAACTCATTTTTGGATAACAAAATGGATGATGAGGAGGATGAGGAGGATGAGGAGTCGTTGAAATAAACAGCAGCTCCGTCCCAAGTCCTAGTTTAAAACTTGGAAAGTAGCACTACGCCAGCTGCACACTAACCCCCAGGCGCTCGGTGGACCAATCTAAAGGGACACTGACCGAAATCCACTCCCTCTTACTGGTTGGATTCTGCAGTTGGGTATATTGCGGCGTAGGAAAATGACCAGGTTCCCCGCAACGTCTGCTGTAGGTTAGACTGCGGGCATTGGGCCTGTCTAGCCTAGCCTAAGCCTCCCAGGTCTGTAATGAGAAGATAGGAGGAGAACGAAACAAGCAACCTCCTTTCTTTTCATTCGCTCAGCTCACCCACCGCTTGTTGAACTTTGTTTTTGTTTTTGTCTGGTGTTTTTGCTAGGTGTTTTTGCCTGGTGTTTGTGATTAATATTATAGAAGTGTGGGCATGGATTTCCTGCGCAAGAAGAATGGGGAGAGGAAGGGGAGGAAAGGGGGGGAGGTTTTGAGTGGTGATGATGGGCCTGTTGGCGCGTTTCCTGGGGATCCTGCAGGTGGGAGTTTTTATGCTCCTCCTCCGACTGGTGGTGTAGGTGTAGGTGCAGGTGGGGGGTTTCAAGGGAGTGCAGGTGCGATGAAGAGTGTACGTCACGGGTTTTGTATTGCCCTGTTGCTCTTTTCTTCGTTCTTTGGGTCAAGCTGGCCTACCTAGTCAGCTTTCCTGTATCATCTTGGTTGCTCCTTCCTTCCCTCTCAGTTGCGGATTTCCACTGAGAGTCGTATTTCTTGTTTTCGACACCTCATCCTGACAATACAAACAGACAACCAATACCAACAAAACTAGCAAGAAGACGACAACCAAGAAAAGCATAGGAAATATGTCGGCCAATAAATCTACCCCCGCATCTGGGTCCAGAGCCCCCGAAGTGGATATTTCACAGAACAACATGGATGACCCTGCGCATCAGACTATCTATGGCAGAGGTTATGATATGAGACGTAGGGTTGTTGGGGAGGACTATGTGGCGGAGAGTTTGGAGAAGAGTGGTGGGGATTTTATGAGGCCTTTGGTGCAGTTTGCTACTGTGAGTTTGATTTTTTTGATTTGTTTTGCGATGTTGGGTGAGGGGGAAAAAGTGGGGAGGTTATATATAGTGCCCGTCCCATCATCCTCCTGTTCTCAATTTCTTACTTTTCATCTTTTCACCCTCCTTTAATGCTCCATCCCACCCCTTTCTACTCAATTACAAAATCTTTTTCACACGCTCTCTTTTCCATTTCCCCTTGTATGATAGAATTATATACTAACAAAAAAACCCAGGAATCAGCATGGGGAACCATCTGGACACGACCAGGTCTGGAGTTGAAAACCCGAAGTCTGCTCAATTTAGTCATGTTGACTGCTTTGGGAAAGTGGATTGAATTGGGGACTCATGTTCGAGGGGCTATTAGAAATGGTGCTTCTGAGGTTGAGATTAGGGAGGCGCTGTTGCAAGCTAGGTATGTGTTCTTTGTTCATTTTGTCAGGAATCTGGTTATTGTTCCCTAGCCTCCTTTTCTCTTGTTACTTAACCTTTTTCCGATTTTGGTTTAAGAATGTTTGGGAGGACTTGGAAACCAAGTTTCATTGGTTTGAGAGGGAGGAGCTGGAGGAGTTGGAGGAGTTGGAGGAGTTGGAGGAGCAGAAGACTAATTTGTGGTGATAGTGCGTATTGTGGTCTTCCTGCTGGTATGGAGGCTTTCCGTGTTGCTGATAGGGTCTTGGCTGAGATGGAGGAGAAGGGTGAACTTGTGAGGGGATGAGTATTGACAAGTTCTTGCCAGCTTTGTTTTGGCTCCTTGATTTGCACTTGTTTGTTGCTTTGCTATTGCTTTACTGAACAGACAGCAGACCAGAGATGTCCAAGATTTCCAAGATCCATGGGGGTTGTCCACAAGTTAAGAATATTGAACTACATTATACAATTTTTTCCGTTTCTTTGACTATTTGTTTGCTTTGCCTTCTTTGACAGCCACTCAGTTCTTGCTTCTCCCACATTTGAAGAAATCCATGTTGTTTCTAGTATGAGGGTTAAATTCTTGTTATTATGTGGTTTGGAAAACTTAACCTGAGTGAATTGAGCCGGAACTGCTCTTCCGAATTTACAACTAATTCTAAGGCCACAAGGCAGTACTAGGGCTATACCCCTCACAAAGACGGAACTAGCGACCAATCATCGGCTTGCCCCTATAAAGATAGTTTGGACACAGACCAAATACACTCCGATCATCAACCAACCAACAACACAATCAACCACAGCGACCATTACTGATTTTGCTCCCCACTTTCTTCTGCTACCTTTGCATCAAGTCCTTCAAGGTCAGCTCTTTCATTCTTGGTGTGATGAACGGTGGATGAACGCTGGTCCCTTACTTGCGCACGCAACCAAGCGTCAGAAACCGAACTTGTTAATTCCGCCATCCTATCTGAAGCAAGTGCTTGCTCGCAATATACGTTACCTCCATGTACCCTGATCGCTTGCTAACCTGTACTCACAACGTTAGGTAGTGTCTGGACAGATTGTCTTACAACAAATTGGTCTACAGGCAACGGGCTTTATGACGTAGTATGATTTCTTGAATCTTAGGTCTTTTGTGCCATGAGCTGATTGTAATATTGTTTTCTTCCGTCGTTGCGCATGCATTCCACCATGCCCCAACCGAAGGTACCATCCCGCTGTCTCCAGATCAGTTTGAATATTTGAGCAACGAGGGGATTCTCTTATGAGCTGGTGGAAGAAAAAGAACCAGCAGCAAAGACAAACCTGGTTACTGGCAGCAGACAAAGATCTTTGCAGAAACAAATGGTTTGCTCCCAAACAATGGTACTTGGATCTAGACATTACTGGACAGTCTGGGCAGCCTGGGCAGCCTGGGCAGCCTAGTAATTGGGGAGAGTGGTGAGATGGGTAAAATTGGGTTCACTGAAAAAGGTCAAGTGGAAACGAAGAAACCAAGTAAAAGTAAATTACAACTGAGATTCTCTTTCTGCCATCCACAAAAGTGCTGTAACAGATTCTTTCCTTCCTTCCTCAGTCTTCTTATGTCGTAATCTACATACAACTGCAGGCAGCTAGATATTGAACCTGAAAAACACTCACAATCCACCCAATCTTAGGCGCTAAAGCAAAACAGCCTCACTCTCACCCAAACCCCCACCAGACCAAAATAACTCTCTTGCCAAAAAAAAAACAAGACCGAATCCACAAAAGTAACCAAAAAATAGGAGGGAAGGTTACCAGGATTGAACTGATGACCTCTCGGACTTCCCAAAGCTGAAGCTTCAACCTTGTGTCTGGAATCGAGTGTTCTACCACTGAACTAAACCTTCTTGCTTTCTCTTGTTGTTTGATGCTGAACCTTTGCTTGTTGGGGTATTTGTGTCGTTGGCGGGGACGTGAGGAAGGAGCTCACTAGTGCCTGGCCCCACTGAAATTCTTGGAAGGCACTTTCCATTTTCGTAAGTAAGCGAATTTGGAGCCATAAAGTCATAAAAATGTAAAATTCTCGTCATTGGGTATGCTTAGCTAGGCAGGGTTGAGTACTCAAATACTTGAATTATTTGGAGGGATCGGAATGTGAGGGGGTTTTTTGAAGGGCTTTTAGTACTAGAGGAGGCGCTATTGAGGCTATTACACTGGCTCGTATGAGTGTACTAGTTTTGCACTACCCTAGAAGGCTTGCAAAGAAAGAATTACAAAGACCAAATGATTCAAAACTACACTAGTGTACTTCCACACCAAAGACAAAGAGTTGAGAGCAAGCAAGAGCTCTCCAGTGTCTTCATAGGGTGAAGTCTTCATTGTTCTGTCACTCGTGAAGTGAAATTTCCTGATTTGCAATAAAGGTTACACGTCGCAAGTTCTTGAAGTGCTCACTAAAAGAGCCTTGGTAATGATTCACCTCGAGGTTTAGCACCTTTGAGTGTTGACTAAAGAAGAAATAGCGGATTGTGACTTTTTTATCCACTTACTTTTTTCATCATACAGTTTCAATACTATATACTAATCTTAGTTTATTAATAGAAGAGAGAATCTTTCTTAGCTGCGCCGCTTCTATTTACGTTATTCTTTGCCAATTTTTACAGAGTGTGTAAGGTTAGAAGTGTTAGAGTGCTAACGTTTGTTATATGCTTTTTGAATCGATAATATTGTGAGGCAAAGTTAGAGTAAGCAATTTAAGTTAACTATATGACTTGTGATATTTGAAAACTACTGCCATGTTCAATTAACTTGATTGTTTTGGAACTTCTGGGACAGTATTGTCGGTGTAAGAGTCTTGGCCATCGTTCTATGTCCAGATAAGTAAAGCATTATTCTCCTAAAAGTTCAAGTAGCTTTTGTGACTAACTTGGAACAATTAACTTTGACGCACTTCGTTATCCTAATTATTCTAAAACAATAAAGACAATTATTCTAAAAAAATAAAGACAATTGTTCTAACACCATATCCCCCGAAGGATGTACGCGGAACGATCACCCAGACGAACGGTAACATTTATATATCGAGTAACGAGAGACATCACATCTTCCATAAATAGTCATACCAAATAGATCTCAATTTATATTCTTCCATCTACGATCTATTTCAAACACCTTCCAATTTCCAAAATTGAGTCTCTAAATCTAGATCAATCACAAAACCACTTTTCTTACTCGATGTTTACTGCTCGTCTCCCTAAGAGATTAAACCTAAATAGAAGATCTAGTGAAAGTACCTCCAACCTGCCCAGTGGGGGGCTGGCATTGAGTACCAGATCCACTTGGTACAGGAGGTTGGACTGGGAAGCAGAAGATTCCGAGCGTGACATCCCCAGCTGCGATGGCAGAACTACGAAAAGAGAATGTCAGCAAATCCGCTTTATGTTTCACATTTCAAAATTCTCAACGTGGCGGGGAAAACGCGATCAGCTTACTTTCCAGAACAATCAGTATATGTAGTTCCAACAGTCAATACATGGTCAGCGGACCATCTGAAGACCGTGTTTCCATCAGCACAAGTTGCAAGCTCGGTGGAGGTGATATCCCCAGTTCGACGGCAGGTGGTGGATGTTGAGGAGCTGATGTTGACGAATGTGAAGAAGACGGATGCTGGGTTGGGGTTTCCTTCAGCGGGGGTGAAGGTGTTGAAGCCGTTGATTTGGAATTGGGTTGGTGCTGTGCATTGTCTTGCTGCGAGGGAGGAGGGGAGAGCAGAGGTGATTGCTGAGAGAGCGAGGACGACGAGGCCTGAGGTATGCATGGTGGATTTTTGAGTGAGATATTTGTTGGAAGGTAATGTGTGAGTTTGTTGTGGAGGGTTTGGGACGAGAGAGTGATTTTAGCAGAGGTTCCATCAACCTTTTATACCTCCATACTGTGGTACTACTTGCCTCTCCAGTCAGCTCCGCGGCAAAGTAAGTTCTGACATTATCTTACCATATCCCCCATGATCCTACATGTAGAGTGCGAACATGTACGCATCGCAGAAAACGCCACAGCTAGGTACCATAAACTCTTGTGCGGCGAAGACCACTTGTACCTCAGCTACTGACTGGATAAAGCCTTATCATACAATAAGAGGAGATGGCTTTTCCATAAGTTACATCTCGTGTATGGCTTACTGTGCAATACGCGGGAAAGGGGATACTAAATCTGCAAGCAACAGGTTGACAAAGCTCGCCTCCATGTCCCCCTTACATGTACAGTGACGAAATCTCGTATACAGAATCTAAGCTTATATCAGGCTGTAATACCCCCAGTCTTCTCTTCCGAAGCACAGGATACGATTGTTGCCTAGCATATAGGAAGCATATACGAAGCGGCGATATACATTGTGAAGTACTTTCACAACATTCGTACAATACAACCAAAGAAACAAGAACGAGAACAAGAAGCAAAGCAAAAATAGAATAATTACAGGTACGAGGACCAAAAAGCAACGTTGCGAGAATCAGTCCGATCTAGCAGACGCAAGGGACTTCCCCTATCTTATGTATGGTAGGTTCAAGGATATCATTCTAGTCAAGCCTATCGAAGTAGTATACGCAACTCTTGTGGCTTGACGACCTCGTGCTGGCGCAATTCGCTCTTCACGTCAGCCACTGCAATTTTTTAGAAAACACCTGACGATAAACAGTAATCCAAAGCATCAAGCTAGGGAATCTTGAAACAGAGAAATAGACCAATGAACCAACATCTTTTCAAGAATGAGTGAGAATAATCTGTAGCCTGGAGAAAGCTCAGCTCGAGAACTCCCGACCCCGTCGCCGCCCCACTTCCCTTTCCGCGCTACACCAAAAACAGCTAGAAACCACACGTGACCGCACAAAGCCCACCAATTTCTAAACCTCCAAGAAACTTCGCGATCTTTTTTCCCCTCCACGACCAAATCTTCATCGACAAACTCGCCATTCAACAACAATGGCAGCAGAACGCAAGGAACGAAGCGGCCTAGCCGTCGGCCCAAACAAGGGACACGTACGTCAATACACACGCCCGTCTCACCTCTTGGAGGATCTTCTCTTTTCATGATGAAGATGGACTCAACGGGCTAATTACTTTTTTTCCGCCGAATTATAGAAAACCGAGGCCAGAGTCAGCAAACCAAGAGTTAGCAGAACCAAGGGTCATTTGAGCAAGCGTACTGCTTTCGTCAGAGAGATTGTTAAGGAGGTTTCTGGGTATGTCTGATCTTCCAATTCTTGAAAGATTTTGAGATGGGATTTTGGGTTGGCGCAAAGCTTGAATGATGGCTAATAATTCTTCTTCCCACAGACTCGCACCATACGAGCGTCGTGTTATCGAACTCCTCCGCAACAGCAAGGACAAGCGTGCCCGTAAGCTCGCAAAGAAGAGAGTACGCTATCCCCACCACCATCAACACGAATCCAACACTAACATCTCATAGCTCGGTACATTCGGTCGCGCCAAGGCGAAGGTCGAGGAGTTGCAGGGTGTCATTGCTGAGGCCAGAAGAGCCGGTCACTAAATGTTTCGCAAGCATTCGATATCTTTGGTTGACACATGCGCTGGATGGGCTGGGATGGATGGAGTTGTATGAAGAAAAAGGGAATCACTTCTTCCATGATACCAAAAGTACGGCTGGGCTTCATGCTTATGATGTCTAGCAATATTGACATGATAAGTCTAAAGCGATGAACAACTTCAAGAACACACATTTTGCGATTATGATTTAATTTGTCTTTATTTTTCTGTCTAGGGCGCTCATAATGCACATACTAATGTGCAAAGGTAAAACACAAATCCTAAAAACTCCTCGCTATGCCCCCAACTCCTAATGCCGGTGAACCCCCTCCCCCGCGCCATCTATCCATTTCCTACCCATGTAAAACCAAACTTATTTCTTGCCCAACTTGAGCCATGCTGGCACGCCCGTTTTCTTTGGACGAGGGGTTGGATTGGCCTGTCCTTGACTAGAGCTTGATGTACCAGCAGTCTCATTTGGAAGAGTTGATACAATTTCTGGGATTGGGATCTCCTTTGCCTTTTGAGCAAATTGTGGCTTCAAAGTTGGTGGCTTTGTAGCAGCATCACTCACACCATCTCCCCATGTAAAATTGACCATCATATTACCTTGAAACTTCAAATCTTGAATCAACTTCTTCCCATCCTTTGGTACAGTGTGGCGCTTTCCAGTAGCATCAATCCAACCGAGTTTGAAAGGCTCAGTCTCCACTCTAATCACCCCCGTAACGTAGTTGTGCAGGTCCAATCCCGTTTCATGAGCCTCAAATGGAGAAATGATGGTCGACTGGTCTGGGAATTTGATTTTGATCTGAACCTTCCTGGTGGAAGATATCTTTGCGGCCTTTTCCTTTTCTAGTCTCTCGGCTTCTTCATATGGTAACAGTTTTTGGTTGTAGGTGCTGGATTTGAGTCGGTCCTGGTGTAGTTTTGCGTGGACGATTGATGGTTCGTAGTCATCCTCACGGAATGGTTGAAGAGCAGCTCTTGGAACATCGGACGTAGGAGCAGAGTAGATGGCAATGGGACGTTGATCGGGGCCAAGCAGTTCCTTCTCTGGCTCGGGCTCAGGTGTTGGCAGCGAGTCTGTTGGTTCTGGTGCCTTTTCGCTCGTATTGACCTCAGTGTCAGGTGTAGCTTCGTGAGATGTAACTTTTGCGACTTCGTCCGTAATATTGACATCTTCAGAGGGTGCAACCGCAGAAGCAGGTGCTGCTGACTCTATAGGATCTTTCTTGAAGTATTCATCAATAACCACCATAGCCTCTTCCAAAGGTGTAGTTGTCGTCTTGAAGTTTAGTCTAATAAGACATGACCCTTTGTTGAAACCAAACCGAGCAAGCGTCTTCTGGAGGTCTGAGAATTCTGAATAGTCGCGGCCCATCAGATTGATGACAGGCATTTCGTAGTATATGCGAGCTTCCAAAACATTCCCATTTTGAACATTGGTATTTCCTCTAGCGGTAAAGTTGAAGTTCTTGCTTTCCATGCTCTCGAATTTCCGCAGCACATGCCATATTGTCGTATCGCTTGAGAACTTATCGGTTAATCTTCCACCTGGAACACTGG
This sequence comes from Hymenoscyphus infarciens, assembly GCA_001414345.1. Taxonomy (NCBI): domain Eukaryota; kingdom Fungi; phylum Ascomycota; class Leotiomycetes; order Helotiales; family Helotiaceae; genus Hymenoscyphus; species Hymenoscyphus infarciens. The sequence goes on along the minus strand of LLCB01000002.1, from coordinate 117,771 downwards.
CTGCGTATTCTTCTGGTAGTTGTAGGGCGACAGATATGACCGTGGGGGATTTTGAGGCGACGACGAGTTCGAGCTTTGCGCCAGGTACAATACCGGCTTGTCTGAAGGGGACTTCCATTGGTATGGATTTGCCTTTGTTCCTGGGAGACATTCTGTTAGCTATTATCTTACCATGAAGCCTAAATCTCCAGGGATTTGGGAACCAACTTGAGAACATAGTTGCTCGACTTCAAGCCAAACTTCTTGCAAGCTTCCTCCAAGACATCCGTCATGTAAGTGCCTGGGTTGACTTTGATATTCTGCCGCCTAAAGGAGGTATCGGTGACTACAACATGGGAAGCCATGTTGGATATGGAGGAGGATCAGGAAGCGAGACAGGTTGGTTGTTGATTGCTGGAAAGTTTGTTGAATGGAGTTTGTCAGACAGCTGTGGTGGGTGGTGGCGGGGTTGTTCTTTATGCTTCTTTTGGCTACGAATTCCAAAGAGCCGGAAATCGCACGGGTTTTGGCTTTAAACCGGTTATTGAAGTATTACTTGAAAACTCTGGACGATCGAGATAAAATAAGAAAGATTCCGAAGCATGTTTGTAGATTATGTACTCAGGTAGCCTTCCCTTTCTGGCTATGCCTGGCATTGATGCCGCTGGGAAGGCGGCACTTGACGATTCTCATATGCATTTGGTAGAACAAGATAAAAGTTTGACAATCTCGAAAACCCAAGCCAGGCATCCCAGACTATCTATCCTACTATTCTCGCCAGAACTAAATCATTATAACAGTAACTTCGTAGAACTTTCTGAAGATTCAATCGACTTAATCAGTGCCGCTTTTGCGAAAGGACAAGGTTTCGCTGGTCCAAGCTTCCGGTGCTGATAGAACGCGACAGCCGTGTCTACCTTGCCATAGGTATTGAACTCAAACTATCAACAGCCTCGCCCTAGCACAACCTCCCTCGAAAGGCCAAACACTACATCAAGAAATCTCAATCTCCCTTGTCCTTCCTCTAGATACCCAACTCACCAAACCCCCTCCTCTTCCCTCAATATGGTAAGCCCTCTCATCTTCCCCGAACCAAAACAGCTATAGCTAACCCATCTCTCCAGAGCTCCCCATTCTCAATCAGTACGCCCCTCCCTTCTCCCATTCCCTCGAAACCCCCATCCCTAACATACAATCCCAGATGGCGGCGCCTGCGTGGCAATGGTAGGAAAGGACTGCGTAGCCATAGCCTGCGATCTCCGTCTCGGCCTCCAATCCCTCACCGTCTCCAACAACTTCCCCAAGATCTTCTCATACGGCGACGTCTACCTGGGCCTCACTGGACTCGCCACCGATGTCTCCACCGTCAGCGATCTCTTCCGTTACAAAGTCAACATGTACCGACTCCGCGAAGAGCGAAACATCTCCCCTTCCACAATGGCCAACTTGGTCAGCAGTAGCTTGTACGAGCGGAGATTCGGTCCCTTTTTCGTCAGTCCGGTGATCGCGGGTCTGGATCAGAAGACGGGGAAGCCATTTATTTGTGGTTTTGATAGTATTGGGTGTATTGATTTTGCGAAGGACTTTATTGTTTCGGGGACGGCGAGTGATCAACTTTTTGGTACTTGTGAGGGTCTCTGGGAGCCAGATCTAGTAGGTTTCCCCTCTGTCTTTTGGATCTATTCTGTCATTCTAGAATGTGCTTTGGAAGAAATCCAGGCTAACATAGGAAATTTAGGGACCAGAGGACCTCTTCGAGACGATTTCGCAAGCTTTGTTGAACGCCGTAGACAGAGATGCATTATCTGGATGGGGAGCACACGTTTACATTATCGAGAAAGACAAGGTCACAAAGCGATTGTTGAAGGGCAGGCAAGATTAGAGGAGAAGAACAGAGGTGTGTCGATGGGAATCAACGGGCTGGTGTTCAGAGCACCTCGCAAAGTGGCTCGCTCTGTGTACTATTAAAATCTAGCAGAAAGAAGCTTGATACCACGAATGGAAATGGCATGAACAAATCATCCGCATCTAGCAATGGTTTTTGAGTGTGGCGATGAATGGATAGCAAGATCCTCAAGAGCTGGAGAAACTTCAAGTACTCTTCACAGCGATTCGTATTCTCTCTTCACGAGACAAGCCCTATGGCCATTTCATCAGAAAGATAGGGAGTTGTTCTTCTGCTCACCAAATTTTAGTGCGAAAATGCTAGATCCTCGCGAGTAAGCCAGCAAAGTGAAAGCGACGAGTAAGCGACGAGTAAGCCACAAGTAAGTCATGGGTGATTTACAAATAAGCTACGAGTAAGCCAGCAACTTCAAGAGACTTATGATTCTCCCAGTTCTTTACCGACGTACAACTCCAGTCTTCTTGTAACCCGAACTCTTTGCCAGTAAGCTATAAAAGATTAAGTAAGCAAGTAACATTTGGGGGCCAAAAAGAATCTCACGGGTAAACTGCCAATTTTCAAGTAAGCTATCAATTGTCGAGTAAACCAGCAATTAGCGAGTAAACCATGTCAGCCCGGCAATCGTCGAGTAACGAGTAAAACAACAACTGTCAAGTAAGCCATCAAATGTCGCGTAAACCATACCAACCTCTTGCTTACCCACGAACACCGTGACTCTTCCTCATAATCTCATTGGTGGGAAACGATTTTTTCAAGGGGTGCATGCGTGTTGGCGAATCATATCCGATGAGGAGTTTTCTTGACGGTGTTGGTGGGAAAGGAGAGGCTGGGGATCGGGCGGTGACCAAGTGACTATTAGTAAAAGCCGGGCAGTAGTTGACGAGTAAGCTAGTAAGTGAGCCAGTAAGTGACAAGCCAATCAACGGCGCAAGGATACGGAGAAATATAGACTCCCATCAAGAGACAAAACTCAATTCTCCTCACTGCCAGTGATGTCCAATCTTAGAAACGCCAGGTCTACAGGAAAACGACTTACATTCCAAATTGCTCTCCAGATCTCGCAAAACCAAAAAAAAGAACTTCTCACATGCCAGAATTCGAACGAGGCCGAAAAGCCCCCAAAAAACAATTTAAAGATTGCAAGTGCGCTTTATATTGATCTACCTAATCTATTAAAATCTACGCATCTGACCTCCCGATCCTCAAAGATCCATCGATCAACCATCTACTCCTTCTTAGGCTTCGACTCAATAACCTTGGTCTTCTGGATGAAAAGTTGTCTCTCCGCGAACTTGAGTACCTCATCGATGAGACTATATCTATGTTAGCATTTCTTCAGAAATAGGGATGAGAGGATGTAGCTTACATAACAGGCGCACTAATTACCAAGACCGCCTGCCACTCATTCCAGTTCAAAGGAAGAATGGAAAACAGAGTCTGCAAAATAGGCGTATAAAGCAGAGCAAAGTGTAGCGCCATCGAAAGAGCAATAGCATAAACAAGCATCATGTTGTCCCAAAGTGGGAGAGTAATGAGAGACTCGCTAGACGAGAGAGCATTCATAGCGTTGAGCATCTCAATGACAACGAGAATAGACAGGGAGACAGTAGAAGCAGATTTCGCCATATCATCCGAGAACATCTGGCAGCCAATTTCGGAAAATTGGCTGGAGCAACGGTGGAAGTGGGATAATTGCCAGAAGGTGATTTGTGGACCTTCAGAGTTATACATGAACCACCAGGCGTATCCAGCAACTGTTGCGAGACCGACGTAGATACCGATGACCATGTAGCGGAAGAATAGCCATCCTCCAATGAGGGGTTCATCACGCCTTCTTGGCTTTCTTCTCATGATGTCGTGATCAGGTGGGTTGAAGGAAAGGGCGGTGGCTGGAAGGCCATCGGTAACCAGGTTGACCCAGAGGAGTTGAACGGGGATGAGAGCTTCAGGCATGCCCATGGCAGCTGTCAAGAAGATTGAGACAACTTCACCGATGTTGGATGAAATGAGATATCTGATGAACTGTTGAGTGTTGTTGTAGATGGAACGGCCCTCTTCGATAGCAACCTCGATGGTAGCAAAGTTGTCGTCAGCGAGAACCATATCGGAAGCCAGTTTGGCGACATCAGTGCCAGATCCCATGGCAACTCCAATGTCGGCCTTCTTAAGTGCAGGAGCATCATTGACACCGTCTCCAGTCATGGCAACAACCTCTCCGTTGGACTGGAGAAGATCAACGAGTTTTGACTTATGACTTGGTTCGACTCGAGAAAACAATGATGCGGTTTTGGCAGCATTCAACTGCTGGCTTTCGCTGAGCTGGTCGAATTCTCGTCCAGTGTAACTCTTTCCAGTCAAGTCTTCGTCTTGTCCAAAGACACCAATTTGCCGGCAAATCGTTTCAGCCGTGTTGCGGTTGTCACCAGTGATAACAATCACTCGAATACCAGCTGACTGACACTTCTTGATGGAGCTATAAACCTCTGGACGTGGAGGATCCTCCATACCAACCAACCCCAGGAGGGTCAATTTTTGCTCGAGTTTGGAGTAGTCGGATGTAGATTTTGCGGTTTTGAGAAGAGGGTTGGATCCAACATCCTCAAGACTAGCCAGGGCGATAACACGAAGACCTCTATTTCCATAGTCGGCAACCTCCTTGAGAAGTAGCTCGGAGAGGCTTTTTGATAGTGGTACGCGATTTCCATTTGCTCCCACAAGAGTGTGAGTGCAACGGTCGATAATAGATTCAGGGGCTCCCTTGACAAGTAGTCTTTGGGAGTTATTGTCGCCAACCAGAACAGACATGCTCTTTCGGTCTCTTGAAAATTCGTAAGTGGCAAGACGTGGGGCTCTCTTCTCGTACCAGGCGCTCATGAGGTTCAGTGCCTCTGAAGCAGCAACACCAGCTCGGGTCTGGTTGTGGGCAGCATCGTTGGTACCAACCTTTTCGGTAAGAACACGTAGAGCGCCCTCAGTAGGCTCCCCGACATTTGAGTAGTTTCCAGTTTTGGAATCCAAAGCAAGCTGTGCATCGTTGCAAAGAGCTGCGACTTCAGTCATTTGGAAGATGGTCTCGGACTTTCCAGCCACGTTGGCAACCTCCTTTCCTTGCGATGTAATGTTTCCGTGGGGCGCGAATGTGGTACCTTCAACATCCAACTCTTCAAGATCGTTACCAGCTTCATTTATGTATACAATCTTTCTAACGCTCATCTGGTTGGTAGTGAGAGTTCCAGTCTTATCAGAACAGATTACGCTGCAACTTCCAAGGGTCTCTACGGATGGCAAGCTTCGTACAACAGCGTTCTTAGCAGCCATTTTTCGGGTGCCGAGCGCCAGACAAGTGGTGATAACTACAGCCAATCCTTCTGGAATGGCAGCTACTCCGAGAGATACGGCAATTTTGAGGTAATAAATAGCGCCCTTCGCGAACCCTCCATGAGATGGGTCGGCGAAATGGGGGATGTTGATGAGCCATACGGCAATACAGATCAACGAAATGACCTTGGCCAAAGTGTCTCCGAAATCATTGAGTTTTTGTTTGAGGGGTGTTGGCTCTGAGATTTGTGCTACAATGCTTTCGTGGATGTCGCCAATAGCCGTAGATGATCCAGTCAGAACGACGATTGCTGTTGCATGGCCCGTAACCACAGTAGTCCCAGAGAAAAGAGTGTTGATCTGATCTTGCTTCACAGCTTGAATATCCTTCACCACCTCGGTATCCTTTCCGACACTCTCACTTTCTCCGGTAAGAATGGCCTGGTCGACTGCGAAACTGTTGCTTTGAACAGAGAGAACTCTGCAATCTGCGGGAATTCTGTCTCCCACGGCGATCGAGATAATGTCTCCAGGAACGAGTTCCTCTGCTTTGACCTTTGTAACGTGTCCATCGCGGATAACCTTGGCCTCGTTTGCTGAATATTCTTGTAATGCGGCAATGGCCTTTTCTGCGCTGCTTTCCTGCGAGACCCCGACGACGGCGTTGAGAATTAGGATTGTAAGGATCTGCGGATGGTTAGCAAGAATAATGCGCAATTGACATGAGATTGGGAAGACATACAACTGCAGGGTCAACGAACGCGGACCAGCCCCCGTCCTCGAAAAGTGCCAATACAAAGGAAATCCCGGCAGATCCAAGAAGAATAATGACAAGCTGGTCCTTGAATTGTTCTAAAATCAGCTCCCAGATGGGAGTGGGAGGTTCTTCGGCGATTGCTGTGAAATGCCAATTAGAGCCGAACTAGATAGGTAGAGTAGCTGGCGCAAGAGTGGATTTGAGCTTACCATTTCGCCCATGTTTGTCTCTGTACTCTTTAATTTGCGCCTCGCTGAGTCCTTGCTCCTCCGAGACGGAGAAATGCTTCAAGACCTCGGAAGTTGTTTTGTTGAAGGAATTCTCCATTTTCAGAAGTGGTGGATTAGATCCGGGAGTAGGTTATCTCTGGTAACAAATCATGCACGACTTGCGCGGTCTTGCAACTGAAAATTGCAAGAAAACTTGAGAAGGTGGTGTGAGGGAGAAGAAGGGGAAAGGAATGCCAGAGGAGGCAAAAGAAGATCAAAGAAGTTGGGACTTTTGGTTGACTTGTCCTTGGGATTTGTAAAAATAAAAATAAAAAGTCCAAAGGCCAGATATTGTATTCAGAGACCTGAGAGCTTTGCGCCGGTGGCCACCCGCCGCTACCACTCGCAGCCAATTGGAAGGCGAGTAGCACTGGGTACGTACCTTCCTCACCTCCAGCTACCTAAGCTGGTTCGGGGGATCACGTTACTTTGTGAATGAAATTCCATTGCAGGTGACGGGAGCGACTTACTTCTTCCTTCGTGTCTGATTTCGTCAGTTGTTGAGGGTTTTGATAAGGATGCGTAGCCTCGTAGGTGGTTGATAATACCTGGTGTCGATTTGTCTTCACCCTTGCTAAGCACGTAATAGTAATAGTTTCAAAAGTGGCCTAAGATGAATAGCTACGCTACGCTACGCTACTTACCAGGAAAAGGTTTCTAGTCGATCGCAATAGATTTCTACTTGTACTCGTACTACTATCAGAACTCTCCACGCGTCTTCTCTCTGCCCCTCCATACCCCTCCTTGCGAGACCGGAGGCGGAAGGAAACCTTCAACAGAGGTGCTTCAACAAGCCAACCTCATACACCATAGGGATACCGATATCTCCAACCTGCGGAAGCGCGCAATGAAATTCCATATACACAATCCGATATGATGCAGATGGTTGATCGAAGGTGTCTCCGATCATTCGTTCTGGCTCCTGCGTCGATGGCTGTGTCATTATAAGGGACATTTCAAGCCACAAAACGAGGAGATGATTGGCATATCGTATCATCTGGCCTCATGTATGAAAGGAGGTCTCCCCAGATCAGCTGCGCTTACTCTTCTTGGGTCCATCCAAAGACCTCCACAGCTCAAAGTACAGTCACATGATCCTACGCGATTATTCTACAGACCTGAGATTCCGATTGGATGGTGTTGTCTCCATCTGTGGCACCCGCAGAAGTCCAAATCGTGGCAAGGACTGTGATGGGTCTATTGTTTGCTTTCGTCAGACCAAACGGGAGACGACTATTTGTTGTGGTTCGGTGGTCATGGTGACTTGCCCTGGGTGCTGGTTCTGATGGTTCCTCAAGATGCCAACACATTCTATGGACCGTCATCCTTGCAAAGAGTAAGGCAGAATTGGACTGCTGGTACGACTGCAAATGGGTGATAAGAAAAGGCACACTGCAGCCAGCCAATATAAAATCATAACCAACTTGGTTTATACTCATACATGCTCCTACTACTTATCATACCTAATATGGTGTGACTGTTCAGGTAGAAGGTCACATCCCGTTGGGCTCTAGGCATCTCTTCTGATGCTGATGATGGATGTCAACAAACAACCTACCTACGTACAGATAGAGATTGATATTCAAGCCTCCTTTCCCTACAAGGCAATCCACGTGATGAATTATGAGACTGATATAGAACCCATGCTCTCCCAGCGGTCCCTCTGCCATGTGGAGTCTTGAAGGTTTGCCTGGGCACCTAGTACTTGGTTCTCCAGCACTTTCCATGTGAGTCGAAAACCCGGAAAAGCAGCAGAAGGAGCATGTATCCAGACTTAACAGGAGTAGGATACTTGGAAATGAACAAGAACTGTAATGGCGATATGAAAGAACATGATCGAGAGGGAAAGGGTGGTACTGTGAGGTTCTTAATCATAAACATGTTTGTTGATGTGGTGAATTTTCGTGGTTCTACGGGTGCCGCTTTATCCGCTGTATGTTTTTAGCGAAATCATCGCTCCTCCATCTCGACAACTTGAACATCATCTTTGCTTGCGGCAACTTTTCTACCACACCCACCTCCGAGCTTCCCCTTGCCCCCATACCAAACACTCTATCATCCCAATCTCTCTGCTACCTACACTCTCGCAATAATGACCACCGAAGTAAGTGTCCACTGTTCTCATCCCCGCCGCCGCACTCTCTGCTATCATCACCTGTGATCCTCATTCAATTCCCCTCACGTCCAACCGCCCCCGATCTACCGCGTTTCTATCAGTCTTTCCTATCCGCGCCATCATCTGAAAGAGCTATGCTAACATCCCATCTTTTCTACAGCGTGAAAGGTTCGAGAAACCCGAAATTCCGCGTCCCGCATGCTCCTCCGACCCCGTATACTGACCATGGTACAGCAAGACCTTCCTCGCTAGGCTCTGCGAGCAGGCTGAGCGTTACGATGAGATGGTTACATATATGAAGGAGGTTGCCAAGGTATGCGGTCTACGAGGCACTGCCGTCCCTGATGGCGGTCTTTGCGGAAAGGTCCATATGGCTGATGACGCGTGATTGTAGTTGGGCGGAGAACTCACTGTTGATGAGAGAAACCTTTTGTCGGTCGCATACAAGAACGTCGTCGGAACTCGACGTGCTTCTTGGCGCATTATCTCGTCGATCGAGCAGAAGGAAGAATCCAAGGGTACCGACAAACATGTTACCACCATCCGAGACTACCGTCAAAAGATCGAGACCGAGCTTGAGAAGGTCTGCCAGGATGTTCTCGATGTTTTGGACGAGTCCTTGATTCCAAAGGCAGAGTCTGGAGAGTCCAAGGTCTTTTACCACAAGATGTATGTCTTATCAGTCCCGCCAATCGCACAAGGTGCGAAGCCTATCTCGGGACCGCTGCTAACAGATTTACCCATTTAGGAAGGGTGACTACCACCGCTATTTGGCTGAGTTTGCCTCTGGTGAGAAGCGCAAGGTTGCTGCCACCGCTGCCCACGAGGCCTACAAGGTATGACAAGAAGATCCCCAATCGTCAAATAAACAAGATCCCGCGCTAATGATTTTATGGTTAGAACGCTACTGACGTCGCCCAAACTGAGCTCACCCCAACCCACCCAATCCGTCTCGGTCTCGCCCTCAACTTCTCCGTCTTTTACTACGAGATCTTGAACTCACCGGATCGTGCATGCCATCTCGCCAAGCAGGCATTTGATGACGCTATTGCTGAGCTCGACTCTCTGTCCGAGGAATCATACCGCGACAGCACTCTTATCATGCAACTCCTCCGTGACAACCTCACTCTCTGGACCTCTTCAGATAGCGGAGAGGCTGAGGCCGCACCAGCCGACGCATCTGCCGCTCCCAAGGAGGCCGAGAAGGCACCCGAGGCTGAGAAGACCGAGACCGCCGCTGAGCCAAAGACGGATGCCGCCGCTGCTCCAGCTCCTGCCACCGAATCCTAGAATGTTCATTCTCGAATCTCCTCGTCTCAATATTTCATATGCTTTCTGCTGGTATATCCGGCTTACTGGCGGTGTGATTGCAGCATGGGTAGGGGATGGGAGTTGATATGAAAAGCAGAACGAGTGTGCTTTTTGCGGATTCATGCAATTTGCGAATTATACACCATACTGCGAAACCTGACGATCATGTTTTCCTTTCTGGTTGCGTTTTTACTGCGGTCTTTCTTACCATCGTGGACGTGTTTTTGCGGATGGAACCTTGAACGGGCTCTGGAAGCGGGCGTCCCTCGATATCGGAATTGCAATTTTCACACAGGGGCCGCGATGGTTCAATGGCTTCTTAGGGAGATGATTTTGTCAAATGGAACTTGGGAATCTCTCTGGATGCAATGGACTCTTAGTTTCTCTGGTGGGGTTGTTTTCTGACCTAGATATCCCTCTGATTTTCTTACAAATCCTCTGCGTTGTCGTAGCGAATAGTCCCTCGGAACCTGTACTACTCTTTGTGGTGCTGGTTGATAAATTCATTCCACACTATTAACTGTGTTCCAACTGCAAGTGACCTTGATAATTGATAAGTGCATGTGTAAATTGCCTTTTCCCTCTAATACCCTTCTTCGCCAGTACATTCCCTACCCATTCATCCTGTACAACCTTTTGTCCACAATAGGCAATTGCTCAACAGGTTAATATATTATTTCTTGGAAGCCTGCTGAGAAAACCCCCTTCGACGTGGAAGTGTAAATGATTTGTATACAAAGTCTTATGATGCATTTTCTGTACATCCCTAGCTGTTACTCCTAGATGCCTGTATATCTAAACTACCGCAGTGACCTTCAATGAGCCTCGGCAGTGGTTGAGCTTGAACCACAATCAGATCCACTGCTGCTATGTGTCTTAAAGCCTCTCGAGGGTTTAAGTAAGTCTCTTCCCCTTTGTTGTCTAGATTACTTGCGCCATCCAAAATATCTCAAGGCTGACCTCATGAATATGATCGAACTCCCCACAATCCACACACAACCAGAAAAACGAAACAGAAAAGCTCTGGCTAGGGCATCCCGAAAACAGATCTCGCCCTAGCAGACCAAGGCTTCTAAACAAAATGGGATGAGGAAGTTGATGCAAGGAGAGGAATAGAAGTGATTTTAGAAAGGTCGCGATCCAAGAGGATTATTTGTGGGCTTCAGAAATGGTCATGTTGAGATCATTACTCCAAAGGAGCATTCATTCTCTTCCTATTATGATGATACTGAGTATCGTTCATCATCAGCCATGTGGAAGAAGAGGTTCGAGTCGCGGAAAAATTCAAACTTGAACGAGCTCCTCAGGGCGCTAATCCCCTTTGGGATTGGCGCTATCAAGCGGACTTGAGCCTCCCAAGTTCCAGGCTCAAGCTGACGGAGGTAACCTGGAATCCACAACACAACAGTATTCACTTTCCTCTCGTTTTCCCTTCAACCTCCGCACCTGTCCTACTCGCGCAGCAGTATTACCCACCACATCTCAAGACTGTGCGCCCTCAACATCCTCCCCACGAATCCAATCGACGCGCCATCTTCGAATCCCGATATTCCCGCCCTTCTTTTGCGACGATGAGTGACTTCAATTATGGAGGAACCGATGAGGAGTCGGCTGAGATCAAGAAGCTCAATGCCGAAGTGGTACGTCTTGTCCCAGCGACTTGGTCCCAGCTGTGCGCCCGCCCTAGCTAACACGAGTTTGCGCGTAGCTTGAGAATACCGACAAATTTGAGAATTGGGAGAAGTTGGTTCACGCCGCAGAGTCCCTCGAGGGTGGCCTAAACCGCAATTCCAGCCCCCAGGCAATCGCAACCACCCGCGACGCCTACGATCGATTCCTCGCCAAATTTCCTCTGCTCTTTGGATACTGGAAGAAATATGCCGACCTCGAGTTCTCAATTGCGGGCACCGAGGCTGCAGAGATGGTAAGGATGCGACCCGATACATGCGCGAGGCGCGAGGTGGTGGATAGCGGCTGACATGGGATAGGTCTTCGAGCGTGGAATTGCCAGCATCGCGACATCAGTGGATCTTTGGACCGAATATTGTTCCTTCAAGGTCGAGACAAGTCATGATCCAGACGTGATCAGAGAGTAAGTATACTGGATACTTTCCTTCCCTTTTAACACAGACGAATGCGACGAGACGACCTGGTTGCCGTGTGCCCTTCACGTGGAGAATCATGGGGGTTGCAGACGGTGAGAACTGCCAAAAGAGTCGCTCCTTGTTTGATATTCTTCTCACCCGAATGATCAGGACCTTTCCTTCTGCACATCACACGTTCGCTTTTACCTCACTCAAATCTACACATTGTTCGGATCGGTTGGAATTTGATGGAGAATAGTTCAGCACATGCCCTTCCCGTATTTGCACTCCTCGCCATTTCCGCATCCCCCCTTCTACCCCTCCCCAGTTCCAGCTAACATGACAAACTAGACTTTTCGAACGTGGTGCTTCATCCGTTGGTCTTGATTTCCTGGCACACCCTTTCTGGGATAAATACTTGGAGTTCGAGGATCGCCTCGAGGCCCAAGACAAGATTTTCGCCATACTTAGCCGGGTCATCAAGATTCCCATGCACCAGTATGCACGTTATTTTGAACGCTTCCGTCAACTGGCCCATGCCCGTCCTCTCCCAGAACTTGTCTCCCCGGAAACCCTTGCCCAATTTGGAGCCGAGGTCGAGGCCGAAGCCTTCCAGAGTGGACCCAAGGGAGAACAGGAAATCGATCGTGAAATACGTACCAAAATTGACAACTTCCACCTCGAGTCATTTACGCGAACTCAAACAGAGACAACAAAACGATGGACCTATGAGTCAGAGGTCAAACGCCCATACTTTCATGTCACCGAACTTGATCCTCAGCAGTTAGCCAACTGGCGAAAGTATTTGGACTTCGAGGAGTCAGAAGGCGACTATGTCAGATCAGTCTTTCTTTATGAAAGATGTTTGGTCACTTGTGCCTTTTATGACGAATTCTGGTTCCGGTACGCACGCTGGATGTCTGCTCAAGAGGGAAAGCAAGAGGAAGTACGAAATATCTACCAGCGCGCCAGCACTGTCTACGTACCCATTAGCCGACCCGGCATCAGATTGCAATACGCCTATTTTGAAGAGATGTCGGGTCGCGCCGATGTTGCAAGAGATATTCACTCTGCTATCCTCGACCGCATGCCAGGCCATGTTGAAACCATCATCTCCTGGTCTAATCTCGAGAGACGCCAAAATGGTCTTGAAGCTGCCATCGAAGTATTCAAGGCCCAGATTGACTCGCCAGCAGTAGACCTATTTGCCAAGGCTGCTTTTGTTGTTGAGTGGGCCACTCTCCTATGGAAGATTCAAGGATCTGTTGAAGAAGCTCGCCAGGTCTTCCAAAAGAACCAGCAATGGTACTTGCAAAGTCGTCATTTCTGGGCCAAATACCTTGAATTTGAACTCAGCCAACCAACAAGTTTGGCCACCGAGTCGGAGCACTATGCAAGAATCAAGAAGATTCATGACGATATGATTCAGCAAAGCCGTATGACTTTGGCTACGAAGAAAGACCTCAGCAATTACTATTTATTGTATTTGCAACAGAGAGGCACAAAAGAGGCGATGAAGGAGTTTTTGCAAGTTGATAGAGAACTTAATGGGTGAGTTGATCATACTCCTTCTTTGATACATTGATACACCCGACTAACTTTTAACAGACCAATATCTATTCAACCTGCTACTCTTAAGGATGGCAATAAGGGCTTAGAAAATGGCCACGCTGCAGGTGAAGTCGACGAGGCTACATTAAAGAAAGGCGAAGCACAATACCGCACCTACTTTCAGCAACGAGGAGAACTGCCGCTCAACGCCCAAGGGCTTGCAGCATTTCATTGAGGTCCTTGTTGCAACACCTCGTTGCATTTTTATTAGGGAGAAGGAGGGAATCGGTCTCCCGCCCGCTCTGCGGGTGGAAGGTGCATTGCATGTAAAATAGTTCTCTGCCTTTTTTTTTCTCCAGTCGCGGGTTGTATTCTAGCTGCTCTTGGACAAGCGCCTTCGCTCACGGCCTATCAGATTTTATTGCTTTTTATAGTTGATGGTGGGGTGCGAATCATAATAACTCAAAAGTCTGCATTTCACATTTACTATCTTATCTCGTTTTGCTGTGTTTCTTATGACTTTGCTAAGTTGATATTCCCTAGAAATTTCGTTTCGTTGTTTTGTTTGAGCCATGATCATCACTTTAAGCGAAGTCAAGAAAAACTGGACGTGTCCATCCCCACATTGTCTGTCGCAAGCCCTATGTTCATTTAAATTGTTTCTCTTACTTTCCTTTAAAGTAGACTTATATGAGTAGTGTATTAGCTTACATAAAACTTGGAGTTTGCTCAAGGTACACCGGAAAGCCGATATCGTCATCCAAGCAGCCGGCGAACACACATCAGCCGTTCTCGCTCTCATGGGAGGCACGACTTTAAATCCAAAACATTTATCCGAGAAGGAAGTGGAGCGACCGCTCTTCATCCAGATCTCAGGCGCTAGCAATGTTACCTACACTGTCTTTGGGGAGAAATCTCCTAGGGGCTGGAGTGACATCGAGCACTGGGATGATCTCTTGAAGTTGGAGGAATCATGTATTAGTGTCCGAACAGATAATGCGACTCGCAAGCTCTCCGTGGAGAAAAACGTGAGGTCACTTACTCTCGCACCACCCACCATTCTTGGACGTGGTCTTGGGGCTGGGAGAACGGAAACACATCAACGTCTTCAATACGATTATATCATCAAGAATGGCGCTGCTCTTCTTGGTGGTAAAGGGGAGAATGTGTGGAGTGCCTACTATTTCTATCGAGGATCTTGGACGGGCGTGTGTTTTTCTTTTGGAGGAAGCACAGAAGGAGGGGAGTAAGCTGAGGTTTAGACAAGCGGGGTATTATTTTATTACAGCTTTTGATTTAAGCTTGGCTGAGATGATGAAGGTGGCTGGCGAGAGTTTGTGGAGGGAGGGGTTGGTGAGTACTAAGGAGGTAGAGATAAAGAGTCTTAAGGAGGTTGAGAGAGACTTAGGGAGTTTAGGAAGTATCTTACAGCTAGTAGCTCGATGATTAGGGCTAATAAGTTGGCTGAGCTTAGGTGGAGGCCTATAGATTTTGAGTGGTTGAGGTTGGTGCAGGAGACGCCTGGGTATAGATGCTAGGTGGATTCTTCTGGTGCTTTGCACTATCTAGATTGTTGTAATTTGAAGAGTCCAAGATTGACATTTCTTCTATAGTCGCATGGAAATCTTCCTCGTCAAGATGGTGTTTGCCCAGTTTATTCTAGAGAGACAACGGCCCAACAGATAAATGGCTGAAGAGAAGTGGTTTCATCTAACGCGGTTGATGCTGGTAGCGCTGTGATCGGTGCTTGTTGCTGCAGGCTGTGATGGCTTGGAAAATCTCCAAGGCACTCAGTATCTAATAAGCAGCGACTCCCCCCTTTTAGCTTTGGTTTCCCTTGAGAATATTCTTTCTATCCATTGTGCAATTTATAATGAATCTTCAAAGAGCACAGTGATTTACGATCTAACCAAGAAGCTGCATCTACAACTGGTATAAACAATGACACCCCGGAAAAGCCAAACACAATGACAGAAACATCCGTGAAGGAGGACATATTAGATGCAAAATAGGAAGTGGCATCACGATCAGAAGTGCACACCTTTTTCTGGAAAAACGTTTCGAAACTACGACCCCTACAATCCCAGGCGAGTGTGAGGGAGAAGCTTCTAGTACTATCGCTTAGTCGGTTCGAGCATTTATGTACTAATTTCTATGACGATATCTACGTAGGAAGGTCAGAATGGCCCAAGGACAAAAGCTAGAACACCTCCCATCTGTACAGGATCTCCACCCGACACAGAATCTCTCTCGAATGAAAATGGCCGTCTTACCACTAGTAAGTTTTCGCGAACTCGCAGAAGATCTATTTTACGAGTTATCAGGGCGACAAACTGATGATACAACCGAATTTCCCGCCATCGGAACCTCTACGTTTGTTATGTCCTCGATAGAAAATGAGAGAAGGCAGTTTCTTAGACTGAATACACTAGCTACGCGAAACCCCTCGTTGACCAGTGTTAATCAAATTCAGCAAAAGCCAGAACTTATGAGGAAAACGCGGTACGACCAACCCAAGGCTGCGAATAGGAGAATGCCCGATGGAACACCTTTGAAGACAGCTTCAGCCAAGAGGCAAGGTCTCTCTGGAGTCTGCACCATTTTTCAAAGTTGAAAGTACTGACAATAAGTCAGCCACTCTCCTGTAGCTAAGACGACCTTACCAATGATCGTGAATGGGAAATTGATTTATGCGTCACCGGATTCGGGGGTCGGAACAGAATATAATCGCGAAAGATGTTTTTATTGAACTTATTCGTACTGTCAAAGCAGTCGGGCGAGTATTAGTTACTTGTCAGTGTGCTTCTGAATTAGCCGAGGAGAACCCCACCAACATAAGCTGTTGGTTTTACGTTTTCCAAACCTTAATAACCCCTTTGATCATGGGAATGGCCCTTTTAGAAGAAACGGAGACACTCACGAGGAACAAGCATCGACTTGAGGTGTAAAAGCGCACAGTGTCAAATTCGGTCATATTCTCAATAGCCTCTGTTCTCTCCACGTACAAGTTTAATAATAATCAGTGAATTGGCTTTCCCCGCCTCTTGGCGCTTTCTGGATATTTTCCTTCAGCCTGGGTGAACTCCGTGTTTTTTTACTTATAAGTATATAATAAGTAACGCTAGTTATAAATGACTTGTTTATTAGACAAAAGAGGGTTAAGTACTACTAGAACACGGTCTATAGTTCTTTTTAGTATTTTATTTACTATATATTTATTAATTTATTAATAAAGGTTTACTTAGCCTATCCTAGCCTAACCTCTAGGCTAGGCTAGGATGGGAAACCAAAAACACTGATAATAATGTATCTGAATTCTCTCTAAACTTCATCTTTCCACAACTTCTAGACTCTCACCTATTACACCCGCATTTTCAAGCTCCATAAAATCAAACAAGTTGCACCCATCAAAAAC
The DNA here is from genome assembly GCA_001414345.1 of Hymenoscyphus infarciens. Lineage (NCBI taxonomy): Eukaryota > Fungi > Ascomycota > Leotiomycetes > Helotiales > Helotiaceae > Hymenoscyphus > Hymenoscyphus infarciens. The sequence continues at coordinate 101,065 of LLCB01000002.1, read as the reverse complement.
AAAAATGCCTCACGAACATAAATCTGTCGCCAGTTAAGTCTCCCCACAGTCATACTCCCAACTATAGTATTATACCACTTTCCGTCAAGCTAACTTTCCTTCCCAGTAAAGTACAAACACAAAACTCCAACCCCGAGAAGAACACGCCAAGAAACCGACTCTAAGGTTCCATGTGGACGCTTACATTTCTCGCCACGAACCAGCTGAGGATTTTGTGATGGGGCAAACATACGCTCGAAGTGTCGGCTCGGAGAAAATGGCCAAGGAACTTTCTAAGTAGGAGTTATATTAGCACGCATCTTCTGGTGATAGGAAAATATACGTTAAAGGTGTTAGAGGTTTCCATTAAGTATTTTGTAGCTATTTAGGTGTTGCTTCATTCTGCAATTCGGGAAGGTGTATTTTTCTGGCGCTTATTAATATTCACAAGGTTGGTTTTTTAAGAAGCGTTTTTGTTTGATACAGCGTACCTCTTGTTTGGAACAAATGCAACGTGCGCCTTGCTAAATCGTCGTGTCATTGTGCATCTCAAAAGCAGAACGAAGCTCTTATTAAGTTGAAAGATCTAAAAGAATTGAATTTTAATTTTCATCGAAACTTTACAGCTTATAATTATTTATCAACTTACTATTTCAAGTTTTCGATGAAGGAAAAACTAGAGGCCAGGAAGGTGAGCGTTAGCAAGACAAATAAGCGAACGGTACATACAATAAATTTCAGCTGCGTGACTATCATATATAACTAGATTTTGTTTCTTCCGGGACTTTCGAGTGGACTACGAGTGCATTTTTGAAGCCATATGAAGTGGTTTTGGGATTTAATTCGGATATGGGGGTTGGTGTTATGAGCCCTGACTTCAAAAGAATTTAGATCAGAGTCAGTGGAGGATCCAGTGTCCGAAGTAACACGATTGGTCGGAGAGTAGATACAGAATATGTGGCTTAATCACACTCCTCTGCCCCGCTCATGCCGTAAGAGTGTTCTATGATCACAATCGAAAAGACTTCCACGATCTTTTGTGCTCTAGTATACAGTGTCCTATATACGCTACAAAATTTGTTAGTGATGGTTAAGCTTCAGATTTGAATTGCTTCCGCTGCTCATAAGCTTAAACCACCCAACTGCAACTCGTTTAGGGCCTTTTCGAAATCCCAGTTGGGAGAAACGATCATTTTGATTCCGATTTTCTCCCATTTCACTTTTGCTTTTTGTGGGCCAAAACTCGTCAAGCTTACCTACCCGCAAGAAATCCCAAGCTCAACACCACCATACCAACCAACCATACACAGTCCACATACTGAGCAGAAAACCACTTATGATTTACATGGAGAACTTTGTCTCTCTATGAGAAGCATCTCATCTCATAGTACCAGCGTTCGTAAACCCGGCACATTTTTACTCTCCCCTCTAACAAGAACCCGAGGTGAGCAAAACTACACACGATCAGGAATAAACCAGGCACTCGATCAGCCCGGCGCCGGAGACTTCTTACTACTATCAAATACCCTTTAAACTCCACTGCTCGCTCCTCCAAAAGTGCGTATATCTATCACGATCACGTCGCGGACTGCATCTCCCGAGTTTCCAAGGAATCCTCGCCTCACACCTCGAGCCATTACAGGTGGTGAAGTATGAGAAGACTGAGCAATTCATGTTTCATCGAGACAGCTTGTGTCAGCTGGAAGGGGAAGGGTCGCGAGTTGAGATTTACAGAACCCTTAGAGATCGCGAAACTACATTATTCGTTTACTTGAAATCAGTGGTGGTGGTAGGAGAGGTGAGACACAGTTCATGAAATACCAAGGGACCAATTGACAGGTGGTAGTATTAAGGAGAATTGAATTCTATTTCTGGAGTGTGTGTGGATGGAAATGGAGGGGGACTTCGTGGTGGCCCCTAAAGGAGTGGAAGGCTTTGTTTTGGGAGAATTAGGGCAAGGATGGGAAGGCTATGGAGAGCGTTGTGCATGCTGGTCTACCGGTTAGAGAGGGACAAAAGATTGGTTTGGATATTTGGACGAGAGAGGGATGTAATCTGAGATTGCTATTTATCTGAAGTCTTGGTGTTCTTGAGACAGCGAGGGGTTTGCTAACATAGAGTATTGATTCTTTGAAGATGTAAGGATTTTGTGTGATGTGGCGGTACTGAAATCCGACGAACACACAGAAAGCGTAGTTTACAAGGGGTTGCATTTAATACTTTATTCTCATGAATCATCGTCACAGCTAAAGAACGTTTACAGTATTTTCCTATGTACCCTCTTTTCTTCCACAAATCAAAATACTAGAAAATTCATCGGCTACTACTTAGCCTTTATCTCGAAGCCTGCAGTCTTCTAAGCTGTGGTTGCGATTTTATTGCATATTTGCGACGATCTCTCATTTACTAAAATCCGACGATCGAGCCGCACTTGGAGAGACAATCCGGTTTCACCAAGTCTGGGTCCTTGGTCTGTTGCTCATTGAGAACTTGCTTTCAGCCCAGGGGACTGTGTGTTTCACTTGAGCACTTTTCAACGATAATCACCAAGAGGCGGTTAGAACATATAAGACCCAATACAGGTGCACAGTCAATTATTCGCGCAGGACGAGAATAATCCTTCCTCCCACGAAAAACAAAGCTTGAAGCAATTTAGGGAGCTACCCATGTCTCTACCTCCAAAATTACAAAATTGGGTGTGCGAAAAAGAAGGCGTGACACAATAGTCATATATAAATGAGACGCTGTAAAACACTTACTCGACATCGAACACACAGAATAAAGCACTAGTTTGAAAAACGCTTGCTTAGCAACTCGTATATGACGTTAGCAAGTTACTTACCACTAACAGGAGATTAGCCTTAGAAGTCTCAGATCACAAAAAACTATATATAGGTGGCTCCCTACTCGCTAAGCTTGGTTTCCCCGCAAGTTTCCTAGTGATGATTCCTAGAAAGTTCCACTGCAACCTGCTCCGAGGACTGGAAGAGAAAGCAGAAGATATGTAAACATACAAGTGCACCACAGGGGAAAAACCCTCAATTCCCTTGTGAGGAAGAAAACCTTCATCCAAAGAAAAACAAGTGGAGCAAAACACGGAGATACTAATGATACAAGTGGAGAGTAGGTATGATAAGTATATCACAAAGTCCAATGTCCAAGTAACTGCATCCCTATCCCGACCACAAGTCAGGTGTGTTGAGATGCTAGCATGCTATGCTACGTTTCAACTTTTATTTCCCCCAAAATCAAGACGTACGGCTAGAATTTCACTATATGACCTGGTTCTTTCTACTCCTTCTGTTCTTATATCTCTCTCTCTCTAACGGCATTAAACGGTTGGGTGCCTACTCCTCTATTTCCAGGATCAACTTCTTTCCATGCCCGGGAAGAAGGTAGTAGCTACCCAGAACTGCAGCTCCGCCTCAACAAGGCATTCAAGCTGTCTGTCTCCTTTCAGACCCCGTTTGCCCAACGATACATGGCCAAACTCGAATTGAAAGGAGGAGTAGTATATGCACTCACCAGTCACCACTCCTTCTAAGCCCTTCCCAACGCCATGACTACCATTTTCAATAGTGCTTTACCTACATTCAATGTATGTTTAACGGAGTGAAACTGGAATCTCATCTCAAGAGTAGAGGTCAAGTGTTGACTGTGTTGTGTTATTTGATTATTTAGATCTTCCCTTAGAAATTGCAGGACAACTCATTCATCTAGATACTTCTCTCTCAATTCAAGCGATTTCGTCCCATCAATCTTCAAACGTCGTCATCTATAGGTTGATCGACGTTTGCGAAGCGAACCCCTTTACGAAGTTACGCGGCTCTGCAAATTGTTTCAAGGACGGATGACCGACCCTCCCCCGCTGTGGGTCCTTCCGTCCAGATTTCTTCGTCACCATCTACTTGAGTGCGTTTGACTATCCCAACTCGGGTTGAAACTATCCCCCTCTTTGCAGATATCCACCGAATGGGAGGGGGGGGGGTCTTTGTACTTGTTTCCCAAATTTCCTGTTTGGTATTTCAACCTTTGCTTCGTCGACACAGAGCTGCCACAACACTAATATCATCATGTTTGCCTAAATATTTGTTAGCGAATCTCCTTTCAAATTAGACACATCTTATTAATGAAACCTCCGTAAAACGCACCTCCTTCCATAGCAAGCCCCTCCTCCACGGCATGCTCCATGAAGGGACTTTCAGCAAATGGATCTGTGGCGATGACTTTGGCGGCATTCATCAACTCCTGGGCAACGAATTGCATCCCTCCGCCCGCACCACCACTTCGGTTCCCCGAGCTTTCACCTCCTTGTCCTTCTTCCCATTTGCGTATACTGCTGACTACGTTGTCGATAATTTCGTGCTCCCATAAATTGTCTATTACTCCGTCGGACATGGCTAGTACCACATCATTCTCCTGTATTTCAACTTTATCCATTACCGCATTTTCGAGTGGTGTATCTGGAGAGTTTGTGCCTAGTTGTCTGGGACAATCGAACCAATGCCATTGTTCTGTGGTTTTAAATACCAATTCCGAGTCCCTTGGCCGGAGGACCAATATTTGGGAATCTCCCAAATTCGTGACATATAGTAGAGGAGTTGGCGCAGCATTCGAATCGCCATCTATTGCTTGGAAATGTAATTGTGCCCCCGCGGCCGTGGTAGTTCCCTGCCATTCATTCGGTTTCGAGGTAGCAACCAGGGTCTGCTCAAAAGCCCTTTGTAAATATTCGACAGGTTTAGGTTCGAAATTCTGTCCGGGAGATCTCAATTGATTCGCATCCCTTTCTACTTCCAACGCCCAGAAATGAAGGATCAATCTAGACCAAAGTCTATAAAAGTATTTTTAGCAGGAACAAGATAAAGTGTATACAGGAAGGACAAACCCAGCATGACCCCCCGGTCTAGTAGACCAAGCTCCCACCCCGTCGTTGGCCCCTATGAAGTTGTCGCTCGCATATACGGCGTCATCTCCATTTGTGAATCCTCGAATCAACTCCCCGTTCACGAATGCGCGCCGATCGCGGCTTCGGTGATGGGTGCTCAGAGGGTCGGAGAATGAGCCCGAGGGCGGCGACAGGAAGGGCGGAGGAAAAGGTCTGGGTGCTCTTTTCGCGTATAGAGAGACGCCCGTCTCGAATCGAAAGGGCGGAAGTTCTCTTCGTGGTGCATTTTGGGGGCTCGCGATCGGTGACGTTGTTGAGGTGGGTGCCAGTTCAGGGCAACATCGTGAGGCGGCGGGGATGAAGGAGCGACGAGCTGGAGGTCGTATAGCTCGCACAATAAGTGGTCTTCGAGGGAGCGACCTCCCCATCCCAGCGTCGTAAAGCAAAGTTGAGAGGAAGAAATCCTTCCCCAATACGAAGCTGTGAGTTTTGGTTATTTTTTTCCCTTGGAGAAGTGGCAGAGGCAGATAAGAGAGGGACGGAGGGTTATCGGGAATTTTTGTGGGGCTCACTGGATCGAACCAACGCGACTGTTGGGAAGCAAGTTTCTTAGATCAATTTTGGGAGCTCTTTTTAAGGCTATACGAGTAGTTGCAACTTCTATGGAGAATGAGTGGGAATATCAATATCGGGGACACTACACCAAAAGTCACAACAGGAGATGTATGAGTGGTTTGATAGTATGTTGTGTTTCTGGCTAAATGGAAGCCACCCGTACCTGCACGAAAAAGAATCACAACATGGAATGTTTATTGTGAGAGATCCTCCAGGACCGTCCTCAAGCTTAGCGTTTTCATATTTGTTCTTCCCACCGTCTCTAGATCTCTCTCTCTAGCACAAACCGGCGTCACTTTCCGTGCTTTTAATACTACTCGGGAATTCAAAATACATTATCTAATAAAAGAGGATTCTATTTTCTTCTTCCGCGGGAAACGGTCTCTCAACAGAACGCCATGCAATCGAACCTGCACGCCATACGGTCATGCCGCCGCTGCCGAGGGAGGCTGGGGGTAGCAAGAAGAACAATCAACAAAAGACAAATAAATGAAATTTACAGTAGAAAAGCTCTTGGAGTCGGTGCTCGGTATATACCTATATACCTTCCCCTCCTCGGTATCTTCGGACCGTCAAATCGGTTCTTTCATGCGAAGACCCGACCTCGTGTATGTGGTACCAACTCCCAAGAATAGCACTTGCTGCATTGGGTTGTGTAACTCACACCACATTCATTGGCAGTCAGTCAGCTAGATCGGTTTCTTTGAAGATGGCAAAGGTTGAACATGACGCAGCTGGCTGCATGACCTCTTTCCTGTCCTGTCCTGTCCTATACTGTACTGTACTGTACTGTACACCTGTACGTTTTCTGTCCCTGCTTGAGGCCTGTATAGTAGTGGTCGGTTAGTCGGTTAGTCTCTAACAGCCGCCTTGCCCCTTTCCAAGCGCTTTGTCTTGGTACGCCTCCGTAGGCTGCAAACCCTTTTGTTTTTCGTTCCAGCTTATGTTGGCCAATTTTAGTGGTACGAGCCTCTTCTCAGGTTTCCAGGCCAAGCAGAGGCTGTGACTGGAGGCTGGTGATGGTGGAATCGGAGTGGAGAGGCGGTGTATTCAATGCTACTATCCCCCCCCTCTTAATTACATTGTAATCCCCACTCTTTATAGATCTGGGGAAGGCTGTGTAAATTCTTAGTAATCACTCTATGATTTAACTTCAATTCTTCTGCTTCAAAGAATTACTGATATACAGAATAAGCGGCAGTTGTAATTATTCATAATGCAGTGGATGTAGCTCTTTTAAGCTTACTTCTCCCTACTTCTTCTCTGTTATGCTGCTGGAGGGGCTGTGGGCTGTGCCTCTCAGGGCAGATGGGGGCTGCATCTCACAGAAGAAACCCAACATGACGCGTTCTCCTCCTCTTCTCCTCTTCTCCCTCAGCCGTCTTCTTGGCCACGTAACAGGGGGTCTGGTAGGGGGTCTGGCAGGGGGGTCTTGGAGCGATTTCAGAAAGACTGCGAATACGATGATTGTTTGGCTTGGGTTGTTTTGTTTTTGCGTAGCACCAGACAGTGGACTTGGAAAAGGTGAATATGCGCCTGGCCTGTCATGGCATGAATAAGCCCGTGATCGTCTGATAGTGTAGCTTAGCTTAGCTTAGCTTAGCTTTCTTAACCACCGATTTCAGAAGGCGTGAATAGCTTCTCTGAACTTCAAAAGACATCCACGCAACCAAAGGCTAAAATTAAAGACCCTTCACCCCGCAGAGCAGATCCAGCAGATCCAGCAGATCCAACCACGGAAAGCCGGAAAATCACAGTTCCCGCCAAGTCAGCATCCACCAACCACCACCACCTTACTGCAGCCGATCCGGCACCTCTAGCCCAGACCTTTTACCTACACTACATACTGCACATACAGTAGTGACGTGCGAGTAGAGCCACCATCTTTTTAATTTCAAGATCATTCCTCAACATCAACCCCAGAACTCACCCACCACACCCAAAACACCACTCTCCCCCCTTACGGATCATTTATTGGTATAGGCGATTCGATCCCATCCCATCCCATCCCATCCTGAACCCTTTGAGCACTGCGCAAGGCATATCGCAACCAGCCGATTATCATTACGCACCTCTCCTGCTGGTCCGCCACTAGCAGCACCAAGGGAGACCTTTGCGCCCATTGATGCTTGGAAAGGACCTATCCGGATAGAGGCGGCCACCCAGCCAGAGCATAGGGAATAAATACCCTCACACTCTTTATCAACACCGCAAATATGAGTGCACCCATCCCCAAGATGGGCACTCGCAATCGAGGTAAGTCGAGCCATCTGTAGATATGAGATCGAAGAATGCTTACCAAGACATTCTGTGACAGTACTCTCCTTCATGTCCAGTTTCTCCAATCGAGACTCGCAATCCCCAACCCCCAGAGAAGCTCCTTCCTCACAGAATCGATCCGAGCCCTTCCCCAAATATGAGCCCAATCGGCGAGACACGGCAAGGGAGCCACCTACCCAAACATATAACATGGATGGCAACTCCCCTCAACCCAGAACGAGAGAGCGAGCATCGTCAAGACCAATGTCAATGGTGCAGACGTACCAACCTCCCCTCATGGACGTCAATCAAGATACTCTCCCCGAGTTGCAGCCCATATTTACCTTTCTCAACAGTCACGCGAACAAGCTGTACCAGGAGGGTTACTTCTTGAAGCTGGACGATCAAAACACGCGTATGTGTATTCCTTCACCCTATCCTACTTGTCTAACAAACAACAGATGGCAAGGCCAATGCGGACCGAACATGGACGGAATGCTTCGCACAACTTGTAGGAACAGTACTCTCATTGTGGGATGCCGCGGAATTGGATGCTGCTGGGCAAGATGGAGAGGTGCTACCCAAATTCATCAATTTGACTGACGCCTCAATCAAAATGGTATGCTATCGAAAGAGTAAGTGTTTGGAGTCGGGATGCTAATGGGACTAGATTGAATCACTGCCCACCCGTTCGGATAGCGAGGCCCCGCTACAAAACGTCCTCAGTATATCTACAGCCGGCCGAAATCGATATCTTTTACATTTCAACTCTCACCATTCCTTGGTTCAATGGACGGCTGGAATCAGACTTGCGATGTTTGAGCATGCTACACTACAGGAAGCCTACACTGGAGCTCTGATCGCCGGGAAAGGAAAGGGAATCAACAACATCAATGTTATTATGGATCGCGCAAAGATAAAGCATGAGGATTGGGCCCGTGTGCGATTTGGAGCAGGAACCCCGTGGCGACGATGCTGGTGTGTTGTCACGCCCCCAGACGAGAAGGAGGTCCAGAAATTGCAAAAACAGGCCAACAAGAAGAAATCCGCATACGATCGCTCCCGACCCCCAGTTTTAAAGGGTGACATCAAGTTTTACGACACGAAGAAGACCAAAAAGGTCAGACCGATTGCCACCATAACCGAAGCATATTCTGCCTATGCGCTCTATCCCCAGTCAAAGCCGCTGATAGATGCTTCTACGTTGGTAAAGGTTGAGGGCTTGATTACAATTCATGCGAATCCCCCATCGACTACCGAGGGGTTTGTATTTGTTATGCCAGAAGTTCACCCTGCCGTCAGTGGATTTGAAATGATGCTCCGTTGGCTATTTCCTGTTTATGATACCTTTGCTCTTTATGGAAGACCAGGTCGTCTGATCGCGGATACTTTGGACCCTCAAAGTTTGATGTTCGCCATGCCAAAACACCGAAGATATGGCTACCTTGAGATATTGGATGTGTCGGGTCTCATTACAGAGCAGGGGAGTGGTGCATGGCGTGAATCTGAATGGAGACGGAGAATGAAGGAGCTCACCAAAAAGCGGATGACGGCCATCGAAAATGGAAGTCGAACAAATAGCCGATACAGCAGCCGAAGAAGCACTCGTGCAAGCTTTGGGCCCTCCCGAAGCCGCATACAATTTGACGATGCTGCATCCGTGAAGTCTACTCCTGCGGCGAGCTGGGGCCAAAGTGATGGAGCAGCCGCTCTTGGTGGCTTGCCACGAGTTGATTCTGCACCTGCTCAGGCGGGCACCTTTACACCACCAAGGCAAGCAGTTCCAACCCATCACCGATCCGTATCTGAGACTCATGGTCTGGATCGTTATGAAAACCAAACTCCCAACTCTGCTTATGATGGTACATACGAACAAGGACCAACTCCCCCGCCGCACAATATGCCTATGGCCATTGGTCACCCAGGCTCCGCACTTCGTCATCAGAGCGAAATGGCAACGACCCCTGAACGGATGAGCTCCGAAGATGAAAATGCTGCGCGAGCAACTCCCGTTCGAGAGTTGCAAGAACTTCAAGCCACTTCTACTCCAGAGCCAGTTTCTGCGCCTCCAGCATTTTCACACGCCCCCGGTGCTTTGCCAATAAGCAAACCTTATCATTCGCCAGAACTTAGAAGGGCCAATAGTCGCATGTCCAACGCAACCTTATCTCAGCTTGCCGGTGCTGGTGGGGTCGCTGCTGCATTCAATGCAAATGGAGAGGCGGCGAGGAACAGCGAGGAGCAAAGACGCCAGAACGTGGGTCAAGCGGAGGATAGAGGTCAGAGAGGGGTACCATCAAACGCCAACCACCCAAAAGAGTTCAATGCTAATCAAGGTGGTTTCAATGAAGGCCTGGTAGCACCAAGAAATCGTCGCTTTTCTTTCGAAAAATCTTCTCCTTCTCAGTCCTCGGATAACAATGTCCAACCACCCCCGACACAGCACTCCTTTAATTCCATAAATCCTTCTTTTCAAAACGATTCACAGCCTCCGTCACCGCCAGCTCATGGCAATACCCGTACGTACGAACCGCCGAATATTCTCTCTTCTCCAGACCACGCCCAAGGCCATAACCCCCAAACCTCAGTGGATTCCACATCTAGCGGTGGACCCCACAACCCTCCTCGGCTACAAACTAGCCAAAGTATCTTCAGGAAGCCCCTCCCATCGAGAACAGCAACATTGAAAACCCCATCATCTGTGGACGACGATGATACACCATCAAGTCTCGGTAGTTTAAAAAATCATGTTCTTGACCTTGCTGCTTTTGAGATGATCGGGCATGACCAGAGAACACGAACGTTACGATCCGAACATCAGATCAACCGACAGAACAGCGGGTCGAGTGTCTATGATGATGGTGCGTCTACTGCTTCCCCTGAATACCCTAGCACCCGACCATCCATCGATAGTAGGAGATCCCAGAAGTCGGTGGAAAGACCTCGAGCTGGTGTGAAAAAGACTGTTGGCAACCCAGAATCCAATTTGGGCCAATTTGATAGCGCCAATGATATTCGCTCATCTATTCACATTGACTTTGGTCCGACTATAAATTATGCTGCTGAGAAACCACCTCGTCGACCAAGCCCTGGACCTGCGCAAAGTTACACGACAGGCGCTGCAAGAGGACCTTCGCCTGGTCCGGGCATGAACAAACATCCGGCCGACCGGCCACGTAAACAAAGCCCGAACCCTGCCGCAAGACCTGGCAGTGCTGGTGGTTTGAATCGAAGCAATGCAGCCCCGGAGAATACCAATTATCGAAATAGTCTTGTTGAACCTCGAACTTTAGCCTGGCAGCCTGGACTTGCAGTTACCGCACACCCGGCGGCGAACCCACAAAGCATTACTCCTGAGCAATTCGTGGCTCAGAGAGCCGCTGCTGCTGTTTCAACGCCAATGTATGCTCACCAAAGACAACATTCTAACCTTACTCTTGGACGTACCACCCCAACCATGGGGCGTACTACACCAACCATGGGACGTGATACGCCTACACCACCTCTTGTCCGCAATCGTTCAAGTGATTATCTGTCCAAACAAGGCCATTCTCGCAACAATTCTTCCGATATGCTTGCGCGGCCGAACTCCAGAACGGCAGGCGTCGCTCTTGGGCCTGCTTCAAATCCCACAGCTTCAAATCCCAAGCTGTCTGCACGCGAGCAAGAACATATTGCGCGGGCTACTGGAACCCCTCTCATTAATATGGCACATAACAATCGCCCTGCACCAGCAGTCGGTTTGGTCAACGCTATTGAAAATCGAGAACACGAAAAGCAGCAATTGAAGCACGGAATCAATAGCCAAGCTGTTCAACAAGCTATTGCACAGAGGCAGCAACAGCAGATGTATCAACAACAGTACCCCGACCAACAACAGCAAACGATGCAACCTGGTTATCGCATGTCACAGCCGCAATTCAATATGGCCCAATATCAACAACCCCAGTATCCTGTCCAAGGCCAACAGAGTCCAGGGTGGGGCATGTCTCCGGCAGCGAATGTTTTTGCGCAGGGTGGTGGATGGGCGGCTCCTTCTCCTACGTTTGCCCAACCTCAAGCTAGTCGACAATCTCCGGGTCAATACTCGCCACAACAGCAATACTTTCCTCCTCAGGGTGGACAGGGTCAAGGTCAAGGACGAGGAAACAATGGTGGCTATCATGGTCACTACTGAGCTACGCATTTGTCATTAGCGAGCATGGCGCTGGGGAGTTTTTTCATCGTGTGAGATTTTCCATGTAACGTGGACTGGGCTTGGGGGAATTCATAGCGATTCATTCCATGGAGTTTATTTTATTTTATTTCCTTGTTTTTCTTTTGCTTTCCTTATTTTGAGTATTGCCACTGCGCAAGTTACATTATACCTGACCTGAATGAGGGTCCTCATCATTGGGCTTGATTTTTCCTACACGTCTTTGTTTTTTTGTTCAAGTACTTTGGTGATGCCTACTTTTTTTATTTTGAATTGCATGGATGGATGGTGGATTGGTTCTTTTTTTCCCCTTCCTATCTTCATGCATGCATAGGAAGTTCTTCGGGTCTGGGGGAGGGATCATTGAATGCGTGCATTGTTGTATGCTTTTGTCGGTGAGAGATGGATTGGAGATTTGTTTGTCGGGGAGGATTAGATAGACGGGTACTTGAGGACGGTCTTGTCTGATCGAGTGAGGTGTGGATGCGTGTGGATGGGGTGTAGCGAGGAAGGATAAATGAGATATACACCTTTTTCTCTTCCTCTTGATTGTTTACTATTTGATTTTGTGGTTGGTGATTTTGCTGCATGTGAGAATTGAGACCATTATAGAGGAGACTACAGGGGAGTGGTCCTGTAAGGGTACGCTGTCTCTACAGGGACGGAAAAAGTGTCGGAATTTGGTCCCTCGAAAAATAGACTTGGATTCAAAATAAAACTACAACACAGCGATCAAAATGAAAGCAACTTTATGAGATTACTAATTAGCAATTAGAGCTTCATTCTGTATTTTCTTTTAAAGACATTTCTAAGCTCTTTAAATATACTGTTAAGAGTAATACCAAAATAGCACACATTGATCTGTCTCTTAATCTCCCTATGTATTATGAACGGGGTGGCGAAAAACGCGAAAGGCTCTATCAAACGATATAACGATATTAAATTCCTCTTAGCCAATATCAGAGGTAAATAGTCTGATTTCAAGTTAGGCGCTCTTTGGGGTTGCGATTTCGTTGGTTAGGGGGGTGCTTTCTATACTTAGAATAACAGTTATAGTTTAGAAAGAGTTTTAAAGAAGAGGGTAGTAGGTGGTTATATATATAGTATCGTAGATTAACTCTTATTATAACTTTTGCCTAGTTTTAGGAGGATGAGTTGACATTATCTACCGATCAAGAGAGATGACTTGAAGGTTCGATAGAGAAATTAGATATATCTTATTAGTTCTTTATACTTGATCTCTTGGAATATACTTAACTTTTAAGAAGACTACGCGATGTTGTTTGACTGCTGGATAGTTGTTGCTTGGGAGTAAAGGATAATAGAGGCTTGCTAGATCTAGTTTACTTTATCTACTGATTATATAATTAATTAATTATATCTAAGACATATTCTAAACTTGCTATAAGTAACCTCTATTGTTTTTTTTTATTAAATAGTTTAAGTCTCTGAAACTATCTAGGATGTTTTTCATTTATATTAAAAGAATACTACTTAATTAACTACTTTATACCTATTCTTATGAAATGTGTAGCACTCTATTTAACTAACTTAAGTAGTCTAAACAGTCTTGAATATACTAATCTAATAATTTAAGTTACTAGACTTACTACTTAATCTTATCAAGTAGTAACATAACTGGTCAATTCCATACTTGGTGAATGAAGCATACCAGATCTGTTATATATATGTATTTTCAACAGAGACAAAGTCTTGCATCGCTCATTATTTCATAATCTTTCCCGTTTCCGAATCCGCGTATCCACATTACTCGTCATTGCACCCATTCCACTATTCTCTCTCAGACCTTCTTATAAGGATCATTACTCTCATAGAACTCCCTAGCAGCAAACCTCAACTCTCCAGCCCCCACATCAAAAACACTAACCACATTCTTCATAAAAGTGTCACCGAGAATGAACAGTGAGCTTCCGGAAACATCCACACCACCGTCATCGATTCCAGTAATGCAAGTGATACTTCCATCTGAGTCAGTGAAACCAAGGATCATATCCAAAGGATTTATCCAGAATGTTGTGCCATTGATCTTGAGACCGAAAGGAGGAGCAGTAGCATTACAGTCCACGAGGTAGGCACCGTAATCGTTGGAGAACACTGCAGGAGGGACGAAAGCAGCGTTGATGGCGTCGGCGATTGGCGTGGGGAGGTAGTTAAGTGTTGTTCCCGAATCGACCTGGGGGTTTGCAAGTCAGGGGTTGCTTCCAAACATCCTCAGTTGAAAACAAGAGATGACTTACAATGTATTGAGTACTCCCAGTACTAATAGTGACATTACTCAAGACAACACCATCAAGCACAATGGTATAGAAATCCAGTGCTCTTGGGTATCCCCTAATCTCGGTGATGAGAATTGGTGTTGAAGTGAAGGTTGCATCAAATTCCACCGGAGGAAGTCCACCGAGTGTCAGATATCCTGCAGGACCCGAGACGGCACGCTCAATGACGAGACTGAATACTGGAGGTATGAGGCCTTCTGTGTATAAAGTGGTGAAAATCGGGCTATAGGGTATTTGGACGCTATCGTTTTGGGGGTTCGTGCCGGCATACTCGCTGGTTCTGAGAATTGTCAGTTACTGGAAGATGATTCAAATTGGGAATAAGTAAAAGACTTACAAGGCAGGATATGCGAGACCAAGAAGACCGGAGGTGACAGTATCACCATTCCAAGCAGCGTAGTCTACAAGTGCGATAGTTTGGTTGACGGTCAGACCGGCCAATGTTGTATTTTCGTAACCGAAAATACCTGCGAGGAACTCTCCATCGCCTATAAAAGCCCTAATTAGTCTTGGGAACGTGAAAGGAGTGAGATCCATACCGTAAGTAATGTTGAAATTCACATTCGGAATCTGCTGGAAAGTACTTGTGGGCGTATACGCAGGTCCGAAACCACAATCTGTTTGATTCAAAGGCTCCTCCGTCTGAACATCCACGCAGAGAAAATCGCTCTCCACAACCCATGTATCACTGGATCCTGTATCGACGATAACTTGGAAACTTTGTCCTCCAATACTGATCCCAGTCGCAAACTCCTCGCCTTCGTATAAGGAAATCAATCCAGTTGAGGTCGTGGTATTGTCAGCGGCAAGAGCAAAAGCTGCACTTCGAGGATTGTATCCTTTCGCAGACTTCACAGTCTTCTTGGCCAATTCGAAATAATGTGGACTGACAACATCGGTACTCGCAGCTCTGAAAGGCTTCGAAACACGGACATTTTTCGTGATAGTTGCTCCTGTCGCAGAAGCAACGAGAAGGGCCACTGGAAAGAGAGAGGAGAACATCATTTCGCTATAGGACAGACAAGCAATCGCAAAAAGGAAAAAAACCTACCTCTGGATAACTTACATTTACACAAAGAAAACAGGCAATTTAATACAGTCGGCCAGAGAACGCGTCACCGTTAAATAAAGTAGGAAAATAAGTCGCGATAAGCATTGCAGGGGCAAAATCTACCCCGCAGACAGAAAACGACCTTCTCGATGGAGCAAAATATCCGCGTACCTCGCAGATGGGTCGTCCTGATAAGATGGATTTCATAGTGTTGATTGGTCTCTGCCCCACCACCTTGAGATGCAAACCGGGTCAAGAGCCAGAATAGGTAAAAAAAATCGGAAGCCTGAGCAGAAGAAGCTTTGAAGTGGAGATCGAGATCGACTTCGTCCCAGGCCTTTTAGAAGTACTTCGTCTCTGGCGAAATAAACGTTAAACCAGGGGGGTCACTTTATAGAGTTTGCAAGGAGTTTTCAGTAGCATAAGGCATCGGAAATGTGGTGATTGCCCCATTTGGATAACGTTTAAAAGGCCTGGGACAAAGTAGAGTTGAGAAAGAAAGGGGGCTTTCCAAGATTGAGGTTTGGCGAAATGGGCCGTGCATACAGCAATTGACCCAGGAAATAAGATAGTAGGGAGGCTCATAGAGAGAGCTGCTTCATTGACTATTTCCATGTGATAATAGATCCTGAAAGGTAAAAGAAGAAAAGGATAGTGTAGTCTAAGTTCACCTAATAGACTCTGGATACAAAGGTTATCATACAATTGACAAAGAATAACAAAGAACAAGAGTATTGTCTTTAATTTATAAATAGATATAATGAAGAAGGCTGAAAGAAAAGTTGAAAGAAAACTTAGATCAAAGGGTAGTTAAGTAATTATTGAAAGAACTAAAGAACCTTCTTATAGTTATGGACGCCCGGAGCGTGGTTGTCTTCCAATTCATTTAATTTCGATACACGGTGTTTTATTCCATCCACTTCAATTCTAATCATCAGTTTTGTTATTTCTTCTTACTCTTTTGCAATTGTTTGCCGGTCAAGCAGTCTTTAATTACATATTTTAGGAGCTTTTGTCAAAGTTTACTACACTAAACTTGTAAGCCTTAGTGTTCTTCTCTAACCCAAACATTCCAAATTAAATCCCCAAAAGCACTTTAATCAACATGGCACGAATCAGAAACCTAGTGATGCTCACCGACGAGGGCGTGAACCAAGGCGAAGAAGATGTGGAACTTCCTCCAACATCTCTCAGATACAGAACCGTTGAATCCTTTCTGGATCTTGCTCTGCGCATCCTAGAGTGCCCGCAAGGAAGAAGAAGTCTTGTCCAAGTCGCCAACGCTTTACTCGATGACTTCGAAGGGCAGAAACCCCCCGTTCCCCATACCTTCAAAGGCGCTCGCACTCGATTGCGCAAGTACATCACCCACTTCTTACAAAAGCTGAGAGACGACTTTCCATTTGTCCACTTAGAATGGGCGGAGGGGCAAGCGACTACAGATCGTTTTGATTGGGGTAGCGATGTTTCCAAGTATAGGCCAAAGTCCGCAGGGTTTATCATTGTTCACCGAGCGATTGTCAACAACATGATTTATATCAGCCAACAAAGCAGCGAGGTCGCTGGAAACAATTACGAAAGGTATCGATTCGAGATGGGTATCACCCTGGCTCATGAAATAGTACACCTTTTTACTGGCTATATAACTGGTACGATGTATCCCATTACCCCAAGGATTGTTACATGCAAGCCTTACGTTCATGGAAAGCAAGGTGAAGCTGGCCGTTACTGGGAGCTCAAGCTCCTCGGTGGCGTGCTTGAGTCCTACACAAACAAGAACGATCCTTTGAGTTTAAGACGACAAGCCGGGGAGTTTTACATAGTCAAACCAGGGTTTGGGAACGCGGAAGCAAGAGCAATTTCGGACGATTTCATCACGGACTTTTTGGCAGGCAGTAAGTACACACCCCGGTGCTCACACAGACTGTGCTCGAGTAAAACTATAAATACTAATAAATTCTAGATTTCACTTTCCCAATTCCTCCATCTAGGAACGTTCCACCCACCACTCGTTCTGTATTACGTGCATCTCGCAAAGAGACCTCAATCCTACGTGTATCACAAAGAAAGAACATACCCACCACAACCTCGCCCAAAATACAAAAGCAACCCTCAAAAATAATAAAGCTGCCCTACAAAACAAAAACGCGATTCTTGAAAATTCAAAAGCAACTCTCGGAACTACAAAAGCAGCTCTTAAAAACAGAAAATCACCTCTCGAAAATAGAAACGGAACTCTTGGAAGTGGAAGGAGACCTCTCAAAAATACAAAAGCAGCTCTCGAAAATACAGAAGCAACACCAGACTCGCCTACAAACCAAGAAAGGGGGTATTTAAAAACAGACATCTCCCAAAACTCCACGCTCATAGAAAACCCACAAGCTAATCATGCAAGAGAAAAATGACTTAGTTCTTTGGTGGTACACCGTCCCTAGATGGAGAAACCACCGCCCTAATATCCTCCCGTTCCGTCTTCGGACTCCCCAGATCACTAACCAGATTCCTAAATAGTCCTCTCAACCGTCTCTGATACCACCATCCACAGAAACTAACCAACCCCAGAAACAAAATCGCAGTAATAGCACACGGGATCCAATATCTCTTCGCGTCAAGAATTTCCAGCGCATAATTCCTGCTAACGGTAACCATAACCTGGTCATGTGGTCTGGTCCACCAAGATGCGTTGACACTGCATTTCGAAGATGAGTAGACGCCCATGAGTTGCATCATTGTACCACCGATTGTTGATAGGACGCCGCCGAAGCCGAAGATGGTGGCGAGGTTGAACCAGATGAGTGCCCAGAGAGATTGGAGAGACCAGAATGTCTCTTTTTTCCAGAAGGATTTGATGTTAGTAGGTGTGAAGAAACCATTGCGATCAAGGAATCCTCCTTTGCGGAAGAATTTGAAGTATTTTCCATTTGCTGGTGGACCGGCGTAAGCCCACATCCAGAGGACTACTTGACATAGTTGGGCGATGGCGTAGATAAGGATAGTAAAGCTTCGACAGGAAACCCCTACTTGAGGCGTGTAGAAAGAGACGAGGAAAGCGAGGACAAATGGTGTTCCCATGAGAAGAAGTGTTAAGGTGAGTATAATGGCCCAGCTCATGAAATCCATGGTTGTTGCTACTCGTAAAGCAGCCATGTCTTCATCTGGAACCATCGAGCCGCGTCTTCCGGAAGGTGCTCTGAATTCGTATGTAGTTATAACTCTATCAACCCAATCTTGCTTGCTTCTTCCACGTTCCCATAACCATTTTGGTCGGTAACGACTTTCGTATGCTAGTTCGAAGATGCTATTGAGCCAGTGTTTCTTTTCGAAGGATTCCTTCTCTTCAACATCCCCGAATTCAAGAGCCATGACTCCCTCGAGTGTATTTGGGTTGTTCCCGGCGAGGAGAAGACCGGAAATAATTGAGATGTGGGGAATGATCATGTACCACATTCCGAAGGCCAGATCCAAACTGGTATCTTCATCTCCGAGACTTCCAAGTGTGGTGACAATTGTGAAGCTAAAAGCTCCCAGAAAAAAGACGACTGGAGATCCAACACTTGAACCGAAAGATAATTGAGTAGCTAACATCGTTCTCAGGCGAGTCTTCGTGCGTCCAACTTCTTTGCGAACAAAAGAGTTGCGTTGCAAAGGAACCTCCTTACAATACAAGTCCGTACAGTTGGGAATCGTACATTCGACATCGTGAAGTGGCCATTGCCGAGGAGTTCCAAGTGATATATCTCTATATGACCGAAGAGGACTGACAAGATTTTGAATATGCGTCCAAGGAGAAGATGGGTTCCGTCTTGCATTGGGTCTGAAATTTGGCCAACGTTCGTTATCATCTGAATACTTTCCATGATTTAAAACAACGAGTTCCTCATCTCCTTGAATCCGTTCGGGGTCCAAATCCAGATTTCCGACCAAGATGACGAAAAGAAGTCGAGCTCGCATATCGAGAGTCAGTCTGAGATTATTGGTCTTCTCCGTCAAGAAACTGAGGATTTTCTGATCGAGATATGCCTCGTAAATTCCGCTCAATATCATCGGACTTGCAAACGCGAAACAAGTACAAAGCCATATAATCGTATCGCAACACACGAAAATACCAGCAAGAATCATAGCAAATGGCGCAAGGACCCAACTAATAAGTTGTGATAAATCTTGAACGAAGAGTTTCTTCCATACCGCGAGTTTTCGTCGCCTTGGAATTGTAAGAACGAAAACAACCGAGGGAAGTAAGAACCCAACGAATGGAGTGATCCATTGACTTTCATGCCCTTTCTTCGAATCGGAGATCTGCCAGCCAGGACAAGTGGACTCCAACCATCCGATCGTCACGTTGACCTTTGGTGCTCCTCTTGTGTCCCCATCCCATGCAGCGGTGCAAGGAAATTGACCATCTTCGTTGCGTTGGAGGAATTCCTCAACTGTGGCGTCTATGTAGTCGGTCTTTGTCTTGACGAGAACCCCATCAACAACGTCAAGTGAAGCGTTGACCGCCAGCAAACAGCAATGCGTAAAGTTTTGTCCACCAAATGAGGGAGCCTTTTTAAGGGCAGTAGCGGGTAAGAGTTCGAGGTCTGCTAATTGCCAAACAGCGTCGCTTAAAGAGGTAAAGTTGCCCTGACCGTGTTTGTCGGAGTTGTTAACAGCAGAGAAGGAGAAGGCGGGAAGGACAGTAAGTAAAAGGAGTATTGAAAATTGTGTTTTAGTTAGTGATTTCATACTTTTATTGATCCTTGAATATGATTCTTTCAAGCAATAATCCTGCGGATCTCGCAAGGTCATATACCGTTTGTTATCGAGAAGTGAGGCTGACCATTAGAGGGCTGTGAAGCGAGTTGCAACCGCTTGGTTTTTATTTTGGTGGAAAGTGTATCGGAGCTGCCCGGCTCAGACTAAAAGAGAATCTTGTTCTCTGATATCTATGTGGGAGCCTATGGGAGGTGATGAGAGAGCAGGTGACGAATTTTTCGTGAATCATTGGGACGCTTCAAGCCGGGTCGGCAAGAACACTTGGGGCGACCAGCAACAAATGGGTTCCGGTGACGTTCTCCATACAGATCTGGGGGCACCACTCTGGGGGAGATGAATCAATAGATTGAACTCCGATAGAAGACAGATGGAAGGTGGAGGGAAGCCCAAAAGAAGGAATATTTGCAGGGAATGGAGGCCAGCTGAAATGACAGCCAACCAATCTGCACTGCCTCCACGCCGTCGGAACTTGGCAAGCGAGGGCAAGGCGAACGCGAGCGGCAACAGAATCTCATTGGTTCGCATCTGTCAAGACCTTCCTCTTTTGGATATGAAACGAAGAAGAAATCGGTTCCTCGTTCCGGAACCGGAACATCGGAGACCAGAAGAGGAGGTCGAGTACTTGTAGTAGCGTACATAGAATACGAGAAGAATTGCACCCTCATAAGTGAGTTTGATTACAATCTGGTCTTCTCTGACTGGCTCTATCCAAGCCATAACAAGGAAATCAGTGGAAATACCCACCTTTGGGCGATCAACCTACCGACACACCTGTCCCGTTCCTGTACGGTGAGGGGAAAATACTGTTAAACATCCGTACCTGTCACGTGATGTGGGTCTTCCTAAACCCTCTTATATATAAGTAGAGAGCAATTCCCCTCTAAAATTACTTAAGTAATATAATTATATTAAACCTTATACTATCCTTTTAATAGGTTATAAGCCTAGAATTCTACCTTAGACTTATTAATTAAATTACTACTAAGTCTTTAAATAATTCCTTAACCTAGTATAAACGTGTTTTATTAATAGATATATAAGTTATTATGATTTAAAAAATAGGATCTCTTATATTTATTATACCTAGTATTACTACTCTTAATTTATCTTAATATATATTATAATAAAAGTACTAAGGTACTTAAGTACTAAAATACTAGATTAACCTTTAACCTAGCCTATATAGCTCTCTAGTAGTAAAAAACTTAGTAACCTTAAAGAAGTTAAAAAACACTAACCTTTTAATATATTATCTAAATAGCTTATAAAATTATATTAATATAAGTAAAAATTTTAAAATAAATATATTAGAAGAAATAAGATCTTAGAAGATTACTAAGAGCTAATTTAAGATAAGTTAAGAAAGGCTAGAAGTAGCCTTAAGAAGGCGCTTTCTAGTTTATTAAATAATAAAGAAGATAAGATAGTACTTACTTATATTATACTTTAAATTTAATCTTTTTCTTTATTATACTTAAACTCTTTTTTAAACTTATTCTAAATACTTTTATAAAGACGATTTACTTAAAGACTCTAACTATATACCCTCTAATCTAGAATCTAAATCTAAAACTAAATCTAAAACTAATACTAGTTCTAATACTACTAAATTATCTTTATTAGAAAACGAACCTCTTTCTCTTCTAAGCTCTATAAATATCTTTAGACTCTATACTAAAGAACCTTTACCTATTACTCCTACCTCCTCTACTCTTAGCCTATCTAGCTCTTCTTAATTATATCTATTAAAAATTAAACTTAGAATAATATCTAAGAGCTTAATAAAGCTAACTAGACTAAATAGGAAAGACGAGTTATTAATAGCCTCTATATTAAAAACTACTACTATAAGTAGCTTATTACCTATAAGAAGTAGTAACTAGATACCCTCTTAGTAGTATAAGCTATAAGTCTTAGATAAGCTACTATCTTAGAGCTAATAGTAGCTAAGAAGAAAGAATATAAAAAGGAGAATAAAGAATAGGTTAAATTCTTAGATATTAGATTCTATATAATATATACTAAGTATAGCTTCTTAGCTAGAAACTATATTAAGAATAATAATAATAATATCTTATAACTTCTTATAAAACTTAAGAATAGATTTTATCTTAAAAGATTAGTATAATTTAATTAACTTATAAGCGAACTCTTATCTTTATAGCTTAATATCTTTACCTTTATTTAAGAGTATAACTCTTAATTTCTCTAGATTAATTATAAGCTCTTACTTATTTTACTAAATACTAAACTTAAGAATCCTTAGTTTAGCTAACTCTATATATTTAGCCTTACTCTAGTATATAACACTTTTAAAGAACATTAGGCTTAGACTTATAACTATATTAATAATACTAGCTATATTATATCTATTAGTAAACTTAAAATAGTAGTCTAAAAGGAGGAATAGTATATAACTATAGATACTAATAATATAATAATAGATATACTCGCTTATAAATAATCTAGAACTAATAAAATACTAAAATAGATATACTATAGTAAAATATATTATCTAGAAGTAAACTATATTAAGAAATATTCTTATTTAAAGCTAGCTTATAATAAGTAAATAGCTAATAAGGTAGCTATAAAAGCTATTAAACGTAAGAAGCGTTCTTACTTTTAAGATAATATCTAAGATTAGAAAAAGAAGTTAATAGATAAGAATACTAAGACTACTACTATAATATTTATAAAACTATTAGTTATTAACTAAAATAATAAAGCTAACTACTACTTTATCTCTTATTAGGCTTAGATAGTATATCTTATATTAAATCTTAAAGTATTAAGAGCTTTAATATCTAAATCCTTATTATAAAGATAGATTATTAATAGTAGATACTCTAAATCTATCTATTACTAGAAGTTACTCTTTATAAATCTAGAGCTTTTAGACTCTAATAAACTATAAGTAGTAGTAGGTATTAGTAGAATACGATTACTTATTATTTCTAAAGAAATAGTAAAGTTAGTTATAGAAATAGAAACTAGACTATAAATACTACTACTCTCTAATATACTCTACTACCTTACTCTAGAAGCTAACCTTCTTTCTTTTTTATAGCTACTAAATAAAGAGCTCTAAATAGACTTATAGAAAACATATAGATATATTTAGACTTTGCTAAATACTAAAACCCTATACGTCTATAAACTTACTATTAAAGATAACCTCTAGATATTAATACTAGAAACTCTTCCTAGTACTATAATTTAGTTTATAGAGTATAAAAGACTTCTAGTACTTCTAAGCTAATATAAGCTCTTACTACGCTCTTATCTATATTCTAAAATATTAGCTAAAGCCTAGATCGTCTATACTAATAAGCTAGTAAATATAACTTAGTATACTTACTTAAAATATATAAGTAATAAAGTAATTAAGACACTTTATAAAAGATCTTATAATATAGATAAAAAGACATATATAGAAGACTATATCTATACTATCTATATAGAAAAGTATATAAAATTAGTTCCTTATTTAAGCTATATAGAGCTTAGACGTTACTCTATAGAATTAGTATATATAGACGTTATAAAATCTTTAAAACCTAGACTATTTAGTTTTTAATACTAGGTATACTTTTACTATAATAAAATAAAAGATATAGAAGCTTATAATATAAAATATAAAAGTAATATATTAGCTTATTTTAAGGAATATAAAGCTATCTACGAGCGCTCTAAACAACAGATCTATTATATTTATAGTAATAATAGAGATGAATATATTAGTACTACTCTTAGTAAATATCTTAAAGAAGAAGATATTATACTTAAAACTATAATTCTAAATAATTCTAAGATAAATAGAGCTATTAAACGCCTAGGCTAAACCTTATAGTAAATAGTAAAGATAATAAGAAAGTACTATCTTAACTTTTATACTAACTATTTTTAGCTTAAATTATTATAAACCTCTATCTATCTTTACTAAAAACGTATTTATATAACTACTAAAATTTCCTCTTTTAAGGCTATTACTAGCTTATACTTTTATATTAATTATTTAAGAATTATAGAGTTATAGTATATAGTTCTTAAAAATAAGCTTAAAAAGAGTAAGCCTAAAAAGGCTTAAACCTTTTTTAGACGTCTAATAGACTATAAGAGAGATTATATTAAGTAGATCTAGACTACTAATAAGAAAATTATTTAAGCTAATAATATTTATATTAATAAAATATAAGTTAACCTATAAGAGAAAGAACTAGTACTTAAAGTCTTTATTTCTAAGATTACTTTAGACTAATAACTTAATAAAGTAGATCTTAATTAATAATAAAGTAAGAACCTTAAAGCTAACTCTATATTTAAAATTAAGAGAGCTATTATAGATACTACTAAAATAGTTATAAAGTTAATTAAGAAATCTTATAAATATAAGTTATAGACTACTAGTAGAATATACTACTAGGAGATAAAAGATTAAAGACCTATATCTCTAAGAAGAAGAGGTTAAATAAAGAAACTACGAGTATACCTAAGACTAGGCTACTTACTACTCTTACCAAAACTCGAAAGCCTTAGAGTTATAGAGCTATCTAACGATTTAAAAGATAATATTCTAGTACTTCGTTAAAATAAAGAAGTAATACTCTTATCTACTCTACTACTACTAAAGCCTATAATCGTTATATACTATAATCTAGCTATACCTACTACTATAAGAGTATTAAGATTATAAATACGTTAAAGGTTATAACCTTCTATAGACGACGATAGCTCTAATCTTAGTAGTCCTAGAACCTTATTAGACGATATAGTAGACTATATAGATAACTATAGCCTTTAACTAGTACTCTCTTCTAACCTACTACTATTCGCTCTTATCTATTAGCTAATTAACAAGTTATAGTTCATAGTAGCACTACTAGCCTAGGTATAATATAACGTTTTTAAACTATAAATATATAAATAAGCCTATATCTATACTAAAGCTAAGAAATAGACAGAGGCTAAAGATAAGGAAGTAGACTCTATTAAGGAAAATAATACTTAGAAGGTAGTAGATAGACTAGTAAACTAAAAGGTTCTTATAAATAAATAGGTTTATAAACTTAAGATAGACGATAAAGGTTAGATTACCTAGTATAAGGCTTACTAGGTAGTTTATAGTTTTAAATAAGAAGAGAGTATTAACTTTAATAAAACCTTTACTACTATTATAAAGCTAATAAGCTATAAACTTATCTTTATAATCGCTACTACTCTAAACTAAGAGATTAAATAGATAGATATTAAAACTGCCTTTTTATATAATAATATTAAAGAAGAGGTCTATATAAAACTCTTAAATAGTAGAGAGGATAGTACTAAAGTTTATAAACTTAAAAAAGTACTTTATAGATTAAAATAAGCTTCTAAAGTCTAGTATAACACTCTTTATAGCTTTCTAAAAACGCTTAGCTTTAAACTACTTAATATAAATACTAGAGTCTTCTACTATAAAGACATTATTATTATAGCCTATGTTAACGACCTTCTTATTACTAGTAGCTTAATAAAAGAAATCGATAAAATTAAGATAGTACTTAGTTAATAATTTAAGATGTCTAATCTTAGACTAGTAGCTTTCTATCTTAGAATAATAGTAACTCGCGATAGAAGGTAACGTACTCTTTAGTTAAAATAATATGTCTATATTAAAAAAATACTTTATAACTTTAATATACTTAAAGCTAAGATATATTATATACTAATAGAAGTAAATAATTATCCTATAAGTGCTTTTAAAGACTATAAGGCGTCGAAGACCTTTAAACGTTAATATTAGTCTATAATAGGCTTACTTATATATACTATACTTAGTACTTAACTAGACATTGCTTACTCTATGTCTATTATAAGTAGATTCTTATCTAATCTAACTAATAAATATTAGATAATAGTAAAATAAAATATATATTATCTTAAGAGTATTATAAGCTATAACTTAGTGTTTTAAGATAAGCTTAAGAAACTTATAAGCTATTTAAATACTAACTAAGCTAGATACTATAAAACTAGATAATCTACTTCTAGATATCTCTTTAATATTAGTAGTAGTGCTATTTTATAATTATCTAAAAGATAAGCTATAGTCTTACTATTCTTATATAAAGTAGAACTTAAAGAGGAGATAAATACTATAAATAAAGCTATTTAGCTATAACGTCTCTTAAACTAGCTTATCTTAGAGACTGAACTAAGAGTTACTATAGTAATCCTCTATAATAATTAAGAGGCTATAATACTTATAAAAAACCTTATCTACTATAACTATACTAAGTATATTACTACTTAAGACGCTAAGGTTAGAGAAGTATAAGCTAAAGAATATATAAACCTTATATTTATTAGTATAAAAGAGTAAGTAGTAGATAGACTTATAAAACCTCTTTTTAGGAATGCTTTTAAGAAGTTTTAATTCTTAATAAGTATTAAGAAGAGAGGTGTCTAAAAGCTTAGTAAGGTATTACTATTACTTTATACTTACTTAAAAATACTATAGAGCTATATCTAATACTTTAAAGAAAATAAAGAAAGGTTATATAATATACTTTTTATATTTATACTATTATATCTTTAAATACTAAAGAATAGACTTAGTATTTAAAAAACGTTTTTTATTATAGTTTTTAAAAGTTATATAACTATATAGTATAAATTATAGAGAGAGATTATATTACTAAGACTAATAATTTATATTACGTAGTTAGCTATCTAGTGTCTTAGCTACTATATTAACTACTTATATATACCTAATACTTAAATATCTTATAATTAAACTCTCTTTATTATCTATAAATTATCTTTTTTAAATACTTATCTTACTTAAAAAATATTAAATACTAGAATTGTTTCTAGTATAACTCTTAAGAAGTTAAAAGCTATTACTCTCTTAAAAGAACTCTTTTTTAACTTCGTAGATATTAATACTTAATATCTAAAACTCTTATTACTTAGAAGTCTAAAGACTAACTCTACTAGTTATAATATCTAGTATTACCTATCTAAAATTAATAGTAGCTATAATAGAGTATACTTACTCTACTAGATTATATAATACTCTATTACTTATTATATAAAGTAGGAAAAGGTAAACTAGTAAGATGATATAAATAAGTATTATCTACTATTTAAATACTTCTTATATATCTTTAGTCTAGACTAAATTAAGTTCTAAGATATAATTATTATACTTATAGTTACTTAGATAGAAACCTAGGTTAAAATAAATTAGTTATAATATCTTACTATACTATAGTATGCCTAGGTTATAGTTATTAAACGAAAACTCTTTATAAGTTTATAACTCCTTATTCTAGACGCTAATACTAAAGTTGAGTATTAAGATACTAGTATTATCTCTTTTATAAATCTACTTAATATATAAAGGAAATTTATTAACTATTTATAAAAGAATAGAGGTATAAGAAACCTTAATATATAGATTAGTAGAGAAGGTAATACTAGCCTAGTTAGAAGATATCTAGCTATCTTAAGTCACTTTATTTAGAACCTTATTAGTAACTAGGACTACTTTGAATAGTAGTCTTAGAGTTTTAGTTATCTTAAAGCTACTAGTTTTAAATAGGTTACTCTTAGTACTTAAATCGACCTTTATAACTATACTCTCTTTATTAGAGTACTAATAAATAAAGTTATTAATCTCTATTCTTAGAAGCTCTTAAAAGGAAGAAAACCTATTCTAGTAGACCTAGCCTAGAACGACTCTAAGAGTAAATAAGCCTCTAATAAGTACTCTAGGTATAAGAGTACTAATTTAGATAATATTGAAGATAAGGTTATAGAACCTATAAGAGTAGTAGAAGTAGTAGAATCTATAGAAGTAGTAGAAGCTATAGAAATAGTAGAAACTATAGAAGTAGTAGAAACTATAGAAGTAGTAGAAGTAGTAGAATCTATAGAAGATATATTACTATCTACTATATAAAGTCCTAAAATTAAGCCGTCTCTAAAACGCTGTCGTTCTAATACTCTACTACCTCTACTATACTAGGTATCTACTATACTCTCTAAAGAAGCTTTTTAGATACTACTCTAACTCTTACTAACAAGGCCTACTAATATTATATATACTAAGTATAGAGAACTCTTAATTAAACGTTTTTCTAGTATATAAAGGCATATTAAAACTAATAGTACTAAGTATCTACTTAGTATTAATTAATTAGTTAAAGTTAAAGTTAAGCTTAGTATTAATATACTTAAAGGACGAGATAAGGACGTAAAGTGTAAGTAACTTTTTATATATTTAAGAGAGTATATTAAAGATTAACTAGACTAGCTAATAGATTTTTACTATATTCTAGATAACTATGACTATATGAATAATATAAGTATAAGAGGAGATACTATACTAGATAACTTAACTATAAGAGGCGTCTTAGTATATACTATAGATATAGAAGAAGAGAACGAAGTTAATATCTTAAATTAACTTCTTAAAAGACTCTAATTAATCTTCTTACTTATATATTCTTCTCTAGCTTTTTATCTTTTAAAAGGTTTTAGTTAAAGGTTTATTAAAGTATATTAGTATTATAATCTAGGAGTGTTTAGATTAAGTAGGAGTATTAAACATCTATACCTATTATGTAATATAGGTCTTCCTAAACCCTCTTATATATAAGTAGAGAGCAATTCCTCTCTAGAATTGCTTAAGTAATATAATCATATCGAACCTTATACTATCCTTTTAACAAATACCGCAGTGTGCCGTTGCCCCGCTGCTGTGATGAATAGGTACGCGAAGATATGAGGCAAGACATCTGACTCTAGTAGTAGAGTATTCCTCATCCTGCTCAAACAATCTACTCAAAATACCGCGCGAGGCTCTTTCTAACAAACACGTCGCCCATGGATGGCGATCTAAAATACCGAGACATGGAGTGTCTTCCTATGCTCGCTCCAAGAAGTTACCACTCTAAGGATAAACAAGTAGCACAAGACTGAACGACGAGTACAATGAGTACCATACATCATATGCCAAATAGGCGATGGTGATCTAAGAAGCCACTGAGAGGGCTGAGCGAGGGGGGAGAAGCATAGTTCGTGAACCCCTTCATTGCTAATTTTATACGTACATATTATTTCCCTACCTCGCATCTAACCAGAACTCCTGATATCGTTACACTTAGAGTGCAATACCTCTATCCTTGGGGGCGAAAACATTCTGCAAGGAATAAATTAGTGAGTTGCTCCAGAAATACAAAAGTCGAGCAAAACGTACCTTGATCATCTCAAACACTTGTCCAACACTACCACCATATCTTCTCACCCATGCCAACACACTCAGCACCAGGGCCAAGATGGAGAACATGAAGATCAACAAAATGATAAGTAAGAAGCCCCAAATACTTCCCCCACCATTGCCATTTCCTGGTCTTCCCTTGGCAGGCGCTTTCACATTCCCCTCGCACCAAAGTGCCCAGCTCCAAAGCCCCTCAAAGTCTAGACAACTCTCCATCTGGTCCTCTTCAACGGTCCTCATCTCATCGGGGACACCCCCGCATCCACTCTCTCCCCAGAGGGCGAGACTGGGCGTCGTACCATTTCCACAAACACCCATCGAGTATATTTGCATCTTGTCCGTCTTGAAATCAACACAAGTATCCGTCTTTGGATGTTGGTAAAATGTAGCTTTTCTAGGCGATGCACACGCGTTTTCCGAGACCGATCCCTTCTCACTCTTCTGTTTTTCGGGTTCTTTGGGATCGTCTGCCGGGTCCGTGATCGCAACCCCTTCGCACCAGAAAGCTACACTCTCAATCTTGGTGCCATCCTCAGTTGTAGACATGCACGTTCCTACATCAGACTCTGAGAGTGTTTTCAACCCGAATTGTTCATCCAGTATTCCGTGCCCACATCTCTTTGCGGGGAACCGAGCAAGGGAAGCAGTGCTGCCGTTTGCGCAAAGGGCGAGAGACTTGATTTGGATCGCGAGACTGGGGGTGGAGAGACTGAAGGATAGACAATGAGTTAGCAATGATCTTGGGCTTGGGAGGACGCGACGCGACGCGATTTTGTGAGCAAGGTAACGCACCACTTGTCAACAGGCACGGAAAGAGCTTTCTTCTTCTTCATGCCATTGCAGGCGGGAAATAGATGCCCGATGACGAGTCCATCTGTGCCTTTGCCTTCTGCGCGGGTGGTTAGGGAAGAGGAGGAATCTGCGGTCGCGAGGCTGGATAACAAAAGAAGTGTAGACTGGACAGCGAAAGAAAGCAACATTGTGATACGGAATTTGATATATTTAGTATTTACTTGTTTGAAGGAAAAGTAACACAAAAGGAAAAGGAGATAGAACTGGAAATGGGAAAAGAAATCGAAATCGAACGGCGCAGCAATTCCAACCATAGGGAGAAGGCTGCCTGCCTGATGGTCATACCCTGTTCCGTATGCATTTTATGAAATGCAGTATTGAGGCCCACCCACCATGCGCTGGCAACTTAACCTTTTTTTTCGAGATGTTCTCAGAACCTCATGAGGGAGAAATAATCAAGCCAACTAGGTGCCATAAGTGCGTGCAACAGGAACTGCCTACCATGCCACAGCTTAACTGGGCTGTCTTCCCAAATATTGGTAGTACAGGGCTGATAACAAAATTCTCACTCCCCGCGATTCGTTTTCGACGACGAAAAGGTGTATATATGAGGGATAGGGAGGGGGGTTTTATATAGGTACTCTGGAGGTGAACAGGGCCAGGTCGAGTCGAGCTCAAAAGTCGAAGGAAGGCTGCGATGAAATGGGGAAAACAACACTGGAAACGACGGGAATCTTATACCTAGATGTATAAAAGCGACCAGTAGATAGACAAGATGACGATATAGCAGAGATCGGGAATCGACCCCCCGAGGACGACTTAGAGGAAAGCAAACAGACTTGTTCGCAGCCGGTGGAGATGATACGTAATATAGTTTAGAATTTGTTCTAATAGGAATCAGCTATGATATCAGGGCCACGTGACTGGCTGAGATTTACAAGGTCCGCTCTATATACGCGCTATTAGTTAAAACGATACTGTTTAGTAGTTATTTTAGTAAACTTTTATATTATCGTTCCTCTAGTATAATAGTTACTTTATATAATAGTTTCTAATTATATAAATATATATAAAAATAGCTATATCTAGCTTATTTTAAGTCTTTAAGAGCTATAATTATATAATCTATATAAATTACAAAGTAAGAATAGAGCTTTTTAGAGATAAACTTCTTTTTTTAAATAAAAAAAAGTTATAATAAAGTTATAAATATTTTTATAATAATTTATATTAATTTATATTAAACTTAGTTAGAACTTTCTTAATATAAGAGCTAGTAAGAAATAACTTTTAAATTTACATAGCTCTTAAAACAAGATAAGCCGATTATATATAGACTATATAAAAATACTTTAAAGATTCTTAGACGCTCTAGAAGCCTCTGTCGTTTCTATACTCTTATTAGTTAGCTTTTGTAGTCACAAGTCAGAGAAGCGACCAGGGGGTCTGAATATAAGATCTCGGTTATATCGTCTTTACCAAAATCGAAGAAGTCAGATAATAGTATCGCCGCTTGATAAGCTATGAACCAGGGACAAGTACAGCTGGCATATATGCCTAGTTTTCTCTCTTATCCTGCTCCCTTCGTCTCACGAGTTCGTCCTCCAGCCTCACAACTCTCGAAAATGGGCAACTATCACGGCTACTTTGGGCGCTGAGGGAGATTGGTTTTTCCCATAGTCGCCGCTACAATACCGCGGAGGCGTATGCTTGCTCTGACCGTTGCGCCGCCGCCGACATCAAACTTGTTTTGCAAAATCATGTCTGGTGCCTTCAGTACATCCGAGAGTGGTACATCGACCGCGCCTATTTCAACCTTCTTGTTCATAAGAGCGATTCGGAAGCTCTGCGCCCCGCTGCCTACCATATCCGCCGTGGCGGGGATGCGGAAAGTCTGATCGAACGATGGATTGGAGATATCCGTACCTGGTGCATCTATTTTGGTAGCCGTCTGGAAGCGATGCTTCTCGCCCCAAGTCACAACCACACTCGGGTTGAGCTCCTCCCGCTTGCCGGGTATATCGAGCGCGCCAGCTACCAGGACGGTAGCCAGGCCACACAGCAGACCGTCGGCGCTATGATCCGAGGCAGAGAAGCTGCTGCCGTCGGCTGCGAAGTGGTAGAATTTACAAGACAGCGAAATATTACCCTCCACCGGCTGTTCTTTGTGCACCAAGCTCAGCTCTTGCTTGCCGCTGGCCAACAAGATGTCCTTCACCGTGGTGACAGCGACGCCAATCTGGTCATCGCTACCGACGTCCTGATCCTGCAGGTCAATGGTGATGCATTGGTCCAAATCTGTGACCACAAAGTCGTGCACCTCGTTCCAGGCCGGATTAGTGGTGTTGTTCTTGGTCGATGTTCGCCATGTCTCCTCAGCGCCAACGCCGACCTTGCAATAGGCGTCGGGGGAAGCGCGCGTGAGTTTGGAAAGGAACTTCTTGCTAGCGCTTTGCTTGTCTTCAGCAAACCCCCATGCCTTTTCGACTGTAAGGCGAATGATGCCAAGCGGGTACAATTGGGTCTTGAAATAGTCGCTGGCAGCATCGAGCTTGATCAAGAGGCGATTTGGCAGCACCAACATAGAGTTGATAATGCTCATGATTACCGAGCGTACTGCTCCGTCGATCATGTCCAAGTCGGCCACATTGGCGGCGCCGGTAAAGTCGAGCTTAAGGACTGGCGGGTTCACAAAGGCGATTTGGGCAGCTCCTATCTGCAGTGAACGTTAATGAAATGTGAATGTTACTTGCTACTTGAAGGGTTAACGTTACCAGCGGAATGATATCGGACAGTGGACCTAGCAGAATGGAAAGCCTGCCATGAAGTGCAACACCTCTGACTCCCTGTTGGGTGAATTAGCTCGTAAATTTTATGCCAGACGTCTCACAGCACGTTCGAAAACGAACTTACAATGGTGGGAATCATGTTACCGTCCAGCTCAATATCACATTCGCCGGCCCAGTCAACATTCAAGTCGAGCTTGATGCTGTCTGTCTCGGTCTTTGTCACAAGGACATTGGAGAGTTGCAAGGGAACCTGACCGAGATCAACCTTGGTGAAGTGGAGGGTCGCCAGCGGCCCTGGAAGCATGCTTTTAAACATGGGTTCGGCGATTTCTTTCGTCATCTTGCTGCCGGCAACATTGATATATGGCCATAGCTGCGCGACAATGTCGTTCAAGAATACTACATACTCAACAATTTAGCTGCCACATACAATCAAATGGAGCAAAGCACACGCAAGATTGAGGGGCCCAACTTACGCACAGATTCCCCACCTCCCTCAGCAGTTAATTTCTCAACAAGCGCTGACATATTAGAGTAAGATCGCTCAACGCGAGACAAATAGGCAAGGGATCACAGGAAGAAGACTTAAATAAAGTGTCAAGCTGTCCAGTGCAACCAAATAATATGTAGTCTGGAATGCTATATACACGGGGAAGTTGTTCACCGCCCGGAAAGACTTGTGTTTGAGAACCTGCTTTGGGTGTATGATATATGATGCCGTGGCTGTGGCTGTGGCTGTGGTGACATCACTTGCTGTTTACTTGTCACGATTGCTCTATATAGCAGTGAATAAGACTACGAGACGAGGAATATAAATTAAGAAGAATTCCTCTAAGCTAATTATCGACTATATCTAAGTCTAAAGTAGTAATCTTAAAACTCTAAGTACTAAGAAGCTATTATAATATAAAAAATCGATTCTTTAAATAAGTATCTCTTTAGTTATTCTTATATCTCACGTATAGACGCGTTCAGTAGTCTAGTTTAAAACTACTCTTATTTAGAGTAGTTTTAGACTAAAATCTAGGTAGCTTCGAACTATAATACTACTAAGCTAGTTTAAGAGTACTAAGATATTAAAATCTAAATTAAAGCTATTTATACTTACTCTATATATAATAGAGATATACCTCTTTCTACCTCTTTATTTAATCTCTCTCGCTCTCTTATATTCTTAATAACTTCTATCTTATAGAATTCTTTCTAGTATAGCTAATTACTACTATAAATAGATATATTATACTACTTATACTAGCTCTTAGTCTAACGTAAATAAGATAGATATACTCCTTTTAAGAGTAATTTATTTAAAAGTTTATCTTTTTATATTCTATACTAATAATATAATCTTTTAGTAGAAGCTATATACTAAGTCTAGAGATAAGTAAGATATTACTTTCAAGCCTTTATAATATTATCTCTTTTATTAAGATAAATAAATTAGCGCGTAGGCTAGAAGTCTTTAAGTAGAGAGTATATAAGAGATAATTAGAAGGTTTTATACAAGGATTATAAAGTAGAATCTATATTAAATATTACTATATATCTCTTATCTAATTATTTATACTTACTCTTATTCTAAAGCTAAAGTAAATAAGAGTTTACTATAATAATATCTATAAGCTAATAAAATAAAGGCTAATATATCTTCTACTAAGTTTACTAGGTTTTATAGTTTCTATATAATTAATCTATAATATCTACTTCTTCTATCTACCTATTATAATTATTAATAAATTATAGAATTAGTAGATTTTAGTAGAAGTTTATAGTATATCAAGGTCTTAGTTTACATATCTTTTAGACTTCTAAGAACAGTAGTAGCAAAGGCAATAATCAGTAAATAAAAGGCTTATAAGTAATCTTATTTACTATAGTACTAGATTAGTATAGGCATCGTTGCTCTCGTCAGTTATACTTCTTACTAGTATATATTATAAAAAGTATTAATACTAGCATATTATCTTACTATATAAAGGCTAAAATTCAAGGATATACTAGAACGATTTTACTTATAAGATCGCTCTATTATACGCTAGAAGCTATAGTAATAACCTCTTCTTATAACTCCTAGAATTATATACTCTAAGATTATAAGAGAGTATTATCAACCTTCTTCTTTTAAGTCTTAATTAGGTATAGAAAGAGCAGTTTAGTAATATAGGTATAGTAAGTATCTACTACGCTAATACTAAGCTTAAGAAGCTTATTAAACAATTCTAGTAATAAGAAGTAATTATCTATATATATTATAAATTAGTAAGATAGGTAAAGAAGTAACTTCGTAAGTTAATATACTATTAAACCTATAAGTAGGAATATTAGCTAGGGTTATACTAAAATAAGTTAAACTAGAGTTATATAGAAATAAGTTAAACTAGAAGAAGTAAAGTTAGAAAATTTTATATATTACTAGTAAGTATAAGACTATTCTTTTAGACTAATTCTATAGTTTTATAAGTATAAGAATAAAAGAGGAAGTTATATATATATTCTATAAAATATAAAGCCTAGTTTTTATACCTCTTTAGAATCGGTTTATACTTATACTTTAATATATACTTAAATCTTCTTTTAAACTCTATAATTATCTTATTAATAGATACGTTTTATAATAAGTAGATATATCTCTTAAATATAGCATATAAGTACTTAAAAAGTAGTAATAGCTTTATATACTAATTCTCTTTTAATATATTAGTAGAAGAATAAGATATATAAAGATAAGACTTAAGCTCTTTATATCTACGCTTTTATATAAATTACAGTAGTAGATAAAAGCCTCTACTCTCACTCTCTTAAAGTTCTAGCCTTCTTTATATATTTCTTATACTAAAGTAGATTATATTTATAAAAAAGACTTTAAGCTTTAAAACTAATATATTTCTCTAGAGACATACTCTAGAGCGATTTAGTATAGATACTACTATATACGTATTTATATTATTATATATTATATAAAAGATCCTAGTAGTAAAAAAGAGACTAAAAAACTTAATTAGTTTTATATAATTTAAAAGTAAAAGTAAAGAAGATAGATATAAAGGAGTATTTTAATATAATAGTATAAACTTAGAAACGTTCACTACTACTAGTATATTCTTATATAATTAATCTACCTTATTTATAAGTAGTCCTTTATATACTTATATATATATAGAAGTTAGTATATATAGCGTACTCTTAAAGAGCTCTCTTATATACATGATATTTAATATAAGTAACGATGTTAAATTATCCTTTATAATATCCTCTATCTCTTTACTATTATTATTATTAGTATTATTTATATATATAAGGTCGATATCCTTTTTAAGAAGCTTAGAATTATACTTATTATTAAGAAACACGTCTATAGAGCGTACTTAAGAGGCCTTCTTTTTAAGGACTTTTTTAGTAGCTTTTAGAGCTCTTTTAGTAGACTTTTTTATACTAAAAGTAGTATTAGTCTTATACTATTCTAAAGAAGATATATTAATTAAAAAGAAGAATAAAAGAGTATAAAAGAGACAGTAGAAGTAGTAGAAGTAGATAGAGAAAACTTAGCTTATATACTCGTATTATAGGCTAACTTACGCTAAAATAACGATTTTTTTAATAGAGCTTTTTAAATATAAGATTATAAGTAAATCATTGTTTAATTTCTATATTATTATATACTTTAGTAGAGTTTAAAGAATAAGATAATAATTTAAATATTTAGTCGTATTAGAGCTAGAAATATAAGATTAGAACCGCGTTCTACTAAATCACGTAGGGTATAAGAATAACTGAAGAGATAGTTATTAATACTTCTATATATAACAATCTCTTTAGCTCTTTATATATTCTATATATAGACGTACTTAGTAGTCTAGTTAGAAATAAATTCTATTTAAAGTAGTTTTATATTAAAATCTAGATAGCTTTAGACTATACTACTATTAAACTAGTTTAAATATACTAAGATATTAAAATTCTTAAATCTAGAAATAAATTAAATTATTAACTTAAAGCTATTTATATTTCTTACTTTATAAATAGTCTACGTCTTTAATTAATCTATTCTACTTTTTTATATTTTTAATTACTTTTATCTTATAGAATTATTTCTAATATAACTCTTTACTATTATAAATAAATATATTATACTACTTATACTAACTTATAGTTTAATATATATAAGATAGAAATATAACTTTTAAAAGTAGCTTACTTAAAAGTTTTTTTTATTTATATTTTATACTATTAGTATAAACTTTTAGTAGAAGTTATATATTAGAGCTTATTTAACTTATATATATCTAGAATATATACTACTAAAAATTATAAGATAATAGAAATATATATATACTAATTCTATCTATATACTAGTGTTTAGTATAGAGCTATAAAGACTTAACACTTATACGCGATATATTCTACGAACCTCTAGTAGTTATATCTTCTCTAGAACTATCTATAAATCTAAGTTTAAGTTAAAAAGCGACGTAGCGATATCTCTTTTATAACTATTTAAGTTTCCTATCTCGACCTTTAATAAAGAAGCTACGTTATATATAATAATATACTAGATATTAGTAAAAAAGACCTATATAGCTTATTTACTAATACTAGAGAACCTCTACTCTAGATATACTATAGAATTATATATAACTCTAAGAAGGTAAGAGCTATATAATAACCTAAGATTAGAGGTAATACTTATAGTAGTTATTCTATATAGTTAATATATACTATATTTAAGTTAAGAGAATTACTAGAAGAGGTAAAGAACCTCTAGTAATAGTAATAGAGTAATTAGAAGAGGCTTAGATAGTATAAATAAGAGTATAAACGTAGAGAGGCCTTTATAGCTAGAGAATATAATCTCTACTATTTATAATTATTATAAGTAGATATTTAAAGTATATTTAATAGCTCTTAGATAAAGTAGTAGAAATATCTCTTAGAAGGTATAGAACTATAAAGTAGAAGAAATAGAAGATAGAATTAGAAGACTTAGATTAGAGATATATTAGAGAATATTTATATATAAGATAGTATACTAGAAGACGATTATTATTAGTTCTATATAAAAGAGAGCTAACTAAGCTCTTATAAAAGCTATTATAATAAACAAAATTAGTTATCTATAAAAATAACTAAAATATTAAAATCGAATAATAAAAAAACTTTTTTAGAATTAACAAAGTAACTCTAAAAGCCTTAAAATACGTTTAGACGACTATTAGACGGTCTAGAAAGAGACTAAAGTACTCTACGATTATACTAAATAATTATAGTAGTAGTAGTAGTAGAAAAAAGAGAGGCTTATAAAGAGCTCTTATTCCTCTCTCTAGAGTACTAGTAACTAATAAAGATAGTATAATAAACTAAGGAGAGTAGAGTATAAAGGGATAGAAAGGAGTTTTAGACTATATAGACGTAATAGAGAAGAGCCTAATCTAAATAATACTTAACTTAGTAATAGAGAAGAGAGATATTAAAGTAATTATTAAAGTAGTAGGAAAAGTATTCGAGTATAAGAGAACTAGGAAGAGAGGAGACGATATAATTATATATAGAATCCTATAAGAGGAGCTTACTATTATAGTTAAGAGAATAGAAGGAATAAAGAAGCGTAGCTTAATATAAGTAGAGAGAGCTAGAACTAGAGAACTATAGAGAGAGGTAGTAACTATATTATAAAGAGAATATATAGTACTAGCTAAATATATTAGAGAGATTATAATCTAAGTAGTAAAGATAGATAAAGAGAAGGATAAGCTATTACTAAAAGAAGTAATTAGAGTTATAAATATAAGCAGATATAGAGTAGAAGTAATAATAGCTTAAAAGCTCTAGAGTAAGGATATTATTATAAGGTTTAAAGAAGAGAAGTAGGTAAGACATATATAAGATAATAGCTAAGTAAAGAAGGTATTTAGATAAGGAATAATAGTAGTAGTAAGAATACTTATAGTACTTATAAAAAGAGCTTTAGTAAATATACTTAAGAATAGAAAAGAGAGTATACTATAGAGTATCTCTTAAGCCTTTAGTATAAGAATACTAAAGATTATATAATAAGGAAATAGATATAGAGAGTATTAAAGATAAAAGAGACTAACTTAAAGGAACTATATCTTTAAAATAGTAATAATAGAGGAAGTAAGAAGGCTATATATAAAAAGGATATTATAAGAGATATAATACTTCTTATATAAAAGATACACTTTAGAGATAGTAGTATAGAGGTACTATAAGTATTAAAAGTAGAGGTATATAGTACGTTTTTATAAATAAGATAAGAGGTACGCCTAGTATATATATAAGAGGTATAAAGAGAGTAAGAAAGAGTATCTTAGTAAGAAGAACCTAAAAGAATACCTAGTAAAGTATAGGAATTATAAAGAAAGATACCTAGTATTTATAAAAGAGTATTATATAGAGAAGTAATACTATAGGTAGGTAAGAGAACGATATCTTAATAAGATAACTATATTTATAAACCTATAAAGACTCTTAAAAGAGAGTAAGGTAGAGATATCTTACCTATTTACCTTTAGCTAGAAAAAGAGCTTATAAAGCTTAAGAAAGAGGTAGAGATAGAGATCTATACTAAGAAAGCTAATAGATATAAATAAAGTAGGATTTATAAATAGTAGTAACCTAACCTAGTTCTTAGAGAGGCTAAGAAGCTCTTTTAGTATAATAAGAGATTTAACTAGAGAAGAAATAGAAGTAACCTAAACTCTATCTATAAAACTACTATAAGTATAATAGTACTATACTAGAATATAAGAAAGATACTAGAAGCTTTTAACATAGCTCTAAATTATAAAAAGGAATATAATATATTAGTAATCTAAGAACTAGCGTAGAATAGCGCGAGAGACTCTCTTAACTACTTCTTAAGCTTAAGATATAATATAATCTAGTTAGACGAGGTAGTAGTGCTTTTTATATATAAAAGATACCTAAAAGTAAGCTAGACGTATACTATAAGTAAGAACTAGGTAAGTGTAATAATAGAGAAGAGAGTAGATAAGACGATAGTTTACTTAGTCTATAACTTATAGATAGAGTAGATATTAATTAAAGATTAATCTTATAACTATCTTAATATACTTCTTAGTTATACGTTAGCTTACTAAGTACCTTCTTAAAAAGCTCTTAGTATTCTAGTCCTTATTAGAAACGCTTAAGTAGTTAGCTATTAACTCTAGAAAGAACTTTTCTATAAGAATATAAGCCTTCTCTTAGTAGGTCTTACCTTTTATTCTATTAAGTAATATAAGTATTAGTAGTACTAGTACTTCTAGTCTTATATATCCTTTAAGGTATATCTACTTCTTAAGTATCTAGAGTTTCCTTTTATCCTTTACTACTTCTACTAGTATCTCTCTCTAACTCTTCGTCTTTACCTTTCTACTTATTATTTAGAGTTCTTAAAGAGCGTCTTTTAGGCTACTATCTTAAGCTTCTTATTTAGTACTCCTTCTAAGTCCTTTTATATCTCTTTACCTTCTTTAACGCTTCTTTAACCTCTATGTTCTACTAGGGCTATACTCTCTCTCTATCTAGCTTTTAAAGTAGTATTAAAGCCTTTACTATCTTTTAAAAATCCTCTATAAGTCTTTATACTACTCTCTTAAGTTCTTATATATTTTAGATTATAAGTGTTTCTAAGTAAGAGGCTTTTACTTTAACTAAGATCTTATTTATTAGTCTCTAGCTAAATCTAAGCGCTTATAATACCTTTCTCTCTTCTTCTACTTTTATTATAAGGAGTTAAGTTATATAGTCTAATCCTAGTAGGTCTAGGAACCTTTACTAGGTTACTATATTCCTAGTAGAGAAGGTAAGGTTAATTATAGAGTTATAAGAGCTCTCTCTTCTCTATATAGCTTTATTATAGAGTATATCTCTCTCTAGTATCTATAGTATAACGAGTTTAAGAATAAGGTCTATATTCTTATTATATCTCTTATATATATCTTATAAAGAGTAGTAAGTATTTAGATTATCTATTATAAGTACTCTTCTTAGTCTCGCTTACTAGAGTATATACTATAGAAAGCGCTAGGATTTAATATATTAGTAAACAGCTTTTTAAAAGCTTATAATAAACCGCTTTATAAAGTACTTACTATAATAGTAGAAGTAAGCTTCTACTTATAGTACTTCTTATTCTACTTCTACTATATAAAGGTAGTAGTACTAAGAAAACTAGGTAAAATAACTAAGGAGTAGAGTAAGATAGAAGTCTACTAGTTAATAATACTACTCTTAACTATAGATAAGATCTTTAAAAAAGTAATAGTATAAAGGCTTATATAGCTTATAGAGGAAATAGTAATACTATTAGAGTTATAGATAAATAACTAAAAGTACTAAAATATAGAGCTAGTAATTAGAATAGTAATAGAGAGTATATATATAGTATAGGAAAATAAGAGCTATACGTCTCTAGCTTAACTAGATATAATAGAAGCCTTTAACTAAGTAGATTATATATAGCTACTTTATATATTAAGAGAAAAGGAGGTTCTATAATAGATAGTAATATAAATAGAAAGCTTCCTCTTTAGATAAAGAGCTATACTATTCTTTAATAGATAATTAGTAAACGAAAGAGACCTTAAACAAGGTGTCTTATAAGAATCGGTACTATTACTAATACTATTTATCCTCTTTATCTTAATATTATATAAGAACTTAGTAAGAATTAATAAGCTTATTATAATAGGCTTTATAGATAATATAAATCTACTTATAATATTAAAAAGTATAATAGTAAACTATAGAATACTTAAGACAGCTTAGAGAGTATATAATAAGTAAGTAAATAAGTAAAGAATAGCTTTTAGCTTAGAAAAGACAGTGCTTATATACTTTATAAGAATAAGAGTACTATAGAGAGAGATAGTCTAGTTTAAAGAGATAAAGCTTATACTAGTTAAGTATATAAAGTTCTTATAAGTAGAGCTTAATAAGAAACTAAACTAGAAGGTATACTAAGAAAGAGTTTAGAAGAAGCTTATAATATAGACCTTTATACTTATAAGGCTTACTAGAAAGACGTAGAGAGTAGACTACTACTAAGTAAGGTAGATATATATAGTAGTAATAAGGAGTATAATAGTATATAAAACGTTAGTATAGTATTATACTATATTAAAAGGAGGGAATACGAAGAGAGTAGTAAAGAGCTTCTCTATATAATAATTAGAATACTTATAAGTAGTAATAAGAGTATATAAAGCTACTCTAGTTTAGAGCCTAGAAGTTAAAGTAGACTATATACTAATTAACTTATACCTTAACCTATAAGTAGCTACTTTTAAGAGAAAGTTCTAAAGGTCTAAGCTAGAGGAACTAATCTAGAATATCTATAAATATATAGTAATATAGCTAAAGAGGAAAAGAAGAGGTAGACTAATAAAGGTAGAGAAGGTAATATTATACTTATAGATAGTAAGATAGAAGTAAGAAGAAGAGTAGAGAGTAGAAGAAGTAAGATTTAAGTATAACGCTATACTTATAGAATAGAAGAACTGTCTAGAGACTTAAAGAAGAAGGACTTAAGAGAGGAATCTAATATAATATATAGAAGTATTAGATAAAGTAGACCTAGATAAGTAAAAGCTATAAAAGGTCTATAAAAGGCTTACTAAGATAAAGAGCTTACTACTTATCTAAGTATAAATAGAAGTACTAGGACTAAACGCCTTCCTCTTTATAAGAAGAGTACTAAACTAGGTTATACTATAGTATATTTATATAAGTAGTAGAGAGATAGTAAGACACCTAGTCCTATTTTACTAAGATATTCTATAAGAAAGAGACATGTTTATAAAAGCTTTAGAGAAGAGAATTAGAGATCTATAAGAGCTAAGAGAGATACTAGTAGATAGGAAACTAGTATTAAGAGTAACTACTTAGCTACTTAAGCTAGGAAGACTCTAGAAGTATAGGCTAGTACTAGAATTACTTAAGAAGAGAGAGAAGAGTGAGGAAGAGGTAAAAGAAAAGGAGGAATAGAAGGAGAAAGCTAAGATATACTAGAAGGTAAGACCTCGGCTCTAATAATTCTAGAGGTAAATATACCTCTTATACTACTAATATATACCTTAGTAGGTTAAATATACTAACCTACTACACCTTTCTACTATATTACTAAGTTAGAGAGATAAGCTCTAAATAGATAGTAGTAAGAACTAAAGAAAAGGAGAATTATACTTATAAAGAAGCTTAAGAGGTAAAGAAGAATAAGCTAAAAGGCTATATAAACTAGAATAGAAGATGTACTACTTACTCTTAGAGCTTAGTCTACGGCCTACGTAGCGTAAGAATAATAATAATAATATTAAAATCGAATTAAAATAGAGAGAATAGAAGAAGATACTAAGCTATTACTAGGATAAAAAGCTAGATACGTAGTTATATCTATAGTAGACTTAGTAATAGATACTCTAAAGAGTATATAAGCTACTTTTAGATAAAACTCTATAAATAAGTACGTCTATATATCTACTAGAGCGAATAAAAAGACTATTAATTATAAAAAATAATATTAAGAAAAGTATTTAGTATATAGATTTAAAAA
The DNA here is from genome assembly GCA_001414345.1 of Hymenoscyphus infarciens. Taxonomy (NCBI): domain Eukaryota; kingdom Fungi; phylum Ascomycota; class Leotiomycetes; order Helotiales; family Helotiaceae; genus Hymenoscyphus; species Hymenoscyphus infarciens. Next base: position 57,604 of record LLCB01000002.1, on the reverse strand, counting down.
TAATTTAAATCTCTCGTTTAACCTCGTATAACTTAGTATATATATTAATAAAATATATACTATAAAAAAAAGATTTAAATCTCTAGAGATATAAATTTTTAAAAGTTTATATATATATCTTCTCACTTACTAGCTTTATAGTACTAGGTTAGTATATTGAAATATATATACTAATATATATATTATAAGCTAAACGATTACTTAAAATATTAAGAAATAAGTAATAATATATACTAACTTATATAAAGTTACTATTTAGAATATCTCGTTAAATATCTATATATATGTTTAAATAATTTATACGAGCTAAATAAGCTCTTAAGTATAAAAATAAATAAAATATTACTTTAAAGTTTTAAGAATATTATCTTCTTTATTAAGAAAAATATCTTTATATATAGACTAAGAATCGTTAAATAGAGAATAATATATAAATAATATTTAGAAGGTTTTATATAAGAATTATTAAATAGTGTCTATTAAATATTAATATATATCTTTTATCTAATTAGATATACTTACTTTTATTTTAAAACTAAAGTAAAAAAGAGTTTATTATAATAATATAAATAAGTTAAATTTTTTTTTTAAAAGAAACTATATTAAGTACTAAATTTACTAATTTTATAGTTTTTATAAAACTAATCTATAATATCTACTTCTTTTTTTTATCGATTATAAATATTAATAAATTATAAAATTAGTTGATTTTAATAATCGTCTATAATATACTAGAATCTTATTTTAGATATCTTATTAATTTCTAAGAGTAGTAGTAATAGTTATAGTAATTTATAATAGATAAAAAGCTTATAAGTAGTTTTATTTACTTTAGTATCTAATTAGTATAAATAATCTTACTTTTACTAATTATACTTCTTATTATAATATAATAAAGAAAGTATTAAAACTAATATATTATCTTATTATATAAAGAATAGAACTTAAGAAAATAAGAATATACTAGAATACTATTATTTATAAGATCTCTTTATTATATACTAGAGATTATAGTAACTACTTTCTTTTATAACTACTAGAATTATAAGAGAGTATTATTCTTCTTCTTCTTATAAGTCTTAATTAAGTATAGAAAGATTAGTTTAGTAATAGAAGTATCTCTTTAGTTATTCTTATACTCTACGTATAGACGCGTTTAGTAGTCCGGTTTAAAACTACTCTTATTTAGAGTAGTTTTAGACTAAAATCTAGGTAGCTTCGAACTACGATGCTGCTAAGCTAGTTTAGGAGTGCTAAGATATTAAAATCTAAATTAAAGCTATTTACACTTACTCTATATATAGTAGAGGTGCGCCTCTTTCTACCTCTTTCTTTAATCTCTCCTGCTCTCTTAATAACTTCTATCTTAAGAAACACGTCTACGGAGCGTACTTAAGAGGCCTTCTTTTTAAGGACTTTTTTAGTAGCTTTTAAGGCTCTTTTAGTAGGAGTAGTATTAGTCTTACGAGAGGAGGTATATTGATTAAAAAGAAGTAATAAAAGAGTATAAAAGTAGCGGTGGAAGTAGTAGAAGTAGTAGGAGTAGTAGGAGTAGGTAGGCTTATATTATAGGCTAACTTACGCTGAAATAATCATTTTTTTTAGTAGAGCTTTTTAAACATAAGAATATAGGTAAATCATTATTGAATTTCTGTATCGTTATATGCTTTAGTAGAGTTTAAAGAATAAGATAATGATTTAAATATTTAGTCGCGTTAGAGCTAGAAATATAAGATTAGAACCGCGTTCTACTAAGTCACGTAGAGTGTAAGAATAACTAAAGAGATAATAAATATCTATTATACTAATACTAAGCTTAAAAAACTTATTAAATAATAGTAATTAATACTTTTATTCTCTAAATAACTATAAATACCTAGAATATTCTCTAAATTTATTAAAAAGTAACTATTCTATCTCTTAAATAATATCTCTTAAAAATACGAGTATTCTAGTTAGAAAAGAGAGATATTAATACTATAAAGTAATTATTTATATAGATTATATTTTAGTAAAATTAGTAAAAAAGAGACTTTATAAGTTAGTATATTATTAAACTTATAAATAGAAAAGTAGATAAACTTAAAGAAAGAAAACTTTATAACTTTCTCTTTTATTCTTATACTTATAACTTATATATTTATATTTATCTTTTAATATAGATGTAATAGTACGAAATACACATAACTACAGTAGAGGCATATAGGAGTGCGTATAGCAGAATGACGTATGTAAATACTAGGCTCTGATATAGAAGAAAAGGCTAAACTAGCCTTTTCTAACTCTAGGAGAGTAGGCTGCTATATACAAGAGGTTCAGACGATATAAAAGGGGTATAAAACTAAACAACGATATACGTCAGCTAATATAAAAGCCTAAACCTATGAAGTACGTCTGAAAGCCTAGACGTATATAACCTTCCTAAATTAGATAATATAAAATAACAACTACTAAAATATAGCATATACTATATAATCTTAGCTATATAGGATAGCATACTATTACATCCCCCTCCCTTAAAAAAGACTCGTCCTAAGTCTTCTATCTCTTATCTTTTAAGGTTAAATTAAGATAGTATAAGTATTATAACATTTATTATATTTAATTTTGTTGTAAGTAAGAAGGTTAAGGTCTAAATTATAGCTAACCTAAGTTTGTAGATACTTTATTTATTAAATTTATTATAAGCGAGATAAGATGTTAAGATAGGTTCTAAATTATAACTAACCTAATTTGTAGATGTTTATAAAAGAGACTTTGTTTTTAATCCTTTAATATTAAAAGTAAGTATTCGCGAAAAGAGTATAGTCTGATCCTATCTAGTAGGTTAGAAAAAGTTTAAAGTAAAAAGTTTAAAAGTTTAAAAAGTTTAAAAGTTTAAAAGTTTAGAGTAAAATTAGAAAAAAAAGTTTAAAAGTTAAAAGTGAATTTAGAGTTAAGTTAGAGGTTGTTTAGTTAAGAAGTAGTAATAACTTAGTTAAGAGCTTACTTTAAGAGCGTACTAATTTATATCTGATTTAAAGAATTTAAAAACGTAAAGTTAGAAACAAAAAGTTTAAATAAAAAAAAGGACTTCTAGCCTAGCTAGAAGTATAAGAAAGTAAGAGAGAATATAAAGACTATAAGACTCTAATTAGAGTTAGAGGCGAATTTAGTATAGAGTCAGAAGTTATTCAGTTAAGAGGTAGTAATAACTTAGTTAAGAGCTTACTTTAATAACGTACTAATTTATATCTGATTTAAATTACTAAAAGAATATAGGTTTAAAAAAGTTTAAAATAAAGTTAGAAGCGAATTTAGATTAGAGTTAGAGGCGAATATCAAGAGGTAAAGTTATAAGTAATAGTAATATCTTAGCTAAGAGTTTACTTCAAAGGTATACTAATTTATATCTGATTCGAATTCGAATAAAATATCTAGCTTATTAGATGTAAAAGAAAGTAAGTTCGTCTAAATATAGGTTAGCGGAAGTTTAAAGTAGAGTTAGATAGTACTTAGTCAAGATTAATAGTAATAACTTAATTAAGAGCTTACTTCTAAGTTTCGTCCTAATAGAGAGTATATTTTAACTAATTTATATCTGATTTAAAAAGTTTACTTAAAGAATATAAGTCTAAAAAAGTTTAAAGTAAAGTTAGAACTAAAAAATCAATAATATCTTTTAAGAGTGTACTAATTTATATTTAATTTAAAAATTTAAATGAAAAAGGAACTTCTAGCCTAGCTAGAAGTAAAAGAAAGTAATAAAAGTAAGAAAGACTCTATACTAGAGTTAGTAGGGTTTTAGCTAGTTAAAATAAAAGAGTTATTACTAAATATTATTAAAGTTTTACTATCTAAAGTTTAAGATAATAAAAGGAGTAGTTTTAGTTAGTTAAAAGCGAAGTTATAGCTAAGTTGTTAAAGTTAAAATTATTATCTAACGTTTAAGATAATAATAGATACGGTTTTAGCTAGTTAAAGGCGAAGTTATAGCTAAGTTGTTAGAGTTTTACTATCTAAAGTTTAAGATAATAAAAGGTAGAGTTTTAACTAGCTAAAGACGAAGTTGTTATTGAATTTAAAAATACTATCTAATATTTAAGATAATAAAAGAGGTATTTTCAGCTAGTTAAAACAAAAGAGTTATTACTAAAGTTTATTAAAGTTAAAACTGTTATCTAAAGTTTAAGATAATAATAGGTAGAGTTTTAGCTAGTTAAAAGACTTAATACTAAATATTAAAAATACTATCTAAAGTTTAGGATAATAAAAGGAGGAGTTTTAGGTATGATATTTATTAGTACTATTATAAGAACTATATTACTTAGGCCTATAGGCTACTTTATTCTCTTTAAAGTACTTAAAAACTTATTTATCTTCTGATTTTAGAAGAAAGAGTTACTGTTAGATTATAGAGAGTTTAGAGCTAAGTTAGATAAGGAGGGGTATTCTTTTAAACTAAAGTACTAATATTAATAAGCGTGGTCGTTTTTAAATATTTAATACTTTAGTATCCTTTCTTATCTATAGCTAAAAGATTGTTTACTATCTCAGCGAAGTTATAATTCTAGTGTCTTTTAAGAGTAGTAGACGCGTTTTAGTTCTAAGGTGTAATCTTATCTTATCTTATATATAAAAGAAGTATTTCGATTCTAGTATCTCTCTAAGTATAGCTATACTTAAAAAGTAACTTTTTAAAGTTAGCAAAAGTTTCTTCAGCATATTCTTCTTCTTAATTCCACTTCTATCTCTTTCAACCTTTATACTGGCGGGGACTTGGTCCGTAGCCGTAGTCGTAGTCTTTCGGTTCGAGGGAAGTTTAGAGTAGAGTCAGATAATGTTCAGTTAAGAGACAGCGATAACTCAGCTAAGAGCTCGCTTCTAAGTTTCGTCCTAACAGAAAGCGTATTTCGACCGATTCGTATCTGATTCGAGATTCGAGAGTTAGGGAGTGGTAGGAAGGCATCAGGGGCAGCTGCCCGTGGCCGAAAGAGGTCTGAATTTGGGCTTGGAAGCAGGAGAGGGTCGAATGAGGGTCGGATCGGGGAGGGTTCGGAGGTGAGATTTTTGACTTCGTGTCCTCCATCTCTCTAACCGATCGTTTTGTCCTTTGTGTGCCGCTATCTCTTCCGTATATTATCCGCATTTGAGAAGTCCTGCTGGTCTCTTCGACCGTTGTTGTTTCTTCGGGATCTTCTCGATCTTGGTGTGCGGGTGTGATTCAGAAAGGGTTCAGAGGGGTGTCTTTCGGAAAGGGGGGTGGCCCTGGAAGGTCGTTCAACGCCTCGTGGCGGAACTGGGTCCGACATTTCGAAGATGTCGATTTGGGGGGGGGGGGGGGGGGGGTAAGGTCAGGTTCGGAAGCCTTCGCGATGACTATGAAGTCGACTTATTCACCGATCCTGGGGTTATTGGGATTCTCGGGAACACTCAGCGTATTCCAATCTCTTGACGTGTACCGAAACACGATTTTTACTAGCTGTCTGTACAGACACCAAACCCTGGTGTCACTGGCCGTCCGGGTGGTCTCTGATTACCCGGCTATTTGAGGATGCCGCCGTGATGTTCCGAATCGAGGGCGAATCGACTTCTAAACAAAGAGCAGCGACAAGCTCGAAGGAGATATTATTAAGGCCGTCACCGGCGAAGAAGAGTTTAGCCTTTTTATGTAACGGCACGAAATACACACAACTACAGTAGAGGCATATGGGAGTGCGTATGGCAGAATGACGTATGTAAATACTAGGCTCTGATACGGAAGAAAAGGCTAAACTGGCCTTTTCTGACTCTAGGAGAGTAGGCTGCTATATACAAGAGGTTCGGACGATATAAAAGGGGTACGAAACCGAACAACGACATACGTCGGCTAATACAAAAGCCCGAACCTACGAAGTACGTCCGAAAGCCCGGACGTACGTAACCTTCCTAAATTAGACAATGCAAAACAACAACTACCGAAACACGGCATATGCCATGTAATCTCGGCTATACAGGACGGCATGCCGTCACAATAGACTTATATCTTTTTTTAAATCTTATAAATTCTTCTATTACTAATAATATATTATAATAGATAGCTATAGCTCTTAAATATAATATATAAGTATTTAAAGAGTAGTAATAGCTTTATATACTAGTTCTTTTCTAAGATACTAATAAAAGAATAAAATAAATAAACATAAGACTTAAGCTTTTTATACTTATACTTTTATATAGAAGGAAAAAAGAAAGTCTAAAAGTAGTAGTAGAAGTAATAGAAGTAAGTAGAAGAAACTTAGCTTATATACTTATATTATAAACTAACTATTAGTTAAATAACGATTCACTCTGATTGCTACACAATGCATCAATCCAAACACGAGTATATCCACGCGATCGTAACTGTCGGAGAGCAGCCTCAAGATTGTGACCAACCTCAACGATAGTATCGTTGATAACGATCTTCTTGCTCCGCAAATCGCCCCAACAGTATGACAAGGCATAGTAGCTTCCCGGCTCGATTAAGGTTGTCTTTTCAAGGGTACAACACACGCCTTCATCGTCAGAGGCCTCCTGGATGTTGTGGAGTCGAATTTCGTAGGACAGAAAATCTAGCCGCGTATATAACATTGCAAGCTCATGGAGAAATGCCGATATAGATATCGTAGTATCGCCAACGCTGGCTCCGACACAACCAGATGTCAAGGTTAGATCAGATGGATTGGTGGGACAATGAGTTGAAGACGATATTACGACAATACTTCATTCTCATACCTCTTTGGCGAACCATTGCACATCGTTTCAACACCCTGGGTGGTGTTTCAGATCGGGAAAAGGGGCGCTTTCTACTTAAATACCTTCCGCTTAAGGCGTAGGTTAGCTAGCCTCGCTTTGGGTTGTGCACTTGCGGCGCACCAGTTGGCAACTCGCTATTTTTCGTAATAAGATATACGTTACAGACGTAGTACTCTACTACTATATGTTACACACACCATGACATCTTATGCTACCGGTATCATAATTCAGTTGCCTCCTTGCAGAGGCACCCCCCTCACGGCTTTCCTGCGTAACCAGAGATAGTATTCGAAGCAAACGCCGCGTTCAATATTGTAACGTCATTCTATATATAGAAGAAGAAAAACTGGAATAAATTCCACCTCAAGCGTTCGTTAAGCAATGGTAGCAAAGAGACATATCAAGAGACTGCAGGAAGATGGACTTGCAACGAAATCCCGCGAACCCACAAACGCGAAGAGAAACAAAATGTAAAACCCAAGAAACATTTATATATAAACAGTACATAATTATTTGGCAAAAGAACAACTCCAATACTTTTCTACAAACTTGACTTGGCCCACAACCCAAGTTTCTCCAACCCAGGATGTCCGTCATAAACATCTCTTTCAACAGCTCTGGAGTTGATCTATTTCCATTAGCAACTCCCATCAACCAAAAAAAGCAGAGGGGAAATATTCCAAACTTACAAATCTCTGTCCCAAATCGCTAACCTTTTCAGCACCAAGCAACCTCATACAAGTCTTGATCTCCGCCTCAAGAACTGCAAACCCGATTAGCAAAACGATCCAACAGAAGTCGAAAAGAAAAGAAAAAGAATCTCCCTTACTCTCAAAGGTCCTATGCACCCCCTCCGTTCCCCCAGCTCCAAGTCCAAACAATGCCGCTCTACCAACACCCACCGCTTTCGCCCCAAGACACAGTGCCTTAACCACATCCGTCCCCCTCTTGATTCCACCATCAACCCAAACCTCCAGCCTACTAAACACTTCCGGACAATACTTCCGAATCTCAAGAAGAGTATGGACAGCCGGAGGCGCCGTATCCAGCGCTCTGCCCCCATGATTAGAAAGTATAATCGCCTTGACACTCGGATACTGCGAGGCCAAATACGCATCCTCATGAGTTTGCAACCCCTTCAACACAATAGGAAGTTGCGTATGTTTACTCAACCACTCAAGCGTAACCTTCCAAGTTAAATCCGCCGCCGTCCCCCAAAAGAGAGATTTCCCCACCCCGCCATCAGAACCATCTTTCTTCGCCGGCCCATTGGCACTTATCGATGACCGTTCATCATGTTCCCTCTTCCCCGGAACAGGAGCATCCAAAGTCAAAACGATAAATTTATACTTATCACCCATCTTGTTGATTCTTTTCAACATTTCAATACTCTTCTCTCTCTGATCCTGAACATAAAGCTGCCATCCAAAAATTTGTCCCGGCAAACTATCTTCGACAATCTGTTCGGGGGTCATAGAGGCGTTGTTGGAAACTATTTGACAAGCCCCAAAAGAACTAATTCCCTTCGCAATACCCTGTTCCCCATCGGGATGGGCTAACCTCGCCATCGCGGCGGGGGATACATAAAGTGGCAGGCCGACTTTATGCCCAAGCATCGAGGTAGTGAGATCGCATCTCGTACAATCGACAAAAACCCTTGGCCTCAATAATATCTGTCTATAAACCAAATGATTGAAGTTTTTCGATATGAGGTCGTCTCCCGCGGAATAATAATAAGCCCAGCATTTCTTAGAGATTTGTTTCGTAGCCACCTCTTCAATCTCCTCTAAATTCAACAGAGTAGCCATATCAACCGGTCCCTCCGTATTTTTTATTTCTTCGACCTCAATTTTTGGGATGGAGGAAGGATCTATGGTGCCGAGTTTCTTCTCGGGTGCGAGGTTGGATTCGAGGGTTCCCGGGGGATGGATGGGATCGTATTCTTCTGTTGCGTCTGCGCCTGCGAGTTTAAGAATTATAGATGAGCCGCCGGGATGTTGCGGTAGGAAATCTGTTACGTCCCATACGTCGCCGTAGAGACAGACATAGCAGGAGTCGGGACGGTTGTGTCGTGCCACTATTCAATTGATTAGTTCCATTCAACAACTTTCCCTCAACGGGAAGTCTGAGCTTTGGGAACTGGATAGCTTACATTCTGCGGCATCAAATACTTTGCCCATGGTGAATGAATGATCTTGGGTTAATTGACTGAGGAGAAAACTGTACAAGAAGCAATTGTATATACGAAGTTTGAGAGAGGAAAACAAATCAAGAAAGATGGCTGTTATCGTCGGCTCACATTGCACCGGGGAAATAAATGAACGGTTCACTGAACGGCCCACTCGCCTCCTTCAAACGCCGTCCCACCAATTAAAAACTCATGCCATCGTCATGCTTTCCACTCACCCCACTCTTCCCCCGCGTCCCCTATTTTTGTGGGGTAGCCACCAAGAGTCAGGAGAACTGAGGCGAAAAACAATCAAGCAAAACAAAACACCAAAGCTGGCAAGCTTGGGTGCTCATACTCGTCGTGAAAATGTTGCTTATATATATGTACTCATCCTACTCCTATACAATTCCGCTAACTAAAATCCCCTAGGAAGGAAAAGTGTCTATACAGCTTACCCTAAAAACGCCTTTCCACATCCAATATTCCTGCCCCCATATAACACAGAAAAACTCGAAACAATCATCTCCAGAAGAAAGATATTAAGAAGTAACACCCCACCCACTAATTTCCACTCCCAGATTAATGACCGTACTCAAGGTCCATAAACTAATAAGTCCCCATCCAATCCTCCGACTCATAATCCATTTATTCATTGGTACCGCCATCAAAAGTCCAACGAGGGTAACCAACAACGTAGCACCAGAAACCATGAGCGTCCGACTGACTTCGATACGATATGGTTTATACTTGATGTCTTTGCCCGGATGTTTCGTGTGTTTATGATTCGCCTCCTTGATAGTCATGTAAAGACCAGACACCCCGATACCGATTAATATATTGAGCATCGGTCCGCCAAAACAAGCAGACAATGCCATAACAGGATATCCTAACCTGGCGACCGTGATATCGGCCACCAAATCTCCAAGGGAATTTCCAACCGCGAAAATAGTGAGACCGAGAATGGCGTCTGATATCCCAAGGATGACACCGAAAGCCTTCAACACACCAACCACTTCATTCGCAATCGTCGAGATCCAGGCGATTGAAACGACGAAACCCATGAAACATAGAAGGAAGCGATATTTCGGTGGTTTATCAGGCGTGGTAGTGAAGACCAAAATAGCAAAGGCCAAAAGCGAGCCAAGGAGAGAGTAAAGAACCAAACGAACGAGAAGGCTAAAGGTAGGGCCACTATTAGCCCAAACTATGAATACGGTGAATAGAGGAGCAGTAAAGATCTGAACCGAGACCAGCCATCGATTCCAATCACCCAATGGAGACTTGTCGCTAGCCGTGTCATGGAGATTTTCGACGGAATTGGTGGGTTGCTTTGCTGGGTCGGCCAGCGGTTGCAAATGGTCATGAAGATGCTCGGCTGAGACAGCAACCGCTGCAGCGCCGTGGCCAGTAAGACCGCTTGGGCCAGTGGGTGAACGTGGAGATTGACTACCAGTCATTCGTCGGTATTGGGACCATTCTGGTTCATGTTCCAACGACGGACTATCGGGTGCTAATACGGGTGGCATTGTACCTCTTCTCGACCTATTCCTCAATAGAGGAGCTCTTTCATCTGGTACAGGCGATTCGGTGACCTCTTCTTCCTGATGCTCAGCCTCGACTACAGGTAGAGTGATAGCGAGAAGAAATATACTTGGTGCAGATATAACACTGACGAATTTGTCCCATATTGATTTATCTCGCCATGTTGATAAGGTAGGGAACAGTGTGGATAATAGAACATAAGGGCTCGGTAGGAAACGATATGGCCACCATTGAATTCGCCTTTCCTGATATTCCTCTTCCAGACCCTGCTCTGTATATGATGACTCGGGAGTCAGAGCATTTTCCGGAAGCATGAGACTTGGGGCCTTTGAGCTGCGAGCAGACATCGATAGAGGAGAATCTGTATAAGCAGGAAACTGCAGAGTTGGAGAAAGAGAAATGATGGGTGACCGGGGAGAACGTGAGCTACCTCTTGATGAAGCGCCAGGAATCTCAAGTCGAGGGCGCTGTGGTTTGGAAGATCCCGTGGAATCTACACGAAGATGACGAGAACTGGAATAACTTTCGTCTGGGGGTGCTAGGCTATCCCGTTTTCGGCTATCTCTAGATGGGGCTGGACTGATATCTCTCGATACGAAAACCGAAGGCGGAGGCGAGAGCGATATTGTTGGCGAGGGCGGTGCATGGAGGTTGTCTTTTGGCGTTGCAGAGTCTACGCTTAGATGGGTGGGATGTGTAGGAGTGGCTGCTACAATTCCAATATCTGGAATATCAGCAACGCTGAAAGCAGCTGGATCTTTGGGTTTTGATCCTTCAGCATCATTCATAGACACTGCTCTTAATCGTCGTGACGGGGTTGCCTCTGAAGGTTCATCGGAATCATCCGCTCTTGTGATAACAATACTAGAGGCATTGTCTGAATATGGCTCGTGGCCTGTACCATAGCCAGTTATCGAATTCCCTCCGGTTGGATCATCTGAATATCGACGAAGGTGGATTGGCCGGGCGTGCGATCCTCGAGTTTTTTGGAGTGAGGAAAGAACCGATCGAAACTCCAAAGCGCCAACCAAACTGGGACGGATGGCGGTTATGGTATTTTTCCGGGATCCTCTTGGGCGAGTAACACGCATACTATTAGCCATTTCCGCCGCCAAATGTCTTCCTTCTTCCCCATCCTCGTCGCTCTCGGGCTCTGCTTGGGATCCTTCATAACCTGGATTTATTCCACTCTCCAGGGCAGCAAAATCCTCCGAGTCTCTATAACGGCCTCGTTGCCCAGCAGGAGCATCTTCGTCATCATCGTCCTCCTCGGCTACTTCTATCTCTTCATTTGAGTTTGCCAAATAGTGACCTCGAGCCACAGCTTCTCGTTCCCGTATCAAACGTCGGCGTCCTAGCCACCAATGCCACATGACCACCACAACAACGTAGAAAATGTAAAAGCCAATCATGGCGCAACACTCCCACAGATGAAGCATCCCATCCGAGAGAAACACCATAGTAAAGCATGCTGCGACAATAAAAAACCCGACATCTCTAACAAAAGTCTTTTTCCCGACTTTAAATTCCCGTACCAATGCCATTGAACCAGCAACAACAGCCGTTATGAAACCGGCAGCTCCAATCAACTCCCCAACTGCCATACTCCCACTATGCGAACTCATGGCCGCAAAAGTGGAAAATACATCCGGGCTTCCATTGCCGAAAGCCAAGAAAGTAACTCCCGCCATGGATTCGCTCATTCCGAGAATGCTCGCAATCGTAGAGAGGTTGATGCAGAAGAAATCGGAAGCTGCAATGCCTATCGTTGTGAATAGCATTGCGAGCCACAAAGTGAGAATTATAAATGCGACCGGTTGCGCCGAACTCAGGCCACAATAGTATAGGGAAAGGTAGGATAAAAGTCCGGCTTCTTCGTCGGGGCAATTGGCTTTGATGAAGGCGCATTTGTCTTCGGCCTGGTGGACCAACCGGCACTGTGTTGTAAATATTAGTAGTATTCTTTGTACATAAATCCATAAACATGTCGACACTCACCTCCTCATCCCTCTTGTGAAGTCTGCCACTATCCAAACTTGCCAGCGCCCTCCGCTGCGCTGCACCATATTCCGGGCCATGTTTGTATCTCGCCGTCTGATCAGCGACCAAGCTTACGACGGCAAATGCTGAGATGAAAAGAACGGTGATGTAGAATGCGCGAAAGCTCAATGTTGATTTCGGTCTCCTTGCGCGAGTCGCAACCGTCGGCGTATTCGAAAGAGTTTGTAGCATTGTTCGTGCATGATATATTGTGTGTCGACATGGCACGATGGGCGAAAGATGGGAGACTGGCCACTTCTAATCTTTCAGCAAGCAAGCAAGGTTTGCGGGTTGTCGTCGCAGAAGATGCAAGAGTGCGTGGCTATATGGGCGATATTGGCAGAGACTACCTTACCACTAGATGGCCCAGATGTGGGCTCAGAGCATTATGACGAAGCCTCGCCTCGGGTTTCCAAGAGTGAGCCGCCAAGACAACGGAGAAAGATGAAACAACACGCCGATGGCAGCCTTGGCAGCCTTGGCAGCCGGTTGTACGGGGTAAACAAAATCGCGTCTCTATTTACTTGGGAATCTTCGCAATCGGAATATTGGACAACTTCAAAACCACCACAACACACACCACCATGCCTCGAGTCGCCCAAGCACCCCGCGGTAGTAATGGCCGTGTGGTCTCCGGATCAATGGCAGCGTCGCCTTTCAAATCGCCTGTCAAGTGAGATACTCGTGCGCAAGTTTGCATCTTCTCCTGCTAACAAACAAAGAATACCCCTCAACGACGATGCGCAGGAAAAGGCGAAGCGGATGCAATCACGGCATGCCCTTCATGGCATCCATATGAACCAAATCAAGGCGGCGGCCTCACCGATGCGCAAGCTTTCGAACTACGATCGAGCTGGAAGCTCCTCGCCCGGCTCCAATCCAAAGACACCACGACGGGTGGGGGAATTGGACGATGATCTCGATGAAGAGGCCATCACAGTCGGAGGAACAGCAGTCACACCAATGAAGCGCGTCCCCATACTGGCCAATTTTGAAGAATGGATGAAGATGGCTACCGACAACAAGATCAACGCTGCCAATTCGTGGAATTTTGCCCTCATCGACTACTTTCACGACATGTCGCTGCTGAAGGAAGGGGATGGAGTGAATTTCCAGAAAGCCAGTTGCACATTGGATGGTTGCGTCAAGATTTATACCAGCAGAGTCGATAGTGTCGCGACGGAGACCGGAAAATTACTGAGTGGACTTGCGGACAGCGGCAACAACAAGAAGAAGCGAGGAGAGAATGAGGAAGGCGAAGAAAGCGAGGAAGAAGTGGAGGACGAAGATGGTGTTGTAAGGAAGAAGCCTAAGAAGAGGGTAAGTTCGCATTTCATATTCTGATTTCTTTTGGTTGGAAATATTGCGGCTGAGATTTGGAGGCCCATCCGAAAGTCTGCTCCACGATTCGAGCGGTAGTGTTATCCTCTGCGTTGGCGGGACTCAAAGAGCAGAAGTAGGGAGAGGATTTTTAGCAATAGCTGCTTTGAATTTCCTCCTTAATCATGCCTTGGGAAGTTGTCTCATTTATTATTTTGGTGTTTTGGTGGTTTAAGCTGTTTCTTCAAGCGGCGAATGGCGCCTTGCCTGATACGGGAGGTCGCGGTTTCCTGATGCGGCCTTGCAAATTGACCGCTGCTGTATCGGGTGGTTTTTGTAAGAGAATGACAATCAAGACCTCGCGCTGCTTTCCTGACGACGTTTGTTCTCAATTTTTCCCTCAGTTGTGTTTTCCGAAGTCGTCTCATATTTATGTTTTGCGTTTCTTTTGCGTGGCTTGCAGATCCCCTTTAAAGGGGGGTTGACAAGCGGAAATCATAACCACTAGACCATCAAAGACGTTTGTTTCTTCAGGTTGTCATGTGCTTAGTCATCTTTTCGCTGGCGAGCTTACCATCATTATCCAGGCATAAATTAGGGTCGGACGCCCGGCTAGTTGTCGCTCGTACTTTTCGCGGCTCAAATATATGTGATTCGTTGGATTGGGGTTGCATTGCATGGGAGAAGCCAACAACCTCTTCTACCAAGAATTACCTTTTTTGACCCGATGAAAACACACAAACGGGGAATTGGTTTAGTGGTATAATGTTCCCTTAGCATGATTTCTTCTAGTTATATTATTGGCCTATTTCGATCATTGCGTTGCCGGCTCCTTTTATTTTTTGGCTTTATTAATTCGCAGAGGCACTTTTTTTGCGCGAACACCAGTTGGGAGTTTGAAATATTTTGCAGGAGAGAGAACGTCTTGGCGACAACAGTTTATGATTTTATTTTTGTGGATGCGTTGCAAGCGAAAGGTGTTGTCGCGTGCGCCCCTGTAGTAGGGCCTGAAGGAAATGCCTGGTCGTTCATCGCGTTAACCACTCCGCCAAAGTGCCTGCTCAGGGCTGCGTGGGGGCTGGGGCTCATGTAGTTATGGGTGGGGGAGATAGCCCAATTCTCTTCAGTCTATGATACATGAGCCTCAGATTGGCCAATTTTCTGGGTCTCTTTTTTGGTCTCGCTCTGCATCCCAAACGAATCTTTTTTTGGAGTTCTTGTCCTGTTTATTTTTTGAATGCCGACCAAATGATGTTTTTCATTTTAATTTGATAATATGCTAATAATAATTAGGCACAACGATCATCTGAGGCCACACTGGCAGCTTCTTTTTCCGTTATCCAATTGAAAAAGATGGAACTAGAGTTTTCGGTGGATCCTTTATTCAAGAAAGCTTCCGCCGATTTCGATGAAGGTGGAGCCAAAGGATTATTGCTCAATCACCTAGCAATTGATTCTCAAGGAAGAATTGTTTTCGATAGCAGTGATGATGCCGGCGACGCATCCGGTGAAGGCTCTGCAACTCGACGGAAAGAAGATGGTGTTCAAGATGAGGATGATACAGAAATGGACACAACCGTGAATTCTACAGTCGAAGAGCCGGAGGATGAAGAAGATGTCGAAATCGATGTTGCTGCACTTGGCGCTAGATTCTTCCCTAACCTGGATCAGTTGGAGTCACAGGATATTTGCCCATCCCTAAAGAACTTTGACCTTGGCGATCCTTCCGGTTCGATGGACATACCATTCTTGAAAGCACCCGAGGACTGGCGACAAGAGAAGGATAAGCCCGAAGAGGATGAGATGGCGGCTGTTGGCAACAAGTCTGGTATCTTCTTGGACGATGACAACCCTATTGGATTCGATGATGATGACGATGGGTTGTTGGGAGATTTCGACATACCAGCCGACACAGGCTTTGGGGAGGGAGGTGAAGCATGGGCTCGAGACGCTGCAGTTGAGACTCGAATGCGCGTTCACGATGCGGGACTTGATAACGACGGCATGGGTGGTGGCGACGGAGAAGATGGAGACGGACCTGGCAACTTCGATCCCGAGACTGGCGAATACGTCGTAACAATGAACCACGGTGGTAAAAGCCAGGGAACTCACGATGATATTCTGAGCTACTTTGATGAGGCATTACAGAAGAATTGGGCCGGCCCTGAGCATTGGCGGATCCGGAAAATTAAGGATGTCAACAAACCCGCAGCTGCTACAAAACCTCGCAAGGAAAAGGAGCTCTTTGAGATTGACTTTACCTCTGCACTTAGCCAGAGTATTGCCGAGACCATTTATACACCTGCCTCCTCCAATACAGTTATATCCCTACCGAAAAAGGACTGGAAATCAAAAACCCGGAATCTTCTACCAGACGACAAGCACTTCAATTCGAAACAATTACTACGTCTTTTCTTGAAGCCAAAGGCAAAGATGGGCAACCGAAGAAGTGGCTTTGGTGCCAAAACTGGAACTTTTGGTCAAGTTAAGGAAGAAGAGGCTCCTGAAGGTGAGATGGACGAGGCTTTCTGGGCTCGCAAGGAAGGTCCTGCGGGTGCTGATGAGGAGGCAGTACCTCAGGGGGATTATGATGCCAATTTCTTCCAAGACGATGGTTTGCCAATGGCTGGTGGAATGGATGATGATGATGACATGGAATTCGCTGACGCTCGCGATCACTTTTCCCCTGGAGCCGAAGAACGAGGCGAAGGTGGTATGAACGGCATCAGCAATGTACTCAACGGCGGCATGACACAAGCTGCCGAAGGCGAAGGGGCATTTGGAACTCAACTTGTCACTCAGAGTCGCCGACTGAGACCTGAATACGTACAATATGCTCGCGTAGCGACAAAGGTCGATGTAAGAAGGTTAAAGGAGGAGCTATGGCGAGGCATGGGTATCAAGGGACTTGATGATGTAAGTCCACCATCCGTTTCGATCGATCATGAATAAAGCTAATGTGAATCAGGATGCCTCCCCCGATGTGTTACCCGCAAGAACTGCCACGCCTCTTGAACCTAAGAAAGGGGAGGATGGTAGTCTCAAGTTTACATCTGTCATGCAGAACCTTAAGAGTGTCTATCCCAAGAATACCTTGAACGACATCTCAACCAGCTACTGCTTCATCTGCGTGTTGCATTTGGCCAACGAGAAAGGACTGGTGATTGAGAAAAAGGAAGGTCTGATGGAGCTCGATATCCGAGTAGATCCTACGGCGGAGATTACTGTTGGCGGTTAACTGCTCTATTTTTGCAGCGGGTAGCTACCTTGTACGATGAATTCTATGTGATGGGGGTGGAGTTTGGGTTATGAAGCATGATACAAAGGATGATTGGGCTTAATGAAATGATAACGACAATACTTTAAACAACTCAGCCTCGCACGTCGTCGTGAGCAGTTCCAACTCCAAACGCTCCACTAACTGGAAACAATGAGACGGAGTAAGCAAAGAATGACGTAGTCAGCTGTTTACATTCAAGAATACCTTAGGCGGGAAACAACTTTGATTGTTCCCAATTTGAGGCAACCGGAAAATGTCTTCGTGGACTGATGAAACCATTAGGATCGCGGTCCCTCCACTCTCGAATCTCGTGATGTGCAGGTCGCCAAATTACTCAGATCTTTGAAACCGCTGGCTGAGAAAGGATCAGGTCACGTTTTTCTGTATGAGATGCAAGATCTCGGAGGAGGGTTCTCATTGGGTCTAGCTCGAAAGCAGTTACCAGGCTTGGATGTTGTTCTTCGGAGGGCTTCTTCTCAGCGCAGGCTTCTCTTTTGTGAATACAGCCTGGATTGGAGCCGTTCGGAGTGAGAATTGGAAAAGGCATCGCCCATCTCACGCAACGATTTTCTGGACGCTGATCGTGACCTGTACGAGAAGGTTGACAACCGAATCGAAGGATGGAGTTCGTTTGGCCCTCTGGTCCCCTCCTCCTCTGCTCGCGAAACGGGAATGCCGCAAAACACATCTACTCCGTACTTATTCAAGAAAGATGCACATCCTCCCTCGATAGTTTCCTTCCCACTCGGTGCACTGCGGAAACGATCATCATGGATGGATGAAGCTGCTCATCGGTCGCTGCCAACGAGGTTCTTCATTCAGCCTCATCTCTCTCCTCTTCCTAAATTAACTACCCAAATTAACAGCGGCCCGGTCAGCGCAGGCAATGATCAACGGTCGACGAATCAGAAGCCTTTCGATGCGATGTGGATGGTCGAAGATGAGTGGTTCCTTCGTGAGGGAACCTGGAACCCTTCTCAGCCCCTCAGGCCGACTTCCATCCCCCCATGAGTACTTGTACTTGTGCACCACTATTGATGCCTGTCATTGTGGCGCCTTGCCTCTTCCCCAATTTGAAAGAGTCTCTCCTTCGCGTAGAAAAGGTTGACAACTTGACATACTCCGTATAAGAACAAGATTTGACATGGGGTGGGCGGCGGAAGTATTTACAATAATCGATTCCGTATTTACTCGGCTCGACTCGTACCTGGTTGATCCAATGAAAGGGGAAGCGCTATCGATAATTCCGTCTAAGAATACCATCATTTGATGCCGCAAAAACCACGTTTTTCTCTGGCGCCCATGGCAAAGGATATTACATTACACTTGGAAATACCAACACAGCTTCTGTGGTACGGAGAACAACATCCAACACCAACACCAACAACAACCGTCAATATTTCCCCTTCACCCTAGTTAGTTTCTCTTATTCGGCTACCCTTTCGTCTCTGAAGGATGCACCAAGCTGTACGGCGTACTCGTACAGCTGCATGTCCAATCAAGATGGCCAGGAGGGGTCGTCTCAATCCGCTTCAGTTCGTGGGACCATCTTCTAAAAAGTGTCTAAAAACGAGGCGCAGCGGAAGGGGAGGGCCCTGGTCCTTCTTTGTTGGGTTCCATGCAGTGAGACCGTAAGTCGGCGCCCATTGTGCCACATTTCGTACATTTTTCTTGATCCTGCGGGCGGGATTTGCGTGGGAGTGGTATTAATGTTGCGACGTCCCCACAAATCAGCGAGCTGAGGATTTCTCCCTCTTTTGGTCTTTTTTTCTCCCTCTCGCCTCTCGGTTTAGAATCGGAATGATTGCGACCTTTGAAATTTAATCTTTATTTGTTTTTGTTTGTCTGTTGGTTTGTGTTGGACTGATATATGGGGTTTTGAATGCGATGAGGTTTAAATCTTTGGGCCTGATGGCGACGTTTTGGGTCCTATCTGGTGTCAATGGCGAGGATGGCGGGAGAAGCAGCCTTCAAACGGAAACCACCTTCACCACCAAAGTCGACAATTTCGTTCTAAATACAACCGGTGCAGCGAATTACAGTCTCAGTATCACCACGAAGGACGCACATTTATCGAGCAGCATACTCTTCCTCTGCCAGGCCACGCCTGAAGGACAAAACATTAACATAGCGGCCTCGCGGATTGGTGGTGAGAACTGCTATTTTATATTTCTATTCTATCTCCATGCTGACCGCCTATAGCCTACTGCATCGGCCCCGCGATCGAGTGCGAAACATCCAAGTTAAATGGAAACATCCAGAATGACATTCAGATGCCTCTTGCCTTCAACCTCACGCAGGGAAATTCAGCCGGGTTTTTTTTTCTTTGCTTTACAAATAAAGAAGGGCTTTGCGCGTCAGCGAGTAACGCTCTGCAATTTCCTGGCTCCAATACCGTGCTCTCAGGCCAAGAGAATCCACAAGCTCTTGTACTTTCACAAGAATTCAAACCTGCAAACGCTACTGGTTTCTCTGATATCAGGGTCGTTGGTGCTCCAGGAGCTACGTTACCAGGTCCGACGATCACGAGTATGATAACTACCATTGCCCCACCGACATCTTCACCAACAGCAGATACGTCCAGTACGGATATAGCCACACCTGCTCCCGCTTCAAGTGGCCTTTCAACCGGGGCAAAGGCAGGAATCGCAGTAGGGGCTTTGGGAGTCGCCATCATTATCTTACTAGGTGCTTTGTTATGTCTTCGACGAAGACACCGTCGTACTTCAGCCCCGGATCAAATAATGCTCAACCAGAGTTCAGCAGACTCCCGCGATCTCATTACCGAAAAGGAAACAGAAAGAAACTCTCCACAATCATACGAAGCGCCGACCCCCGTATATGGAGCTAACTTGAACGTCTCTCCCAAATCTCAAACTCGACACTCAGCACTCTCACCCTACGAAGAAATACCCTCACAGCCATATACCGGCTCAGCAGCTGCAATTCCCCGGAGAAAACCAACATTAAGTCCAAAATCAACCTCTGCAAGTAGTAGCACAAACCAAGCTACGACAGCTGCACTTGCAGCAGCAACAACGGGAGCCGTAGCATCCTCCTCTACAACAGTACCCTCCATATCCCGCGAAGTCAGCGCAGCGTCAACGATAGGCCCTCCCTCTCGTGGCACACCTCCTATCACAAACGAATCCTCACCTCCCACCAATCGCGATTTCGAACAATACCGTGATGTACCAACCACATACGCAGACCGACATACACCCCAAGTTTTCGAGGGAGGACTACAAGCCCCATTCCTTGGAAGCGAGAGTAATATTTCGAGGGAATCGATGAGCGAAGCTGATCTCGCGAGGTTGACGGAGGAAGAGGAGGAGAGGAGGATAGATGCTGCGATTGAAGAGGCCGAACGGAAGAGGAGGCCGTAAGGAGGAAGTATTTTGGTTTAAATTTATACCTTTTGTTTATAATAGGGGGCGTTGTTGGATTATGAGATGTTTTCTGCTTTTCTTTCCTGTTGTGTTTACTCTTTTCCAAAACATTGGGTACGCCTGGATGTTGGGGATGGAACCGTGTGGTTTCTGGGTGGGATGGTGGGATGCATACATGGAATGGGGTAAATGGGTGGAGTGGTCCCAGGTGGTGGACTAGGAGCGGTCGTTGTAATTTTTTTTGGTGCTAGCCAACCTATTATTATTACGGATACGCTCGCTTGAAGTGAGGCAATGACGAATGGCGATTTCTAAATATCACACCGCTCTACTTTGTCTTTCGAGGCTTGTGAATTGTGAATTACAACACGCGTCTTTCCCACATCCTCGGCTCCAACGTTCTTCGTTCTCGATTCCTCCACTCTTTCTAGCTCTGCATCTATATCCTGGTTTGTGTCATAGATATTCGGCCTTGATGATCTGTCACTACTGGTATAGTATACCACTAGTCCGAAAGGCTCGATCAATCTCACTTGAATCCCCCCCCCCCCCCCCCCTTCAATTCCATTAGTTCTAACTTTTGAGCCTGTTTGGCTCGTATAAATTATTTAACGGTAATTGACACTTTTGTCCTCTAAATAATTGTAAATACCTAGAATATCCTCTAAATTAACTAAAAAGTAACTGTTCTATCTCTTAAATAATACCTCTTAAAAATAAGAGTATTCTAGTCAGAAAAGAGAGATATTTAAGTCAGTTATTATTCACTATTTTTACTATATTACGCCACCTATATCTTAGTAAATTATAGTATCTTAAGATTATAACCTTTAAGATATAGTATTTACTACTTTTCAGGTTAAAAGAGGAAGAAGTTAGAGTAAGAAAGAAGAAGAATCTTAAGTCTTTAAGTAATAAAAGCTATAGATAAAAGAATCGAGAGTAGTAGACTTAACTACTACTAAAGTCCTTAGAGGTTGGTTTACGTAGTTATAAGTAGATAGTATATAAGTAGGTTAACTTACTATATTCATTGCTATTTAGTATATTAGTATAAGGAAACTAATAAATAGAGAAAAAGTATAGACTAACTTAAATATCCCTCTTTTCTAACTAGAATACTCTTATTTTTAAGAGGTATTATTTAAGAGATAGAGAAGTTACTTTTCGAATTATTTAAAGGATATTCTAGGTATTTACGATTATTTAGAGAACAAAAGTGACAATTACCGATTATTTAAATATATATATAGATATTTAACGAGATATCTTAAATAGTAACCTCGTATACGTAGATATATATTATTAATTATTTCTTAATATATTAAGTAATCGTTTAGCTCGTAGTGTATATATTAGTATATATATATAACCTAGTACTATGAAACTAGTAGGTAAGAAGAGATATATACGAACTTTGAAAGATTTATATCTCTAGAAGTTTAAAACCTTTTTTAGTAGTATATATTCTATTTATATATATACTAAGATATTTAAGATTAAACGTGGGATTTGTATCACTTTTAAATATATATGCTAAACACTGGTGCATATATCGAATTAGTGCATATATATATATATATATATATATATATTACCTTATGTTTTTTAGTAGTATATATTCTAGATATATACGAGTCAAACAGGCTCTTAGCTATAGAAAAGGTACGCTCGGAGAAATCTTAAAATTACAAAGGCATTTCCATTTCTACTTACTTAGAACCCGCGCTCTTCTATAATTTTATAGAAAAATAAAACGAGAAATATATAAGAGATGGAATCCTAGCATCCCTAGCGTAACTGACGGGAGAGAGAGAAATCAACGTACTAGTGCAATTCCAACTTTCACTACGGAGTAGGTTCTCTCACTACAATATACTTATTTTTAATCAACGTCTTCTAAATCTAACTCTAATAATGATATCTAATACACTATTGTTACGGAAAAAGGGGGGGTCTCACGTGACCCCCTTTCTCTATATATATAGCAGAGTTTTCACCTCTGAATATAAGGCTCCTTAGAGCGTTTTCAACCCAAAAATACGTCACAGTTATGAGCCCGGTTTGCATATATAGTGTACTCTATAACATCTTATCTTCTGCTTACGCATTTAACGTTGCTACGTATTTTTAACGCTCTCCGCTGTCGGCCAGCGTAACTAACCCCTCGATGCTCACGTTCGACGAGTACTTGAAAGCCCTCGAAGTAGGGCTCTCCTAACTTCGAATACGAGACTCTCCCAACGAGCGCGAACAAGGACTCTCCTAATAAGCGTGGACGGGACTCTCCCACGGGACTCTCAACTTCGAATATAGCGAAAGCCCTACTACGAGTAGGCACACCTCTTCGGCAGCTCACTCTCGACGAGCTCGTACAAAGCCCTTCGCAGAAGGCACAAAGCCCAGCTACAAAGCTGGCCACCGCCACTCTCAGGGGTGCCTTTTCAAAACCGGAAGCCTAGCGGCGCGCTAGCTCACTCTAAGAGGTGCTCGAAGATATATTCGAATTTAGAAGCCTAGTACTCTACGAAGCTAGCATATAAATATAACGCTAACTATAAGCCACCACCTCTATAAACGACCACCTCTATAAACGCCACCTACTCTTTACTAAAGCTAGAGCTAATAACGTACTAGAGTATAAGAGAGGAAGTTAGATAGGATCTAGAAGTAGGAACTTACTCTTAAGAATATTATCTAGGGAATCGCTATTCAGGAGTTTAAAGTAATATATATAGCTTCGTAGGATTATCTAGAGCAGGAATAGAGAGCGTTATAGTTAAGGGGTTCTTTTGTAATCTAGCTGTTGTTTATAGGCCTAGGAAGTTGTCTCTTCTAGACCTAAGGGGTGTGTTATAGAAAAAGGGGGGGTCTCACGTAACCCCCTTTCTCTATATATATAGCAGAGTTTTCACCTCCGAATACAAGGCTCCTTAGAGCGTTTTCAACTCAAAAATACGTCACGACTATATAAAAGGAGTTAAAGTCGAGATGTTTTTTGTGTGGTCTTTATAGGCAACTATGGGGTTAGGGAAATGATTTTCTTTTCTTCTCTGTTTGCTGGTTAGTTTATGGCTTTTTGTAGGTGGGGGGCTGCTAGAGGGAACTACGTGGTTTTGGCGTTTTGATAGGGAGAACGATGGTACTCGAGTCCTTGGGGTTCTTATGTTTTGTGGGAGTGTAGGGGTATGGTGGGGTAGAGGTAGTGGATCAATTCTGGAGATGGCTGTGAAATTTACTATACTTTGGGGTTTTTTTGGTAGCTTTTCACAGTTGAACTCGCATGACCTAAAATTTACTTCCTCGTTCGACGCTTTAGTTTATGATATGCTATTTTTGCAATGCGCGATTTCAATTCTGGTTCAGTCTGGTTTTGCCCCATCCACACGGAAGCAGTAGTGCTCGCTACTATTCTTCAGCTGAAATCAAGCATGGTTGTTTGTTTGGCACAACGTTGAAGACTCCCTTCAAAATTATAACGATCGAATGCCCGGTCTCTGTCTCTCTCGCTTATCCCACCAATAGGAAATTCATTCCCAAATAGGTAGCTTGCGAAGACTCAAACTCACTTCAACGCAAACTATACGATACTTGAGATGTTTGCGACAAATCGCTATGTGTAACAGACAGAGAAAGCTCTGGAAAGAAAGTTCCAACTTGTTAGTAAGCTAACCCCAAGTGAGTTGGAGGAGACGGTGCTCATAAATATTCGCACTATAGGAGAAGAGATCACCCGGCCAGCGTTGCTCAAGCAAGCGTGCAAACGGTCGAATGGGTGGTGCGAGAAGGAATTGGAGCTGACGCCTGTAAAAATTGTGGCTGCCAGACCCTAAGTACTCCCATTGCTGGCGTACCTCGCGGTAGTGAGTGACCTCCCTAACAACATTCAGCAACTCAACGTCTTTGCCGTCTTTCAAAGCTGTCCATCTATTCAGACTGTCTCTACCTCATACTCTCCGTTTAGTTGATGACCTAGTCCAGCCCACAGACCATTTCTTACCCGAATGCATTCCCACACTCGAGATGCACCGAGAGGAGACGAAGGATTAAATTCACCATTGCAAAGAAGTAGGCACTCTTACATGCGGAGTAATTGTTGATGTGCACAGCTAAAACTTTGGCATGCAATCGGATACCTCACTTCGCAGAATGAGCTTTTCTTCAAAATAATCCCTCTTCAATATATAGTCGGAGTAACATGAAACATCCGCAAATCTTGAGAACGATTGAATAATGCTATTTATACAACGCTTCCATTTCCCCCCACTTTTCCAACGCCCTAGTTCATTTCCTTCAAAGACTGAAACATTTGAATCCTTATAACGACCCTGGGTTCCATCTACTAATGTAAATTTGCTATTCGCAACTTTAAACAGAAGCCTGGCACTCCAAATCCTTGCCTTGAATGATGCGGTTGGCAACACAATCCGCACCTGCGAGGAGATATTGACAAGTTCCATCCGTAGTTCCCGAATTTGCACTTTATTGTTTTATTAGCAAGTTTTCTCTTGTGGTATAGTATTGAGGATGAACTTACACGCAAACCAAATTGAGAAGACACTTATAAGCACCAGCCTGAGTAGCAGGAACAGCAGCATTAACAAGATCTTTAGTGGCCTGCAAAATCTCTGCACAGAGACCTCTTCCCAGGGGTGGTTCTTGTTGGGAGTTACTATATTCTTTAGTCAATTTCATCTCCTTTATAAGGTGCTTGAAAATGGGTAACTTACACGCAGAGAGTATCAGCGAGAGCATCTACCTTCTCGACATTTTCGGCGCCAATAGCACCTTTAAGAATTGGTCCAACAACTGTTCCGAACTTGTTGGCGGTAGGAAAGAGGAAAACGAGAGGAGTGCCGGGAGTGATGGTTTGGGAGAGTTTGCATGTCAAATCTGTGAAGGGAGCGTCGCGGGTTTCCAGGTTTGAGGTAGTTCCAGCGAGGGGACCCGCAAGGGCGGTTGTCAAAAGATAAGCGGTGGCTAGTGTGACTTGCATTTTTGATTTTGTAGTACTGTTTTAGGAGTTATTTATTGAGTGGTGTTTGAAAACTTGGTTTGGATGTGGAGAATGATGTGTTGATGATGAGAAATGTTTGGCTCTCAGACGAGTTCTTATATACTCCAAGGACTTTCTGGCGTTAACAAAAACGCTTTTCTAACAGACTGTCACTGACAATTAGACTAGTCCTCATTCTATCCATTGTTTGCTGATCTCTGTCGGTGACAAAGTCTTGATTATTGACAAGTTGACATCGAACTTGTCTTCTACGCATATTTTAATCACCGGATTTATTCCACACGGATGTAAACATGCGCGTCGCTGGTTCAAAGGCCAAGACAGAGCTCGTGTGGGAATAACGTCAGCAAGGAAAGTCATGGAGGCCCGCATGTGTCACATCCACTCTCGAATCAAGCGCCATCAAGAGCCAAAACAAACCGGAGATAAGAAAGCAGCAATGAGTATGAAACACGGAAGAAGAATGAAGGTGAAGAAATAGTCAGAAGGAAAATACTTCGAAGGAGTAGCTAAAGAAGAAGAAGCAAGACGCCATAAGTAACAACTCCTATGAACTTCATCGCCAGTCACTCTGAATGATACGGGTGTCAGCGAAGGGCAATTTGCTAGCATGGAGCAGCTAACTAATGCAACAATTTCAGCCCATGGCAAGTCCGCGTCTGCTCTGACGGCAATTGCCAAAAATAAACAAAGACGTAAACGTAAACAAATAACTCAAAATAACAACGGCTCCATAGCCAAGCCCAGATCATACATAAGCCTCAACTTGGCATCTAGAGATATAAGCACTGCATCGCAGAGAAATGCAACTATAAACGACGCTCCTATTGTCGAGCTCGATGCCAAGTCCGGAGTACATATACTAGTACTGCGCACATCGGTGAAGGCGCCACCCGCTTCGGATACTTTGACATTGGGTACCTCGAAGATGGAGTTTCAATGCCCTCTGAGAAAGTCTCTGAAGTATATATAAGTACTGGTTTGTTGAGAGGACAGCAGTGCTGGAAATCACTCAATGGAAGAGGGCTCTGACCAACGTAGTACATGTAAACAAGAAGAGGCGGTATGCCAAATACCATTAGCATCAGAAAATCATCATACCAAGCCTCTAGAGCGTACAAGAATCTGCCAAGATGAAATGTGGGATAAGGCACGCCAATCGAGTCAAGCACCGATGACTCTTGCTTATTGAACCTACTGGACAGTACTGTGTACCGCCATTTGATGCGGAGATGGAAGAAGACAGCCCTGGAAAGAGTCTAATCTGAGGAGGGGAAGCCCTTTGAAGCTCGACCCAACAGTGGGTGCAGTCACTCCGTGCGCACCCTCCAAATTTAGGCGAAAACACACCAAAAGTCACTCTCTTAGTAGCTTTATAACTTAGTAAATATATAGTACATAATATTACGAAAACGACTATATATATAGAGCTCTATAAGAAGAACACATTTCTAACTAACTACTAAGTAAAAGCTTTTAAGCTACGTATATAATTTTAAAGACTAATATTTTACTAATCAATCTACTAAGAGATTTATATAACCTATACTAGACACTACTCTAGTATAAAAAAAAGATAAGAATATTTAAATATCTAGTTATTTATTACTCTATACTTAGTTTAATATGAATTTATCAAAGCGTTGCTCTATTATTAGTAGGAGAAGTTGAGACTTTTGGTGTGTGTTTTTAGATGATTCTAGACGGTGCGCACGGAGTAAGTGCACGCGCACTGTTGGACCCCTCGATTTCAGCCAGGCCTCCGCTGTAACCTTCGACAATAACAGAACACCAATACACCATGTATAATACATCCCACGAATAAAACCTATCATAAAACAGCCGCTCCACCACTAGGACTTATCGGCGTAGTCTCCTCACTATCCCCATTCCTATCCAACAAACCCCTCTCCTCACCCTGCCCCTCCTCCCTCGTAAGCCCAGTATTCAATACAAACCCGCTTCCCTCCAACGCAGCCGTTTTCCTTGTCTCCTCCGCTCCATTCAATACATACCAAACATCCTTCTTGGTGAGTAGTCCTTGTAAGACACCACGGTCCGAGAAGAGCACGTATCGTAGACCAAGTTTCTGGAAATAGTTTGCCGTGAGAAGAAGATTGGAGCGGGAGGGGAGAGTAAGTGGTGTTTGATCCATCCAAGGTCTGAGATCTAAGGTGCTTCGTGGATCAGCGAGTGGTTGGTGAGAGAAAAAGGCTTCAGTTTCTGGGGGGAGGGAGCGTGGAGCCTGGATGGAGGATTGTAGGTTGTATTCCAATTCTGCCCGAGATATGTATCCCAAGAGAATAGCCTCTCGCGGGTCAGAGATGACCGGGAATCCGCGATGGGCGTGGGTCGCTAGTATACTGGTCAAAGATTGAATTGTGTGTCCGGTGGCGGTAAGGACAACGAGGTCTTCGATTCGTGTCATAATTTGTGAGACGGGAATGTCAGGAATAAGAGTTTCCTCGCTGTTATCGAGAAAGGGATATTCGTTAAAGTGGATCCAGGACTCGTAGATTCCTCGTTTCCCAAAGGCATCTCCAACCCATTTACTGAACATGACTGCGATCATAATAGGTAGTACGTAGGTGAGAGCTCCTGTAAGTTCAAACATTATTACAACGATTGAAACTGTCATTCTGGTGACACCGCCGAGAGCAGCAGCAGCTCCGATGATAGCATATGTTCCAGGTGTGACACACGGAACATCCGGTTCGCAAGATGCAAACGCGAAAAAGGTTGGGTGATTGTGAACCCAAATGTCCATAATTATTCCCACTGCTCTTCCCATGAGTGCTCCAACTGCCATGGAAGGTAAGATAATTCCCGCTGGTATTTGTAGACCGAATGTGACGGAAGCTAAGAGGAAACCTAGAATTGCTCCAAAGACCAGCAAAAAGATGGTCCCAGCCGTTGCTGCTCCAGTTTGGCAGAGCCCAAATTGATCGTCGACAACTTTGGAGCATTCCGCGAGAAGAGAATATACAAGCTCAGAAGCTTGGGCTCTCATATAAAAGTTGGGATAATTAATAAGAGCTGTTAGAACTGCCACAATCGCAACTTGAGTGGCAGGTCCAGGTAACCACGTGTTGACTTTCTTCCACTCTGCTACTTTCATGTTCATCTTGATAAACAACCCCCCGTAGATTCCCTGTAACGAGTTAGATTATTTCAGTAACAGTGTTCAAACGACTTACCCCGAGGATACCCAATAACGCGAAAGGGATCATCTCAAATCCGTGCCATCCTGTACTGTAAGTGACTTGATACAGCACAAGTTTACCACTTCTAAATGGATCAAAGGCTTGTAGGGTTACAGCAGCAGTCATTGCACATACAAAACTCTGCCACATTGTTTTGTCCGGAAAGTAATATGACAATTGCTATCGGAACTGTTAGTGGCAATACTGGCTCATTGGGAAGGGATCTAGCTAACTTCAAGACTGAATAGCACTCCTCCAATGGGAGAACCGAATGCTACCGAAATTCCTGCCGCAGCAGCAGCTGAAAGTACCTCGCGTTTTCTCGCTACATATTATTAGGAGTTATCCAGGAAGAAAAGATCATGCACAGGCATACCTTCGTTCCCATTTATGTTCCCGAACAGTTTCATAAAAAGGTTGGCGCAACAACATGCCACATGCACCAGAGGGCCTTCTTTCCCAAGCCACATACCGGATGCGACAGCCAGGCACTATTTCAGTCAGTGACGTGGAACCCCAAACAGGACTTTTGTGTGTATATACCAGTCCGAGTGACTTTATGATCAAAGTCCATGTTCCCATGAATCGCCGAATTACAAACCCCCCCAGTACAGTCTTGATTTCCGGAATCCCACTATGCTTTGCGTATGGAGCGTATTCTATAACCAAAATGCTTGCCGAAATCCCAAAAACAACCTTGGAAACAAAGTAAGCGTGTGTAATTTAGCATGATATGCTTGGACTGGAATACATACCGAAAACAGTATGAAAAAGAAATATTCTATAAACCATGCCCCTCCAGCCGAAGTAATGTTCAGAGCATTACTCCAAGAAACCCAATCACGGCACTGGGTATATCCATCATAACCGTAACAACAAAAATATTTGTTTAAATAAAAACGCCCTCCATCCACTCCCGCGGAGCAATAACCTGTTTTGACATCTGCCAGCCAGTCACTGGCAACGTCTATTGCAGCGGCAAAAACACCAGCTGCCAAACCCGTCAATATAAGGACAATCCATATTTGACTGGCATCAAGAGCCTGCTGCACATATCCTAGAAGACCCGTAGCGCTCGAATATAAAACTCGCAGACGCTGCCTCTCTTTTGTGTATTCGAAAATCCAATCAATTGCCGTCATATCCTCATACCCAACTCTGCGACCTGGCCCCTCGGCGTACCAGTCCAATGGGCCTCCATCTTTTGTATTTGTGTTGTTTGTACTTTCAAAATCCCCGCTATTTATTCCTAAGCCCAATGGCCTCCCATCATTCGCATTCGTTCCACCTGGAGGAGAAGGTGTAGTCTGTCTTGCTGCGCTTGCATTGCCAGTAAAGGCAGACAGGAAACGCGATCCGGAAGGTTGCTTGCGCTTGCGCTTGAAAGACACTACATCTGTCTCATCTGCCACAAGGGGGTCTCCGGGAAGAAGGGCTTGTTCTCGAGAGTGACTTGCGACGGGATCATCGTTATCGCTGTCGTCTTCGACCGTAGGATTGCCCGAGGGGCTTTGGCTCGACGATACGCTACCGCGAGATGTTGGCGGAAAGTAGCCAGTCGATGAACTAGCCATTCTTCAAATTTTCGGTAATATCAGTGGCATACTCAACGAGTGCCGACGTTCTGTGTTGTTTTGGAATTGTCTTGTATCTCAGTTCCCCTACGTACACCTACACCTACGTATTGCCTGGAGGCTGTGGAAGGGATGGAAGAACCTCGGCCCAAAGCGCGTCACCCAAAAAGAAAAGGTCATTTTTCAGTCTACAACTTCGTGAAATCAGAACTATCTGGTCTTCAATATGTCTGGTACTCCGAAAACAGAGAATATGCCGACCGAATCTACAGGTTTGACTGATCCTGCAGCCACCTTCGAGAAATTAAAAGAACTCCTCAAGACGAAAAATGATACCTCGAGATTTGTTGGCCTTGCTCTTCTCAAGAGTGTCCTAGATAATGGGCAGCTAGTGCAAGACCCGGATCGCATGCATATATTATGGGAAACACTCTCTCCGAAATTCCTGGACCGTCTCCTTCGAGCCCAAGAGAATGACAAAGTTAGCAAGGCCGAGGCAAGAGACATGGTTGATCTAGCTGTGGCCATTCTTCATACATTTGCCAACTTGCTACCGGAAAATGACCTCAAGGAGAAGAGGCTGACGGCGAGGGTAGAACCCCTGACCAAAACATTAGTGCAAAGGTACGTAGGCAGTACTTACACCCCTCCATCCAAAGCATATCTAATACTAAATCAGTTCGCCGGAAACCACCGAGTTGATTCTCAAAACGCTTCTCACAATTGTAAGCCACACGGAGGGTGCTGTCGAATTCCTCGCGGCAGAAGACTTTACACCCTTGACAGAAATTGCAACCCAACACCATTTGGTGCTGGATGTTTTCACTCATAGCTGGATCAACGCATCGATTATTAGCAGCGAAATAGCAACAGTTCGTGCAAGTATTGACAAAACCATTCCTGCCCTCCTTGTTGTCTTTGAACAGACCGACGCAGTCACACTGATCCAATCACTGGGTAGCTTCTTCCCGAAACTGGAGCCGGAGGTAAGTCAAATGCATACTCTTATCTCGGTCCCATTCTAACTTTTTTTTCAGGCACTGAATCCAAATCCGCAATGGCTCATTCCCCTAGTCTCAAGCTTGCGAAAGTTGGTTTCAAAAAAGCCTACTTCGGCTGGGAGAGCTGCTTATACGTGTCTCGCGGCTACGCTACTCCACGCATATCCCACGCAGTGCCCCATTCTACTGTTCAAAAATAATGTCTCAGATACTGCTGAGAGCAAACCCTTTTCATACCTCCTTGTTAATTTGCTACTCATAGACCTACGCTCATCATTTCCTTCATTACTTGCACAGCTCAACAGTGCAGAGTATACCCTTACTTCTCAACGGCTAGCCGCAGGTTTCGACATTCTCTCTAGCTTCATAGGCTTCCTCGTAAGAATTCTTGACGACGAAGGAGACGGAATTCCAGCTCTTAGTATGCCACCGGATCTCCTGCTGAAGCTAAGAAAGGATATTGCCGAAACAACCTCACTCACAATCGAATACCTTCGCGATAGATGGGATGCATCTTTTGCTGGAGCATCAGGTTTGCATCCATCTGCCCGTACTGGAACTGCGGCAACGTCTGAAGGCACACGACTAACATTGGCATGGGAGTCCATGAAGGTTAATGTCATGACTGATCCATTGATTCTGGCCGGTATCCGAGCGCTGTCAATTTGGATTCGAGAAGACGAGAACGAAAATCTGCGAAATGAGAGCAGTGGCCTCATGGATATGTTCATAGAACTTTACAAAGAAAGTAACAAAACGGTCGATTTTCGCTACCCAATCTTGCTCGCGTTGGAAGTTATCGTCCTCTCAGATAACGGAGTACAAGGATTTCTCGAGCAGAATGGTTGGGAACTGCTTTTCAAAGATCTTCAAACAATTTTCCAGGAATTACTGGGGTCGAATACAAACAATGATTCCTTAGGATTTGCTGAAGCTTCCCGGGGGCTTCAAATCGTTCGAGTATTACTCGCTGTTTTGGATCATCCCACGACATCATTCCCACAAGAAGAGTGGCTGGCAGCAATCCCCATGACGGCGTCTATAAAACCTACCCAGAGTTCAAATCCTATCATTCTTGAACTTCAGATCGCGGCTCTTCAACTGGCGACCGCGCTGCTTACGAAGGGCGCTGGAGGGACGCAGAAGAGGTATATCACTAGTACTCCTGCTTTGTCAGGACTTGTGAGCCAGCTGAGGCCTCTCGTGAAAAGGGGAGATCAGGGAGAGGATGCGGAATTGATGGAGCTTTTGGAGGATGTTTCTTTGGAGTTAGAAAATTTACCACGCGCCAGATGAGTATCGGCCTCTCAGCTAGTAGAACTATTCTGAATGCCAAAAATAATTGTTCAGGCGAGCTTTTTGTTTGAAGCACTACACATCAAGAGCATCACACAATCGTCGGGTTTTAGTACCGCCTGGTGCCTACTACAGGAAGACTTCTTTGAAAAATAGTAAAACGTACCAAACTTCATTATACTCTTCTGATTGATGGGAATTCAGGTACATTGCAGTAGTCTGCTCTTATGGAGACTAGAGTGGTTTTTAACTTACAATTCTGATAGTGGGCGGCTTTGTCCCCTTTATTTCGGCTAATCAAGATTTCAAAATTTCGGTTAATTTCCCAACACAATATTCACAACAAAGTTACTTATTTGTGTCATCATATTCTCCGATTGCCCATTGATTCGATTGTCCAAGTTCGGTTTTTCTTGAGTAGGTTTTGTCCCCATTCCTACGCCAGTCCGACGTCATCCCTGCGAGGGTTGTCTCCTGAAAAAATTCTGCGCACAACAACTTTTCACAATCATCATTCTTGCTTCGCAGCTTACCAACACAACAACAAGAAACGATACACCAAGATGAACCCCTCAAACAATACCAACAACATGTCGCGCAGAGTCACCAGATCTGTTGCAAGAGCAATTGCGCAACAAGGCCCCCAAGGTCAACAACCTGCAAACGCCCCTCCCCAACAACCTATTCAGCAGCCCGCAGCCCCAATTGCAGCCCCAGCAGCCCCAATTGCAGCCCCAATTGCAGCCCCTGCAGCCCCAATTGCAGCCCCTGCGGCCCCTCCTGGTGTGCAGGTCCTGGTTCCCGTTGGTTGGTTTCCTACGCTCCAGACCATGAAATTGAATGTAAGTTTCGAGAATTACAATCTTCGAAGCATTCGAGGTCTCGAAATGGCATACTAACTGGAGGTACATAGTTTATCTTGAAGACAACCGACCACTACCAGAGTGCCGTGGATACCCTTGCGGCCCTTACCAGAGCCCAAAGCGAAGATGGCAGCGCAGATGCAAAGGCTATGATCGCCAATCTTCCCATCCAACGAGAACTGTTGCTCAGAGCCAGCTCCACCGATTATATCAATCCTCAGAGTGCCAAGAACAATTTCCGATATAATGATGCTTGCGTGGCCTGGTGTTATGGCACTGAAGTACATACACCATGTGGTAAGTGCGCAAAGGGCCATGGTGCTTTTCCAGCTTGTGTCAATGTAACTTTAAATGGTATTGCACTCTGGGGCGGTGCATGTACCTGCTGCCGTCTACAGGACAATAGAAACTGTACTCTTATGACTGGAGCTGCAGTCGGTGGAATGGGAGCTGGAGGAGTCGGTGGAATGGGAGCTGGAGGCTCGGGGGCTGGGGGACCGGGAGCTGGGGGCTCAGGAGGAGTCGGTGGAATGGGGGCTGGAGGCTCGGGGGCTGGGGGACCGGGAGTCGGTGGAATGGGGGCTGGAGGCTCTGGAGGAGCTGGAGGTGTTTTGGCTGCGGGAGGTGATGCAAACGTGTCTGAAACAGACTCTGAATCAGACTCAGACTATGACTCTGACGCCACCATTCTAGCAGTCTAGCCACCCAGGCATTGAAATTCCGTCTTTTCTTTCCCTGAGACTCGCTTGTTAGTCGGATAGCTACATAAAAGTTTTATCCAGCGAGCTTAAGAAAAGTAGTATCTGATTCGCAAGACCACCCACATGTTCCTATGTTCTACAATACATCAGCTCAAAGAAGATATGAAACAGTAAAGTGGCCAACGTATCAACCGAAAGCCTCAAAAGATCAATCAGTTACTAATTAACTCCGTATCGGAGCCTCCAAGCTTTTTGGCTCTGGTCACAATTTTATTACGTCCGTAAAAGCCCAACGATTCATAGCTACAGGCTATTTGTGTCGCTTGCCTGGGTATGCAGTGTAACCCCACCAACCTCGTTCCCACTTTCATCCGTCATATGTCCCACCCTACCAGTTCTCCTGAATTCCATTCTTTGTTTATATACCAACCTGTCTCGGCTCGTTGCGATGCCCCTGAAATAACTCCTAGCGGTGCCTACAAGCCTCTGAAGTCCTCAGAAGATATAGTAACGCTCTCGGACTTAGGGCCTGTTTGGCTCGCATATATTAGTCCTTTTATAATATGTACACCACCAAAAATAATAAGGTAATATATAATATATACATGTAGATTATGCTATACACCAAAGTTTAGCTAGCATATATTATAGTATGTACTTTTGCTCGTACATCCTTTAAATATATACATCAATATAGACACCACCAAGATTAGATAATATACTCTTTTAACCTCTAGATATCCACCACTTCCACGACTATTAGCCGGCCGTCTACTCATACGTGTCACACAATATATACACGTTAAGCTAAATAGTAATTAAATATACTTATGAAAAAGCTATAATATAATAAGAAATATACAAGCACCTTTTGACTCTGTACTCGTGCACAAATCTCATATATCTAAATTAAATTGCATGCGTGCCAAACAGGCCCTTATGCAAGGACTGCTAGACCCTTTTGGAAAAATCGGAGTATTTGGAAACTTCGGGTGTTGGTTCTGAGGATAGAATCTCGTACCAAACATATGAGGACTTGAAAGACTCAATTGCCATGGTTGCCGGCTGTGCAGGACGTTGGCCACGGAGATTCTGACTTCAAAACGCAAATATTTTGCACAATTGTAGCGTAGGGCAGATGGGTATCTTGAACTAATGTTCGAGCGCACGGTTTTTGAGTACTTCCATATGCCCTAGTCAACCGACCTAATTCAAAACATGCAGAAATTCAGTCCCCATGGATACACACGTTCACGACTGCCATGGACTCAGAAAAGAACTTGCTTCTTGCCAAAAGTTGGCTTGTCAGGGGTTTATAAAAGCGCACATCTTGCTCGATGAGTCCTATTGTATGCAAACTTCCTACCCCGCTGCTCCACCTAGGCTCTTCTAACAATGAGCGCCGTCTTCTCGTAACGGATCCGATTTTGGTGTCAGTGGAGTATATAACGCTTGAGTCACTGCTGGGGTTCCTGTGGAATGCCAAGATAATTACCAGCAGTGTTTTGGCTTTCCCCGCCTTGGTCAGCCTAGCACTCTGGAGAGGATAGGCTACCCCTCTCTATTAGGAAAGGAGAGGATAGGCTAATTTCACTTATAGGCTAGGCTAAATTAGGTAGGAGAGATGCTAAATTTAGATAAGAGAGGTAAAGAAGACTAAAAGAGGGGGCTAGGCAAAGAGAGGTGCTAGAGAGGATAGAATAGGATAGGAAGTATAAGTAAAAAACATTAAAATAAGCAAAAAGTAATAAAAAGTACTAATATTATAGACTAATTTAAGAAGCATTAAAAATAATAATATTATTAAAGCTACTAAAAGACGAGATATTATACCTAAATTACAGTATTATCCTAGTAGATTAGTAATAACCTAATTCTCTTTATCCTACTACTTACCTTCTAAGTCCTTTTCTCTCTACTTCTCTTATAACTTTTAGTTTATAATAATCTACGCTTAAAGGTACTAAGTTGCCTCTATTATATTAGGTTAAAGACAATTCCTTTACTCTATAATAAGTAGTTTAGCTTAAGAGAATACTCTCTTATAATTACTACTCATTATAGGAATTAAGGCTATATCTAATCCTAATTAAGTAAGGCGATATATAGCTTTTAACTTAAGTATATAATACTAGTATTAAGATAAACTTTCATATATATCGAGGTAGAAGAGCTTTTAGTAGAACTACGTATTAAGAGGATTATCCTCTATAGAGTTATATATTATAACTATATCTATATCTCTCTTAAAGTCGTCTAGCGACTAAGCCCTTTTACCTCTAGTATCGTTATCTTAAGGCATCGCGAGATCCTTATATTCTACCTAAACCTCTCTAATATATCTATTAGCTTACAATACCTATAAATCTAGATAGTTCGTATCTTTTCACTAACTTATATCTCTCTACTTATACTAAAACTACTTAAACTTCATCTTAAGAGTAATTACAATTAAGGTATAATATACTAGAGTATCCTTAGTCTTAAGGAAGTATTTGTTAATCTTCGTCTAGTAATTATTAAAGTATTAGCAGATATAATCTTCGTTATCTCGTATCTTAAATTCGTCTTATATATTACATATATACTCTACTAATCTATTTAAGGTAATAAGATAATTAAAAGCTATACCTTAATTAGCAGACTATTTAATACCCTATATATATATTATATAGTTATAAAAAGGCTTTAGAATTCGTATAACTTCTTTAAGAGCATCTTAATTACTAGGAGTAAGGATATCGTAAGATAATTAAGCGTTATAATCGTCTTATTATTATTTAGCTTAGGCGGCTTTTACCTTACAATTACTCCTATAAATAGTATTAGAGTTATATAAGTAAAATAAGTCGATTTAGCTCTATACTTATAAAGTATACTAGATTATAGAATAAAGGGAATTCTACTAAGTAGTATTATCTCTTACTAATTGTAAGTGATTATAAGACTTCTTAAAAGCTATAGAATTATTCTCTATAGCTTAAAATTATTAGCGCTGTTAAGGTGATTCTATAATATAATAGACAATATTATAGAGCTTGCTAATAGAGCTATGCTTTCGCTAAGCATTCAGCTTTTTAATTAAATTAGAATTTAATCTAGTACTATTACTTTCTACCTTAAAAGCATTAAATTCAGCCCTATAAAAGAAGGCTTTCGCCTTAAGATTTATAATATATCTAAGGTATTATAAACGTTATGCTTTTTATTATTTAAGAGTAAGGTAAGGTAAGAACCTCTTAGTGACGATATCTAGATAGGTATTGTTATTTAGTATGTTATCGGTTATAAACTAGTCTACTTTATACCCTATATTATACTCCTTAATAACCTATATAACTAACTCTACTTGATTCTCTCTTATATAGGCGCTTTTAAGTTATTAGATTATAATAAAGGTCTAAAAGTAATACCTAAAGTTAGCTAGAAAGTACTAACTTTTAAGGCTTAAGAGTCTATAAAACTAGGACTTTCTAGTTAAGTTTAGAGTTTATTTTCTTAATAACTACTATACTTATTTATAATATTTTTATATTATTAAATAGCCCTAGTTTAAGGCTATTTAGAAGTGTAAAAACATTAAAAAGAAGCGTAGTAGTTGTTAAGAAAATAAACTATCAGTTTTAAACTAGTTTGTAATATTTTAAGAATACTAAGACCTATTATCTAGCTAGGATTAGAGCCTATATACGCTCTAATATCTTAAACTTAAGCTATACTATATAATTAAAATTAAATTAATAATACTATTAAAGTAATAACTTTTTAAATATTTAAGTAGTATATTATAAGAGCTACTTAAATATATAAAAAAAAATTAAATTAGTATAGTAGATAATGAGAAAACAATGTTAATAGAAGAGGTAGGCTTATATATATAGGGCTAGGAATAACACTACTTACTAACTAGTTTCTTCTACTCTTATTAATATAGTATACTACTACTCCTATTAGTATAAGATAATTAAGTAACGTCTAAAGATCAAAAGAGAAGTATATCTTACTAATCGCTTAGTATAGGTCCTCTTTTATATACTACTTCTAATACTTAAATATATTAATAATCTACCTTTATATTATACTAGAAAAGCTAAGAAGTAACTTATAGATAGAAGGGTATATAGTCTAGAGAAGCTCTATAAACATACTACTAACGGTAATAGATATTAACAATTAGTATACTATAATCTAGGCAATTAGCATATTCTTGAAAGGTTTAAATTTAACAGCTAAGATAAGATTTACTACTCCTTCCTTCTCTCTACAGATTGTTATATTTATAACATTATTAATAGCCTCCTCTTTTATTAAATACTCCTATAGAGTCTTTCTACTACCTTTCGTAATACTATACTTAATTCGAAGATATATTACTTTATTCTCTGAATTCGCTATAAGGTGCTAAACCTTAGAGTACTAAACATACCCCTAGAAGCGTCTATTACGCTAGTATTAGCCCTTAAAGTTAGGATCTCAAAGTTATTAGTATATTAATTATAAACACTCTCTCCTAAAGGTTTAAACTAACCTTTACTTATATAGATTAATTCTAAAGCATATTTCTAGTACTATATACTCTTCTTTAACTTTTTAGGTCTATATAGATCGTACTTAACATAGTAGAAGCGACCTCTCTTCTCTTAATACTCTTTAGAAATTTAAGCTAACATAAGCTTAAATGTAGTATTATCTACTACTACTTTAAGTATACGTATTAATAGTGCTTCCTACCTAGGAAGTGTAAGTGTTTTACTAGATATTACTATTATAAGGTTAGATTCGCTATTATTAATAACAATCGCCTTAAATAATTAAGAAGGAGAAGGAGTAGATTAAGAAGAGGTAGATTAAGAAGGGGTAGACTAAGAGGGAGTGGATATTTAGGTACTAGCTAGGCTAAGACGTCTATAGAAAAAAGAGTAGTTTATATTAGTAATAATTAAGATAATAAACAATAAGAGGAGTAATATATAATATATATGTCTTATGTTATTATATAACGTAGGTATTAGAGAGTATAATTAATATTATTAATATATTGTCTAAAAACTGGTTAAGGCTTAAATACGAACGGGAGTAAACAGTACTAAATTAAGTGCTCTACTAAGTACTTGATTTACTATAGTAAAACCCCTGTTTTTAGGTACCGATTAGAGACTAATATTACATGCTTTTCTTAGGTAGCACCACTCCTACTAAATCTACTAATAACACTATAAATAATATATTTAAGGCTAGCATATACCCTACCTAGCCTCCCCTATAGGCTAGGAAAGGCCACCCTAATACCTTAGATAGGAAAGGATAAGTAGAACAAATTTTAGAATAGGATCAGAGTAGCTAGGAGAAGTAATATATTAGGATAGGATTAGGCAGGATAGCCTTAAAATAGAGGTAGGAAGGAGAAGGATCGTTAAGGAAGGATAGGATAATAGATTAGGCGGGGAAACCCAAAACACTGATTACCAGCGACTATTGCCGCAAATTTCATTTGTCACACTTGTGGTTTGATGCACTTTGTAGAACTCAAGACGACCCAGACGATGGGCTTTAGCTAAATCCCCTGACCCTTTTGACTAAATCGCCTGACTTTAGCCCGATTAGGCACTCTTATTACGCGCGCGCAGCACTAATTCTATATTCTAAGGGATAATGACCTGGTTTTTGAGGTTAGGGCTAGTGGCTAGAGGTTAGGGCTAGTTAGGGTTAGGGATCGGGTGTGGGTTAGGGCTAGGGGTAAGGGTTAGTGATATACGATTTTGTACCTTAGTAGTGTTCGCGACCGAAAAACGTTCTAATTTGATTAGACCAGGCGATTTAGTTAAAAGGGTCAGGGGATTTAGCAAAACTCAGACGATGTACGTTTCTATCTACTTCGAATCTAGCCAAATTACAGAAAATTACCAGCCCCTTTAAGCTTCACTGACTCCTTTTTCTTGTTCGTAGCTGAGAGAATCTGTCACCATGTGTGACGTTAATCGTGGATCAAGTTTGAACATTGCCGCAACTGCTCCGAAAACCGGCCAGGGAGGTTATTTCGGAGACAGGATACCGATCCAACGATCTAAAGAACTAAAAGTTCAAATCGGCAATTCAATATACAGTTTCTTAGATTCCAAGATCTGGCGGAATAACATCGTGGCAGGGCCACTCTGTCGAAGAGGATTGGTTATGCAAGAAAGAATACTTTCTCAACGGACCTTACACTTTGGAAAGTCACGCCTGCGAAACACAGCCGCACGGATTGGTACCTCACGTTTTTTCTATACCCATCAAGAGTCTCACTTTCTCTAGTCCTTACATGCACATCGAGTTATTCAGAAACCACCCTCACCAAGGAAAGTGATAAGCTTTCAGCCATAACTGGAATAGCAAAACTTGTCGAATACTACACGGGTGCTCAATATCTTGCTGGTTCATGGAGAAAATATATAGAGACACAGCTTCTATGGTCGCGACCAGGGCCTGATGATAAAAAGTGTCATCGACCTGAGAAGTACAGAGCACCAATTTGGTTATGGGCCTCGTTGGGAGGGCCTGTTTTCTCGGTGCGTGGGGGAGAAGTTTGAGAATGGCTGTCGTAGATGCCACTGTTGTTCCATCTGGATTGAATGAGTTCGCGGGCATCAAGTTTGGATCGCTCTCTGTGCGATGCGAACCTCTGCGAATCATTCAAGATATCTCCCATTCCTAGCTCCGAGCTTGGCGACGGAATTTCCGAGGGAGTGTATAGCTTCGACGATGAAGCCAAAATATCTAATCATTCTGAAATAACTGTATATCTGCTAGTTGGGGCAGATAATAACGAATTGTCGTGTATCTTTTACCTAATGCTTGAGCCGGTGGAACAAACTTCAAGCAAGTATCTGAGAATAGGGGTGTTGCTAGAATGCTTTGGAAGTTCTACTTTTCAGCGGAGCTTTTCAGAAGCAATCCAGCAGAGTTGTCCACAAGCCTTGAACGACTCATTGTATCATTTTTCTATCGAACGAAAGGAGAAGGATGCGAGTAATATTTCATTACACTCATTTAATTTCGGCAGGGAAAATCTATTTCAACCAAGCTTTTCTAAACTTCACTTTGTATACCACATCACCATGAACGACAGTTAAACAGGTCTACACTGACTAAGTAAGATAAATACAACAAAAATACTACCCGTTCTTGTCCTTCCCTTCGGTTCCTAGCCCCATCTTATCACCAGCTGATCTTCGCTATCTCATCCCAAAAGTTTAAACAACAATTGCTTCCATCCAGATTTTCTAAGATACGGGCCTTTGCCAAAAGAATTACGATTATCCTCTCCGCACCTGTCTAGAGTGCCAAATAAGTTCAAAGTCAGCACTCAACCACCCGGCAACGAGTTCATGCAAATGTAAGCAGCCCTCCCGTCTCACTCATCAAGTACAACGTCACTCTCACTAATTGTTTCACATCTCACCCAATCAACAACCGAAAGACGTCTTCAACTCGTCACTTCTTCATCATAATCCTACTCCATGGCCTACTTACCAACCCGATGTCACACATGATAGACCGCAGACGCTTACACGCAATGCGCTGCCGCGTTTGCGGAGTCAGATTATTATTTTTATGGATGCTGCTTTAGAATGGAAGGGCGGAGAAAAGGAAAGGAGAGGGTGTTGATCTTTTTGAAAAAGTGTGGCATTAGTACACCCTCATTTTTGAAGCAGAGACGCCTCTTCCTTTCATTTCTTGTGTTCCGACTTTTCCGGCTTGGTTCGGGGGAAGGGGGCTATCAGTAACGCATCGAAGTCTAGGGGGTCATTCAAGAAAACAAAGCGAGGAGAAGTAAAGAAGGGGGGTATTATGGCCCATATGCGGAGGCGTCTGCCGGGTTCTACTCAGTGAAGAAACTTGAATTCGGGAGTCTCTTCACAGTATTTTTCTTCCTGTGACCAAGAAAGAAACCTCACATTCACTCCCACCCCGCACAACAACCTCAAAGCAGGGTTTAAGGTCTCAAAAATCGAGTCTCATCCCGGTACCGTTTCCAATTGAAGCGAGTTATCACTCCGTACCAAAGTACCTCATTTTGCACAGAAGAAGAAACGATTTGCACTCGAATACGCCTTAGTCCAATTGCGGGATCTGCGCACCAAACACTTGTCCCGACGGATTATGGTTGCTGCTGTGAAGTCGTTTAGCGAACTTCCGATAATGTATGCAGGAAATCCGAAGATAGTCTTACATTTGAAGTGGGAGCTGCTGGTGTTGGTGGAATTGGTCTCCCTTCTGAAACGCTCTCTCACGACGTTCCACCTCTCATTCCAAAGATTTTCTATTTTCTCAACTATGTTGACAATGATCTCGGTTTGCGTTGTGATGCGGTCGTCTTCGTGTTGTCCTGGTGTTGGTCCCGGAACTTAGGTTTTATAAATTATGGAGCAGGAAGCAGACTGAGAGTGTTTCTGGAAGATGTTCTAGGATTCACTCGTGACGGCTCTAAGTAGAATCAGAAAGAGTCCTCCTTATTTAGCCTATTCGTTTTAGAGGCATCACCCAAAACTTCTAGAAGAAGCAACAAAAACATCACTATACTCACTAACTTTCTCTTGAATCAAATTTCCATCATCAGCCTTCAGTACTTGGACACTGCGCCTCATCTCTTGTAAGCCTAATCAAGGGGAATGGATTTCATCATTGAGATATCACGCTTACGGGGAATTTCACGAAGATTTAACTAAGGAAGTAGAAATGGCTTAAGCGAGCAAAATTGTATTCAGGGGGAGTTTCCGACGCTACAAAACTGTCTACTTCATAACAGTCTTTTCTATGCCGGGCCTAGAAGACAAAGCCTCGATCAAGCACACAATCGACATCTCCTCAAATCTTGATTCTCAACCCTTTTGCTCTCCACAGTACAAATATATTCTTCTGTATGTATCCACCCTTCTCTCTCAAATTTGTAACTGACGAACACGTCGATCACTAACTGCGGGACTTGCGAACCGAATATGTGTTCCACTG
This sequence comes from Hymenoscyphus infarciens, assembly GCA_001414345.1. Taxonomy (NCBI): domain Eukaryota; kingdom Fungi; phylum Ascomycota; class Leotiomycetes; order Helotiales; family Helotiaceae; genus Hymenoscyphus; species Hymenoscyphus infarciens. The sequence continues at coordinate 14,461 of LLCB01000002.1, read as the reverse complement.
GGACGTTCTCATTTTGCGGGAGGGTTTTCTTGCTATGCAGTTGTTAGCGGCATTTAAAATCAACCGGGTGGCATTTCTGTGTTCGAGGTGCAGAGGAGCGTTGAAGTATATACGAGGGGGCCCACTTCTGATTCTCCGTTAACGGTATCGCTCCCCAGTCCCAGCGAGAGACCCGCCAACTGGTGCACTGTGCTCATTGCCAGGATTTTGGGTGTTGTTATGGCTCTGGGAATTGGCTGGGGCGGCGGGGACATCAGCAGTGTTTGACGGTTGACGTCGGGTTTGAAATGGTAACCTTCTACTGAAAGTAGCTTTCAAGGAGTTCCAGGCCGCTACGCAAAGGAGTTTTATTTTTTCAAAAATGTTGATCATGGCTGTGGTTTGTGTTTCTGATGGGGTGGCCTTCGTGTTGTCAAGCTGTCGTTCTTCAAGTTTGCTTGCCTTGAGACTGGGGCTTGGTTTTTAAACGTGGCAAACATACTTCTAGAAAAATGGAAGGAACGAGTGGTGGATTAGGAGTATTGATTGCTGCCGGGTGGTGAAAGAGTGAGTTCTAGGTTGGCCTTGGAAGATCTTTATGCTAGATGGGTTAGAGAATTACATAGTATCACGAAAATGAGAAAAGCTTGTGAAAATTTCTAAAAAGTGGCTAGGCAAAAAAAAAGAACGTAGACTTAGCTGTCAATTAGTCAAGATTTAGAAAGAGGTAGAAGTCTCCTATCAGACATATTCTCAAACAAGGACCTCCCACGCCGAGGCGTAGGATTTTATTCGTCAACATTCTAACCGAGTTTCCGTTTATAGAGATTTCCACAGCCTACAGCAAGAAATCTCTCAAGAATAAAGGTCTTCTATTCGTCATTTAGACAAGAAGCAAGCGTTGGCCCGAAGTTGTGTAACCACACGAAACTGGGGTACTTCCAGAACCACCCCCTACAAAGAATGAAAGCAAACAAAAGCCCACAGTTCCCATCCCTCTTTCTTTCAATTCGAACTTTGCTTCAAATGATTTTCTGTCCTTCTTAAACTCCCCAACGTCTCACTTGCTACAAACTCAATCATGACGCCTACCATCATAGGCGGGATCTGTCGATCTGATCTCCAATTTCTCAAGACTCCTTCCTTAGCTTCAATTACCAACGTCAAACAACCCTCCTCCTACAATCGCACCGGTAGGAAAACCTACAATTGCAGTACCAGGCAGTCCATCTCGCTGGAGTCCACTAAACCGGTTCTCGAAAGCTACCAATGGACCAAGGTCGTGTTTACATCGCCCAGAATCGCCATCCAGAAAATCCGCTTGAGCCATTGTTTCGCGCTGTGTACATCAGCAACCCTTCCTATGACATCCGATCTGTTGATGTGGTGACGGATCGCAACAATATTCGCAAACTTCTTTCGAACGTTCACTATTACTGTTGAGGTCACGAAAAATACGGCAATATTTTGTCGAGACAAGACCCGGACCTATGAGGATATCGGACCATCGGAATTCAAGGGCTATGGTCATGAGTTCGAGAAGGCATACACCAAAGACACAATCGAGGGAAGTACTGAACATCACAGGATCATTTCCTATCGCTTTGGAAACCTCAACTTTATTGTTCGTTACGAAACAGACGGACACACAAAGAGTAATTTCTTGATCGGCCAAGCACAAGGTACTGACAGTCTTGCCAGCATGTTCGAATCATTGTCTGTGGCTCTCAATACTACACTTCCCGGCTCGGTGATGCAAATTAAGAAGGAGGGCGATTTGGTCCTACTCAAATCAACCCTCGAAATCAAAATACGCGTTTCTCACAGAACTCTCGACTTCAAAGGCGTTGCACCGCAGCTCTGGGTGTCTTAAACTCCTCAGCTCGTGCGATCCTACCACTATAAAGGAACGTTTGGTAAGGTGGACGTTGAAGATGTGGTTTCTCATATTAAAAGCCGGGAAGAGGACAACCAGAGTGGTTGGATGAAGTTGGCTACACTGCTCGAGGAAATTGTTAGTGTGGTGAGTTGAGGTGGTGGGAAGGCTGTTATCAGATATGATAGTTATATAGATAAATTGGTGTTTGAGAAGCGCGCGGGTAGGACCAGGATGTTTCCAGAAGACTTATATGTTAGGTGGGATAGGGAGGATGCTTTGAGGGATTCTGGAGCCGAGAATAATGAAAATTGAATAAACGACTAGTAGTCTTCGATCAAATCAGAAGCCAAAGGATGATAGAATTTAAAAGAAGCACAGAGCGTTGAGAGATTATCATTGAATTGAAGCATTCTTTTACTGAGACGGAAGATGTGCGACAAGAGCGATGACCCCCCCCTCCCCCAACTCCTTTCTTCTCGTGAGCTTACCTCTGTAGCTTTCTTCGGGCAGTTGATTTTATAAGTTCTATAGAAGATCCATACACCAATTTTAAGCTGTAACATACATGCGGCGCAAGGTCAAATATCTTTCGCTTACATTCCTAACCCAATTACCGTCCGGATGTTCTAAGACATTGTACCACCACCAATTCCTTCTGGTGCGTGAGACGACCATCATTGAACGCCGCGATGACTTGGGTGGTGTGTACCAAACTTCATCATATGGTTCGAATTGGGATTCCTGGTATACCGCTGTTAGCTTCTATCTAGACCAGAGAGATCTTCAGTTTTCAGGTTACTCCTGTGATGAAACAGCAAGCTCTGTAAACTTTATCCACTAGTTTTCCAGGCTGTTTCTGATATATGGCTATTCTCGTTCTTTCGAAGATTTGAAATGCTTTGGAGATCTTTTGTGGGATTCGTTCTAGTCTTTATCCATTTGAAAGGAGCTGTGATGTTTCTAGAAGGTAGGCACGTTTATTTTTGGAATGAGATAGTCTTGTAAGAAGAGAGGTCATATGGAAAACATAATTAGCATTTCTACCCAGCGAAAGAATGTATCCAGCGTTTTGGTGAAACAATAGAAGAAAGAAATTTACGCGAGGCAGATGTAACACGGTAGAACACAACATGGAAATTATGAATCTTTTGAAGCAAACAGGGGCTAGTAAGTTTTATTCACCAATTGAGGAATTGACCAATTACGTTACTACTTTAGAGCATTTACTAGTAAGTCTAGTAAGCTATTAAATCCTGTTGCTTATGAGTACAAGTGATTTACGAGTTAAGCTTCTCTTTTAACGATAGTTTGTAAAGTATGCCCTAGATAGTGCTACTCCCTCCCTCCTGCAAAATACCGTCGATATCCCTTTGCTCGGCCACTCTTTCTATTCCTCCCGGTCTCAGTGTGTAGTACCATTTCAGTCCCTTCTTTCTTGGTGAAATTACCTCCATACCCATAGCATCATACCCAACGTGAGTTCTTACGGCGTACAATGCCTTCTGAACTGGAGTTAGCATCAACATGTTCCGCTGTAACGTAGCTTAACCAACAAAATCCTCCCAAAACAGCCTTCACCCCTTTTCTCATCACCCTGAATGGTGCGTTGGCTATGTCTCCAAATCTGCCATCTTGTGTTTCCTTATGTTATTTTTCAAGTTGAGTCTTAGAGGAAGGAGGAAAGAAGTTTTGTATTGGATTATTGCAAGCCACGAGAATTCCAGGAGACTCGGAAATTTCATCTGCGGAGCAATAGAAGAATTAAAGGCATGGAATTTATGTGTTATTACGAACACCCTAAGGGTGCGAATCACTACTCCTTGGAGAACAAACATTCCGTTCTATCAAACAACGATAATGCTCAGACTTTCTTCTCTCAAATCCTGGTACACTTTCCCTCCGTGACAAGGAAACGCCTGCACTGTATAATGCCATTTTCTTCCCCTTTTTTCTGATGAAAGCACCCTGACAGAAACTTGGTTCCATTCAACGTAAGCTCGCTTGCCGTACTGTGGCTTCTAATAGGGTAGAGTCAGTATCACCCAAAATTAATCGTGGACAAAGGAGAATCTTACTAGTGGTCCCGCGATGGCCTCGAACCCTTTCTTCATCAATTTGAAGGGTGCTTTGGCTATTACTTTCACTTGCTCTGCCTTTTTGCGCATTTTGATTGTTCAAGTGCTTTTTGGGAGCTTACCCGGGAGGTGGTTTGGTTAGTTGCCGGCGAAAGAAAGGAGGCTGGTACGATAAGTTGCTGAAATTCTGGAAGTCTCTATAGTTCCTTTTGTAGATTTTCACGGTAGAACATGTATTACTTTGAGTACGCCCAATCTCAGCTCCTCAAGACCAAAGACAAAGGTGCTTGGTGAGAAGTTGAAACTCGAAGTTAAACACAAAGTGTTAAATTCACAAATCGGCCAAGTTTCAACGCTAGAAGCCAGTCTTGCATATTTGAACTTTAGAAATAACTGCCTGTGATTCTGTTTCATGCTTGGAGATAGGAGGTACCCTTCTTATTGTCATTTCCACCAAGCCATGTTCAACATCATGAAGACTGCGCAAATCCTCTTCATGTAACTCGACGTGGATTCGATTTTCAAAATCCAACGCCGTGTAGACCCAGTTTTTCCCCCTCTTTTCTGACGAAGTCACCCTCAAATCTCTTCCAAACCTCTGGGTCGACTCGACGTGTGTGTTATTTGGAAACTTTGACTTCTGGTGAATCGGAGTCAGCGTTACCCAAGTTCATGGGAAGAACTGGCTTCACTTACACTTCGCCCCCAGATAGCTTCCCATCCTTTCTTCATCATCTTACATGGCGCCTTTGCTATTCTCGTGAAATCTCCCGTTTTTCTTCTCAACACTTTTGTTTTTTGGTGAGAAGTTAGTTGAATTTGGCTTGAACAGTGAGGGAGGGGTAAAGAAGTGAATTTTAACCGAAAAGCAGACAGTGAACGGTGCTTCCAAAAGACCCTACAGATACCCCGACATATATTCCCAGGTCGAAGTGCCAGTCCTCGCTAAGGGGTCCCACGCTAAAAGTCTTGGCCCCTAAACCTAATTAGGCTTAAGTCCGATCTTATCGCCTATCATACGTGACTCTAAAAATTATTTCTCGCAGAATCGCGAATAGCCTTAAAGTTATCCTAAACAACTATAGCTCCGACGCCTCCTACGCCTCTAATATACCTCTAATATATCTCCTACCTACGTACGCTTGGCTAAATATCGATTATAAAGCTCTCTATAGTTATGGTTTAGCTCTATACCTTCTTAAATAGTACTATTATACACGGATGGGATTAGGCTACTCTCTAAGTCTACGTAGTCTAGTATATACTTTCTATAGCCTAGGGAGCCTTCTAAGGCTCTAAGATACTCTTAAATACTCTTAAATACTTCTAATTATATCTACTAATACGTCTTTTATATAGTATACGCCTTAAAGCCTAAAAAGTCTACTAGGATAGTCGCTATTAAGGAATAATACCTCTCGCCGACAACCTCGACTTAGAAGAACGTCTATAATATATACTCTTGAAAGCCTCGTAATTTATAAATAAATATATAATAATAATCTAATTATAATACCTCTTTCTAGACTATAAAGAAGAATAGAACTTAACGTACTAATAGTACTACTAAGTGTTTTTCCTACTACTAAAGTTAAGCTATTTATATTCTATATATAAGTAAATACTCTTATATTTTATAAGGCTTTTTACTTATTATATAGTAGACTACTAATAACCTCAACCTTAAGAAGGATTAATTATACTATAGCTACTTATATAAGGAGGTGTTACTTAAGATATATTTAGTTAAGAAAGGTTTCCTAGATTCTATAAGTATTTATTTACTTTATTTACTCTCTTATTTATTATACTAATATTATAATAGAGTATACTTAACGTTTTAAATACCCTCTCTATTAATATAAAGTATATAATCCTTCTTCTCCTCTACGATTAATTTAGGCCTAATTTTAATATTATAATACTTCTTTCTTACTAAGATCGCCTTAACGCTCTTTAAACTACTACTATAGCTAGTAGAATAGTTGATTATAATCTATAATATAGCTAGGGGTATAGAATAATAAGGGTATAAGCTATATATGCTAGCGTTTAAGGTTAATTTATTACTTATTTTAAGAGAGGGATTTATTACTTATTTTAAAGGAGTTATATACGAATACTCTAGGAGGTGCTATTAAAAGCCTCTTAATTTACAAGGCTCTTTATAGATCTAATCAAAGATAATACTACTATATAATATATACTTTTTATATGACTTTAATATAGAATTCGCTTAAAAGCTTCCTAATTTACGAGCCTATTAACTAGATTTTAAGTTAATAGACGAATTATAAAAGAAAAAGTATTATATAAGTATACTTAGTACTAAATAATAGACTAATAGACTTCTTACTTTCAAAGTAAATAGACTTATTACTTAGTAAGTAACTAGACTAATTACTAAAGAGGTATTAAAGAAGTAGACTTAGTACTAAATAATAGATTAATAGACTTAATACTTAGAAAGTAACTAAACTTATTACTTTCTAAGTAAATAGATAAATTATAAAAGAAGAGGTATTATAATAGCACGCTATCTTAAATTATCGACATTCGTGAAACTACTAATACCTCTATAACTACCGATACTCCTACAACTTATAAGATAGAAGAGGTTAAAGAGAGTAAGAATCAGATATTATATATTTCGCTTTAAAGTCTTATATATTTAGCTTTAAAGCCCTTATTATTTTAGTAGCTATATTAAAAAGGACTCGAATATTATTCTTATTAGGACTTAGTAGTCTCTAACCTCTTATATATAGATGTTTATACTTAGTATAAAAGAAGAATAGTTTTTCCTTTTCTTCTATATTAGAGCCTAGTATCTACTTATATTATTTAGTCTCGAATATACTTCTATATACCTCTTCTCCTATAGTATATATTTCGTACTATTATATAAAAAGGAAAAACTCTTCTTTACTAGTAACAGCTTTTATAATATCTCTTTCAAGCTTATTATCGCTCTATTTATTTCGATTTCGATTTAGCCTAGAATCGGACTATAATAACATATTCTTAAATAGCTAGGATTCTAGAGATCTCTTAGACAGCTAGTAACACTAGGGTTTAGTATCTATATAGATAGCTAGTAAAAATTGTATCTTATATATTAAGGGATTAGAATATACTAAGTATTCCTAAGAATCTTAATAACCCTCTTAGTATAAGGATTACTATATATAATTTAGATAGTTAATAATATAAATAGTTATCTAGAAAACTCTTAAATCGCCTCCTTTTTAACCCCTCTTTTTTAACATTTAATATATTAGACTTAAGAGTAACCCTAGGTCTCTTCTAAGCTCTGCTTTAAAGTATAGAGCCCCTTTTTAGGGAATAAAGTTAAGCATCTATAAAAAGGTCTCTAACTTAATATCGCTTACTAAAGAATAAAAAGTCCTAGAGTAATAAAGATAAAGGGGTTACTCTTAGAAGCTAGAAAGATAACTAAGACTTCTCTAATATAGATAAGATATAGGAAGTGATTTAGGCTATAGAGGCTAAGAACTAAGAAAAAGATAAAAGAATTTAGTAGTAAGATAACTGAATCGCCTAATTAGTAGATTTAGTATAATAGATTAGTAGACACTTACTAGGAAATAATCAGACTCCTTCTTTATACTCTTCTATTATACTAGACTATTTTTAAATATGAAACTTAACTCTTAATATTCTTCCTTTATAATAATCCACCCTATAATTATAAGCTAAAACCTTACTAAGAGCCTAATAACCTACTAAAAGTAAAATTATAAAGAAAATTAAACCTTTAAATAATAGTACTTTACCTACTTATAAGTAATAGAAGATATCTATATATAATAGACTCTAAGTAAACGCCGACTATTACTATATACTTAAAACTTATAAAGCCCTTATCTAAGAGATAACTATAAAACTTACTAAGAACTACTTAGAGCCCTAATATAAGTTAGATATAGGTAATATAGCCTTTAAAGATTAATAAGATATAATTAAACTCCTTAATTCCTACTTCTTAACTAGTTATAAGAAGGAGAATACTTAGAATAAATTTTAAGCCTTATAAATAGGTAGAAAGAGTTATATAGGAGAAACCTTTTTAGATTTTAAAGTACGCTTCTTAAGTATAGCTATACTTAAGAGAATACTAGAGTTAGAAAGATTCTACTAGATATAAGATAAGATTATACTATAGCTCTAAGGCAGCTTCGCTATAGCTAAGAGAGATTAGAATTATAATTTTAACAAGATAGTAATATATCTTTTAGCCTTAGATAAAGAGAAGTACTAAAATATAGAATTATCTATAACTAGTACTATAGCTAAACTAATTAGTATAACCTCGTTATTTAAAAAAATAAGTACTTTTTAATTCTTACCTAGCTTAACTCTAAAACCCTCTCTACTCTTATATAGACTTAATCCTATATCTTAGAAGATTTTATAAACTCCTAGACTATTTTCTATTAGTAAAAAATTAAAGACTACGTTAATAAACCAAGTCTCTACTAGTATAAAGTATTACTATTATAGTAAGCCTAGGCATTTTAAACCTAATTACTCTAATCTTCCTAGTATTAATAAGATAAATAATTAATATAAAGAAGAACAACCTTCTAAAAAGTACTCTAACTCTAAGCTAAGTTAGGAGGAAAACGAAGAGGTCTAGGTAAAAATTCCTTCCTAGGCCTATATAATTATAACCTAACTAGACTCGATCTTTCTAAGCTTATAAGAGGAAAACAGTTCCTTATAAATACTACTCTTAGTATATAAAGATATAGTATTAAATTATAAGCTTTAGTAAATATAGAAGTAAATAGGTATCTATTTCTAAATTAGCCTCTAGCCTTATACTTATCTAAGATAATAGGTTTAAAGATTTAGAGATTACTATATATAGTATCTATTTATAGATATAATAACAGTACTAAAAGCTAGATAATATAATTTATATAACTATATCTAAATATTAATAGACGTTATATTCTTAACTACCTCTTTATTATCCTAGACCTTAGATAATAAGACCTAATTATTAGTAATAAGTAGTTAAACTACTTTAAAATCCTCCTTAACCTCTTAAAGAGCTAGATTACTTAGCTAGCTAATTACCTCTTAACTCTCTACTTTAGTAAAGAGATCTTACTTCTACTTTCTAGCTAGAACTAGAAACCCTTTTTAAATTACTAGTTAGATATAAATTAAAAAGAGTACGCTATCTAGTAATAAGAAAGACATAAAAAGAGTAGACTTATAAATATAGCTAAGCTATTACTCCTACTTATAATAATAACTCCTCTTAAAATTTTAACCTCCGACTCTAGTCTAAAGCCTCTTTAAACTACTAGTATAGTTTTAAAAAACCAGACTCTATACTCTTTTATTAGTAAAATAAGTACTAATACTATATACTTTAACATAAAATAACCTAACTTAGAATTTTATATAACTAGTATCTATAAGCTAGATTAGATTATTAATAAAAAGTTAGCCTCTTTTTAAGACAACGATAATATAAGAGCCCTAATATAAGCCTAACTCCTAAAATATTATTCTTCCTACAAAGATATATTCTTAAAAGTAGCTTCTAATAAGCTCTCTTCTTACTACGAATATAACTATAAGATTACTTTAAATAAACTACTTCCTAACTCCTTTTCGCCTCTATATTAATAGTTAACTATAGAGCTTAAAGCTATAAAAGAGTATCTTATAAAGAACTTAGACAAGGGGTTTATTATTAATAGTAATAGCCTTTTTACCTCTCTAATACTCTTTATTAAAAAAGCTAATAGTAATAAGCTACAGTTCTATATTAATTATAAGAAGCTTAATACTCTAACCTAAAATAATCTCTACCTAATCTCTTAAATTAATAAGCTCCTTTTAAGAATAAAGATAGCTAAAATCTTTACTAAGTTAGATATAAGATAAGCTTTCTATTATATCTAAATAGACCTTGTCTTAGAAGAGATAACTACGTTTAGAATAAGGTATAGTATATATAAATATAAGGTCCTTCCTTTTAGACTTTATAATAGCCTTGCTACTTATTAATATTATATAAATAATGTCTTAATTAATTATCTAAATAACTTCTATATTGCCTACTTAGATAATATTTTAATTTATTTAAATACTATTAAAGAATATAAGAAATAAGTTAAGAAGGTTTTAAGTCGGCTTTAAGAAGTAGGACTTTAAGTAAATATTAAGAAAAGTAAATTTAGTATTATTAGAGTTAAATACTTAAGATTTATCTTAACTATAAAAAGACTTAAAGTTAATCTTAAAAAAGTAGAACCTCTATAGAACTAGGTCTAACCTACTATTATAATAAGTATAAAGTCTTACTTAGGGTTTATAAGATTTTATAGATAATTTATTAAAAGTTATACTAAAATCGCTAAACCCCTAACTACGATAATATACCTTTTAGAGCCTTTTCTATAAACACCTAAATATAATAAAGCCTTTGAAGTGCTAAGGACTAGACTACTTACTATATAAACCTTATACTACTTCAACCTCGATTATAATATAAAGGTAGAAATAGACTCTTTAGAAGGAGTAATAGTAGGTGTTTTCTTATAATAATATAATAGCCTTTAGTACTCTATTAGGTTCTACTTACACGTCTTAGTTAGCTATAAATTAAACTAGAAGATCTATAACAAAGAACTATCTACTATTATAGAAGCTTTTAAGAAATAGTACCTTAAACTTATATTATATTAGAAGTATATTAATATATATTTAGACTATAGATTATTAAAATACTTTATAATAACTAAGCTACTTATAGCTAAGTAAGTCTAATAGATAGAGTTTTTATTAGACTTTAACTTTTAGATCTGATTTATGTCTAAGAAGAGTAACTAAAAAGTAGATATATTAACCTAATATAAATAAAACCTAAAAACCTATAATTGAGCTAAATTAGATAGCCGCTTATATACCCTCTTAGAACCTAATTAGTTAGACCTCTAAATTAACGCTAAACTTACTTAGATCTTTTTATAAGAATAGTCTACATCCTTTAATATAATAGATATTATTCTAAAGTTAAGTTTAAATATAATTTAGAAGTTAAAAGAAGATAACCTATACTCCTTTTAAAAAGAACGTTATAAACTTCTAAATAGATACTCTATCTTACTAGATAATTTACTCCTTTTTAAGAATCGACTTTACGTTTAGAGGAATACTAAACTATATATAAAGCTAATCTAAAAAGTCTATAACTAAGTATCTAGTACTTACTTAAGTATAAAAAAGACATACTAGTTATTAATATAATACTATTACTAGGTTAGACTAAGTTTAGACTATAAAAGGTACGTAGTAAATTGTTAAGCTTATAAATACTCTTATCCTTAATAGACTAAGTAGTAAGGCTTTCTTTACTCCTTTCTAATACCTAACTATTCTATATAATATTTATATATAGATTTTAAATTATTCTTAAAAGATAAACACAGATTTAACGCTATATTAGTATTTATTAACCGACTTAGAAAGGATTTAGTATTAATACTCTACTATTTAATTATAGATGTTAAAAGCCTAGCTAAACTCTTTATTTAATAGATTTACTGTTTTAGTTACTACTCTAAATTAATTATATCTAATTAAGAACCTTAATTTATATTATTATTTTAAACTAAATTTTATTAAATAATTGATATTAAGCTTAAGCTTAGTACTACCTATTATAAATAAATAAATAGATAGATAAAGATAATAAACCAATATATTAATTAGAGACTAAGGCCCTTTATAAGCTACTACTAAGATAACTAGAGTAAATTAATCCCTCTAATAGATAAAGTATAAATAATACTTTTATACTTATTTATTAGTATAACCTCTTATTAGCTTAAGTTTAAACTTAACCTAAGGACTTTGTAAGACTAGAATATACTAAAGACGTCTATTCCCTAAAAACGTCTTAACTATAATAAGGTAGTAAAAGTAGCTTAATATATATACTCTACTTAGAAGATAGTAAAAGATAATATAAGTAAGGCTTAGAAAAGAATAAAGAATAGTATAAATTAATACTAAAGAGCTATTAACTAAGATGTTAGAGATAAAGTCTACTTATCTACTAAGAATCTTAAGATAAATCGTCTTAGTTAAAAGCTTACTAAATAGTAGATAGGACCTTTTAAAATACTAGATTATATAAAATACTCTTATAGGTTAAAACTTCTAGAAGGATTATTAATTTATAATATTTTCGCTTCTAATATACTTTTAAAAGATCTAAATACCCCTCTACTAGGATAAAAGGCTTTAGAGCCTCTACTAGATATTATTTAAGGTATATAAGAATAGGAGGTTTAAGAAATACTTAGTAGTAGACTTTTTAAAAGATAGCTATAGTACTAGATAAAATAGATTAGATACGATTTAGATTCTACTTAGTATCTTATAGACAATTTTCAGAGTTTACTATATTATTTAAGAGACTTTTATACTAAATATCTAAAATAGTTAGAACTACTCTAACTTCTCTCTAAATAGATTAATATATAGGAATTAGATAAGAATTAAGTAAAAGAGTTAATTTATAAAACTCTATCAATACCTTCTAATTCTAGTTACTCTTAATAAAGAACTTATAATAAAAACCTAAGATAAAACACTAACTAGTAGAAATGTTTAAAATTAATAAAGTAAAGAACTAAGACTAAGTTACTACTAAAACAGGGCCTACTAACCCTCTCTAGGCTAAAGCCTCTCCTTCCTCTAACTTATTATCCTCCTCTTTACTCTCTTAAGTATAAGGAGTCTAAACTAGCTCTTCCTCTACCTCCTTCTTACAAGTATACTTCTTACTTCGGCAACCTCCTATAACCAGCTTAGAAAGGGACGCTTATAAACTCTTTAAGTAAGCCTCAAAGAAGACCTAAACCTAGGTTTAGACAAAGGTCCTACCTTCTATAGTATAGCGTAAAGACTATTAAATATTAGTAACTAAAACCCCTCTAATAAGTAAGAGGTACTTATAATAACCTTAGTATAAAGTACTTAAGTCTTCTCTAAGAGAGTAAACTATACCTCTAAACTATTCTTTAGTACCTCTATATTAGTAATAACTAATACCTTATCTAAGGTCTTAATAGCCTTCTTAATAGCTCTCTTCTCCTCTTTAAGCTTAAGCTTACTAAACTCCTTCTCTATAAACTATAGCAACTGCCTAAGTTAGAATAAATTTAATATATATTTAGAATTAAACTTACTAGAATATATATAGTATTCTACTCTACGTAATACTTATACTTCTTTAACTTCGGCTTCTTAAAAGCGTATATATAATCTCTGTTCTAAGATTTTACTCAAAGATACTAAATATAGTAGACTTAGTAGGTAGCTAGAAGCGTACTAGGAGAACATAGGAGAGGCATTTTACTATATTAGATTAGCTCTAAACTAGGCCTAATAAAGAAGGGAAAGACTTACTTTTATATATATATATATAATATATATATATATTCTAGAATAAAAGTTAGTATATAAAGATATACCTAATTAGAAGGTATTCTTACTATATATTATTTTAGATAAAAAGAAAAGAAGAAGAGAAGTTAGAATTAAGGAAAAGTCGCCTACTAATATACTACTTATAATAATAGCTATCGCTTTACAATTGTTATTTATTACTTAATAATTACTATTATAATATATAATAATAGTAAGAACACAACAACTCTATAGTAGCGTACTACTTTCTACTTAATAGCTAATAATCAGCCTCTCTTCTATTCATATCTATTATCATATAGTATATAATAGTAAACAAAGAACGATCATCTCTTAAAATAATAATACTACTAGCCACCGACCCTACCCCGACTACTAGACACTATAATAATAGATAAGTTATATTCTTTATAACAATTACGTAAACAATACTCTAGTTAACCTAATACTATACTAATTAACAACCAAAGACTTAGGACAAGTCTTTTTAAAAGAGAGGGGATGTAATAGCACGCTATTCTAAATTATTAGCATTTATAAAACTACTAATACCTCTATAACTACTAATACTCCTACAACTTATAAGATAGAAGAGGCTAAAGAGAGTAAGAATTAGATATTATATATTTTGTTTTAAGGTCTTATATATTTAGCTTTAAAGCCCTTATTATTTTAGTAGCTATATTAGAAAGGACTTAGATATTATTCTTATTAAGACTTAGTAGTCTCTAACCTCTTATATATAGATGTTTATACTTAGTGTAGAAGAAGGATAGTTTTTCCTTTTCTTCTATATTAGAGCCTAGTATCTACTTACGTTATTTAGTCTTAAACGCACTCTTATATGTCTCTTCTTCTATAGTATGTATTTCGTACTATTATAGATATTAAATAAGTAGACTTAGTACTAAATAATAAACTAATAGACTTATTACTTTTAAAGTAAATAGACTTATTACTTAGTAAGTAACTAGACTAATTACTAAAGAGGTATTAAAGAAGTAGACTTAGTACTAAATAATAGACTAATAGACTTATTACTTTT